>OY660875.1:33094752-33694752 GCA_962446985.1 Xyrichtys novacula
AGGCCCAACACCTCGCTCAGACCTTTTTATTTCTGCTCCTTCTCTGAAACCTGCTGCCAACATGGACTTGAAAGGATGGGGGTGTGTAAACTTTTATGATGGCAATAAAAAGCCCAACCTACCTTCACCCTCCTCCATCCCTGCCCCTGAACAGAGAGGATCATGGGATCTGAGGCATCCGTTAGCACAGTGTTGTCTGATCCTGATGACCTCTATCATCATGTTAACTGTAGTCTTCTGTTTCTAACCTGTCAAGTCTTACCTGGTCCTCAGACCAGAAGTGTTCACATTTATGAGAAACAACCACAGTCTTATTTTTTCAGCCTTAGTATCAAGTTTTTAATTACTGAATCTGTGAAAAGGATGAACCAAACCAAAGCAGAGAGCACTGGAGCTTCATCTGAGCCGCTGAGATCTGAACTCTGTTTGAGACTGTGAATCCAAAGTCATTTTTCTGTGTGTTTGAAGAGAAAAAACATCCTCTGGTGTTTCCGCTCAGTCTGTGTGCAAGACAACAGTTTACAAAGGGAGCAGAAGAACCAGCACACAGTCCTCTGAAATCCAAGCCCTGGTCATCCATTCATGTTTTTTGTTAAGATCTTTTTCGGGGGGCATGTTTTTATTTTGATAGTGACAGGAGACGTGTATCCTGTATGTGAAATTCAAGTTTGAGGTTCAAGTTTTTACAAGGTGGCGCTCCCTGATGAGAATTGTTGACACCTGCTTCAGGACTAATGAAAAAAGAATCTTTAAAGACCAGACACTTTAAAGCTCTCAGGGTTCTCATCTTTTTGCACATGCCAAAAAGATGATTTTTGTTTTTGCAATTTTTTACTTTTTATAAAATAAAAAGTAACTGTGCATTAATGATTTCTGATAATATTGTCTTTTTTTCCTATTTACCAGAGAGACTATAAATATCAAGGTTAATTTAGGAGGAATATATATAATTAAAGTATGAATATATTTAATCTGAATATGTATCTGAAAGTCCAAATATATATAAAAATCTGAATATATATATATATATATATATATATATATATATATATAAAATCTTTGTGTTTGATACTTCCTCCCCAGCAGGCTGCAGCATAGAACAGAACACTGTGGACACCACAGACTGATAAAACATCTGCAGCATCTTACTACAGATGTCTATTGATCGGAGTCTTCTCAGGCAGAAGAGGCAGCTCTCCCCCTTTCTGTAGATGAAATCTATATTCTTAGACCAGTCCAACTTATTATCCAGATGTACACCTAAGTATTTATATGATCTCAACACTTCGATGTCCACTCCACAGGTGTTCACTGGCTGAAGAGGGGGTTTGGATCTACGGAAGTCTATGACCATCTGTTTGTCTTTGAGTTGTTGAGGAGGAGGCAGTTTTTGTGACTCAAATCACTGAAGGCTCTTATCAGATCTCTGTATTCAGCTTCTTGTCCATTTCTGGTACATGCCACGATAGCAGTGTCATCTGAGTATTTCTGGATGTGGCAGGACTCAGTGTTGTATTTGGAGTCTGATGTATACAGTGTGAACAGGAATGGTGCCAGCACTGTCCCTTGTGGAGCCCCTGTACTGCTTATTAATGTCCCAGAAACACTGTTCCCCAGCCTGACAAACTGTGGCCTTCCTGCCAGGTAATCTGGAAACAAAGGCAGGATCCACTCCCATCTCTGTGAGCTTGTCTTGGAGTATGGTGGGTTGGATGGTGTTGAATGCACTTAAAAAGTCACAGAACATGGTCCTCACATAAACCCCAGGTTCCTCCAGATGAGACAGCACATGGTGAAGCATGTAGAGGACAGCATCATCCACTCTAATGTGTTCTTTGTATGCAAACTGCAGGGAATCCAGTTTGTATTTGACCTCATACCTCAGCCGCTTCATGGTTTTCATAATATGTTAAGTGACGGCCACTGGTCTGTAGTCAGTGGGCTCTATTCTCATGCCCACCAGTGGCGGGGCAGAGGGTGGCGCACCCTGCGCAGCAGTATTTTCGTCTGGCGGAGCCCGGCGCACAGTCAGTTTGGTATTTTAGTAGACTGAAGCGCATAAAGGTGCGCCAAGCTGGGTGTGGTGGCACAGTGGGGGGAGGTGCCAACAGAATCAGCTGGTGCAGTGATATTTTCCTGCTTGCTGGCAGCGTATAAAGTGCGCTGAAAGCTCGCTGATTCAAATCTGGTCAGCTTTCAGTGCAGTCAGAGCACAGCTGGTCTAGTGGTATTTTAGTAGACCAGCAGTGTAGTGCGCATACATCACCGATGCCTCACCAGCAGGTTTCCACAGTGTCAGGCACATTTCAGTGCAATAAATAATCAACACCTACCAATAATCAGTGCAACTATCTGAGTCAGCAAATACATTTAGATCTATATTGATATATCCTGATCTATATCTTATTTAAGCAGCACGTTCTCCCCGTCCTGATGCTGCTGCGGAGGCAAGGCTGAACAGATGATTTACTTAAGTGATCAGACGAGTTATTTTCTAAAAAAAAATGAAATAAACGTTCATGTAAAATTACCCGTTTATCTAATGTCCTCACATCCTTAAAATTCTGTGAATATTCAATTCGGAGTCAGGCCAATATACAAATATTATAATATTCAGCTGTGTGAACCAAGTTCATTTTATATGCCAACATCAATGAAAGAAAGAGCCAGGCCATGGAGTGCGATGCATCTTTTACGAATAGGTTGTTCCGATTTTAATGCCATTATTGGAATTTGTTTATGTTGTGATTTGTGCGCACAACCCACCTTTGTCATGTGGGGTTTAAATATATGCAACTTGATGTGATTGTCTTTATTTGTTTAAACTGGTGTTTGTCTTTCCAGTGGGTCCAACCTTGAACACACCAAATCCATCTGTGCTCATTTGAGTGTGGAGGAGGCCTTCCGCAGCACTTACCGCGACACTTGTTGAAGGAATGCCTTCTGTCACCATCATGTGGCATTGCTGTCTTCAGCCATCCTTTGACTTCACAAAAATTATATTATGCCTTGCCGGTGGAGGATTTAAAGGTGAGGAGAGGAGATGATGTGATTGGTGCAAACAGGACTCAGCTGTGTTAAAACCCACTCCACGCCTTGTCCCCTCCCTCTCTGGTACTTATGCCACTGGGAGGAGCCAAAGTGTGCATGGGCATGCCTCATCAGCATGGCGGACCTGACTTGTGCCGCGCCAGCACCACACCGCCGGCAAGGCACGAAAATAGAGCCCATAGAGTTCAGCAGGACATTTTGTTTTTGGTACTGGCACACTGTAGGATGTTTTCCACAGAGCAGGTACCCGCCCCAGCTGTAGACTCAGGTTGAAGATCCTGTGGAGAGGTTGACACAGTTTTGCAGCACAGTCTTTAAGCAGCGTTAGACAATAATATACATAATATATATAATAAAAGTCAGAATATATATATATATATATATATATATATATACACACACACACATATACACACACACACACACACACACACACACACACATATATATATATGTATATATATATATATATATATATATATATATATATATATACATACATAGTGCATCCGGAAAGTATTCATACCACTTCACTTTTTCCACATTTTGTAATGTTACAGCCTTATTCTAAAATGGATTTAATTCCTTTTTTCCCTCAAAGATTCTACACAAAGGGAAAAACTTTTTCAGAACATTTTGCAAATTTATTAAAAATAAGAACACTCAAATGTTGCATATACATAAGTATTCACACCCTTTGCTATAAAACTCAATATTGAGCTCAGGTGCATCCTGTCTCCGCTGATCGCAGCCTTGAAATGTTCCTCCAACTTGATTGCAGTCCACCTGTGGCAAATTCAGCTGATTGGACATGATTTGGAAAGCCACACCTGTCTATATAAGATCCCACAGCTGACAGAGCACGTCAGAGCACAAACCAAGTCATGTAGTCGAAAGAATTGTCTGTAGACCTCTGAAACAGGGTTGTGTCAGCGCACAGATCTGGGGAAGGTTACAGAAAAATATCTGCTGCATTGAAGATCCCTAAAAGCACAGTGGTCTCCATCATTACGAAATGGAAGGCGTTTGGAACCACCAGGACTCTTCCTAGAGCTGGCCATCCAGCTAAATTGAGCAAGCGGGGGAGAAGGGCCTTGGTCAGGGAGGTGACCAAGAACCTGATGGTCACTCTGACAGAGCTCCAGCGTTCCTCTGAGGAGATGGGAGAACCCTACAGAAGGACCACCATCTCTGCAGCACCCCGCCAGTCAGGCATTTATGGTAGAGTGGCCAGACAGAGGCCACTTCTCAGTAAAAAGCACATGACAGCCCGCTTGGACTTTGCTAGAAGGCACCTAAAGGACTCACAGACCAGGAGAAACAAAATTCTCTGGTCTGATGAAGCGAAGATCGAACTCTTTGGCCTGAATGCCAAGCGTCATGTCTGGAGGAAACCAGGCACTTCTCACCATCTCGCCAATACCATCCCTTAAGTAAAGCATGGTGGTGGCAGCATCATACTGTGGGGATGTTTTTTAGCGGCAGGAACTGGGAGACTTGTCAGGATCGAGGGAAAAATGAATGCAGCTAAGTACATTGAAATCCTTGATGAAAACCTGCTCCAGAGCGCCCAAGACCTTCGACTGGGGCGATGCTTCATCTTCTAGCATGACAATGACCCCAAGCACATGGCCAAGAAGACAAATGAGTGGCTTCAGGACAAGTCTCTGAATGTCCTTGAGTGGCCCAGCCAGAGCCCAGACTTGAACCCGATTGAACATCTTTGGAAAGACCTGAAAGTAGCTGTGCACCGACGCTGCCCATCCAACCTCACTGAGCTTGAGAGGATGTGCAAGGAAGAATGGGGAAAAACTCCCCAAATATAGGTGTGCCAAGCTTGTTGCATCATACACAAGAAGACTGGAGGCTGTAATCACTGCCAAAGGTCCTTGACTAAGTATTGAGTAAAGGGTGTGAATACTTATGTATATGCAACATTTGAGTGTTCTTAGTTTTAATAAATTTGCAAAATGTTCAAAAAAAAGTTTTTTGCTTTGTCATTATGGAGTATTTTGTTTAGAATTTTTGAGGGAAAAAGGGAATTTAATCTATTTCGGAATAAGGCTGTAACATAACGAAAAAGTGAAGTGGTATGAATACTTTCCGGATGCACTGTAGCTCCTGTCACTGTAATGTAAAATTTTTAATTTTTAATTTTTTTAATATATAAATAAAAAATGTCAATATAGTGTACATATTAAAGTTTAAATATATGATAAAAGTCTGAATATATTTAAAAAGTTTTGAGTATATGTAGTAAAAGTCTGAATATATATTTATTTATGACAGTGTAAATATATATATGAAAGTCTGAATAAATGGAATGAAAACTGACGCGTTCGATTCACTGCTGCAATCTTGGGTTTTTGAGGTGTAATCATTTCCCACAGAGAAGTCCTTTGAGTGTCATTACCATGAGTTAAGCAGCACGAAATCTTGTCGCTGCAATTTTAGGAAACGAGGAGGTTATCATCACGCTGGCTAATGTGTGTGCTGGCCAGAATAATGTAAGCAACTGTGTTGAAAACCATTCTACCAAAGAGGCCCATTCATTGTTTAATCATGGACCCGGTGTGTTGTGGTACCGAGAAACGCATGCCCGCCTGTTGTATAGCTAAAGAAACATTTTAATACATTAGAAATATATAGGCTAATAGAAATATTTTTGTCAAAGAAAAATAATCTTTAGGGTCCAGCATGTAATCTGGCAGCAGTTTGAGACTCTTGAAAGGATCAGAAGCAAAATTTATGGGTGGATGCATATTTCGGCAGACATAAAAACAGCTGTTACCGAAAAATGCATCCACCCACAAAGTTATAATTCTGATAATTCGGAGTCACGAACTGTTGCCAGTCTATTTTGTGGACTTTCCTCATGTTGTATATTTTTATTACAAAAATATGACTTGTTATTGTCTCTATAGCTGAATAAAAGGTGGATGCAAAATTTAGCAGACAGAAAAACAGCTGATGTAAGGCTAATATCACATATCTGCCAGTGTAATGACGAGAAACGTATGCCTGCCAAGAATTTCATGCAGAAACACACACTGCTTATAGTAGAGTGGTCCACAGAAATTAACAGTTTAAAACCCATACAATTCTTAATTGTGGGGCCAAACAGCGTTCCCACAAGGTGCGCGCAATCCTCGATGGGCATGTGTTTCTTGGCACAACAACGGCACCGGGTCCTCGATTAAACAATGAATGGACTTCTTCTTCAGTAGAACAGGGTTTGACAAGGTTGCTTATTATGGCCAGCACATAAACCAGCGTAATGATAACCCAACACAGCATTTGAACCCAGCGACCAGATATGGCTCTGCTCCTCTCATAGTAACCACACTGAAAAAGATGATGACATATATACGTACATATATATATACTATATATTATGTCTGTTTACACACAAATATGTAGAGGTCAGAGGCTGGACACATGAGCAGATCTGATCAAATACATTTGCAGATAAAGAAAATATCAAAAAATGGAGGGAAGTATTTTCAGTTTCAAACTGAAGATGAAAAAACTTCAAAAACTATTTTAATTAAATGTCTCTATCTTTCTATCTTCAACTCTGTGACTGAAGGCAGGACCAATCCTAAAAATCACCTTCATACAGGAAATGGGGGGCTGTCAATGGGATTTATGGCTTTAGGCCATATTTGTCAAACTCAGGGCCCCCGGGCTTTTTTTGGGGGGGCCAGCGAGAGCTAAAAAGGTCTTATTGTCAAAAATTAGACAAGTCAAAAGCATGTATTGACCAAAAACTACATTTCCCACAATGTATGCCAATTATGTTACGTGCAAATTGACAGCATCCTGCCACTAGACTGCAGTGTATCCACATTGATGCGATTTTCCCAACAAGTGGGTTTTAGAAATACAAATAATGATCCGAAAATGTCCAGGGAGGGAAAAAGTGATGCAGACGGGGGGCTGTTTCAAGAAGGATGGAAAGGCGAATACATGTTTATGCTTCAAGGAGAGCAGTGTCGGTTATCAAAGAAAGCGTGTTTGAGGGATGCATGCTGAAGGTCTGTGAGCAGGTGTATCCTGACCAGATACAGACTTTTTTTAAATGTCAGTTTATCAAGAAACAACATTGTGGATCGCGTTAAGGAATTAGAAGGAAACCTAGCGACACAGCTGGCTGAAGACCCACACTGCTAAAAGCTTTTTCATAAGCTCTTGATAAAAACACAGACAACATGGATCCAGTGCAGTGATCTATTTTTATTAGAGGCATGAAGTCAGACCTCTCTGCCACTGAGGAGCTGTTGGATGTGGCTGCCATGAATGGGACCACAACAGGGCAGCATATTTTTAACAGGGAGGAGAAGACTGTAAGTAAAAATCCATTGCCCTGGGAAAACTTGGTGGAATTAACTACATATGGTGCACCTGCAAAGTGTGGAGGAAAAGTGGGCTTGGTTGGACTAATGACGGAGAAAATGCTAAAAACATACCTGTCACACGTCTCTGATAACATATCAGAGGTGTGTCCATCAAAAGCTCTGTATGGGAAGGTGCTGGGGATGGATGATATAGTGATTACAGTCATGAAAACAAGGAATTTAGTTTAGGCGTGTGGCCTGAATCATTGTCAGTTCCAGCTGGTTCTTGCAGGAGATGGGCTTGGAGCATGAAGACTTATCGTACCATACAGAGGTATGGTGGCTGAGTAGGAGAAAAGTCCTTAAAACATTTTTTGAGGATAGTTGAATTGTTGATTTATGGAGTAATGTGCGTTTTATGATTTGACAAATTAGAATTTATGTCAATAACAGAGCAACAACAAAGCATATCTTTTTCAACAGCAATATATATATATATGTAATATTTGTAAATTGAGTAACATTAAGAAGTAGTTACATTTATTTCACATTACATTTGCTTACATTTATGATTTAAATTTTGCCCTTTGAGGGCAAGTATACGCTGATGTGGCCCTTGGTAAAATAGAGTTTGACACCCCTGCTTTAGGCAAAGACTAAAACACAATCAGCCGTCCCTTACACCACCTTCCCCCTCAGCCCCCTGTTAATTAAATTACTACAACATTTTAGAAGCCAGTGATCTGACCTTAAAATGGTCTTGTCACATGTACACACCTTTACATGTCTTTGCACTTCTTTACACTTCTTTACGCACTTACACACAACTACACACACCTTCACACTTTATGCAACTTTACATGCCTTTAAAAATGATTATTTAATTTAAAAGTCACTTTTAAAAACAAGGGTTAAAAAAGTATTTTGACATGGAGAGAAACAAAGCAGTAATTTAAAAAGAACAGAACAACAACAAGGAGAGAACACTCAAGGGGAGAAAACCTGAACAGGATCAAAACCCAGAGACCATGGGGACTGAAAGATAAGTAAAAGAGATGGAATAAGAATGAAAAACATAGAGGATAAAATTGAAAATAAAAAATGGTGTAAGAGGATGACATGCCTTCATGCCCCCACACACTTTTAGCATCTTAACACACCTTTACAAATTTTCACAAACCTTCACACACCTTTTCACACCTCTACACACTTCACCTTTACACATTTACACATTTTTACAGGTCTGTATACACTTTTATACACACCTGTACACTAGTGTTGTGTCGTTCATGAACGTTTCATTTAAAAGAACGGAACGCTGCGTGAACGACATGAATGAAATCACTCCGAGAGCTGATTCGTTCCTTTCTCAGTTCAGTTAAGCTCAGCTGCGAGCCTGGCGTGCTGGTTGGGAGTGGAACTGCTGCCTTTGACTCGTTTGTGAATGATATACAGCCAGCCAGTGAGGGAGTAGGTGGGAGGAGTCTTGTGATTTGCCCACAGCGAATGAACTATATTTATCAGTCAGTCTGTGAACGACATGTATCAGTCAGTGAATAAAATGTACCAGTCAGTCAGTGTACGAAATGTATCAGTCAGTCTGTCAACGACATGGCAAACGAAACAAACGACTTCCAAATGACCTGAGGCAGGGAGAGGAGGGAGGGGTGTAGTGTTGTTCACTTACTGCCGAGCACCGGTTCGTTCATTGAGGCTAAGATAAAACAGTGCATTATAGTGCATTTACATTAATACATGTGCATAAACATTCCTGTAAGAAGGATTTAATTTCAGCCAATTTAAAGCAATATGCTATTTGATATCTTTAAAAGTAGCAGAATCCCCCGCTACAGCTTTATTTATTTTTAATCTCTCCTTTTTTTGCACAATATAAAAGAACATTGACTCGCGCTCACTTAGCGGGCGTGCTGCTTGCTAGTATGTTATTTCCGCCAACGGCGAGACACAGAGGCCAAATCCCAAACCACCCCCTACACACTGGCCCTTCACTATCGAGTGTCACTCGTAATGAAGTTACACTCACAGCTGTGGAGTGCGCCTCAATTGAAATGGGAGGGTATAAACAAGAGGGGTGGGTATGGGACGCCCTCCTCACTCCACCAGAAAACGGAAAGATTCATCACCATAGCAACACAAAGACGTGTCCTGTGCAAGGCAGCGTTTACTTTCATCATGTTCAGTTCTGAGCCGCTCTGGCTGCCTTGTTTCTTCATCCTCCCAGTAAAATCATATAGTCCAGTTGGAAGGAGGGGGTTCAGTGCACCCCCCGGAGATATATTTCTAATCAGTGTTTTTCTATAGGAAAAAATGTGCTGAAAATGATGAGCTATGATAAAAAGTTCTCAGAATGTCCCATCTGCCCCAAAACCCCCAAAAACCCACTTTTTGGTACATGGCTCCAGCGAAATTGTGTTAAGGCAAATATTAATTCACTAAAATTACATAATTGGACATGAAAGTCTAAAATTTGGCATGGGGTATCCTGAGACATAGGGTTAAGTAGCCCAATAGGATTTTAGGACCTGCTACAACTGTATTCATAATTATGACCAACATCATCCCCAGAAACACAAAAAAATATACTGTCCGCTTGACAAATAATAACAAAGATGATTGATTTCCAGCACTTTATGTTGAATATCACTGCCTCATTTGTATATATGAACTTCCCATGTCCCCAAGCTTCAATTTGAGCCCAAGATGACCTTTCTGGCTTGAAAGTTACTCTTTCTATAGCCAAAGTTCTGCACTATACCTCAAATCGGAGAAAATAGGAGATTCTGCCAGTAGCTGTCTATTACAGGTATTATGCACCCCCAGATATATATATATATATTTCTAATCAGTATTTCCTTATTGTAAAAAATGTGCTGAAAATGATGAGCTATGTTAAATAGTTGTCAACATGACCCATCTACTATTTATATGCAAATTGGTGCCGCCATTATGGAAACATTGATTTTGCCTATATCTCAGCCAATGTTGCATTAAAATGAACAAATAAGGTATCTGGACCTATGTTTTGAGGGTCAAGAACCTCATTGAAACTATTCTTAAAGTGGCCACACCACGCTGGTTTCCCTGTTACAATATAATAACATTTTTACCAAGTAATAGATACCAATATTGTGTATAACCATACAAATAAGTTGTCTAGCCAGATGCTGAGTTTTTAAGCAAGCTTTATAAGATATACTGTAGCGTAACGTCACAAAACAAACATCCTCAGTAATAATTGACAATAGCATACAATAACATCACATTGCAGGATCCCACCCTGTACACAAGCAAATATGTTAGCAAACAGTTTACAAACAGTGACCACATTGTAAACTGGCCTGCACCATGAAGAACAAAATTCTCGATCATTTTAATTACTCATCGTCCTCATAGAACTCGTCCTCTGATTCCTCCATCTCTTCCTCTTCTTGTCCATGCTCAAGGAGATCAACCAGTGAGGTTGGTAGGCCTGGACCGCAGGACCACACTGGTTTCAAAACCCCTTCAGTTTTCAACCATCCCTGCCCCTCATCATTGGGCTTTGGTTTTTCCACAATAGCTTCATCAGCTCGCTTGTATAAGGCAACACGATGGTTCACACGTTGGATGTGTGGCTTCAGAGCAGAGTAGCATGGAGGAAGGCGCGCCAGGTCAACTTTCGATTTAGAAGTGAGTTTGTCATCCCCTCCTACCATTTTCCGCAGCAACTTGGCACGGGCAACATTCACTGAAGACTCGCAACTCTGTCCATACAGCAGACAGATAAACTGCTCCAACTGCCTCATCACCTCAGGCTTTACATTCCAGTCATCACCAAGCTGACGAAATGCCTCGTGAAACCTGGGATTCTTCTCCAGCTTTTTCAAGGGCCCCACCGTCCCCTTCCCTTTGAAGGCACTGGTGCAGTCTTCTCCACTGAACACATAGAATCCCAGAAGAGTGGCACAGTAGTCTTCTCCCAGGGATTCCGCGAGCTCAGAGACATTGAGAAGTTGACGATGCTTCCCTGATCCTGTATCTAGGTACACCGTCAACTTGATGGCATGAGCATGGTACAGAAGAATCACAAAAATGTCTGTGTCAGGTGTTCTGACTACAGCACTCTTGTATCCAAGGGCAGCAGCATAATGGAGGTACAGTACCACCCTTGTGTCAGTTTCTTCCTGGTTGCTGTAGATTTCAGGGAGCTCACACACCTCAACCTGAAACACACAGTGCCATTTCATTTTGATTACTTGTAACCACTAAATATAGATGCAGACAAAAATCTGAACAAGATGAAAATAGGCTTGCAATTTACCTTGCCATTTGATGAGGTCAGTTGATGAGCTTTCCCCTCCACAATCAGCACTGCCATCTGTGTTTTCTCCAGCCTTGAGGCTGCCTGTTGTTCACTCCATACACGCAGCAGGAGCTGGCAAAACTGCTTTTTGTTATCATCATTGGCAAGGATCGTCTTGAAGTCATAAGCCTTCCTGGTTGCTGGTCCGGCCAAAATGATTTTCTCTGAGCTGCCACGTCTCAACCTTTCCTGGGCTTTGATTGATTCTGGATGGTAACTGTCAGTTGAGAACAAAAAGTGCTTCTTGGCCACCATCTGATCAAGTATCTGTAGACATATTTCACCACAGGTTGGGGGAAGGTTGGTAAGAACATGAAGCAGTGCCATGCCATCCTGGATGAAGAGAGCATCCTTGGGGTAGGGGAGATGTTCAGAGGTTGTATCCTCCAGAAGGTAGTGCAAGAAAGACGCTTTATTGGTCTTTGAGAAAAAACCATCCTGTGTCCCAAGGCTGGGGGGTACAGGCACCAGGCAGTACTTCATCAGTTTCTCCAAGTCCAATGGCTCAACTTGACTCTGAGACTTGATGAGGAGCTGGAATGCAATGTTGCTTTGCTCCTGATACTGGATAACCTGGAATTAAAGATGTGCAAAGTGTTGATATGGTGTTTACAGGTTTCCATTGATGAATGTGAAAAATAAAGCTTAGCACTTCATATGCAACCTTACCTTTCCCTGTGAGGATGTAAGGGTGACTTTCTTATTGCACAACGCTGTGGTCTTGAGCTTGTTCTTCTTTATAGGGTCCAAGAAGCTTCCAGGTTCCCCACTCTGTAGGCGCCTGATGAAGGAAGCTTTAGCAGCCTTACCCACAGCTTCTGCCTGTGAAATGTCCATCTTGACATCCATGGGGACAGGAGCACCAGAAGCTAGGGAGTAGAGCCTATCCTTATCTGGGATGGTGAAAGGGTTGGTGAAGTTCCTGATAGCTGTGAGGGTTCGCTGAACTGCCTGTTCACCTTTCTTTACCTCTGCCTTCTCCAACTCACGATGTCTCCCCGCCCTTGGGCAGTCTGGATCATCGATGAGGTTGACCATTTCAAGAGTCTTTTCATAATATTGTGCCCGTGCTGAGGTCGTACGACACCACCTCTGATATCCTCCAAACTGGGTGTACAGTCCAGTGAAGCCACCTGAAAAGTATTGCAATTTTAAGACTCCAAACCAATTTGTAGTGAGGACAGTTTGCACTTTATACAATGGTCAATGGTTTTACCTGATGATTTGGCAAAGCGCATGAAAGTTACTTCCATCGTCTTATCAACTGCACTGAGTGCTCCTGGTATCATTGAGCGGGCCACCGCAATGGCACCGTTAGTGAGCAGGTCCTTGGCCCCTGGATGTGTGTTCTCCAGGTTTGTCAGGTAGACCTCAAACCAGGTCAGATATCTGTGGATAGAGAGAGGCACATACATGAAGACAATTAATGCATGTGCATTCAACCAGTATATAATGTATTTATAAATAAGTTTGTGAGTGGAAATTGTGCAAACCTGGAGTAGTTTTGTCCATCAAAAGCAAAAAAGAGGTCCGCCATCTCACCGTTACATTTGTGAAACAGCTGGATGTTGTTAGTCTTAACAGAGTGAAGGAGCATGAAGATGAGATGACAGTGGTTGATGAAGGACATCCAGAGGGCACCTGTTTTCCCTAGGTGTCCTTTGAGTACCTTCTCCTCATAAACATGATATCTCTCGATGAGAGTTAGAGTAGAGGGGTCCTTGAGGGCTTCATCAAGATGCTCCTTGTTGCAAGTTTCGGTCAAATTGAGGAGTGCAGCTGGATCAGTCATGAGGATGTTCTCCTCCTCAATGAATTGCTCCATCAACAGCCTTTCCATTGCCTCACAAATTGTTGTGAGGCAAAAGAGGGACTTTGCATACACCTTTCCACTCAGGACACCCTTGAGGGAACCACTTGTCACTAGTTGTGCCTCAAACAGTATCTCTGCATAGCCAGAACCACACATTTTGTGGCCTGTGAGCATTCCGATGTAATTCATGCATGTATGAAAAGGTCCAATCATGGTAACATGACAGCCAAATTCTTCTGGCCAATGCCAAATGATGGGTAGGGCTTTCATACAGACCCCCACATCAAACATATTCAGGACCCATCTTTGACCCACCTCTATGGTGGCCTTCTCAGAACGCCTCAGTAGCTCACGAACAACTGCATTGTCAGTGATTGGCTGATGGATTGGCGTGAAGTAGTCCACAGTCGATTTTCGGGGTGGGGGAGTACCAGTTGCAGAGGTGAAGCCCCCTAGTCCAGGCACAGACTGCTCACCATCAGTTCCGATATACCTGCTGAAGAGCCAGATGTAGTACTCTTTCATCTTAGCAGCATAGACTGCATCATTCTCTGCAGGGGGTGTGAATGATGAGCCATCAGGGAACTTTGGGCCAACACGAGGAAAATTCAGGGGTGGGAGAGTTTCTGGTGTGTCAACTTTAAGGCTACGCTGTTGTGATTTATCAATGATACGCATCATTCGGACCTTGTTGCTCTCGAACCCAGGCTTAACCTCCTGCACCATGACTCCTGCTGCACTGTTGACAATGTTGCTGCCGTGCACACTGGTAGTGGTTTTATTCAAGTTGTCCCACTCACAGTGGAATACAAGGTTTCCCTCCCCTGTCACAATTTGGTGTGTCCGATATGTTGAGACTTCATCCAGGGCTTTAGCCAGTGCAGTTTCCAACTCTAAGCCAAAATCGTAGGTCTCAGAGTGGCCAAGTCTGTTTAATATTGTTGTGAGTTGCTTGCTTCGGAACAAGTGCCTCACAGTCTCACATAGTAGAATGTGTTTTGGGAACTTCCATTTTCCCTCCGACACTGCACGGCAAAGTCTTGCCCAATGGAGAATACCAGACGCTTCAGCTTTTCATTTTCAGTCTCCATGTTTTCTTTGCCAGTCATAACCATGCTAAGGAACTGGACAAGGGCTGTGGGCAAAAGGTTTTCAGAAGTAGGCTCCAGGTCATCGGCTGTTGGTGGCCATGGTAGGTCTTGGACTCGCTGAAAGCATCTAAAATTACCTGACGAAGTTGGAAAGCAACATTTTGGTGCTTATCTGTGCTTCCTAGAGTGTAAGCTCGAGCAAGAGCACTAGAAACTGTGATATTTGAGCTGTACACAAGCCAGAAAGAAATTAAATCATCTTCATTATGTTTGACTTTTGTGAAGTTGATATGCTCACTGATTGGGTCTTTCTGTAGGCGCTTCATTAGCTTTTCAGAGCGATAATTTGAGTTCTCATGCCCATTCAGATTCAATTGTTCAATATAGAACAAACGGATTGAAGATAGCTTTAGGACTTGTTTTTGATGGATGACATGAGTTTGGATGTGTTCCAGTACTGAGGAAAATGCTTTTTCATGGGCAGCTGTCATAAGATTCTGTTCGGTATCCTTTTCTCTTTTGGCTCTGTTAATCCCACGCTCATAGTTGAAGAATGCTGTGTGGAAGGACCTAAAGCATGAAGGGTGGTGTTTGGCCTCACAAGCAAAGAGGTCTTTGCCTTTCACCTGTCTGTGTAGATGAGCTAGACCCATTTTCTCTGCCCTCGATTCAATTTGCTCCCATGCATTTTTTTTGTTCCTAAAAGATGAGAAGAACTGAGGTCTCTCTGTTTTCCGATGGCTACCTTTGATCACAACCTTTTCACAAAAAATGCACTCGGGTGGGAAGATGGGACCAGACGACAATCTACGAGGCGAGCGATGCCTCTCTGAGGTTGATGGTTCTGGTTCTGTGTTATCTCTTAGGAGATGAAGGTTGGCATTAAAGCGCAGATAACAGTTGCGGTGGTACCCAACACCTTCCAAGTCATCAGGTAAAGTTGAGGGGATTTGGTCACAGACTAACTGTATACGATATGGGGATTCATGAGATTGTTGGAGACGTTGGTCCCGTATATCATGAAGATGTTGTAATTTTTCTGCAGGGGTTCCTTTTACTTTTGAGAGGGGTGTGAAATTACCATGATCTGACAGGGATGACACATGAAGTATGCATAGTGATGCACTTTTGTGTGCCTCAGGATTCAAACTCTTTTTTCCCTTAGCCTTAGGCATGTTGGCTTGATCTCTATAACCACCACTGTTAAGAGAAGTGAATAAGAAAAACCAATAGCTGATGTTATGGGTGCAACCATCTTATTTTACAGTCATGTTTGAAGCTACTACTTGTTTTAGCAGACTAAAGATAAGATAAAATAAGAAGGAAAAATATTTAAACTATATGTGATAACTATATTCAAGAAGGAAATATTACATAATGTGTACATTGTGTAGTCAAAGTCAGTCAATTTATTCCACATGTATACAGTGGCTGATTTATGCTTCTTACCTTGTTTGTTGGGAGGATGATGTAGAAGCCAAGGTGTGGTGGTGGCAGAGTTTATACTGTCTGTATTGATATGCTCAATGCACAACTGCTGTGCAGTCATAGTTATCTCTATGCTCAATAAGTTTGACCTGGGTCATGGATAATGTTTACCAGTCACACCTGGCCTGAGTCAAATTAATAAAACATACATTGAAAGTACATTCAATTTCTTATGGGACTGCTTTACATGCAAGCATGTCACTGGAACATATGGTCATTTAACCTTGGCCCTCAAAACAGGTCCAGATACCTTATTTGTTCATTTGAATGCAACATTGCCTGAGATATAGGCAAAATCAGTGTTTCCAAAATGGCGGCACTAATTAGCATATAAATAATAGATTGATCATGTTGACAACTATTTAACATAGCTCATCATTTTCAGCACATTTTTTACAATAAGGAAATACTGATTAGAAATATATATATATATATCTGGGGGTGCATAATACCTGTAATAGACAGCTACTGGCAGAATCTCCTATTTTCTCCGATTTGAGGTATAGTGCAGAACTTTGGCTATAGAAAGAGTAATTTTCAAGCCAGAAAGGTCATCTTGGGCTCAAATTGAAGCTTGGGGACATGGGAAGTTTATATATACAAATGAGGCAGTGATATTCAACATAAAGTGCTGGAAATCAATCATCTTTGTTATTATTTGTCAAGCGGACAGTATATTTTTTTGTGTTTCTGGGGATGATGTTGGTCATAATTATGAATACAGTTGTAGCAGGTCCTAAAATCCTATTGGGCTACTTAATCCTATGTCTCAGGATACCCCATGCCAAATTTTAGACTTTCATGTCCAATTATGTAATTTTAGTAAATTAATATTTGCCTTAACACAATTTCGCTGGAGCCATGTACCAAAAAGTGGGTTTTTGGGGGTTTTGGGGCAGATGGGACATTCTGAGAACTTTTTATCATAGCTCATCATTTTCAGCACATTTTTTCCTATAGAAAAACACTGATTAGAAATATATCTCCGGGGGGTGCACTGAACCCCCTCCTTCCAACTAGACTAATAAATCTAATAACCATTACAGTGACAGGAGCTACAGTGCATCCGGAAAGTATTCATATCACTTCACTTTTTCCACATTTTTGTTATGTTACAGCCTTATTCCAAAATGGATTAAATTCCCTATTTCCCTCAAAAATTCTACACAAAATACCCCATAATGACAAAGCGAAAAACTTTTTCTAGAACATTTTGCAAATTTATTAAAAATAAGAACACTCAAATGTTGCATAAACATAAATATTCACACCCTTTACTCAATACTTAGTCAAGGACCTTTGGCAGCGATTACAGCCTCCAGTCTTCTTGTGTATGATGCAACAAGCTTGGCACACCTATATTTGGGGAGTTTTTCCCCATTCTTCCTTGCACATCCTCTCAAGCTCAGTGAGGTTGGATGGGCAGCGTCGGTGCACAGCTACTTTCAGGTCTTTCCAATGATGTACAATCGGGTTCAAGTCTGGGCTCTGGCTGGGCCACTCAAGGGCATTCAGAGACTTGTCCTGAAGCCACCCTTTGTCTTCTTGGCCATGTGCGTAGGGTCATTGTCATGCTGGAAGATGAAGCGTCGCCCTAGTCGAAGGTCTGGAGCAGGTTTTCATCAAGGATTTCAATGTACTTAGCTGCATTCATTTTTCCCTCGATCCTGACAAGTCTCCCAGTTCCTGCCGCTGAAAAACATCCCCACAGCATGATGCTGCTACCACCATGCTTTACTTTATGGATGGTATTGACGAGGTGGTGAGTGGTGCCTGGTTTCCTCCAGACATGACGCTTGGCATTCAGGCCAAAGAGTTCAATCTTCGTTTCATCAGACCAGAGAATTTTGTTTCTCCTGGTCTGTGAGTCCTTCAGGTACCTTCTAGCAAAGTCCAAGTGGGCTGTCATGTGCTTTTTACTGAGGAGTGGCTTCTGTCTGGCCACTCTACCATAAATGCCTGATTAGTGGAGTGCTGCAGAGATGGTGGTCCTTCTGTAGGGTTCTCCCATCTCCTCAGAGGAAAGCTGGAGCTCTGTCAGAGTGACCATCGGGTTCTTGGTCACCTCCCTGACCAAGGCCCTTCTCCCCCGCTTGATCATTTTGGCTGGATGGCCAGCTCTAGGAAGAGTCCTGGTGGTTCCAAACGCCTTCCATTTCTTAATGATGGAGACCACTGTGCTTTTTCGGGATCTTCAATGCAGCAGATATTTTTCTGTAACCTTCCCCAGATCTGTGCGCCGACACAACCCTGTTTCGGAGGTCTACAGACAATTCTTTTGACTTCATGGCTTGGTTTGTGCTCTGACGTGCTCTGTCAGCTGTGGGATCTTATATAGACAGGTGTGACTTTCCAAATCATGTCCAATCAGCTGAATTTGCCACAGGTGGACTGCAATCAAGTTGGAGGAACATTTCAAGGCTTATCAGTGGAGACAGGATGCACCTGAGCTCAATTTTGAGTTTTATGTACTTATGTGTGCAGACTCGCTATTTGAGGGCTGAACAGTCCACTTGCCCTCTTCACTCTGTGGTTTGAGGCGGTCTTCAATATAGTGAAGCCTCCGCGGGGATGCACAAACGGAGGGGGAGTGTATAGGGTGAGTGTTTAGGGGGCAGTTTGAGATTGGGCCAGAGAGGTGAGTTTTTCAGGGGAGGGGAGTGATATCTCCTTCAGGACTTTGCAAATGAACGACATGTGTCACCCAGTGAACAATGCTGTGACTTCAGCAGAAGGGGGAGGGGAGGGGCTCATTCAATGAACGAACTCACAGCTGTGTCACTCACTCGTGTACTGCACTGGCAGGACAGGGCTCTGAAGCACTGACTGATTCAGTGAACAAATCTTTTAAATGAATCGTTTTAAAGAACAGTCAAAAGAACTATTCTTAGCACTCAGGAAGTACTAACCCAATTACAGAATGATCTGGGAGTTTGTGCTGCTTAACGGTATGATCTGTTAACATGCTCCCTAAAACTAAACCAATCAGAGGTTGTTACAGCCAACACAACTTTTGTGTGAAGCTCCAGGTTAGAGGTCAGTCTGCATGACAACACATGAAAGACCAGAGTTCACTGGGCCAAACTGGACCAAACCAGACTGAGCTGGACCGAACACTCCATAAATGTTCATATATGGTCAGATAACCAAATAAAACCGTGTGCTTCATTTAGACAGAGTGTGGCTGAGGTCATCATTTCATGTCAGGATGAGAAAATCTAAATTTTCTAATGATTTAAAGGTCCCATGGCATGCCAATTTCACACAACTTAAAATAGTCCCCTGGTGTGTTAAAAGCATGTCTTTGACGTTCTTCGGTCAAAATTCGATTTGGATCAATTATTTTAGTGCTCTTTTTATCAGCTAAAAACAGCTCTGCTCAAAATCCTCCGTTTTGGGCCATGTCTCTTTAATGAAATGAGCTGCACCTAAGCCACGTCCACTTTATACCCATCTCTCTGGGAGGGGCTGTGGTTGTGCTCCAATAGCCATGTGCTGGCTTGGTCATGGCTGCAAGAAGATCGCTCGTACAACCCTACCAGTTGGAGCCAGAGTCTGACCCAGAGGGAGAGGCTCCGGAAGAAACTCTTAGCCGCGTTCAGACCAAACGCGACTTGAAGCAACCTAGTCGACACATCCTACTTATTATTCAAAGCCGCCAGGGGGGTCACGCTTAAGGAGGAATATATGAATGTAGAAAAAATTACAACCAGAGCTCTGCTACAATGTAAGATTTTGGTGCTCTAAAACTTCTCTGAAGCCTTTGCTAATTAATAGGATGGCCGACCGCCAAGCATTAGCCGGGACGTCCCGTATTTGAGCCAAAAGAGGTGCGTTGCTGTACGGGTAAATGCTAAAGCTACATGCTGCTCCGAAGGGGGATTTTGTCCCCCGCCGCCAGAGTTGTCGGGGAAGAAGCGAGCGGCTAAAATTCGGGAGGATCCAGTAAACCGGCGCGGATCCGGTGTGTTTATCAAAGCGGTGTGGCCGTGCTGAGGCACCTGGGGAAATTTAGGCTAAACAGTAAGTCAAAATAAAACGTTCATACTTACAGATGCCACGTTTGTATTAGGATCACGGATAGTTGGTAAGGATTCATTCTTTATCTTCAGACATCTAGCAAATCCAGCGTTGAACTGTCCCTCGTTGATAAAACAGTCCAAAGTGAAATGGTGCGCACATACGTACAGATATTTTGGAAGTGCAGCGGGTACATTCCCATTATAAATAAAATCCACCCATTGAGTCCTCAAATCCTCCGACGAGGGACTTTTAAAAGAGTTTTGTGCTTGTTTGTGCAGCCAACAACAGAGCAATTGCTGCCTCTTTTTCAGATCGTACTTTCGCCATGGTTCTAACTGGAGCAATGGGAGCGAGCAGCCGGGAATAATGGCGCTGTTTTGATAATTTTTTAGGCAGGGCAGTGGGCGACTCCATGGGCAGTACCATCAACCCGCCAGCACTGACATGACGTCATGTCAGTGGAGTTTTCAGAACGGCCGGCTCTGAGCACACAGTTCCTAAATATGGAGATAACTAAAAAACGACTGGATGGAATTTTTTTCGAACTTGGGGGGATTGTAGCGGTTTTCTATCCCTGATATGCACCCCCCTCCTGTTAACAAAGTCAGTTTTTCATGCCATGGCCCCTTTAAAATGACCTTGACCTGAACGTGCAGCACTGCAGAGAGTTTCCTTTTCTTTCACAGCATCCATGTTTATGAGAAAAACCCTCAGAGACAGGGTCTTTATCTTTGTTTTACTTTGTTATGCTTTGTCTTTTTACGGACACTGTTTGATTTACTTTAAGCTGTTGGTGGATTTTAGTCTTTTTAGCCTGAGTTATGGTGCTTGGTGTATTCGGAGGAATAAATCTTCTTAGCTTGGCTATTTCCAATTTCTGCCTTTAATCTGTCACTCATATCCGTTTAACACCTATTTATTCATTTTCTCTCTCTCTCTCTCTCTCTCTCTCTCTCTCTCTCTCTCTGAAGTTGTTAAAGTTTTTTTGGATTGCATAAACAATAAAATCAAACTCTTACATAATTATCAAAACCTTACACTCAGGGAGCAAAACGCCGGACCAGATTAGCGCAACTGTAAGCACAATGTCAGCCTCACACTTTCTGCAAACCACTGCACACAGTAAATTGCAAAACACTAAACACACTTTAGACACAGATGCATATCATGATGTCACTTCCTTGCGAATTCCAAAGCACTGACTTTCAAATGACCACACTCACGAGCCTATTGGTTAAACACAACACTCAGGTGCACCAACACATGATTGCTTAATTGTAGACACACCAATCAGGTGCAAGTACTAACAAAAAGGCAGCAGGTGAGTTCACCTATCTTCAACCACAATTGAACAAGTAAGACGAGGAAGAGTGAGAATGAGAGGAGGAATGCAAAGAGAAGGAGAACAAGGTAGAGAAAGAGGTGAAAGCAGAGACTATGCCAGAGGTTGAGGCCAAGGTGGAGGTAGAGGTGGAGGTAGAGGAAGAGGCAGAGGCAGAGGCAGAGGAAGACCTGAAGCAGGAATACATGCTCTAAAAGGGAGAGGACCAAATTTATCTGATGAAATTAGGGCAACTTTAGTTGACTATGTGGGGAACCATGGACTGACGCTCAGGGAGGCTGGACCGAGAGTTCAGCTAAATCTTAGCAGATATACAGTGGCATCTGTGATCAGGCCATATGGACAAGAAAACAGGTAAAAAACCAAATTTTTCTAAAAAAAAGATATCAACTAACCCCCAATTTCCACTGCATCCGTAATGGCTACAAAAAGGCCATATCCGCCAATCGTAACTGATCGTAACCATTCAAGTTAATGTGTCAATTTCCACTGGCTTCTTTCCGTTCCGCTGCGGATCGCCGGACTCCTCAGCTGATTGCAAAAGTTCTATTTTTTCCAGACGCCGAAGCATGCCTGATAAAGGAAGTCAGGCACATAAACAAAATAAAACATCTGGCTTTTTTTCAAAATAAAACACTCTGTGTTTCAGGTAGATCGTATTTCACACCAAGCAAACGGGCGGGATGAACAAGTGAAAGGTTTATATTCAGCATTTCATCGCGATGACACCACGGATGAGAGGATGCTGATTTTATAGGTCTAGAAGTGGATTTCCTCCTCTGGAAGGACACAATCTACTGCTTATATGGTTAGCCTATATGGCTAAAGACAACTTATCATGTGATTGTACGTGAATCTGTGGAACCCACAGAGTTAGTTCTCGCGATTCCTGCTGTCCATAATCCACCACGAAATTCGCCTTACAAACAGATCTGGTAGGAATTGGCATACGCGGAAAACCAGAGCTGTTCCAGATGTGGCGAAAATCCTGGGTAAGTATGTACCATATCAGCACTGTTCATACTGCATGTAACAACTAGTTACATGTATTTCTTTCCACATAGGATTCAGGGGCAAGAGCTACAAGGAGGAAGGGGGCCTATTTTCACAGAACAAGAAAGAGCAATCATAAACATGGTTCTGGCCAAAAATGAAATGAGGCTCAGAGAAATTAAGTCAACATCATTGGTGAAGATGGCATTTTCAATAATGTTCATCAGGTCTCACTCTCAACATTGGCATGCACCCTGAAAAAAAATCTAGTTCAAATGTTCAAACTGTATCGAGTGCCTTTTGAATGGAACTTGGAGGGGGTCAAACAGCTGCAGCATGCATACGTGGAGGTATGTATTGTTCATGTTAGCACCGTGATGTTTCACACTGCAAATGTAACCTAAATTTACAGTGTATTAGATCCATGCTAAACTACACAATCTTGTCTTTCACTGTATTACAGAGTTTTACAGATGGATGCTGAAGAAATCCCACACAAGTTTATCACAATTGATGAAGCAGGGTTTAACCTCACAAAACCAAGAAGGAGAGGCAGAAACATCAATGGCCACAGTGCTATAATCAATGTCCCAGGAGAGCGTGGGGGTAACATCATCCTCTGCGCTGCCATTACACAGGATGGGGTCCTCCTCTGTCATGCCAATAAGGGCGCTTACAACACAGCTCACATTCTGACATATCTGGACCAATTGAACAACATCCTCACAGTGGAACTAATACAACAGATGCAATACATTGTCCTCTGGGACAATGTATCATTCCTCTGCTCTGCACAGGTACACAACTGGTTTTAGCACAATCCTCAATTTTCTGTGCTATACCTTCCACCACTCTCCATTTCTCAATCCAATCGAGGAGTTCTCAACATGGTGGTGGAAGGTTTATGATCTTCAGCCCCAGTTTCAGGTGCCCCTCATTCAGGCCATGGAGGAGGCCTATGACTAAATTGATGCCATAGCCATTCAAGGATGAAATCAACATGTACACCAGTTCTTCCCTCGTTGTCTTGCTAATGAAGATATCGTCTGTGATGTTGATGAAATTCATTTAGTGCAGTGGCCGAGTACAAATTTTAGCCAGAAGCATTCAGTTGGTGATACAAGCATGAGAATTGGCATGAACATTCTCCATGGGTCACTTTACTAGGAAATTGTCCCAGACATTTGAAACTTCAAGATGGCGGCCATTTTTCAAGATGGCCACCACCTAAGTGGAACAATTAGGTGATGTACTTGTTAAATTGGTGATATAGCCATGAAAATTGGTATGAACAGTCTTCATGGGTCACTTAACAAGAAAATGCCCAAAGCTGCTTGAAATTTTCCGATGGCAGCAATTTTAAAGATGGCCACCATTTCATTAGAGCAGTTAAATGATTTAAAGTTGGTGATATAGGCATGAAACATTGTAACACTATTCTCCATGAGTAACTTAACAAGAAAACGTCCCAACCATTTTAAAAATTTCTTCTTAATATTTTGTGTTTTTCTTTTTAATTCAAACATATGTTTATTGAGGAGCCTCTAAAAGGATATGGAGGGAAACAAAATAAAATGCAAATGTTTGGAGTTTTAAGTTCCTCCCATGTTTGAATCTGCTCATGTTCTTTTACTGTGATGAGGTTCTGGTTTTAATCTGGACTGATGCACTCTCACTGTCAGTCTCCTCAGTCTCTGATAACTAAAGGAGGTTTAAGCATTGGTTTGAGTTTGAGTTCTTAGAAATCGAAATCCTTCAGTCAGTCCTCCTGGTTTTTATCATTGCCATAATTTGTCATTCAGCAAAACTTTCAATTTCAAGGGTGAAAACACAACTAAAGAGATTGCAGCCTAATTTTACTGTTTACTTTTGAATAACACTTAAGAGTGAAAATTTTAAATAGACGATAAGAAAAAAAGAGAAACAGACAGTTATGAATAAAAAACAAAATAAGATGTTCAGCTTACGTCTGGCAAACCAGGCTCTAAAAGACATGACATGAGACAAATTTTTTTTTAAAATGAAGGAAGTAAAGGGGCAGAAAAGACATGAATATGATGCACAGAGAGAGACAGGCTGAAGATGGACAGAAACAAAGAGAGAGAGGGAGAGAGAGATAGAGAGAGAGAGAAAGAGAGAAACTGAGCAGGAGAATGTAAAGTCTTTAAAAGAAAGTAAAACAACCAGAGAGAGAAACTATGGAAAAAGGCAACAGAGCTTTTAAACAAAGAGGAAAGAGAGAGAGAGAAAGAGAGAGAAGAGAGAGGGGAAAGGAAGACAAACAGAAACACAATGAGACAGAGACAGAGCAAACACTCTGAGAGCAGCCAGTGTTTGGTTATTTGGAAACTCTGCTTCTTCTTTTTGGATGACGTTCCCCTCAGCCAAATGTGTGTGTGTGTGTGTGTGTGTGTGTGTGTGTGTGTGTGTGTGTGTGTGTGTGTGTGTGTGTGTGTGTGTGTGTGTGTGTGTGAGAGAGAGAGAGAGAGAGAGAGAGAGAGTAAGGGAGAGAGAGTGAGCAGAGTCTCTGTTGCCAGCATCAGAAATGAAGTGGTCAGCAGACAGCTTGGCTTGTCACAGGAAGCAATGGGCAGCCAGGCCTCATGGAGCTCAGAGGACAGGCCAAGGAGGTGTGCGCATGTATGTGTGTGTGTGTGTGTGTGTGGCGGGGGGGGCTGAAAGGAAGACACCCCCTCACCTGCTCTCATCGCGCCACATCTGCTCAGCTGTGAACCTGTGGGGTTCAGGTGGGAGGGGTCGGCCTCCAGGTTTGACGAGAGTTACAGGATCCTGTGCAACTATTTTAGTGTACAGCACACACACACACACACACACACACACACACACACACACACACACATACACACACACAGCTACAATGCACAAAGATGGTGACTGTGAAGCTGCTGCTCCTCTGCTGACCTGACCTCATTCCTGAACCTGCACTCAACCAAGGAGCTGCAAAGTCTAGTCTCTGAATTTTCTGCAATTTTTGCTCTAATTATTTAGGCGAGGAGTGTCTATCATTGACGCGGTGTGGGTCTGGACAGCAGCAATCAGTTCCAGCAGACATCTGGAGGTGTTTTTCCTGATTACCATGCTGGTGTGGAGGTAAAGGCAAAGTTGAAGGCTTGGAAATAAAGCTGTAAACCCTTTCTTCCATCATAGGGAACATCAATTCTGCCCAGTAAAAGTGACAAGCTTGAGGTATTGGTGAAGACTGAGAAAGTGTACCGTGAGCGCAGTCTCCTGTTGGGATCTGTCCTCCCTCTGAGAGCTCTGCGGTGTAGTGGTGGGCAAAACCGTTCATTTCAGTGAACCGGATCATTCCGGTTTGTTCAGTAAAAAGATCCGGTCATTTCGGTCAATTGGTCGTTAGTCAGTCCATTCGCTCATGTTCATGTTCATTCAGATGCGCTGACCGGGTTTATGCAGGGGGAGATCTGTTCAGACTTTGAATGAACGAGAGCCTCATAGCTCCCTTTGTGACAATAACATCAAGTATTTCCAACAGATACATCTTTGCTGACATTCAAAACACAGAGAGATCGAAGGATACGTATTCAACAGCTGTGCAACTTGAGACAACCTCATGCGCCTTTTTTCGAAAGTCTCCAGGTAACAGGGTCACTTTTTACACCAAACACCGGCATGTTGACCCAGCTAAACCAAGCTATATAGCTAGGCTAGCTGTTTGTTAGCTTAGCACGCTAAACCTTCTGCTATTGAGTCTCTGCCTCTGGCTGCAGCAGCAGCTGTGTGTGTGTGTGTGTGTGTGTTTGTGTGTGTGTGTGTGTGTGTGTGTGTGTGTGTGTGTGTGTGTGTGTGTGTGTGTGTGTGTGTGTGTGTGTGTGTGTGTGAGACTGTCTCACTCGCTCGGGCTCAGCTGTTGGCTCGTGCGGCGGCCGCAGCACTGTTTGTTGGACTCATGAGTACAGATACCCCCCTCAAGAGACTGCCTTATAGTTTATTTTATTCAGTACATCTCGTTGCGTTCACAAGTCAGTCAGCTGGTGACAGGCTGACAGCACCTCGCAGAGAGTGAATGCTTGTACTCAGTCAGTCTGAGAGCTGGTCAATCTCTCGGTCAGACCGACCTGACTTTCAGTCAACTCGGTCATCGGTCCCGGTCTTTCAGTCAGCTGAGCTCAGTACTGCTGCTGCTTCTCTAAGCCCCACCCACACACAGAGCGAGGCGCGATGATAGGATAAGACAGGCAAGCACGGAGATAGTCCCGCCCTAAGGAACAGTGAACTTACTCTTCAGCCAATCAAACGGACTGAACGGGTCATTTAGGGGGAGTGACCTCGTTCATTTCGTTCACCAAAAAGAACTAGTTCTTTTGATCCGTTCGTTTATGACTGACACACCACTACTGGGGTGACTCCATCATTCAAACTAAGGGCTAATTCCAAGTGTTACCCTTAGCCCTGAGCAGTGTGTCCATAAGGTCAATCAGGTGATGCACCACCAAAGGAAAAACAATATATATTTTTTTTATTTTTCCACAGTGGTCTGGTGGTTATAACAGTTTTAGATAATTGCAGCTGCTATACATGTCACTGTCCAATCAGCGTAAGGCAGTGCTTCACAAGGTACCACCTTGTTTCAGTAAGGCTGAAAATCGCCCCGACTGCTCCCATTGACTTTAATGCTTGTTTGTTTTTTCCCCCCAGATATCTGGCATTACTTGAGCTTGTGTCTTCTTTTAAGTACCTGGGGTTTTTACTGGATGACAACTTGTCTTTTAAAGAACATATTAAGCATGTTGTTAGAAAGCTGAAAGTTTTACTAGGCTTTTACCACAGAAACAAGTCCTGTTTCTCTTTTAATGTTAAAAAGAGACTTGTGGGTCTACATTCTTACCTCTTCTTGATTATGGTGATGTTTTATATATGAATGCCATTGCAAATGTTGGGCAGACCTCAGAGCTCTAAGGTTTATAACAAACTGTGGATTTTTAACGTATCGCTGTACTTTATACTCCAAAGTCAGTTGGACTTCTTCAAGTACATCGTCAGCTTGGTCATTCGTACGTTTTTATTTACAAAGGCATTCTTGGAAGAATTCCAGACTACCTCTCCTCCTTATTGATAGGCCCAAAAATGGAATCAGGCATCCAACAACCCCCAATAAGGGGTTACATGGACGACCTTACGGTGACGACCACAACCCATGTGGAGGTGAGATGGGTGCTAACAGTTCTGGACCAAATGGCAACGTGGGCCAGAATGAAGTTTAGGCCAAATAAATCGAAAGTTACGTATGTAACTACGGTTCTATGAATCCCGAATGACCGCCAGAGGCGGTGCTTAAAGCACTGAATATTCCCTTCGCGCATGCGTAGTTCGAGTACTTATACCAAAATGGTCACGTGTGACCCCTGATCCTCCGGGAAAGTCTATAACTTCCGGAGGCCATCAGGGGGTCTGTCCCTACAGAATCTTCTCGTGAGAGCCCGAGGATTCTGAGTGACATGAGCTCTGGCGGTCATTCGGGATTCATAGAACCGTAGTTACATACGTAACTTTCGTTCTATTTCATCCCTGCTGACCGCCAGAGGCGGCGCTTAAAGCACTGAATGACTAATACCAGCAAAGTCACGAGGAATCCCGTCACAAACCTCAGAGGGTAGAATCAGACGACTCCGGGAGAAGGACCACACCCAATGGATGGGAGGCTTGAAAGGGGGCTTACTTAGGGCATCCAATACAATGTTAAGATCCCACGCCGGAACTCTTTGGGTTCCAGGAGGGTTCAGCCTCCGCGCCCCCCTCAGGAATAGGGACACCAGACTGTGGCTTCCCAACATGACACCATCAACTCTGGCGTGATGGCCTGATATGGCTGCCACGTAGACCTTCAGGGTAGACGGAGATCTGCCCTTACCCAGGAGCGACTGCAGGAACTCCAGGACCACAGGCACGGAGCAATGCACTGGGTCGTCACCCCGATTCTGACACCAAGTTGAAAACAGTTTCCATCTATTGCCGTATTGTAACCTGGTGGATGGTGCCCTGGCGTTCATGATGGTACATCGCACCTGGTCCCCACAGCTGCTCAGCAGCAGTTCAGGCCCCCCAGCGGCCAAACACACAGTTTGAGGCGGGGTTCGGGGTGCCAGATCCGGCCCCCTAGCTGCGAGAGAAGATCCTTCCTGTCTGGAAGACACCATGGTGCCCCGCGGCAGAGTTTGCACAGCAGGGGAAACCAAGTTCTCCCTGGCCAGAAAGGGGCCACCAGCAGTATGGTGTGACCCCCTGAAGAACCCTCTGTAGAAGTGGCCGTATCAGAGGGAGGGGCGGAAAGGCATAAAGAAGTGCCTCTGGCCATGGGTGAGCCAGTGCATCCTGGCCCAGAGGGCTGGTTGTCTCTGCTAGGGAGAACCAGAGTGGGCAGTGAGTTGATGCTTCCGAGGCAAAGAGGTCTATCTCTGCCCTGCCGTAGCGGCCCCAGATTGCACACACCACCTCTGGGTGGAGGCACCACTCCCCCGGAGGAGGCTTCTGACGGGGAAAATCGGCAGGTTGATTCTGCTCTCCCGGTAAATACATTGCCCTTAGGCTGGCCAGGCGGGGGGCTGCCCATGTCAGGAGGTCCTTGGACACCTGCAGCAGCCGTGCAGATTTTGTCCCGCCCTGGTGGTTGATGTGATACACTGTGGATGTGTTGTCTGATCTGACAAGAACATGCTTGCCTTCCAGGTATGGCAGAAAGTGCTGAAGGGCCAAGTGCACCGCTCGCAGTTCCAGCACATTGATGTGCTCTGCGCCAGCCTCCACAGACCACTGGCCGTGAGCTGTCCTGCCCTGCCACACCGCACCCCAGCCTGACAGGCAGGCGTCGGTGGCAATGACCTCCCTGCGGGACGGGATAGACCCCATGGGGACACCCCCTGAGATGTAAGCCCTGTCCCTCCACTAAGCAAGGGCCAGAAGACACTGGCGTGAGACACCGATCCTCCTCCGCCCATGCCGCTTGGTGTCCAGGTGGAAGCTGTTGAGCCACCTCTGCAGGGGCTGCAGTGACAACAAACCCAGCGGGACAACTGCTGCAACAGAAGTTAGTTTGCCCAGGAGACGGAGGAATGTGAGGAGTGGCAGTCGCCTGCCTCCCCGGAAAAGGAGCAGAAGATTGAGCATATCGTCCACCCGGCGGGGGGACAGGCTTTCGTCATTATGGTGTTCAAGGACAGACCAATAAATATTGTTGTTTGCGATGGTACGAGGCAGCTCTTTTCGATATTCACCTTGAGTCCCAGTTGGGCCACGTGGGCCAGGAGGCGCGCTGTCTCCTCTGTGGCCTGTGCCCAGGATGGTGCGCACACCAGCCAGTCGTCCAGATAAGGGATTATCTTCATGCCTTGGGATTGCAGTGGCGCTAATGCGGCTGCGACGCACCTGGAGAAAACTCTTGGAGACAGAGAGAGGCCAAACGGTAGCACGCGGAACTGCCAGTGGTGACCTCGATAGGCAAACTGAAGGAAGGGCCTGTGTTCCTGGGCGATGGGGACATGAAAATATGCGTCCTCCAAGTCCACAGATGTGAACCACTCCCTGCAGGCAACAGTCTGCAACACCTCTGCCGTGGTCAGCATGTGGAGGGGCATGACCTTGAGGAACCGGTTGAGTCCCCTCAGGTCCAGGATAGGACGATGTCTGCCAGTTTTTTTCTCGACGAGAAAATAAGTCGAGTAGAACCCCCTGGGATGTCCACTTCTTTGATGACACCCTTGGTCAGGAGGACGGACAGCTCCTGCTCTAACGCAAGGGCCTTTGCCGGGTCACCGATAACTTTCATTTTGACCCGGCCGGCTGTGGGGGGCCGGTATCGGAACTGGAGCTTGTACCCATGGGTTAAGGTGGTAACCACCCACGGGTCTGAAGCTCAAGCAGCCCAGTCCCTGAGCTGCTGGTGTGATAACGTTCCGACGGCCGGCCCTGTAGCCTCAGTGCCTGGCCCCCTGACCCCTAGGGGCCCTGGTGGGGGGTCGTCCAGGGTCCCGGGCCCGAAACTGTCAGGAGGGCAACGGGGCGGAGGCCCACAAGTCGGGGGTCTGTGCCTGCGTGGGTCGCTGAGGGCATCGTTGGCCCACAGTGTGAGGTGGTGGTGGAGGGCGAGCCCTGGGGGCAGCCGTGGCCCTACCTCTGCCAGAGGGGGGCCTGCTAGGGGGAGGCATGCGACGGAGGCTTGCAAGTTGTTGTCTGGTCTGCCCCGTCTGAATAGTTCTCTCCAGCGCTTCCTGAGCAGCTGAGCCAAACACGGTTCCTGGCTCCACTGGAAGGCTCCTGAGGGTTCTCCTTGAGGCCTCAGTCAGGTTTGACTGTGACAGCCAGACTTGGCGTCGGGCCTGGACAACAGTGGACATCATCCGCCTGAGCTCTCGAGCGCCGCGTCACACATTGATGGTATCACCACTCACATTCCCTGTACCCACGTCGCCTTCTTGCAGGGAGGCTGAGAGAGCCAGCATAAGGTGTGAGAGGGAGTTCCCAATGCGGCCAGCACGTGCCCCAGAGTCATAAGCCCTAACAAGCAGGTCATCTGTTATCCTGCACTGGGGCCGGGGGCACCTGGTCTCCCGGCGCAGAGCCTCGTCGGGGGAGACGATGAGGGATGCGATGGCTGGCTCCACGGCTGGCATATGATCCAGGCCCACTGCTGCCGCATTATGCATGGCTGCCAGAGTTCGAGCGTCAGCAGACATACGGGAGCCGGCCCTAGTGTACATCCAACTAGCCTGTAGTTCCCTCAGGAAGTCCGGTGAGTGAGGTACAGCGAAGGCAGTGGGTGGCGGCCTGCGCCTGAAGAAAGCACTTGCGGGTGCAGAGTTTTCCACCTTTGGGACGTCTAAGTTTTGGTGCTCCAAGGCCATTCGCATAACTGTGCGCATACAGTGATCTCCCGTCTCTGTCCGGGAGCTCTGGTCAGAGGAATAGGAGCCTGGATCGGACAGCTGGGATGCACTGCCTTCTGCGTCTTCCCCATACTCATGAAAATGAGTAGCTGAGGCTGCCAGGGAGAGTGTATCCTCCTCCGGCGTGAGATGGGGCATTGGAGGGTCAGGAACCCCTGCCTTCTCTGAAGGGGAGTCAGGCTGGCGGGCCATTAGCATTGACCTCATCTGGGCCAACTCATCAGATAGTTGATTAACTTTGGATGTCAACCCCCGATCAGACCTTGGCTTCTTTCTGGGAGGGGGGGCAGCACTGGTGGTGGCTGCCTCAGCCCGACGCCTTGACTGCCTGGTTCGGGGTGGAGGGGGCTGGCCCGATGGAGGAAGAGTAACCCCCTGCCTGTGGCTGCCCTATCTCAGCCAGCCTGGCAGCCCTCACGGCCAGAGGCATATAGCTGCAATTCATGCAGCTACTGCAATTGTCCAGCGCTTCCCTCAGATGCTCAGGACCAAGACACCTGGGACACAGGTCATGGCCATTGTCTGGTTGGAGAGGAGCCTCGCAGGAGGAACAAAAGTGTGAGCCCTCCATCCCTGGTCACCACGAGGGCCGAGCGCGCACGCCACCGTTTGTGGTCGCGAACCTGTACTTACTTACGCTGGGGGGAGGGAGCGCGTACGCTGCCTACACCAGCAGAGGCTGACGTGTGGTTGGGGTACAAAACAACTTGCTGTGGGGAGGAAGCGCGTACGCTGCCTGCACCAGCAGAGACTGATGTGTGGTTGGGGTACAAAAACTTGCTGTGGGGAGGAAGCGCGTATGCTGCCTGTACCAGCAGAGAAGCAGAGGTTGTCACCAGAAGTGATTGTTAAGAAAATATCACTATCAATAACAATGATGTTGATGACAATGAAAATAGCAATAATAATAATGATAATAATAATATTAATAATAATATTATCTATAGAAATAAGTATATTGTACAAACAAAAAGATTTTTTTTTTTTTCAATTAGACCATCCACTACTTGTAGTTAGCTACACAGTAGAGGCCACAGGCTGGGGAAAAGCAAAATTTACATTAACTAACAATGGGAAAGTTTCCCAACATGAAAGAAAAACCCCACTGTTAGTGACTAGTCAAACCATAGGATCCATAGGCTGGGGGAAGGGAGTGCGTAGCTGCCTGCACCAGCAGAGGCACTACAAACACAAGCTACGCTGAGTGAAAAGCAAAACCCAGCATCAACCAAGCCTCCACGCTTGGAGCAGAAAGCGCCCCCGCTTGCCGCAGGGGGGACGATTCAGAAAACAAAATGCCGCTGTGGCGATACAGCGGGATACCCGGAAAAAAAGAATGAAAGAAGACTTTAAATTGGAGCGATAACGGAGCGCTAACGGCCCGTTCGAAGCAAATGAAAGAACCTTAGCTGGAGGGAGACGGCGCGCACGCAGCCTATACCAATGGAGGTACAAAACAAACACAAATCACAGTCGCTCCAACATGAGCGACTCAAACGTGGATACTACCACCCGCGGTCTTACCTGTCGCTGCCCGGAGGGGTAGCGAGAATCCTCCCTCACCTCCGGTGAGACGCTGATTGGTGCACTATAGCATCCAGGTGCTAGCTCCGGCAGCGTTCCAAGTTGCAGTTCCTGGAGGGCGAACGCTCGCTGCTCCAAGCTATTTATGGCCACGGAACCACAAGCGACTTTGCCGACAAGCGCAGTTTAATTATTAAACAAGTGAGGGAAAAGTTCCACAACTCGATCGCACGAGAAGAGAAAAGGGACTGACCCCCTGATGGCCTCCGGAAGTTATAGACTTTCCCGGAGGATCAGGGGTCACACGTGACCATTTTGGTATAAGTACTCGAACTACGCATGCGCGAAGGAAATATTTAGTGCTTTAAGCACCGCCTCTGGTGGTCAGCAGGGATGAAATAGAACCAGGGCAATGGTGATCAGGAAAGGTAAATTGACAAACAGGGTCAAGCTGCAGGTGCAAGGAGAGGTGATTCCATCGATAGAGGATAATCCAATCAAGTGCCTCAGAAAGCTGTTCGATGACTCACTTACCGAAAGGAACAGCGTCACCAGTACAAAAAAAGCAGACAGAGCAATGGCTGAGGAGGATCAAAAAATCAGGGCTCCCTGGGAAGTTTAAAGCATGGCTTTATCAACATGGATTGCTGCCAAGACTCATGTGGCTGTTGACGGTGTATGAAGTTCCTATAACAAGCGTGGAAGGAGTGGAGAGGAAGATCAATAAGTACCTCTGGAAATGGTTGGTAATCCATCCAAGCTTCACTTCAGTAGGCCTGTATATAAGATCAGGGCAGCTTCAACTTCCTCTGTCATCCGTGGTGGAGGAATTTAAGGTATCCAAGTGCAGAGTCGTAATGACATACAGAGACTCCCAGGATGAACAGGCCAGACATGCAGGCATCCTCACAAGATCAGGACGCAAGTGGGTAGCTGACTCGTCCGTCGCACAAGCTGAAAGTATGTTGAAGCTACGTGACATCATTGGACTACCATGCACAGGAGGACAGGGTCTTGGAACTTCCCATATCCAGCAATGGGCGATAGCAGGAACTAGGGACCGATGAGGCATTATCCAGGAGGGAGTAAGAAACCTGGAGGAGTAAGGTTGAAGGGCGAAAGCAGTGGAGCTATCGTCCCAGGGAGCATGGACCAAATGGGATCTACCCAAGAGGAAGATCACATGGGGAGATCTATGGAGATTGGAGCCTTTCCACACCTCTTTCCTGCTAAGATCGGTGTATGACACACTCCCAACACCAACAAACTTGCACAAGTGGGGTTTGAGGGAAGACCCATTGTGCAAGCTTTGCAGAGAGAGGGGTACCATGGCGCACATCCTGTCAGGGTGTAAAACAGCACTCGCCCAAGGAAGATACAGGTGGCGCCATGACAAGGTGCTCATGACACTCACTAACACCCTGGAGCAGGAGAGATGCAAGAAACGACAACCACATGGGACAACAATGCCATCTATTAAGTTTGTTGGGGAGGGACAAAAGCCACCAACCACAGCAACAACAAGAAGCAACCTGCTACAAAAGGCCCAACCATGGGAAAGGAAGGTAGACCTAGGGGGAAGACTACAATTCCCCCAGGTTGTCTAGACAACCCTGAGGCCAGATGTGGTGCTGTGGTCTGATGAGGCAAAGAAGATCATCCTCATAGAACTTAGGGGAAGAGGGTTGTAAGCAGGTGTTTGAGAGAAAGAGCACCAAATACCAGGACCTCTCGCATGACTGCAGGGGGAAAGGATGGCAGGCATGGCTGTTCTCAGTCGAGGTCGGCTGTAAAGGATTCCCTACCCAGTCAGTGTGGAGGATGCTCACAGCCATTGGAATGACAGGGAGGGAGAGAAAGACAGCAGCTCACAGGATGAGAGATGCAGCAGAAAGAGCCGGAGAGAGGATCTTAGCTGGAAGCCAGGAGGAGGAGATGGGCAGGGATTTGGCCACCACTGCTGGCCCACCAATGGGAGGGTGTTGTGGTTCAGGGTCAAAACGCCCGATGAACTTGGTTACCACCTGATGACATCAACTCCTCCTGGCCAAGGCTACATTCACCAAAAGTGAATAAAGGAGAAGCATCTTGGATGTAATTATAATCGTTAAAGGACAGATTACACAACCTGAGATCATTGAGATTTATACAGTTTGTTGTCCCTAGAGTCCGATCTGAATTGGGAAGGAAGGCTTTCAGGTGTCTTTGACCTTTTCTAAATCTGCAATTTGAAGGCTGGAGTACAAACTCTCTGAATGTCTCTGTTTTAACTGATGCTTCCTCACATTTTTATTCTGTATTGAGTCTGTGTGACTGTTTGTTGTAACTATGTATTGCTGCGATTCTTGATCAGGTCTCCCTTGCAAATGAGATCCTCAGATCTCAATGGGACAAACCTGGTTAAACAAAGGTTAAATAAATAAAAATAAATTACAATACAATCTCTATGGGTTCCACGAGGACTCGCCCCAGAAGGCTTTCGTCATACGTAACATAAACAACGGAAGAGAAGTGATCCACAAAATGACGAGTTTATTATTTGAGATCCGTTTTTTTTTCCTGTTACATCACTTCTGCCTCAACAATAAACCTACCAGAGCTCAGGTCACCACTCATCAATATCCAGGTTACAAATCACTTCCCTTTCTTTGTCTCCTTCAAACAGGAGTGCAGCGTGGCGCAGGATTAGACAGTGCTGGACACTGGTAAAGCCAAATAGGAATCCTGAAAAAGACCACCCCATTCACTTGCGGTGAGTTTAACTTCAGTCATGTTATTATTTTTTGTTATTTTCATTTAGTGATGTGGTTCCACAAACTGTGAACGAGTGTACATGGACCAAACCCCATTGAAGTAAATGATAATTTAAGGCCCGGCGTCTCCGTACGCGAGACTCTATTTTCTGTTTAATTTTTGTTCATTCTTTTGGAGAAGGTTGATTTTGTGGCTATTTTTCTTGCCATTTAGTCTCTTTTCATTGTAAACTAATTTATTATGTTTGTTTTGGAATTTCTTGTATGTTAAGTTAATTTGAATCAATATTATTATTTAATTATTTTAACATCCATTGAGGTTCATGAATTGTGTTATTGTTTTGTCTTGTTGATCAGGGATTTTTTTTTTTCCTATGACCCTTAAGGTCAGGTTTTTTTGTTATCCTTTTTTCCCTGAAGTCAACAGTTCAACTAAGATGGCAAGCAAGCTGGGACTGGGCCACCACCTGATTCAACTTGACTGGTGGGAAAAAGATTGAAACTGTCAAATACAGAAACTGAGGATCACCTGAATTCTTACACAAAACTGAGAATTACTTGAATTCTAAAGCAAAGACTGATATCAAGAACTCTTGGACCTTGGATGAGTACTTAATTTTATTTTATTTTTTTTGTTCCCTTTCCTCCTTCTTTGTCTAAGTTATGGATTATTTGTTAAATTGAAAGAATGCCTGTTGTCTGTTGAATCATTTTTCACCTTGTTTCCTGTTATAATTATCATTTCAATACATTATTTAAACCTTACCTTGTTGTAATTGTTTGATATTTTCACATTCTGGGCTCCTTAGACAAACCTAAGTTATAACAGTTTTCTTAAGTTAATTTGATTATAAATTCAGTGTAGAATTAGCTTTTTCTCCATGTTACATATAGCCAATGATAGCCACACTGATGTCCGACTTGAGTGACAAATTTACAGCAAACGGACTTTACTACAATGTACTGCATTTTATGAATGATTAGACATAATGATCAGACAGCTAAGCTACATTCAGGACATTAGCAACCTCTAACATAAAAGCTACATCAGGAGCTTCTATGTGTGTTCTTTTATGAGCAAAATACCATGTTATGCGTTGTTTTCAATTGCTATTGCTAACAACAGCTAAGCGTTACAACAGTAGGTGTTGTTTTCCAAATTGTATTATCACAATAGCCTATGACACAGCGAGCAAGGGGCAAGGCATGATGACATATAGCAGGAATCGAATGGTGTCTTGTTTCTTGGAGGTGTGTTTTCACCCTTTTCCTTTGGCACTCAAAACGGACAGCCAAGGTGAATGGGTAGACAAAGGGGAAGAGAAAGGGGGAGGGGAGAGAGTGACTATTAGAATTGGCCCTAATACTCTGTCTTGGTCTCTGACTGGACTCTTTAAAGCCTTCATTTCAGCCTCTGACTGAAACACTTTATTTCGGCCATTGTCTCTTTATTAGACTTCAAAGACCTCCAGAATAAAGCTTTCCAGAACCCAGCATACCAGTGCTGAGCTTTTCAGAATATAATAAAAACTTGCTATTTTTAACACATCATCTGAAAACCCAGTACTCACAAATAAAGCACTTTTTAAATCTGTAGTCTTTAGAACCAAACAACACAGAACTTTAAAATCCAAAGATTAAGACCTCAGCATTTCAGTAGAGCTGCTGACACCTGTGTTTCAGGCATCAGCAGCTCTACACCTGGAAATAGAAACCATTAGAACTAGGCCATTGAGTGAATGAGAGAAAAACGCTGGGAGGATATCACTGACAAGTGAGTGAGTTTCTCTTCCTCTGCATGAAACTGTATAAAAAAAAAAGTGCTGCAGGTTCACTAGAGGCTGTCGGTGAAAAAAGGCCCTAGAGTCCAGCTTTAGCCACAGCATGATAAAAACAATGAAATTATTCTACATTTCGATAGTAACAGCAGCCTGTGTGTGTGTGTGTGTGTGTGTGTGTGTGTGTGTGTGTGTGTGTGTGTGTGTGTGTGTGTGTGTGTGTGTGTGTGTGTGTGTGTGTGTGTGTGCGCATGTGTGTGGGTGGGTGGGTGTGTGGGTGTGTGTGTTGAGCTCACTCTCAGACCTCCCTGTAATTGTAGAGACAAAGGAATTAGAGCTACTGAGGTTTTAACAATCCTACGTCAGCAGGAGTCCGTCAGCCGTGAAACAAAGAGATTGTGATTTATCCATCAGAGGGGGGAGGGGCAGAAAGGAATTATCAGGAAAGGTCATCCTCAATTTCTGTCCAGAAATGATTTTTTCTCACTCTGTAATAAACATTTATCTGATCCCTTTATTGGTTGTATTAGATCTGACAGTTTAGTTAAGCCATTCCCCACTGCCACCGCTGCTACTGCCGCAGGTCAGGACAGTACACACAGCGTTAAAAATTTCATCCTTCCTGTTTCACTGGAGGAAGGGGTGTGGGGGTGTGGGTGTGTGTGTGTGAGGGTGTGTGTGTGTGTGTGTGTGTGTGTGTGGGGGGGGGGGGGGGGGGCAGTGTAAGCAGTGTGATATTACAGCAAAACAAAGACTGCAGACCTGCTCAGGAAGACAGACCACTGTAAATATCCTGCAATACGGAACACACACACAGTCACACTCACTTACACACACACTCACACTGCGGAGTTTAAGGAGAATATCTGAATGTCAAAGCTCTGATGGATTACTGTTGAAGCTTCTGTAACGAGACAAATAATAAAAACACTTAAGGATGAAATCAACATCAGAGCGAGCAGACTGATCCAACACTGTTCAAGGAGCGAGTTTGATCTTCATCACTGCAGCAGCTCTGAGTAAATAAACGATGAAACCGCAAAATGCGAAAAAATGAGTGGATTTCATCATCCTCAGAACATAACATCATTAAAAGATTCAGAGAATCTGGAGAAATCTCTGTACTAAAGGGACAAGGACCAAAACGAAGACTGGATGGCCCCGATCAGCACTGCTTTAAAACAAACAGGACTCTGGAGTGGAAATCACTGCATGGGCTCAAAATCACATTAAAAAACCATTGTCCCTAAACACAGTTTATCACTGCATTTACAAATGAGGTTCAAACTGAGCCATAAAAAGAGGAAACTAGAAACAGGAAATATGTTTCAGGGAAAAACCCCAACTTCAACCCTGAAATAGATTTTCAGGTAACACCCCTAGCTCTAAAACAGGGTTTCAGGTAAAGCCACTAACCCTAACCCTTAAATAGGCTTTCAGGTAAAATCTGTAACCCTGACCCTGAACTAGGGTTTCAGGTAAAACTCCTTCTTTTAACCATGAAATAGGAATTCACCACAACCTGAAACCCTGGAGATAACAGGCTGTAAATGAGCAGTTTAACAGTGCTTATCCTTGTTCAGATGAATAAAAAATCTGACAGTCTTTTTGGAAATCATGGATGCCTCTGCTTCAGCCCTGTCCCCCACTGTTTCCACACAGACTGACCTGCATAATGTTTGTTTGGGTTTCTTTGGATTTTCTGGTTTTTGCTCTGATGTGTTTCTTGTTATTGATTTTTAAATATCAGTAAACTTATGAATGATATTTATTTATTGGAAATTTATTTTTAATCTCATTTTAAACTCAAACTGTGGAGGAAAGTCTCTTGGGAACAAGCTGAGCCTGCTTAGAGGAATAAATCAAATAATTCTTTACATCTGTAAAATTTATGCAGTTTATTTGACTGTTCTCTCAGGTTGACCCTTTTAAACTTTCTGGGCTTTCAAGTGTGTCTGACACGGAAATATTTGTTAGTTGGTTGGTTGGTTTTTTGTTGCCTGTCTTTTTTATTTGGTCCTTTAAGCATCCATGAAGATTACTTTTCCAAGGGGGAAAAATATGCTCCATCGGAAGCAGAAATCCACCAACGGGAGGATTATAATAAGTAAGGTACTAATACTACTGCTGCTACTAATAATGATAATTATTATTTTTAACATTGTTTATTATTATGACAATGATAATGTTAATATTAATAAAAATGAGAAATAATAACCCTATACCTACTAAAGCTACAAATGGCGATTTGAAGATTTGTTATTATGGCTGTAAAATGGTCAGAAAATGCCCTAAGTCTGAGAGCTTTGGTCCCTTTTCCTAGGAGTTTTGATTTGAAACTTGAATGTGAACCTCTACATGTGTGCGCAAAAATCAGTGTAAAAGGTAAATGTATATGTACTCAGAAAAAGTGCATTCACAACACTCTCAAATCAAAAAGAGCCCCTGTCTTCGTCTCTTGGTCAGACCGCCACCCTTAGCCATATTCCCTTCTCTACTGCACATCATGGCATAACCTCATGGTAGAGAAGGAGCTTGTTATTCAGTTGATTTATGCTTTCTCCTCTTCTCCACTTTCGTGCTGCTTCTTGCCATCACTCATTGGCGTCCCAAGGTTAATTACGTTGATCAGGTCTTTTAATAGTGGGATCATCATAGCTCTTTTGTTTGGACAGCGTCCCCTGCCTCCCCCTGCAGGATTACAGTCAGACTGCTCATCTTCTGGGCGTGTGTTCAGGAGCTGTCAGTTTTTTTTTTTTTTTTTTTTGGCATTCCTGGTTTTGGATGTGGGGCAGGCAGGCTAAGTTAGCGTGAAAGTGAAGTTGTCACTCATAGACAGAGGAGGTGAGGAGCGGTGTGGGCCGCAGGAGCTAACAGTTCGCCTCAGCTCGCCTCCAATCCAGACCATCTGTGGCCCCAGCTGGAGTGCCAGCAATGGTCTGGCACTTGTACGGCGCCATATTTACAGATCTAAACACAAATGGCTACTGCCTGATTGTTTCACGATTCATTAGTCAGACAAGCTCGGCTCCAGCGCCAGCCCAGCTGTTACAGAGTAAACCTTTGTCACTTAATAGGCCTGCTTATTACCTCCCCATCAAACGTATTGATCTGTGGCCTCCCTCCTTAGATGTGAGGAGAGGGGGGTAGGAAGGGGAGGATAGAGGAACGTTTATTAAAACATGATCCACCAGGAGACACTCAAACAAACAGGATGAATATTGATTTACAACCAATGTTTCACCTCACACAATGTTTCTACATCTCTGAATCTGAGGTCACTAAAGATCCTGATCACAGCATACCTCATTACCTGCTGTGTGTTTACATAAATTAACAATGAATATTAAATATGTATATACTGTGTATAATGTAAAATTACCCTGAGCGGAGTGTTTTCTGTCTGTGAGCTGCGGGTTACTATATGTATATATACATATAGATTTAAATACAAACACATATATTACATACATCCATGTACACACATACATGTAAATATTCATTTACACCTATATACAAACACAGATATATATACATACATTAATATACTCATACATAATATATACACATTTATATACATACATATAGATATAGGTATACATTTATAAACTCACACATTTATACACAAATATTTATATACACACATATATACTATATATACAGATACACACATGGCCACTTGTACATAAACAGTTAATCAACACGCCCTTGGGAGGCATGCATTTAAACACATGTATACACGCATAGATGCATACCAGTGGCGATTGCTCTAAGACTGCAAGGGAAGCTCAGCTTCCCTTAAAATGTCACCCCCCCAAAAAAAGAAAAAGTGGTGAAATACGTACTGCTGTGTGTTCATTTCATTAACTAAATACGCGCTAGAAAGCCTTCATCTTTTGTTCAGAATCAGCTTCTTATCACACTGTGATAAGAAGCTGATAATCACAGGTAACTGGCACAACTTCGTTCTCATTCATCCTCGCAGCGCCTCAGTGCTTCACACAGCCGGACGCTCAGCGTCTGCTGACTTCAATGTGGAAGCTAAAAGTGGGTTGTTCCAGCAGCAAAACTAGACGCTCATTGGATAAATGCTGGGCTTTGTCCCGCCCATCGGACGCTCAGCGTCTCTGGAGTTCTATGACGAGAGGGCGGTCCCAACTTTCTCACGGACGCTGAGCTTCTGCATCCATGATTGGATGAGCTGTCTGAGGCGAAATCCTTTTTTGATTGACAGCTAAACAAGTGAATAAGCGATCTTGAAGAATAAAACATCTACCAAAGCATTTTACAAGTTATTCATTCCGTTGTTCTTAACTGCTCCGGAGACTTTACCAATCCTCAGCAACTTTTGTCTTTGTTAAAAACAACTGCAGTTGTGTTTGGAGACTCTGTTCTGTTACATATAAATAAACAAACACAATTATGATGTAGGCCAGAAAAATGAGCTTCCCCTCCTTCAAAAGACCAGCAGCCACCACTGATGCATACATATATACACTGATGCACATAGACACACACAAATACTGTATATGCTTGTACAAACACATATGTCATGGTTAGTAATTAAAGAGGTGTTATAGGAACATTATCACTGACAGGTGCAGCTGAGTTTGAAATGAGTAGACATTGTGTTTTAAAGATGATATAGACTGAATATTGGCTAGTAGGTTATTCTGCTCTAAGGGGCTTTAAACATTGATGCTTTCTTCAATTTAGAGAACACAGGTTCAGAGAGAGTTGTGCAGAGTGTCTCAATATATGGAAGAGAAGGGGAAGTGTTGAAGATAAAGAGGATAATCACAGCGTAACCATTTATAACTAAAACTTATGCTGCTGCCTTCCTATGGAGGGAGTGGGTAAGATTTTCATACATGATACAGTGGTAGACTAATATTGACCATCAGGGCCACCTCATCACTGAATAACCCTCTACGGTTCAGATGACCTGCACTCACCTGAGTCAGTTAGTTTTATTAGTTCACCTGTGTGCAGCATAGAAACTTATTTATAGTGTTTACCAGACTTATCAGGTAACAGCCAGGTACAGGTGACACTTAACAGCCAGGAATGAGTCTGGTAGCAGCCAGGTAATAGGAATCAGCCAGAAATCAGAAGTTTTATCCTCGGCAGAGTCTGCATTACCTTAAAATCAAATCTATCATCAAATATATTGAGCAACTAAATAAGATAAAGAGGAGAATAAGGAAAAGAAGGAGTAGAAGGAGTAGAAGGGGAAGGATACTCTTCATCGATCCACAGGTCAAGTGTTTTGTTGGCTCAGAGAAGTATTGACTCTACATTAACCCTGATCAAAATAAATCTGATCTGATAAATTAAGGAAGGACAAACTCACATATCAAAATCCTGACAATTGACATCAGAAAGAGAATTAAGGATGACAATGATGGGGCACAGAGAGGAGGAAGAGGAGCCACACCCTCATTGATCAGACAGTGTCTGTGTGTTCTCTCAGGAATTAAATTAGGAGGGTTAGAGTGGGAGGTGATGGAGTGATATCACAGACTCTTTATCCTGCACTGCACAATAATCGTTACACGTCTGAGAGCTTTAAATAGCTGCTTTCATTTAATGAACATGTTATTGCTAATTAGTCCTTGTTAATTGATGCTCATTTACTCCTCCTCTGACCTGGTGGATCCTCCTTCACTGCAGATGTTAACGTCTGGTACACATTATCTCCCCAACATTTAATGAACTGAAAGACAGATTTTTACTCTTATTCATGTCTATTTTTGTGACTAAGTGTTCTTCACTTTAGCTCTTTTATGTTTATGAAAAGAATTAAACAGACCAAAATTCTCAGTGTCTTTTTTTTTTTTTAATAAGATACAAAAGTAAGCTGGACCATCAGTGACAGGACATGGTTTTTATTAGGGGGGGGGGGGGGGGGGGAAGCCAACTTTTTATATTATAAAAAGTATTAAGTATTCTCATAAATGAAACATTGACTGTCAGAAGGATGTTGCATCATTGAGTCTCCCTGGCAGCCTCAGAGTTTTGGTTAAAGGTGGTGGTGGTTTATTTAGTCTGTCTTTGCTTAGGAAGCCTATGCCTTTAGACTATTACTTCCCCCTCTCACTTTATCTCTGATATTTTCAGTAGTGACCCTGCAGGGAACTTAAAGAACCTTTCCATGGCCCACATTTGTGTCCTCCTGGAGTTTTTACTCTGACGTCAACTGTCTAACAGCTCTGTGTTTTTATATTTGTTTGTGTGTGTGTGTGTGTGTGTGTGTGTGTGTGTGTGTGTGTGTGTGTGTGTGTGTGTGTGTGTGTGTGTGTGTGTGTGTGTGTGTGTGGAGGGGGGGTTCAGTATGTGTGAATTTATTGTGTGATAATACATGTGTGTGTGACAGACAAGGTGTTTATGCTAATGTTGATTTGCATATGTGCAGGTGTGACAATAGGGATAAATAAATATGATATAGTGATGTGTATGATATCAGCTTTATTGTCTTGATTAGGAATTCAGAATTTTTACCTCCTATCCATATATGGTCATGTCTGAAAAAAAAATAGGAAAAAGAAGGTGTATGAGAAAAAGTGCCAAACCAGTGGCTCCAAAGAGGACCTTTTGAACTCAGAGCTGTAAATATTTACATGACGACTCAGAATGGATCTCAACCCTGCAGAAGGAAGTGTCTGAACTCTGCCCACAGACTCCAACAGCTGTCTGCTGCTTTGTTATTCCAGATGGCTTTATGGGTCATGAAAGAGTGATTCATGCGTCACTTTAAAGTGCTCGTCAGCGACCCGCCATGTCAGCGCCACTCTGCTTAAAAAGCAGGAAGCACCCCATCAATTACAGTGTGAGCAGCCGCACTGGAGATCTGTGAGCAAGCAGAGAGGGAGGAAGCTGTCAGAGCTGTGATGGATGCACTGAGGCTCAGACTGCACCTGAACGCACCACGCCGTCTGGGTACGGGGGGGGGGCGGCACGGCCTCGAGCACAGACAACGGACCGAGCACAAACACACACATCATTTCCACAAACACATCATTTCCATTTTTATATCATATCAGAGCTTGATGGATTGTACCTAACTGTGCTGTAAACTACATGGACCTTACCTTTACCAAAGTATTCTTTGTATACTTATACAAATATACCACTAGTGTACCGTAAAGTAAACTTGGGACTAAATTGGCCCAATTGTAGTTTATAAAAGTACACTTGAAGCATACTTGAAAGTAAACTTCTTGGTATATTATAAGTTTACTAAAAATAAACTTCTAGTCCCCCTTTTAGTGTATAAAAGTACACCCTAAAGCATATTTTTATAAATTTACAATTTACAATTTATAAAAAAAATTACAATTTTTAAAATTTTTTAGTCTGTGTGTGTGTGTGTGTGTGTGTGTGTGTGTGTGTGTGGGGGGGGGGGGGGGGGGGGTTGTCCATATACTATGGACAACTTCGCTCTGCCTTCCATCTTTAAATGAATTTCAAGCCGAATTGCTCTCGGTATCTCCGGGATTTTCTCCACTTCCTGGAACCACAGAAGTCTATATTCTTAGACCAGTCCAACTTATTATCCAGGTGTACACCTAGATATCTTTATGATGTCACCACTTCGATGTCCACTCCAGAGGTGTTCACTGGCTGAAGAGGGGGTTTGGATCTACAGAAGTGATAATTTCTTATGTCTTAAAGATGTTTAGGAGGAGGCAGTTTTTGTGACTCCAGTCACTTAAGGCTCTTTTCAGATCTCTGTATTCAGCTTCTTATTCATATCTGTTACATGCCACGATAGCAGTGTCATCTGAATATTTCTGGATGTGGCAGGACTCAGTGCTGTACTTGAAGTCTGATGTATACGGTGTGAACAGGAATGGTGCCAGCACTGTCCCTTGTGGAGCCCCTGTACTGCTCATCAATGTCCCAGAAACACAATTCCCTAGCCTGACCTCATGTCAGGTAATCCCTGATCCAAGAAAGATTACCTGACAGGAAGGCCACAGTTTGTCAGGTTGTATTGGGTTGCATTGTATTAACTCTGTCCTGTTGTAGACTGAACATCTGTCATACCCTTCTTGTCCAATGACAGCTGGGATTGACTCCATCATACTGTACAGTACTGCATTTTATATTGTCATATTAAATACATAATACCACAATAAATCATAGAGTACAACATTGTATAATTGATCACATCATATTATCATATAAAGTTTTGTATCACAACGTTGGTAATTATCATAAATCTTTATTTAGATGAGCAGGTCTGTAGATAACACTTGTTAGAGTTCAGAGATTTAAACCACAGTGAGGAGGATTTAGATCTAAATCCAAAGTTCTGGACCTGAATGACAAAGGCAAGTGTTCTGTGCTGGTTCGGGGTTTTATCGGATCTCTCTGAGCCTTTAAAACCAGGTTTATGACTCCACATATCTGCTGATATGGATCTGATTTGGTACAGTTCTTCATAAAGTTTTGTTTTGGAAGTGAATAAAGTTGAGAGTATGGTTTCGCAGGGAGCAGAGCTCCTTTCAGGCTGACATCTGCACACACAGAACATGCTGAACACTGAAGTGTGATGCATGCTTTCTCTCCACTTCCTGTTATTGTCCTGCGTGTTTGAATGGCGTCTGGAGCCCGCTGCACCTTCCCAGCAGATGGACTGCAAATATGGCCTCTGATTTGTCTGGCCACTGATTAACTGTGAGAAAACAACACCCCACCAAATGTGTATGTGTCTGTGTGTGGGGGGAGGACGCTAATATATTCGTAAAAATGTAATTATAAAAAATGATAATTGTGATGGAGAGCCCTCAACGGCTCAGAGGATGAGTCAATAAAAAGCAGGAGGAATTGACAGGCGCCTGTTATATGGACAGTACTCGCAATAACAGATGGGGGGGCAGAGGGATGGACAGAGCTCTGATTGATCACACCAGAGTGGGGGAGTGTTAAAATGTTACGCAACAAGCTTTTATTTCCTCTCCGAGCAAGACTTCATCAGACGTGAACCTCCTGCAGAGAGAGGGGGGTTTAGGGGGGAGCTATTTTCAGGAGGCTGGAGCTCAGGTTTGGAGGTTTCACACCATTTCAGGTTCATGTCAGGTCAGAATACACTCCCAGAAAATTACTCTTTTGTGATAGTAACAGATCTGAACTTTCACACCAGTTTGCTCTGAAAGTTTTACTTTCACTCGTCAGACTCCAGCTACCTCATCCTGCAAGCATTTAGCAGCGAGTTGGACCCCACTCAGACGTAGATGAATGTCAGCCATTATCACGAGTGGCCATTTGTGCTGGTATTTGACTCACTAATGATCGTCTTCCAGGCAGGGTTCATCAGCACACACACTCTCATACAGAGAGTCAGACTGGGAGACTAATTTGTCCCTCTGTTGATCGCCCCGCTCTCCTCCCTGTCTGCCTCTGAAAGCACTCACTCAGTATATGTGTTTTATGGGCGTCTCTGGATGATATTTGGAGGGATCTTTGCAACAGGGTCTGAGGTCTGGCATTACTCCTGGTGGACCCCTGGCCTTGGTCAGACCCCTGCTGGTCTGTGCCAGCCTCTCGTGTTGGCAAGCCCACCTGGACCAGCACCTGCTTCAGTCTGTGGATGTAGCAGAGGAACGAGTGCTGGGAGGAGAGGGGACACATTTTATTTTAGAGCACCACTAAAGCTTCAGACTGCACAGGGACACAGGGATATTTAACTAATAACAGACACCAAGTCCTTACTGGAGAAAGATTTCATACTTAGACTGAAACTGATTAGTGACAGCTTAAGAGAAACAAAAGATCCTGATTTCTCTGTGCAAAAAAATACTCAAGGGTCTTTTTCATGTTGCGGATATTCATGGAAAATCTGTGACTCAACAGACTAAAGGTTTGTGAAAAGTACTTTTACCACAATATCAAAGCAAACCAGAGTATTTTTTATCCATTGAGTTTATTTGTAACTTTGGAAACTGCTTAATGGTTTTCCACAGGGGTCTATACCGTGTACTCTGATATTCATAATTATCATCAGCCATTTTGTAAAATAATAGAAATAATATTTAATACTTTGCAGTATCATTGTTGGCTTAATTTTTGTTTGTAAATATCAAGTGAGTTTGCAGTGAGTCTGTCTACATAGAGCCTTGTGTTAAAAGCTTGCAGAAGCAAAAAACAGTTTGGGTCTCTTTAGATCATTTCTACATTCAGGATTTATCGAAAACTCTTACATCGGATTACATCAGATAAAGGATTAAACTCACCTGTTAACAGCAGATTAAAGATTAAACTCACCTGTTTATATCAGATTAAGGATTAAACTCGCCATCTGTCATGATATGTTATGGTTTGAAGTTTTTCCCTGGTTTTGTGTGTATTTTCTTAATGATTTTCCCTAGTGTTTCTGTTCCTTATTGTTCCTGTTCCACTGTATCCTGTCTTGTGAGTTTTCAGTTTGGGTCTGACCCCAGTTCCCTCATGTTCTCAGTGTTTTATTCCTTATATCAGTGTTTCCTGTTTTCTTTTGAAGTAGCTTACTCCCTGTGTTTCTAGTCTTGTTTTACCTCCTTAGTAATTGTCTGCACCTGTGTCTCAGCGTCTCACCTGCCTCCCATTGCTTGTTTCCCTGTGTGCATATATAGGCTGTGTCTCATTTCAGAGACCGCATCAGGCTGAGCGTGCTGCCGTTATGTGGACTTGAGTACCCTGAGTGAGATGGTCCGGTTTTTGTGAAATGGGACAGACTACCCTTCGGAGGACTTCCTGGTCGAGTTACCAAATGTCCCTGCCCTCAGGCTCGCGTCACGACTGACTTAAGGAAAAGCTGCGAAGCGCAGCATTTATTTTTTAATTGTGTGACCTTGCACAGATACAAAACAATAGATACATACAAGCACAGATCACTCCCACTAAATTCATCAAATGATTGCATGTTTTATATGAAGCATGAGTATGAGGGCCATATTGAGAATTTTTTTTAAAGACTTCAAGATTTAGGTCGTGAATTTACGAGAATAAAGTCATTACTTTATGAGAATAAAGTCATGAGGTTACCTGTTATTTCAAAGGAGAGTTGTTAAAATTAGGGCCATGGAGCATTTGAAGGAACTGTGCTTCAGTATAGGTTTCACAAACAAGGAGAAACCTTATCCTTTGGCACATCAGCATTACATTGTCACAAGTATAAAGACTTAAAAAGGAACATATGAGAAATACATATTTTCCATTGGGAAAAAAAAAACAGGTGGACTTGGAGGAAATCACTGCTTTTGTGGAGGCAGAAATGGATATGCTGAAGATAAATCTGTCAATGCAGTCATGAATAACCGTTCATGGCATTGAGCTTTAGTTCATGATATGAATCCATATGCCATGATAAGCCGATGGTGTCTCTGCAGGTGTAGGTTACCGCCAGTGTCAGAGACGTGGTGCTCGGTGGAGCTCAACTCCCTCTGGATCTCAAATGTTGATCATCAGTTTGATTGTTTCTTCAGAAACCACAAAAACTCTCTGAATGACCCGCTGATACATCCACCGATAACCCTGCAGTTAACCGGTTCCAGCCATTTCCCCCTCCACAAAAGCAGCTTTATGACTTTATTTACTTTGACTTTATTCTCCTTAAAAAAAAAAAGTATTGAAAAAAAATAAATAAATAAAAATAACACACATGTGTCAATGATACTCTGCTGTAGTTTTGTCAGCTTTCTTATTTCTAATGTTTTTGATTGTTGTAGCAGAGTGGATCAGTTCTTTTTTAAAGAGTATCATGTTTGGTTTGCAGGTGCAGATTTTAGTGAGTTAGGAGATCATGGGCTCATGCAGCCTGAGCTGACTGTCTGCTGTTTTTGGATTTCTTGTATTTTCTTTGAAGACGCGCTGTGGTGAGACGCCTCCTCCTCTTGTTTTATTTTGGCTGGACTTCCTGTGTTTCTTTGTTTGCCTGGTCTGGCTTGACTCTTTTCCAGAGCTCCCTCCCCTCCCCCGGTCGCTGAGGCTGAGTGAGACTACACACCTGCTCTACATCTGCAATCATGGCACTTCAAGAAGCCAGCAGCCCTCAGTCTCAGGGCCTGAGTATTGTCTTCACTCCCAAGTGTGTCTCCAGCCCACATGAGAGCCAGCCAGCCTACCGGACTTCCTATTTTGCCTTTAACCTGAGTTTTGGACATTAAAACTATATCTTAAGTTGATATCTGCCTCTGTGTCTGCTTCTGGGTCCTCCAAACAAACCAGCTCGCCACAGAATACTCAGGCCAGGAAAATGGACCCAGCAGACCCGGACAGGTTTCAGCAAGCCGTCCAGAAGTTCGGGGCTTGCCTCGGTCAACATGAGGATATGTTCCAGGGCCTCAATCACTCTTTCCAAGGTCTCTCAGTCCAAGTAGTGCAACTGGCGGAGCAACTCCTCTCTCGGCTTCTACCGCAGCAAACTGGTTCTCCCCCCTCTGTGAGAACGGTCCCCTCTTCACCTTCTTCACCATCTCCTATCATCAAAGAGCCCTATGTCCCTCCTCCCGAGCCGTATGCTGGGGAGATTGGGGGCTGCAGAGGTTTCTTGCTCCGCTGTGCATTAGTTTTTGACCAACAGCCAATTAGTTATCCCTCAGATCAGTCCAAGGTAGCCTACACGGTGAACTTATTGAGAGGCAAAGGTACCACTGGAGGTACTCCCAGTTCCCCGTAAGGTCACTGCTCTCGATGGCAGGGTAGCCACCACTGGCTATAACCCACTGCACTACTCCTCTCACCCTCATCCTCTCGGGAAACCATTGGGAGGACATCTGGTTGTTCCTGCTTCCCTCTCCACACTCATCCCTGGTGCTTGGACTCCCTTGGCTGCAGATCCACAACCTCAAAATTAACTGGTCCACATCTTCGATCTCTGCCTGGAGTCCTCACTGTCACTCTAATTGCCTCCGCTCCGCTAATTCCTACATCCACCGACAGAGGTCAGCATTGCCACCGCCATCTCTCACCTCAGTTCCCCCTGTTTACCATGATCTGGCCATGGTTTTCAGTAGGGTGCAGTCTCTGGTCCTTCCTCCTCATCGCCCATATGACTGCGCCATAGATTTGCTCCCTGGCGCCCCTTTCCCCAGCAGCAGACTGTACAATCTCTCTCGGCCCGAACGAGAGGCCATGGAGGAATACATCCAGGACTCCTTGGCATCTGGACTCATCCGGCCCTCATCCTCTCCCCTGGCTGCAGAGTTCTTCTTCGTGAAGAAAAAAGATTCCTCTCTCCGTCCCTGCATCGACTTCCGCAGACTCAACGAGATCACCACTAAAAACAAATATCCCCTGCCACTCATCGATCCCTCCTTTGAACCTACCTCTCTGCCAGGCGACCATCTTCTCCAAACTGGACCTCAGGAATGCCTATCACCTGGTTCACATCAGGGAGGGTGACGAGTGGAAGACGGCCTTCAATACACCCATGGGCCACTTCGAGTACCTCGCCATGCCCTTTGGCCTCACCAATGCCCCGCTGTGTTCCAGGCTCCCATTAATGACGTCCTCCGTGATATGATCAACCAGTTCGCCTTCATCTATCTGGACGAAATCCTGATTTTCTCCCGCAACCTGGAGGAACATCAACACCATGTCCGACTCGTCCTCCAGCGCCTCCTGGAGAACTGACTCTTCGTCAAACCTGAGAAATGTGAGTTCTGCGCCTCCTCCATTAGTTTCTTAGGATACGTCATCGCCCAGGGGGAGCTACACCCAGACCCGGAGAAAGTCTGCGCCGTCCATGACTGGCCCACTCCCTCCTCCCGCAAAGACCTCCAGCGATTCCTCGGCTTCGCAAACTTCTACCGGCAATTCATCAGGAACTACAGCAAGGTGGCTGTGCCCCTCACCCGTCTCACATCCCTCAAGGTCCCGTTCTCCTGGACCCCCGAAGCAGACGCAACCTTCTGTCAGCTCAAGTCCCTCTTCATCTCCGCCCCGGTCCTCAAACACCTGGATCCTTCTCTTCAATTCGTGGTGGAGGTCAAGCTTCAGACTCTGGAGTGGGGGCCGTCCTCTCACAGAGGTATTCTGAGACCCAGAAACTCCATCCTTACGCCTACTTCTTCCGGAAATTCTCATCCACCGAGCGTAACTACGATGTGGGAAACCGTGAGTTGCTGGCTGTCATGTGGGCACAACAAGAATGGAGATGATGAGATGAGAGATGAGATGAGATTCAATTTATTGTCAATGTACAGTACAAGTACAGTACAGCGAAAAGTATTTTCACATCTCACCAGAGTGCAGAGTAAACATGTCAGTGCTAGAAATTGAATAAATAATAATGTGTATTATAGCGATAAATAATAAATAAATGCATTCAATACTGTCAGATTAATATTGCATGTAGCCCATATTGCACAGAAGTGCTAGATTAAAGTCCAGGTCCAGTGACCATATTGCACATGTCCACAGGATGAGTTAAGATACAGCAGGAATGTGGGTGGGTGGAAGGGGAGGGGGGCTATTACTGGAGGGGGGAGAGGAGTGGATGAGGAGTTTAGGGAGTGGAGGGGAAAAAACTGTTCCTGAGTCTGCTTGACTTGGAAGCTAGATTCCGGTATCTTCTCCCAGAGGGGAGGAGGGTGAACAGTCCGTGGTTGGAATGAGAGGGGTCTTTGATGATGCTGTGAGCCCTCCTCAGGCACCGACTGTCATAGATGGTCTTAATGACAGGGAGAGATGTACCAGTGATGCGTTGGGCAGTTTTCACCACCCTCTGCAGTGCCTTTCGGTCAGAGGCTGTACAGTTACCATACCAGACCGTGATGCAGTATGTGAGGATGCTCTCAATGGCACAGCGATAGAAGTTCCCCAGTATCTGAGGAGATAGATGGGCTTTCCTCAATCTCCTCAAAAAGAAGAGACACTGATGTGCCTTCTTGACCAGGGACGAGGTGTTGAGGGTCCAGGAGAGGTCCTCAGAGATCTGTACGCCCAGGAATTTGAAGCTGGAGACCCGTTCGACCCGTTCTCTGTCAATGTAGATAGGAGCATGAGTGACAGTCCTAGTCCTCCTGAAGTCCACGATGACCTCTTTGGTCTTGTCGGTGTTCAATGTCAGGTTGTTGTTGGCACACCACGACGCCAGGTGCTGTATCTCCTCCCTGTAGGCTGTCTCATTGTTGTTTGTGATGAGGCCCACCACCGTTGTGTCGTCTGCAAACTTAATGATGGTGTTAGAACCATGCATGGGAGTGCAATCGTAGGTGAAGAGGGAGTAGAGGAGGGGACTCAGCACACAGCCCTGTGGGACACCAGTGCTCAGGGTTAGGGTGGAGGAGGTGAGGTTGCCAAACCTAACAGACTGGGGCCTGTTAGTGAGGAAGTCGAGGATCCAGTCACAGATGGAGGGGGTAATGTCCAGGTGCTTGGTTGATACAAGGTCACGGAGCTTGGAGATGAGTTTGGAGGGGATGATTGTGTTGAACGCGGAGCTGAAGTCAATAAACAGCATCCGTACGTGAGTGTTCCTCTTGTCCAGGTGAGTGAGGGCGGTGTGAAGGGCGGATGAAATGGCGTCGTCCGTGCCCCTGTTCTTCCAATAGGCAAATTGACGCCTGTCGAGGGACGGAGAGAGGCCAGCTTTGAGGTGAGCCAGAACCAGCCTCTCAAAACACTTCATGATGGTAGAAGTGAGAGCGACAGGGCGGAAGTCGTTGTGGCTCTTTGCAGAGGAGTGTTTCGGCACAGGCACGATACAGGTGGACTTGAGACACGCCGGGACAACAGCTTGGGCTAGGGACAGGTTGAAAATGTCCGTGAGCACTTCCGTCAGCTGGTCAGCACAGTTCATGAGACACTGGCTAGAAGGAGCACAACAACCCTTTCTCATCTGGACTGACCACAAGAACCTGCAATACCTCCGCTCCGCTCGACGCCTCAACTCCAGACAAGCCCGTTGGTCGCTCTTACTCAGTAGATTCAGCTTCACCCTCTCCTATCGTCCCGGCTCCCATAATCTCAAACCAGACGCCCTATCTTGGATCCATTCCTCTGCCACCTCGGACCCCAGCGAACTGGACACCATCCTCCCTGCCTCCTGTGTCGTCGGTTCCGCCTCTTAGGAGATCGACACCCTTGTGGACCAGGCCCTCCGGAACCACCCGGACCTGGGAACCGGCCCTCCTGACAGGAAATTCTTCCCTGTCAGGATGGTCCGGGAGGTACGGGTGTTTGTTGCTGCCTGCTCCATCTGTGCCCGAGGCAAAGCCTCCCACCAACCTCCGGCTGGATTGCTGCGTCCTCTGCCTGTGCCCTCACGCCCCTGGTCTCACATAGCCCTAGATTTCGTCACTGGTCTCCCCCCTTCTGAAGGTAACACAGTCATACTAACCATCATTGACAGATTTTCCAAATTTGTGCATTATGTCCCGTTACCCAAGCTCCCGTCTGCTTTAGAAACTGCTAACCTCCTAGTATCTCATGTGTTCCAACTACATGGTATCCCCCTTGACATAGTGTCAGATCGTGGTCCCCAGTTCTCCTCCCGGGTCTGGAAAGCTTTCTGCCAGGCAGTGGGTGCGGCAGCTAGCCTCTCCTCGGGCTACCACCCACAGACCAACGGCCAGACGGAGCAGGCCAATCAAAACCTTGAGCTGGCTTAGCAGTGTGTGGCGGCCCATCATCCAGCGTCCTGGAGTACACACCTCCCGTGGATCCAGTACGCCCATAACTCCCTCACCTCCTCGGCCACAGGTATGTCTCCCTTCATGTGCTGTTTTGGGTACCAGCCCCTCCTGTTTCCCAAACAGGAGCCCCTGGTGGCCGTCCCGTCGGTGAGGGAGCTCATTGGGCGTCTACAGGAGGTGTGGAGATCCGCCGGGGCCGCACTCAACCCTTCAGTGGCAAGAAACAAAACTTCCTTTATCCCTCAAAATTCACCCCACATTTCATGTCTCCCTGATAAAGCCTGTCACCTCGTGCACCCTGAGCCCTCCTTCCGTCGCCCCTCCACCCCCCCGTTGACGACCACCCTGCCTTCACTGTGGGACAAATCCTGGACGTACGGCCTCGGGGCGAGACTTCCAATATCTGGGACTGGGAGGGTTACGGTCCAGAGGAGCGGTCCTGGATCTCCCGCTCCCTCATCCTGGATCATCAACTTCTTGACGACTTCTACGCCGCTCACCCCTACAAACCCTATCGTTCGTTGAGGGGGGGGGGGGTACTGTGGTGAGACGCCTCCTCTTGTTTTATTTTGGCTGGACTTCCTGTGTTTCTTTGTTTGCCTGGTCTGGCTTGACTCTTTTCCAGAGCTCCCTCCCCTCCCCCGGTCACTAAGGCTGAGTGAGACTACACACCTGCTCTACATCTGCAATCATGGCACTTCAAGAAGCCAGCAGCCCTCAGTCTCAGGGCCTGAGTATTGTCTTCACTCCCAAGTGTGTCTCCAGCCCACATGACAGCCAGCCAGCCAGCCTAACGGACTTCCTATTTTGCCTTTAACCTGAGTTTTGGACATTAAAACTATATCTTAAGTTGATATCTGCCTCTGGGTCTGCTTCTGGGTCCTCCAAACACACCAGCTCGCCACGTGCGCTGCGTCCAAGCGAGTCGGGCCTCTCACCCGAAATGCGCAGCTGTGCAGTGGCACGCAAAGAATTATGGGATACCAAGGCCAGGAAAGCGTGCATAAATGCACACTTAAAAAAGGGGCGGGGGTAGTGTGGTTTTGAGACAGAACTTGAAGCGCGCTTAGCTTTTCAAGCCAAATGGGACACCGTTCGCGCCGTGAGATGACATCACGCACACTTAAAATGAGCCGTTCAACGGTGCTTGTATGCCTGTGTCTCCAGTGAGTCTACTTGTGATTTTTGTTTCTTTTGGATTTTGCCTCTTGTATTTTTTGCTTTTGGGAGTTTTTCTGTTGGACATTTAAAGTAAGTTTTTGAAACGTGGCAATATCTGCTCTCCATGAGTTTATATGACTGAGATTATATGGCTGTGTCTACTTCCTTAAACAGACTCTTTATGTGACCAGAAAAAACTGCTGTGTTTGACTGAATCCTACCATCACATAGAAGTTTGGATACTTCAAATTCAAGCTGCTTCCTAATGAAGACCATAAACAAATTAACATCACAGATTTTATTGGTGGTTGTTGACTAATGTGATTAACAGTAAATGAAAATGTTGTTAGGAGCGTCCATCACCCATTGTGTGTGTGTGTGTGTGTGTGTGTGTGTGTGTGTGTGTGTGTGTGTGTGTGTGTGTGTGTGTGTGTGTGTGTGTGTGAATGAGAGAGACAGAGGGTTGGCAGCATCGTCTGAGCCCTTCAGTAAGGTCAGCTCGATCACACCTCTCCAAAATATCCCAGGGAGAGAGACGGGTGGGGTGACATTATACCTTATGATGCTGCGCCAGTATCTGCTGAGTGCTGGGCATCAGGGGGAGGAGCAAGCCAGGACCCCATGGGAGAGAGACAGGGGAGAGTTTTTCTATGAAAGCCAGTCTGGCTCTGTATCTGCAAACACACCAACAAACAACAGACAAATGAGAAATGTTATTCCAAAGTTTCTCTCATTCCATCAGCTTTTCTTTCACCAACCCTCTGTAAACCTTAGTGAAGCCAGCTGACCACTTTCTGGACAAGTCAGGAGTGTAGGCAGGACAGTTTCTCAGCAGGACTCTTCTCCCACAGAGCCATGCTGTTGTAATCCCTGTTGTCAGAATGTGGTTTGTCATTGTCCTCCTGAAAAATTGAAGTCTTCCCTGAAAAGGTCTTTGTCTGGATGGCAGCACATTTTGCTCCTAAACCTGTTGTTCAGCATTAATGGAGCCTTCACAGATGTGGAAGCAACCCATGACATGGACTCTGATGCTCCCCATACCATCAGGGATGCTGGATTTGGACTGGGAGCTAAGAACAAGCCGGGTAGACCCTCTACTCTCTAGAGAGGAGAATGCTGCATCTAGGATTTCCAAAAAGAAAGTCAGATTTTGATTCATCAGACCTCAGGACAGTTTTTGACTCCTAAATGTTCGTCTGTTTGTTCTGATTCCTTATTTTTTGTAAATATGTTTTATTGATTTTCTGGAATTTTCTACCCCACGAGAATACAGCACGTGTACATGTTGTTTCAATTTACACATTAATCTCTAAAACAAAGGGTGCAATGATCTTCAGTTACATTGGCCCATTAAGTTCACCCTATCCTTTTTATCCCACCCCTTCCACCCACACACTCAACATCCCACTGATCCCCAACCAACACCCATTCACTCACCCATAGGGTTACAGGTTACAGAACACAATAAAGGAATTGGACCTTGGATAAGAAAACCAAATGAAAGCTAAGAAAATATGAAAAATAAAAGAAGGAAAAAAAAGATAAATACATACAAACATGAAATAATGTGACAGGGAAAATTCCACCAATACAAAAGGTCACGTATGTGTTCAAGCCTATTCATTATCAAGGGGATCTTGTAAGGAGTCATAATAGTCAAGAAGCCTCCATACCTTGGGAAATTATTGGGAAGATCCTTTAAGTGTGTACTTGATTTTTTCTAACTTTAAGAAGTACAAGACATCTTTGACCCAGTAAGAAAAGAATGGAGGTGTGTGTTGCTTCCATTTGAAAAGAATGTAGTGTTATGACCAGGGGTCATATGTTTCCTGTTTTTTTTTCATCAGCACATTTTGTTTGTGGGTAACCCTTCCTACCTGTGGTAGGTGCTGTTCCTGTGTCTGTTTTGTTTTCCAGGAGAGGACTCCGGCCTGATTGGACACAATTTTCACAAACTTTTCTCGTGTTTTGGGTTAGGGAGGCAGGTAAGACCCCCTGTATTTTTATTTAATACAATTTCTTTTGTTAGGTAAGATAGCTTTAAATAAAAGAGGTTTTGTTTGTTGTTTTGGCCTGCGCCCACCCTGAAGTCGACTACCATTTATGTTAAGCAATAAATTCATTTAAGACTGCAAATTCTGGTTGCTTGTCAGTTTTCTTGGGGAGTTGGGGCAAAGGAAGGAGCACTTTATGTTACGTCCAGCATACCCCTAGGCTGGGTCGTAACAGTAGTGAAAGCTTTTTAAACACATTACACTTTCGCAAATTAATTACGTGCTGGGTGGACAAATGTTTCCGCATATTGAAAGTATTTTCCGCCTTTGACGAAATTTAAGCTACTTGCAAGTGTTGCAAGTAGCCCTGGTATCATCTTTTCACATGAAATACAGCCAAACTTGGGAGTGCTTTTGCCTTGACTCCATGCTGAAAACTTCTGAACCAAAACACACTTCCCACGTACTATGTCGTCATGCATAGAGACAGAACCGATAAGCAAAATCGTTAAGGAGGCAGACAAACAATTCTTGGGAATCAAATCACTGGGAACCGGTTCTAAAAAAGAACCGGTACCTATTCAGGGACTACTATAGTTCAATTTATACCTCTGAGCATGACTCTTGTCCCTCATTTGACCGTTTTTTATTTTTTCAAAATTTGAACATGCCCGCAATCAACAAAGAGTCCAAGAACATATTGGAAAATCCCATTCCTGCTGTGGAACCGAATGTGGCTATTAAAACACTCCAGAGTGGCGAGAGTCCAGGACCAGATGGGTTTCCAGATGAGTTTTTTAAGAAATTTTCCACCCACCTCATCCCTCACATGCTGAACATGTATAACAAGTCCCTTGATTTGGGTGTACTGCCCCAATCATTAAGAGAGGCATCTATATCCTAATCCTGAAAAAGAATAAGGATCCTAATCATTGTGAATTCTATTGTCCCATCTCATTACTGAATGAAGACAAGATTTTTAGTGGAGCAGATCAGTGACATTAATCGTTTAGTTAGTGATACAAGCATGAAAATTAGCATGAACATTCTTTATGGGTCACTTTACTAGGAAATTGTCCCAGCCATTTGAAATTACAAGATGGCGGCCATTTTTTAAGATGGCCACCACCTAAGTGGAACAATTAGGTGATGTCCTTGTTAAGTTGGGGATATAGGCAAATTGGTATGAACAGTCTTCATGAGTCACTCAACAAGAAAATGCCCCAAGTTGCTTGAAATTTCAAGATGAAAGCCATTTTATAGATGCAGTTAAATGATATAAAGTTGGTGATATGAACATGAAAATTAGTAAGACCATTCCCCATGAGTAACTTAATAAGGAAATACCCCTAGCTGCTTGATATTTCAAGATGATGACCATTTTTTAGATTTTTTTTTAATATTTTGTGTTTTTCTTTTTATTCAGACCCATGTTTAACAAGGAGCCCCTAAAGGGACATGGAGCGGGGGAAAAAAGGAAACACAAATGTTTTGTGTGCTCATGTGAAAGAGGAGTGAGGATACCTCGGGGTGTATCCCCACCAGAGAACAACAATTGGATTGTGAATACAACCTGTGGTATCCCAGCTCCAACCAGAAAACAACGCACATCTTTTGTTTGCGCACGTGAACGTTTCATGTGTGCATGCGAATTTTCTTTTTTCTTTCTTTTTTTTGTCCTTTTCTCCATATTTTATATACTTTTCATATCTTATGTTTTGTTTTGTTTTTTACTACTAAGCACTTTGAGAACATTGTCCTGATGTAAAATGCTATTCAAATAAAATTATATAATATATATTTTTTAATAAAATAGATGTTGGATAGAATATGTTTATGGTCCTCGTACAGTGTACAACAAACTTAAAGTGGAATCCTGATGGTATAAAAAAAACAATGGCCCTCATTTATCAATCTTGCATAGAAGTGAGCGCAGGATTCATAGTACAAAAGGACACACGTGAGATTTATGAAAGGATTCGTATCTGACCAATCCCGGCGTACGTATGATTGGGTCTTGATAAATGCTGCGGCTGAAATTGATCGTCATAAACATGTCACACCCTTTAGAAAGATTTGAAACTTTTCCGAGCTGGAAGTGGATATCCTCGCGTCTGTGGATTTGCTCTTTTTAAGCATCAAAACTGGTATAAAAGCAGTCCAGAAAAACTAAGTTGCTCATGATGATAAATTAATATCTCATACATGACTCATATTTTTTTATTGCCATGACATAGAGTACGTTGCTCCTATTATTTAAAGTATTTAGTTTTAATTTGTTGCATCTTTGTTATGTAGAGCAGACTGGAGAGTCTGACAGAGGCTGAACAAAAATAACTATTAAAGTCACCAAACGGTGTGTTGCTGCCCCTGAGGCACATTTTAATGGATTTCTATTGGATTTATATCATGAATTAAATAGGAAGAGCACTTTCTGAAGTTACACTTTACATGCATCAATAAGGTCCTGTCTCCTCTGTACAGCACCTTTGCGGAGTCTCTCCTCATTATTGTTCTCCAAGCATCAGGTCCTCACGTTGCACCTGCACAACCAACGGCACTCCATTCACCAGTGCAACATTGTGCTAAACCATACTGGCCCAAATGATGTCCCACACCCTTTCAAGAGTGTACAACAACGTCCCCGATGCTGGGCCAAGACAGAGATGCGTGTGCGTGTGTGTGCAATGTTAAAACAGCGCTCCTGCTCTGTGGCAGTGTTTCTGGGCAGAGTTATCAAATAGGCCTATTCACTAAGGACATAAATTTATTTTGTTTTATTTTATTTACATCTTAATCGCTAATGAAATCTGGCTGATTGTGCTTAATGACAGGTTTAAGGTTTGTTTATCAATTATTTTGAGACAGACATTTGCTGCACCACAAATCCACACTGACTCAAACTTGCGTACAAGATGTCAGACCTGTCATGAGATTTGGTCGTAATGTACGCTCACGTGCAGATTGATAAATGCCGATCCTCACGTCGCAATTTACGTACACAAGGTGTATATAAGTTTATTATGCCATACGCAAGCTTGATAAATGAGGGCCATTGTGATTAAAAACACTGTAAAGTAAAATAAAAACCACATAATCATTGAGTAAAAAGTTAACGTTAAAACATCATAATCTAGTGTTCTCTAGTTGTCCAGTTGTCTTGTGTAGTTGTCTAGTCTCAAACACTCAGTGAATGCCCCTCTGCAAATGATAAGAGCGACCTGCAAGCGTTGAGGAGATTTGTTTTGGTGATGTATGACAGATCCAGTGATGCTGCAACTGTCAATGAGGCGAGGCTTGATCTTTTTACAAGAAAGTAGAGACCATATGACCTGATCCCACCAACTCAAGCAGCACTGAAGGAGCACGCCAAACGTGCAGCTTATGAGGCTGGATATGTGTGGGGATGGGAAATGAAGCCAAAGCCAGAAATGTTAAGCCCTTCTGACTGGGGATGGATGAAAGAAGATGATGAATGGAGAATCTTTTGGACTCCCAACAACTCCCAACAACTCTCTGCAACAAGAGGAAGCTCTTGTTGCAGAGAGTTGTTGGGAGTTGACCAAATGTGGGTGCACCAAGGAGTGACGATGCAAGTGCTTCAAATATGGACTCACTTGCACATGTCTACGTCGTTGCCCCTGTTAGAAGAAACAAAAAAGTTTTTAAAAAGTAAAAAAAAAAAAAAACTTCCTTGGGACTGTAACCTTGGTGTGGTAAGGGAGGTTGCATACTTCCGGGAATCCTAAGAGCTATGCCATTGGGAGGCAACTCCTGGCAGGTTTTAGCAAATTGGACAGGTAGAAGGTGATGAGTTGGACAAAACACAATCAAACATTTTCTTGAGAAGTGACTTATGGAGAATGGTCTTTCCAATTTTTATGTTTATATCACCAACTTTACATGATATTACTGCTGTAATGAGGCGGCCAGCTTTTAAATGGCCACCATCTTGAAATTTCAAGCAACTTGGGACATTATTACGTTGAGTGACTCATGAAGACTGTTCATACCAATTTTCATGCCTATATCACCAACTTAACAAGGACATCACCTAATTGTTCAACCTAGGTGGTGACCGTCTTAGAAAATGGCTGCCATCTTGAAATTTCAAATGGCCAGAAACTTCTCTGGTCAAGTGACCCATGGAGAATGCTCATACCAATTTTCATGCTTGTATGACCAATTGAACGATTCTGGCCAAAATTTGTAGCCTACTTGGCCGCTGCATTATAGAGCCAGACAGCAGGGCTGTGGGCAGGAGTTTGTATTAGAGGGTTTTCACTGTAGTTGTTCAACTTTCAGGACAAAGGAAAATAAAACCACACAATGCAGATGCCATCAGTTAACAAGATTAATGAAGATGCAGCTACTTTTATTTGAGCAGCATAAGAAAAATATATAATGTGACCCAAGGCCAAACTTCTGTCTAATGAACAAGCTCAAACTTTGCTATATTTACGTGCCCTGATGAGAACTAAATGCCACCAGCTGGAAAGACAGAACTCATTTTAATGGCCGCTAGTGGGCTATAAAAATCCTGAAAAATCAAATTAAAACACCTCCGATTTTTTTTTCAGTGCATCTACAAATGGACAACACTGTAACATGGTTTGCAATTTATCAGGATATGATGTCCTTCTGGATTCCGGAAACCAGCTAAACCAGCACATACAGCACAATAACAGCTGACATCTCTAAGCCGCCATCCATTCTCTCACAGAGATTCACTCACAATCCATTCTCTCACAGAGAGAATGGATTGTACAGTATGATACTGTTCTACAGCTGTATAAGACAGCATTGACCTCATTCATTTCTGAACATTCCCCTTATTTCAGGTGAGGAAAACTGTCTTACATTTGTGTCTTGAGGGTAAAAATCAAGTTACATGAAAAAACTCTGTAAATGTTCAGCAGAGCATGTGAGGAGTAGTCTGGAGGGAATGTGAAAGGAGAGCTCCCCTGGTGGTCAAAAGAAGTACCACAGGAAAATTTTATGTTTATAAAGTGTCTTTCCTCTGTCTCCTCACATTACCAGCATACAGATAAGTTACACTGACACCAGGTGTGTTAATGTGTTTACCTGAGTGATGCAAGAACCAGCAACATCCAGCCTGTGACCTCTTCACCAGTAGAGTAGGAGGAGGTATTCATTCACAGTTAATTGGCCTCCTCCATCAAATCCACAACAGCTCAATATGTTTCAGATCCACCTCACTTGTCCCCCCTCCACCTGTCAGCTGATGTCTGACCTTTGACCTCTCAAGGCTGTTTGACAGAGGCCCACAGAGAGCAATTGTTCATGTCAGTTATTACTGGCAGTGTTTCTGTCCTTAGTGCTGTGAGTCTTATTTGTCCTCCATTCTTCTCAGCAATACTGATCAGGAGGAAGAGTCTGAGGCATCCCTCATGGCTCCATTTTAGGTTCTTTCTGTCTATATGCGCTTCCTCTGGGGTACATTTTTGAAAATATTTTTTTTCCATTGTTTTGCAGTTGACCCTAATATCATTTATCAGTTTGGACATGGCTAAGTGGATCAATGAATCATTAATCAAGCAACTGTTTATTTATATAGTGCCAATTAACAACAGTCATTTCAAGATGCTTTCCAATGGACCAGGTCTAGACCAAACTCATTGTTTGAGGGAGGGAGGGAGAGAGAGAGGTCACTGCTACCGTGTTATTAAAACCAGGACCAGCCACATTCAAGATCTGGTTTAAAAAAGGTTCAGACAGGCAGTGCTCGTTAAAAACAGGGGATAATCCAGTCCAAGTCTGTTCACTTTCCTTAAAGTGCTGTTTGTAATGGGTCTTTAGACCACATCAGTGGGGCCAGTGAGAAACCTTTGTATAAAGTTGGGTCTAAAGGCAGCCACCCTATTAGGCAGGTGGACCACTCCCTGCCCTGCTTCTTCCTTTGGCAGGAACAGCACACACTGTGGAACCCAATGAAACTTGTCCCACAAAAAGTTCACAAGTACAGTCTCTATCTGTTTCAGTAGGCCAGCAGGGGCTCCACACAGGCCATCTTATGCCACAGACCACATGAACTCATGTTATTAATGACCTGGGGCCTCATTTATAAAGCTTGCTTACGCACAAAACCTGGCTTGAAAGTGCTTACGCCACTTCTTACGCAAGAGTTGGGATTTATTAAAAAAAAAAACTAGTGTAGGGATGTGCGCAACTTTAAGCAAACTCCACACCTTGCTTACGCACTTTTTGGAGACAATCAGAGCAAGGTGAGAATAATTGGTTAATGGAAAGTACGCGTATAAAAAGCCATACAGTGACAGTCATGCGCAATGCAACACAAGTTTCAAGTTTTATTTGTCACATGCCTAAATGTACAGGTACAGTGGCAGTGAAATGAAAGTGACTTCTGCGATTGTGCCAAAAAAACAGAATAATAATAATGTAAAGTCTGTTCAGAGGGTGTTGTGAAGTCAGTTATGGGGTGTGTGTTATGAGGAGTTCAGGATCAGAGTGGCCTGGGGAAAGAAGCTCCTTTTCGGCCTCTCAGTCCTGGCTCTGATGGAGCGAAGCCTCTACCTGAGGGCAGCCACTCAAACAGTCTGTAGTTGGGATGGTGAGTGTAATCGGTCTTGCCCTGGACCTGCACCGATGGGTGTAGATGTCCTGGAGGCCGGGGAGTGCAGTACGGGTGATGCGTTAAGCACAACGGATGACTCGATACAGAGCATTTCTGTCCTGAGAGCTGCAGCTGCCGTACCAGGCAGTGATGCTCGCAGAAGCACAGACCCCACTGTGGCGGTGTAGAAAGTTTGCCAATTTGAATTTACAAATGTGCAAAAAAAAAAATTCCATTTACCTGCATTTGTTTTAAGATTAATATGACTAAATCTTTTTGGTTTACGAACTTTCACCACATAAGCAGCGGTGGATAACGGAGCAGGTTTTTTTGGAACACATGCATGAGTGTCACACGTGCTTGTGTTTTGATCCTCATCTGTCGTCGCCACACTCCGACGGAGCAAAGCCACTTTTCTTTGCCTCCACCTTTAGATCAGACCACTTCTTCTTGATTTCGCCAACGCTGCGCTCAGTGCCAGCCGCACTTACCGCCACAGCAACGGCGTGCCATTTGGTGGCTTTTCTTTCATTGGTGATGCCACTCGAATGGCCGCCAAATAAGGTCTCCCATCTCACCGCCACCTCATTTACAAGAACCTCCACCTTGGTCTCTGAAAAGTTTCTTTTTCTATGACTTGCTGATGCCATGATTAAGTGTGAAATGCCGTGGATCCATCAGGCTTATTTATATGCAAATCACATTCATGAGGTAATTTGCATGACCATACATGGTGAATTTTGGGTGTGGAGAGGGAGGGGCATGAATCAAATCCCTGCTGCACAACTTTCTGGCTGGTCTGTGATTTATAAAGGGAAAGTGCGTGCAGGTGTGCGTAGGCAGGGTTTTATAAATCAGAATTTTTTTTGGCCTGCGCACTTTTCAGCTTTTCGACTTAAGTACACTTTTAGTATGGATCCTACGCCAGGTTTTATAAATGAGGCCCCTGAACTCTTCCTCTATAGGACATCTGTGGAAGAGGCTGTCTCTATTTCTCCAGCTTCCTCTTTACTTTCTCCTCCACCCCATCCCAGTTTTTCTGCTCAGTTAGTCCATCACCTAAAAGCACTCCAAGATATTTTAAACAATTTCTTTGCCATGTCAGTCCTCCTGGTAGATTAGGCATACGTTTGGATTTTAAACCAACAGTTAAAGCCACACTCTTCAGCCAGTTAACTTTAGCAGAGGATATAGCACTAAAATCATGAACTTTTTTTTCTAAGATGTTTCTTTCTGATGTTTTATCATCAAAACAATATAATCTGCGGAGGCTGAGACAGCAAAACTCTTTGGACAATGTGGTAAAATTAACCCCTCAATGGACAACCGTATTTTACACAGCAAGGGTTCAATAGAGATGGCATATATAACATGCCTGAGAAAGCACCACCATGCCTTATTCTTCTGTGAATATTAAAAAGTGCACTCAGGTGATTTTTAGTACATTCTCAATGTCTTGGTACAATACCTTTATCATTGCAATAAAAGGCTTAAGGTCAAAACTCTCCAGAACCTCGGAGCCCTGCTATGCAAGACTGACTCAGAGAAATAGAACGATAGTGGAACAAGTGTGTGTGGTAGTGGATTGCAATGCTCATAAGAAAGCTAATTATGATATTAGCTTTCATCATGCACCCAGAGACATTATTGTCCGAGAGCTGAATAGCTACTATGTTACCAGCGACTTCTACACTGGCAATGTTAGGCTTCAAGCTAGTGTGAAGAGGAGAGTGCAGAGCAGCACTGTCTCTGCCCACAACTCAGAGGCGAATTGCTAATGAGCAGCACACAGAAGCAGATGGCATTTTTGGTTTGCTGCAGGTGGCAAGTTCAAATTTTGATTTCATGAATAGGAAGAGGACTCAATTAGACAGTTACCATTTTCATTTTTTTTTTTTTTTGTTAAGGTTAGTTCAAACTCTCCAAAATATTTGTGTTCACCTGCAGAAATAAAATTTCATTTTTGCTAATTGCTGAAGGAAACTTCCTTTGATCAGTACGTCCCTGCTTTTGTTGATTAACACGTCTTTATCAACAGGATATGTTCCCCAGTCCTTCAAGACTGCATTGATTAAGCCTCTCCTTAAAAAAACCTACTCTTGACTCAAGCACCCTTGCTAACTATAGACCAATATCCAACCTTCCTTTTATTTCTAAAGTCCTGGTGAAAGTTGTTGCGAATCAACTCTGTGATTTCCTTCATAACAATGGTTTATTGGAGGATTTCCAGTCTGGATTTAGAACCCATCACAGCACAGAGACTGCCCTGCTGAAGGTGACAAATGACCTACTCATGGCCTCGGACAGTGGTCTTCTCTCTGTTCTCATCCTGTTGGATCTTAGTGCTGCGTTTGACACGATCGACCACTGCATCCTGCTTCAGAGACTGGAACAATCTATAGGCATAGCAGGATCAGCTCTCTCCTGGTTTAAATCGTATGTAACGGATCGATCCCAGTTTGTCCATGTTAATAATGAATCCTCTGACACACCAAGGTCTGCTACGGAGTGCCGCAAGGGTCAGTGCTTGGACCGATCCTCTTTACCCTGTACATGCTTACGCTGGGGAAAATTATGAGGAAGTACTCGATTAATTTCCACTGTTATGCAGATGACACCCAGCCATACCTATCCATGAAGCCGGAGGAAGCAGGCCAGGTTGCCAGGTTGGAAGCCTGTCTCAAGGATATAAAATCCTGGATGACCAACAACTTTCTGATGCTCAACTCAGACAAAACTGAAGTTCTTGTCCTCGGTCCTAAACACCTTAGAGAGGCATTCTCTAGTAATTTAGCTACATTTGATGGCATCAGCCTGGCATCCAGCCCCACTGTGCGAAATCTGGGAGTTTTATTTGATCAGGATTTGTCTTTTAGCTCCCACATTCAACAAATTTCTAGGATAGCTTTTTTCCACCTGCGCAATATCTCAAAAATTAGATGCAAACTGTCTCAGAGCGATGCAGAAAAACTGGTCCATGCATTTGTTACCTCTCGAGTGGACCACTGTAATTCTCTCTTATCAGGCTGCTCCAGTAAGTCATTAAGGACTCTTCAGCTGGTCCAAAATGCAGCAGCTCGGGTACTGACTAGAACCAGAAGAAGGGAGCACATCTCTCCTGTCTTAGCCTCTCTTCACTGGCTCCCTATTAAATCTATAATTGAGTTTAAAATCCTCCTTGCGACATATAAAGCGCTGAACGGCCAGGCTCCATCATATCTCGACGAGCTTGTTATACTGTACTTTCCATCTAGACCGTTACGCTCACAGTCTGCAGGCCTGCTCGTTGTACCAAATGTCTCTAAAAGTAGTATTGGAGGATTACTGTCTATGATTGTCCACCTCAGGCCCTGAGCCCCTTCTTCCCTTCTTCTCTTGGATTCCTCTGGACTGTTACTGCAGACATGAACATCAGCCTCACTGACATTATTGACATTAATAACATAAACTACAGCTGACTACGATTAGGCCTGCTAACTGTAATCACACTCAATTAATTTAACATTGTCCATAATCACTCATATCCTAACCCTGTAAACTGAACTCTTTTTTGTTTCACCATTACATGAGCTGTTATTGTTGTTGCTGTTGTTTCTGCTTCCCCCTGTCTCTCTCTCACCCTCATTCTCTACTCTCTCTCCCTCCCCCTCCCTCTCCTTACTCATTCTCTCTTGCCTTCCCTTATCTTGTTCTCTCTCTCTCCCCCCTGTCCTCTCCCCTCTCCCCTCTTCTCTCTACATTCCTCCCCAACCCAGCAGCGGCATGGTGGCTGTCTGGCATGAGTCGGGTCCTGCCCAAGGTTTCTGCCTTTTAAAAGGAAGTTTTTCCTTGCCACTGCTACTCATGTTAGTTGAGATGGGCCAAAACCCATCTTAGGTTGGTTCTTGATCATCAAACAATGAGCGTGGTCTAGACCTACTCTTGTTCCTTGAAAAGCGTCTTGAGATGACGACTGTTGTGAATTGGTGCTATATAAATAAAATTTGATTGATGATTGATTGATTTTATCGGTAGCAGTTCATTGATATCATAAAAGCAACACACTACAGTTTTTTAATATACTTATTTACTTATATACTATATTTGGCTCCCTGTGTTTTCATTTCTGTGTGAAACAGGTCCAAATGACTCTTTGAGTGTCAAAGGTTGCCGATGGATGATCTGGTCCATAATGTCTCTCAGACGCACACCTCCATGTGCGTCTGGATCCGTAACTGACCTTCAGACAACATCTAGAGGAAGTCAAGGTGACATCTAGGGTTCCTCTGATTCGCCGCCTGGAACAACCTGGGGAGTGTCCGCTAAGACTCTGCAAATATCAACCCAAGCCCTGGTATTCTCTGCAGCGGAACACTGGGCCCCTGTCTGGTGTAAAAGTCTGCATGCAAGCAAGGTTGACGTTGAATTATAACTGGATGCCTGAAGCCTACACCAGTGTCCTTCTTGCCAGTCCTCGCGGGAATAGCCCCAGCTGGCCTCCGATGGGAGGCTGCCTTCCTGGCCAGGCCAGGAAGGCACAAAGGCATGATAGGCATATCCTGCACTACACCACAACAATAGCAGCGCCTCCAAGCAGACTCAAATCCAACCACCCCTACAACAAGGCAGCGCAAGAGATGCTCAATTCCACCTCTGAGGACATCTCCAGAGATGCTTGATTTGTAGCAGCTTGGAAGCAGGAGTGGCAGTCAGCTGGGCCTTCATGCATCCATCATTACATTCAGGACCCAGGAGGTGGCGCCATAGGAGGAGACAACCTTCCATGCTGGCAATGGTCAACACTGAACCGCTTAAGAACTGGGGTTGGTCGCTTTAAAACATCAATGAAGAAGTCTGGCCTGGTGGACAGTGCAGCTTATGAGTGCGGTGACCCTGAGTGGACTGCCGATCATACAATCAGCACCTATCCCTTGTACAGACCACCTTCAGAAGCCTAGGACCAGAGATGTTGGCATGGTTATATGACACTGAGTTGGACCTCTGACGCTACACAAAAGAAGATGTCTCTCAGTCTGTTAGCCAGAGCCTTGGAGAAGATCTTGTAGTCTGTACAGAGCAAGGAAACAGGTCATCAGTTCTTTATCTCCTTAAGTAGGGGTGTGCAATATAACGATCTTAGATTGTGAAAGAATTAAAGTGATTATGATCTGCTAAAACACTGAGATCGTAAAAAGTGTGCATTGTATCCTTCACAGTGCCATGTCTGTGCTGTATGTCTGTTTGCCCATGTGCAGCCATATCCAATTTTTTTTCTCTGCTGAATAACACCATTTGTTAGTCCGCTTCATGTCGGCTCAACTGACACACCGATGATTCAATCAGAGCAAACTGTAGGCAGTGTCTCAGTTTGTTTACTTTCCTCCCAGTTGAACCCAACTATGTGAGAGAAAGCATGGCCACTAAAGAAAGCGAAAGTGAGGAGTTGGTTCCTCAGAGAAACTGTACCTCTGTAATATGGAACTGGTTTGGGTTTTCCCGAAGTGACACAACACAGTCAGTTGTCATTTGCAAAGTTTGTAACAATAAACTTCGCACCTCGGATGGAAATACAACAAACCTTTTGTTAGGTTTAAAACCTGCTTGCATTTACCTGAAATAAAAGGAGAAAGACAATGGATATGTTTGAGTAATGGACAGAGATCTGTTTTGGCTATCTCAGTACCACACTAAGGATACTTTCTCTGTCCGCCCCTTTTATTCACAGTTGTCCCTGGTTACACAATGTTTCTAAAAAGGTGGGAGTAAATGTGCTGCAAAGTAAGCATTTAATAATGAACAATTTGTGAATAGCTGAAGGTCAAGGCGGCATCCAACGAGCTCCTTCTGATAAGGATGGATCCTTCTCAGGAGTTCCCACGATTCATTTTCGGAGAATACGTCACCCCCACACCCACACCTGCTGATAGGAGAACCACGGTCATAGAACACAGAAAAAACATTGTGTACTGTGTAGTAAAGCTATTGAAAAGAGAGAAGTTAGGAAAACTCTTATATGATAAAAATACTCTAATATAATGTATAAAAAGATGTCAAAGAGTTTATATTTGTAGTATAAACTCTTACATAAGAATATGAGGAATAATGATAACTTCTATATACATTTATGCACATTATTCTAACACCTTTTTAATCACTTGAAGAGACAGCACCTGAAACAGTATGGTGAGAGTCAAAAGGGGTGGAGACCTGCAACCACACTGCCATCCACACAAGCAAAATATACATACACTATATTGCCAAAAGTATTTGCTCACCCATCCAAATTATCGGAATCAGGTGTTCCAATCACTTCCATGGCCACAAGTGTATAAAATTAAGCACCTAGGCATGCAGACTGTTTTTTTGTCATTTCACATTTGTGAAAGAATGGGTCGCTCTCAGGAGCTCAGTGAATTCCAGCGTGGAACTGTGATAGGATGCCACCTGTGCAACAAATCTATTCATGAAATTTCCTTGCTCATAAATATTCCACAGTCAATTGTCAGCTGTATTATAAGAAAACAGTTTTTGGGAATGACAGCAACTCAGCCACAAAGTGGTAGGCCACATAAACTGACGGAGCGGGGTCACCGGATGCTGAAGCGCATCGTGTGAAGAGGTCGACAACTTTTTGCAGAGTCGATCACTACAGACCTCCAAACTTATGTGGCCTTCAGATTAGCTCAAGAACAGTGTGCGAACAGCTTCATGGAATGGGTTTCCATGGTTGAGCAGCTGCATACAAGCCATACATCACCAAGTGCGATGCAAAGTGTCGGATAGAGTGGTGTAAAGCACGCTGCCACTGGACCCAGAGGCGTGCTCTCTAGAGTGACAAATCGCGCTTCTCCATCTGGCAGTCTGATGAACGAATCTGGGTTTGGCGGTTGCCAGGAGAACGGTACTTGTCTGACTGCATTGTGCCAAGTGTAAAGTTTGGTGGAGGGGGAATTATGGTGTGGGGTTGTTTTTCAGGAGCTGGGCTTGGCCCCTTGGTTCCAGTAAAAAGACCTCTGAATGCGTCAGCATACCACGACATTTTGGACAATTCCATGCTCCCAATTTTGTGGGAACAGTTTGGAGCTGGTCCCTTCCTCTTCCAACATGACTATGCACCAGTGCACAAAGCAAGGTCCATAAAGACATGGATGGCAGAGTCTGGTGTGGATGAACTTGACTGACCTGCACAGAATCCTGACCTCAACCCGATAGAACACTTTTGGGATGAATTAGAGCGGAGAGTGAGATCCAGGCCTTTTCATCCAACATCAGTGTGTGATCTCACAAATGCGCTTCTGGAAGAAAAATCCCCTTAAACACACTCCTTAACCTTGTGGACACCCTTCCCTGAAGAGTTGAAGCTGTTCTAGCTGCAAAGGGTGGACCAATGTCATATTGAACCCAATGGATTAGGAATGGGAAGTCACTTAAGCTCATATGTGAGTCAAGGCAGGTGAGCGAATACTTTTGGCAATATAGTGTATTTGGCACAGGCTTTGATAAGGGCACTCCATTATGGAGCCAGATCAGGCTCAAAAGTATTGAAAAGTAGTGTAAGTGAAAAAATAAAAAGTGAAGTGAAAAAATAAGATTTGAACCTGAAAAAAATAAAATGGTACCTGAAAGTCTTGAATTTCGAAATTGAGCTTTGAAAAATCCCAGAATGCATGAAAAAAATCTGTTCAAATGTAACTTTGATTCTGTTTTTTAATACTTTTGAATAAATTACTTATTTCTATTTTTCACTTCAATGTATATTTCGATCTTGGAGTACTTTTTTTTTTCGATTGAATTTTATTTATTTATTTCAGATTTAGATCTTATTTTTACGGATTCGAAACTTTTTTTTCGGTTTCAGATTTTTTTTTCAGATTCAGATCTTTTTCGGATTCAACTTGAAAAGTTTCAGGTTCACTTTTGACCCTGTTTTTCCGTGGGGGCGGGCCTCGACTGAGAGGGGCGCGGTCTGCCATGAGTGACAGACCTCCCCCTCCTTCCCCACCCCATCACCCTGCGTTCAGGAAGTGGCATGAATACACATTAGCTTAGCCTACAATTAGGCTGTATTGGCTGAATGAGATCGTGTTGGTCCGTTCCACTTTAGTGGTGCAATATAAACTGTGATTCATAGAAAAGCTCTATTGATAGTAAGTACTAAAAAAAATATATCTACTCATCTCATCCAGTCGATTTTTAGTAATCAGTGTTTCGGTGTTGAACTATTTCCTTTCTGCGGTGTATAGGCTGTATTGGGACAGAGGAAAAAGTGCTTAGAAAGTGAATCTCGTTCCACTTCAGTGGGGAAACATAACCTGTGATTCATAAAACAGCTCTATTGATAGTAAGTACTAAAAAAAAATATCTACTCATGCCATCCTGTCGATTTTTAGTAATCAGTGTTTCGGGGTCGAACTATTTCCCTTCTGCGGCGTAGTGATACTTGCACACGCGCAATCGAATATGCAGAGGGGTGAAGCGATTTTTGTCACGTGGACCAATAGGAGCCGAGTCTCGTTGCCATAGTATCAGAAATACACAAACATGGCAACGACCGCATCTCGCAGCGAGACAAGCGAAGAGGAAGAAAAGAAAAGGAACAAAAGAAAACCACCTTCAAAAGTGCATAAAAAGGAGCGAAACGATGCTATATGAGTGAAGACGTTCTCGACTTTACAAGGACACGTTGGGAAACTTACAGAACTAGTATCAGAAAGTGGCTTTCTCTACAGGGTGAGACAAAGGACCTTGCAGAAACGTATAAACTTTGCGTTGATATCGACTTTGACAATGTTCCTGATGACACTGGGTTTCACATGACATGCTACCAGCGATTTATTTGCAAAAGGGGTTTGAGAAACAAGAACGTGATGCAGCCACAGGTCAGTCAAACCCTTAACGCAGCATTGCCGATGCATCCATGTCCACGGCATCTGAAACTCCGCGAAAGAAACTTCGCTCGAGGTCATAAGCTGTGGGACAGCCTGGGACAAAGGAAAAAGTGCCTAGAAAGTGAATTTCGTTCAAATACGCTGGTGCTACTTGTTCAATGCATTTTTGCATAGACAATACCATTCATTTATACCATCCGCGGCTGCATCACATTCTTAGCACTTTTTCCTCTGTCCCAATACAGCCTATACACCGCAGAAAGGAAATAGTTCGACACCGAAACACTGATTACTAAAAATCGACTGGATGACATGAGTAGATATATTTTTTTAGTACTTACTATCAATAGAGCTTTTTTATGAATCACAGTTTATATTGCACCACTAAAGTGGAACGAACCAACACGATCTCATTCAGCCAATACAGCCTAATTGTAGGCTAAGCTAATGTGTATTCATGCCACTTCCTGAACGCAGGGTGATGGGGTTGGGAAGGAGGGGGAGGTCTGTCACTCATGGCAGACCGCGCCCCTCTCAGTCGAGGCCCGCCCCCACGGAAAAACGGGGTCAAAAGTGAACCTGAAACTTTTCAAGTTGAATCCGAAAAAAGAAGATCTGAATCTGAAAAAAAAAAAATCTGAAACCGAAAAAAAAGTTTCGAATCCGTAAAAATAAGATCTGAATCTGAAATAAATAAATAAAATTCAATCGAAAAAAAAAAGTACTCCAAGATCGAAATATACATTGAAGTGAAAAATAGAAATAAGTAATTTATTCAAAAGTATTAAAAAACAGAATCAAAGTTACATTTGAACAGATTTTTTTCATGCATTCTGGGATTTTTCAAAGTCCAATTTCGAAATTCAAGACTTTCAGGTACCATTTTATTTTTTTCAGGTTCAAATCTTATTTTTTCACTTCACTTTTTATTTTTTCACTTACACTACTTTTCAATACTTTTGAGCCTGATCTGGCTCCATACTCCATGTGATAAAATAAGTAAGCACTGGAACCAAAGCAGTACTGTTTTATCTTGCAAAGGATATGATCCCAATCCAAATCGTGGAAGATGAGGGATTTAAGACTGCTTAAAGAAGTTAATCCGTGTTACATGTTACCCAGTCACAGATACTTTTCCAATGCCGCCATCCCCTGACTGTAATCAGAATTCTGAGACAATGTGGAATAAAAAGTTTTTTGTTGTTCATGATCAAACATTTTCTTTTATATATATATATGTGTATACCCCACCCCACCCGACCCCTCTACAGTCCAACAGGAATATAATATAATATATCATATAGTATAAAAAAGACAGTATAATATAAAAAAATTGTAATTCTGAGAATAAAGTTAAGTATATCAGACCATCTCTTTCTTCTCAGCCATGTGAGACCAAATATTAACATTGTCCTCTCTTGCACCATGCAACCGAGCAGTAAATAATTCAAAATACATAATGTCTAAAACAGTAAAAGCCCATTGGCGTAGTGACAACATATGAGGAGGTTTCCACCTTAAAGCCAACATCTTCTTAGCTGCTTTTTGCCCAGAGAAAAGAACACGTTTCTGTGCTGTCTTTAAGAGAAGTTCAGATACATTGTCCAACAGTAATACTGATGGGGAAAGGCATGACAGTCTCCAAAAGAGCAGAGTTTTTTCGCAACCATTGACCAGAAGTTGGTAACCTGAGTACATTTCCACATCATAAGGGAGAAAGTACCTAGAGCATTTGTAGAACATAATGTACAGGTGGGACTGTCCAGTCATTTCATAGAGTAGAGCCTGCAAGAAGTCTGGTATGTCCTGTGAATAAAGTTCAAATGAGTCTGTTGATGATTCGGGTACCTGGATGTGAGTGGGATGTTGTTCAAAACTGAATCCGATCTGACCTCTGGGTCCAGATTTGGTAAGCTATTCCTCCAGACTATTTCAAACGTCAAGGGTTTACAGCTGTGTTCCAACAAATACAAGTAGAAACGTGATACCAGAGGAGAGACTGCCGAATTAACTGCGCGAGTGGCTCCAATGAGAGGGCAAAAAGGAGTGGACTCAAGGGGCATCCTTGCCAGGACCCGCTGCCTACTTTAAACGGTGGGGAACATATCTTACCAGTCAGCACCATAGCAGTTGGATTGCAGTACAGCACCTTTACCAACTGAATAATAGTAGCACCAAAACCCATCCTTTCAAGCATGGACCTTAGATAGGGCCACTCGAGCTGACCAAATGCCTTCATAGCATCTAATCAGAACACAGCAACCGGAGACCGAAGGCTCGCTGCACTACTAATAATATGTAATAATCTTCTAACGTTATTGGATGCTAGTCTGGAACTAATAAAACCAGTTTGGTAGTAGTGAACCAATTTAGTCATATACCCCTATAACCGGAGCACTAGCATCTTGGCAAAAATCTTGAGGTCAGAATTGAGGAGAGAGATAGGTCTATAGTTTGCACAATCCATGGGGGACTTGGTCCTTTCATGCAGTGAAGATATTAAGGCCAAATTAACATCCCTAGTAAAATAAAAAATAAAAAATAGCAGAATGAAACATCTCTAACATAGAGGGGACCAAGGCATTCCCAAAAATATAGAGTAGAATTTAGGTGGAATCCCATCAAAGCCAGGCGACCTGCCTTTGCACATTCCTAGGATTGCATCGCTGACCTCTTCCATCGAATTAATCTCGTCCAAAGAAGCAGCTTCTGCATTACTAAGCCTCGGTAGCTGTATTCTAGAAAAAAACTCTTCACAGCCACCTCAAGGGCAACCTCAGAGGTATAGAACTCAGAGAATAATGAGCTTAATGTTTTATTTATTTCTTTAGGCTCTGTGAACACCACCTTTTCCTTGGACTTAGTAGCTGCTATATCAGCAAAATGTTCATTGGATTTGAAAAATAGGGCTAGCAAGTGGCTCAGTCTTGCACTATTGAAATAATAATTTCGTCTTGTGCGCTTTATCAGAAATTCAGAGCAGTGCTTGAGGAGTGAATTAATCTCGTTTTTGACCACCTTTCTCTGCTGCTGTGCTCTCACTGAAATTGTTTTGCAAGGAGGCATCCAATACCACAAACTAAGCTTCAAGCTGATCCAACCGAGCAAAGCGTGCCATCCTAAGTGCAGATGAATAGAGTGTTGCATTACTTCTGATATAACCTTAGTTAGGGTCCCAAATTACCCTCGGATCGTCCACTGGGCCTGTATTGATATTTATAAATTCATGCTGTCCACTCCTCATTTGAGCCACAAATGATGTATCATGCAATAATGTGGATTTATACCACTACGTAGGGGCTCTCTCTATAGCTATGCACAATAAACCTGAAAATATCATTGCTTTATGATCAGTAAGTAATACTTAGTAATACTAAGGAGTAAATTCACCCTTCCAATTTTGCGAGACGTATCAGTAGAGGAAAAAATAAAATCAATCCGTGAAAATGAAGAATGTTACCCAAAGAAAAGATAATAATCTCTGAGTGAGGGGTACATCAAGCGCCAAATGTGTGCCAGACCTGTGTGGTAAGCCCAGGCGCGAAGCTCTGAAGATGTCTGTGCCTGATCCCTACTTTCAACCGCAGTGGAGCGGTCTACTTTATGATCCCACACTGCATTGGAATCAGTGCCCACTATGAGTTTGAAATATTGTCTGGGCATAAAAAGTTAAACGGGTCCATTATTTTGCAACAATGGGTGACCTGTGGTCCAGCTGCATTTCAGAGCTGTATTTGAGTTTTTTAATTCACTTCACTCAAAAAGGATCAACTGGCCTGCATGACCACAGACAGTGGGACTAACATGGTGAGAGCCTTGGACCCCATCAGCTGGACTCGTCTGTCATGCTTTGGGCACAGACTTCACCTAGTCATTGGTAAGTCAGTGTATAATAAAATAATAATATTATTATTTTACCTTATTTATAGCACAAAGATATACAGATATGTGCAAAGTTAAAGAAACCTAGACTTACACCCACTTTAACCAAAGAGGATTGTAAAGAAAAAACAAACTATTAAAATAACCCATATTGCAGTAGTTGTAGTTAATCTTTTTTATGAGTTGGTTTATAATGTAATGGAGCTGACCACTTTCACATCCCAACCCCCCAAAAGAATGTAAAGCTTACATCTGCTCACCGGAGACAAGATGGTGTAAACCTTTAACACCAAATCACAATCCTTGTACAACCCCCTGTCTCTATACAAGATAGCCAAAGAAGCCTTCCCAAAACACAAACTTTCTATCCTTTCTACCTCAAAGAGATTAAGACACTGTTTATGGCCAGCAGGAAAGAACTGCAGGACCACTCGATCAGATAAACATCTGGCATCACACCTTGACTGGGAAGCATCAGGTTTATCAGCTCAGCCATAAATTCTACATTTGGTTGATCTTTCCTGTGCTCTCTGTGAGTACAATCCAAAGAAAATAACTACAACTAGTCCAATTACAGGTTGGATGGACAGTACGCCATGATTTTCTGTCAGTACTCAACATGTGCAGTAAAACAGTCTTTGTGTCACAACGCGGTGAGGGGTGTCTTGTCCTGGTTTTTCTGTCTTGTCATTTTCATGTTTTATTTTGAAAAATAACTCCCCCCTCGTTTCAGGTCACTTGCCCTTCCTCTTGTGTTTCCGGTCTGATGTCTCCTCTGATTCCTGATTGTTTCCACCTGTTCCCCATTAACCTCATGTATCTTATAGTCGGCGTCTACCTTTGTCCTGTGCCAGAGTGTCTCGTTTATTCGTGTTCCTCCAGCCTTCATGTCCACAGCCTTGCTCGATAACCACGTTGGTATTTTGATAATCCTTGTTTCCTTTTTAGGAGAGTGATTTTCTGTTGTAGTTTTTTTCCCCTGTGTAGTTTCTAGATCTAGCTTCTGTTTCATAGCCTTGTTGTTTTTTCCTCCCTTTTGGAGTGACTTTTTTTTCTTACTGTTTTTTCTAGCCTAGGAGTGCAGTGTTGTTAAGTTTGTAGCCCTTTTGCTTCCCTCATAGTTATCCTGCTGAAGATTAGAGGAGATCAGCGTATTAATTTGTCCTCCCTTTTGGAGTGAATTTTTGTTCTGTCTTGATTTGATTTTGTTTCTGTTTGTCTGTCCGCCATTCGTAGAGAGATAGGTTTTCATAGCCTAGTTATTTATCACTCTATCTACTGCGAAAGAAGACAATTTTCAAAATAAAGCGTTTGTTGATCTTTGAACCTCTGCGTTTAGCACCAAATCCTTTATTATGAACTAAGCATTCTTTAACATTAATCATAGTGAGTGAATATTTGATCTGACTCCTTTACTAGCCAAAGAATACATTGGATCAAACAATCAGGGCTCCTCTCAGGAAGCTGCAGCTGGAGATCAGGACCCCCTCCTTTCTCTCCTCACACCTCAGACATTCCCAATCTGAAGAGTATAAAACCAGTAAAGCTGGGGTGCTCGCTCTCTTGTGTTTTTCCCTCTTTTGTCCTTTTTCTTCTTAGCTTGTTTTCTCTTTGTCTTAATTTTTTAAAGTCTTCTAAGTTTTCCATCACGTGTTCATTTATGTTGATTTTTCTTAAACATCGTCTTAGTTCAAGTTGTGAAACTTAAACTTTTTGTGCACATAGCAATTCAAGATCAAGCCTTTAATTGATTTTTCTTTAATTTCGCACAGCCATTTTTAAAATAGTTTCAACTGGTCATCGAGCCTCTTTTTCTTGGTTATCTGCGTGATTGACAAGTCACCTCTGAACGCTACCCAGCAGGTATTGCAGTGAGGCCAAAGGAGCATTCAAAAGGATCCATAAGGCATTGGTTTTTGCATTCGGGCCTGTGTGCTGTGACTCCCGGCCTGTCCTTCGTCTGACTTTGGTCCTCTTCAGAGCTGAACCTCTCAAACCGGTAGCCTGGACCTTCTGAACCTACTCCATCTTCTCCAAGGACCTGCCTCACTTTAGTATCCAAACCTCCAGAGCTCCAAATGGGGCTGATGCTGTCTCATGCTTCATAATTCAGATAACCACATCTAAATTTATCTTTACACCAAAGTTAATGTAGGTTAATATGCTAGCGTATTCACTCACTATCATTAACTTTAGTAATCCTAGCCTGACTCAGAACCTTTCATTCATCTGTAATAATCTATATATTCATCTTGTCCTTATTTATTGCATGGATGTTGTACCATCATTTATCCTGTAATACACAGATCATTATTTTTCTAAGTTCCTGTCTGTTAGTGTTCTTCCAGAAGTGGAGTCCCTGAAATCAATCAATCAATCAATCAATCAAATTTTATTTATATAGCACCAATTCACAACAGTCGTCATCCCAAGATGCTTTTCAAAGAACAAGAGCAGGTCTAGACCACGCTCATTGTTTGATGAACTATCAAGAACAAAGCTAAGATGGGTTTTGGCCCATCTCATCTAACATGAGTAGCAGTGGCAAGAAAAAACTTCCTTTTAACAGGCAGAAACATTGAGCAGGACCCGACTCATGCCAGACAGCCACCATGCCGCTGCTGGGTTGGGGAGGAATATAGAGAGATGGGGGAGAGAGAGAGAGAGAGAGAGAGAGAGAGAGAGAGAGACAAAGCGCTACCGCAGGTCATTCCTCCCCTCTGCAATAAGACTTTACAATGAACTGTAATAATAACTGGACTCACACCACCACTTTTTTTCTGGCATTTAAATTGTGTATATTGTAGATAGTTTTATTTTTCTTCTCCCTTTTCCTATTTTTTTCTTAATTATTACATTTATTTAAGTTCTTATATTAGGATATTTATTTTTATAACTGCATTTTTGCACTCTTTGTTTGTGATATTCTAAATATAATTGTAATGCAATTTTGGACCAATCAATCTATTAAACTTTATTTATGTGGTTCTTTTCATACACAGAATGTAGCACAAAGTGCTGTCCATTGAAGCAGGATATTAATAGAAATACAGAACCTCACCTTTCCTCCCAACCCAAATTCAACACATACAGCACTCTCTCTCTCTCTCTAACACACACACACACACACACACACATACACACACACACACACACAGATGCACACACAAAAGACTAGGTGAGGACTCTAACTTGCTACAGATGACTGAGCTAATGCTGGACCCAGTGCTAAAGCGATAAAACCATGATAAAATATAATGAAGGTAATTAAGTGTTAAAAGTTAATTAAATAAAGAGTCTCAAAATCAAACAAGAAAAGAAATTTAAAAAGAGGTAACAACAATCATAATAATAATAAAAATAATAATACTAATTCAAATGATGCGCTTGAACCGAGAGGTTGTTGCAAGTCTGGCCTCTCCGTATTCTCTATAATTTTGTAATTTTTACCAGATTTTTTTCATATTTTTGATGTCATTTTGTTGGCTGCTAATGGATACTTCTGCTGGGTGAAGAGTTTACTCAAGAGAAAAGCTCCTTTTCATTGAGGAAAAGCAAATCTGGACAACCACATACAATTCCAGAGGACATCAGGAGGTGTTATCATGGTTGCCATACTGGTGCAAAGGTGAAGGCAACGCCGAATACTAGGAGGTGGTGATATAAACCCTTTCTTCCATCAATCATCATGGGAAACATCAACTCTCTGCCCAACAAAAGCAACGAGCTGGAGATCTTGGTGAAGACTGAGAAAGCATACCGTGAGTGCAGTTTCCTGTGTTTTCCCGAAACCTGGTTAAATCAAAACAACTTCACACATAACTGTCAAGGAGAAGTTAGCAGTTGCTCTTCGGCCATATTATGTTCCAAGAGAATTTAGTCATATCATAACAATAGTTGTTTTTATTCCACCCAAATCAACTGAAGAAATTTTGTGCAAGGTTTTGCAAAATACTGTTGCCAGGCTACAGACTCAACACCCGAAGGCACTTATAATAATATCAGGAGACTTCAACCATGTCACCCTCTCCTCTCACCTAACTGGATTCACACAGTTTGTGAACTGTCCTACCTGAGAAAACAAGACCCTGGATCTGCTGTATGCTAACGTCAATGAAGCCTACAGAGCCACTGCCTTACCACCACTGGGCAAGTCAGATCATAACTTGGTCTATCTGCAAACCTATTACAGAACTTGTTGTACCTTGTGGAGTCAAAATCAGAAGATGGACACCTCAAGCCTCAAGCGAAGTGGTGACATCATATAAATACTTAGGTGTACATCTGGATAATAAGTTGGACTGGTCTAAGAATATAGACTTCATCTACAAAAAGGGGCAGAGCCGCCTCTTTTGCCTGAGAAGACTTCGATCAATAGACATCTGTAGTAAGATGCTGCAGATTTTTTATCAGTCTGTGGTGGCAAGTGTTCTGTTCTATGCTGCAGTCTGCTGGGGAGGAAGCATCAAACACAAAGATGCAAGAAGTCTTAACAAACTGGTGAAAAAGGCTGACTCTGTGGTAGGACTCAAGCTGGACTCAGTGAAGGATGTGGTGGAGAGATCAACATTGAGGAAGGTGGAGACTATTCCAAAGAACATGGATCACCCACTTCACAACACCTTGATGGACCAAAGGGCCAATGGTGGTGGATGGCTCCTCTCTTCGCTGCAGGACAGAAAGATTCAGAAAATCTTTTGTACCAACAGCCATCAGGCACTATAACTCTTGTGTAAATAATACATAACTTTTAGAGACATATTATGTGAGACAACAGAAAATTGAATTTCCCTTTGGGGATTAATAAAGTTCTTATTCTTAAACCTATCAGAGACTTACAAAGACATGACATTATAACTGGGCTATCCCAATTTATTTAAAGGCATTGTAATCTTAGGGCCTGATCTACGAAAGGTTTGCGTGTGAAAAAACACAGGTAAACTTGATAGGGTGCAAAGCTGATCTACTAACCAGGTGCACCAAGGATTGCATCTGTCAAATGAGCAAAACACTGTGAGCAATCCATATAGTGTGTTTGCCTTCATGAATATGCATATTGTATGTAGATCATCCGACTGCACAAAACTCTGGGAGGAGCAGATGCAACTAGAATCATTAAGCAATTGCAATGTGATTTATCAAACCCGGAATCCAATTGCGGTTGCAGATGCAACTAGAATCATTAAGCAATTGCAATGTGATTTATCAAACCCGGAATCCGATTGCGGTTGCTGTTTTACATCCATATTTATCAGGTTCGTAAGGTATATGCAAACTGGTACAGTGTAACGCACAAATGGCTGCAGTTATCACGGAGAGAAGGAGGCAAAAGTGTAAAAGCATTTCTCTAGTAAAGGACAGTTTTGATAAATAATTAGATCAAACACAGAATAGTCGCAAAAATGTATCTCTCTGTCATATTGATTTTAAATTGTTTGAATATCTTTTTTTTATTTTTCATTTCACATATATTTTCTTGAATCCTTAAAGCACTTTTAATTGCCTTGTGTATAAATGGTGTATACAAATAAACTTCCCTTGCCTTTTATGCAGTTGCTGGCTTCCCCAAAACGGAAGGTGCAACTCCATGGCTTAAAACTTCATTTTTTATCTATGATCACTTTGCTCTCACAAACTCTCCATGGTGACAGCCGATAACGCACGCAAAATCCTCGTTTAAAGAGGGCAGTCCGCACCACTCTTGCTCCTGTTATCAATTGTGCACGCAATTATAGTAGATTTCCCGCAACACGCCCACTAATAGCACATGCAATTCTTTAGTTTGCACACGCAATTTAGCATTCATTGTTTGGGATCTTAGTGGATCCGGCCCTTAGTATATGTAAACTTCTGACTTTAAAGAAAGGAATAAAAACTGTCTACAAAAAAATCCTTTTCTAATCAATCAATCAATTAATCAAATTTTATTTATATAGCGCCAATTCACAACAGTCGTCATCTCAAAATGCTTTTCTAATGATTTTAGCATTTCGCAAACAGAAATAATAACAGAAATAACCCTAATTGACCAAAATCAGGAAAACGTTAAATGTATTTAATGTTGGATTGGTGAGTAAAAAAAAGGTTATGTGCCTTTTTACATAGTGTACTGCAGGGGTGTCAAAGTCAAATGGACGGAGGGCCAAATAAAAAATTTAGCTACAAGGCGAGGGCCGGACTGATCGAATGTTCATTGAAAATTTTTTAAATGACGCATATAGTCTAGTTAACCTAATTGAACCTACTGAAAACCTAACAAATATATTCCAATACGATCAGATAAATAAAGCAATATTTTCTTATGGCTCTGTCAGTAATCTTTAATTTTCAACAGACACAAAAGACAAATTTCCTTTATATAAAAATCCCCATAACATGAACATTAAATGAAAGAAACCCGTATTATTCAAGGCACCATCAGTAGCCTATTTTCTATTTTAGCAAAAGTGGGCTAAATTTACTTAAAAGAAAAAAATAATTATAGCAATTTTCGATCATCCACTCAACTGAAATATTTTTAAAATATAATTGGATTGAAATACAATAAAATAAAGTGCAAAAATCTGCATGTTTCGTTTCATAATGTCGTCTCAGATTATACTCTTTCAGTACCGCCACACTTTCTCCACACAGAAGACACCTACCTCCAGCTACCTCCGTGAACATATACTCCGACTCCCACCTTGTTTGAAACCCCCGGTTCTCAGTGTCCACCTTCCGTTTTGCCATTTTTGATGGGTATCTGAAAGTTAATTTTACTGTTATGCTGACGACTGCTGTGCTAATAAATATTGAAATGAAGCAGCCTACTGCTCGGTGCGTCACCGTTGCATTGTGGGAAATGTAGTTTTGGTGCGTGTAAAAGATCTGCGGGCTGCCGGCTTGCTGCGGTCTGCGGGCCGGTTCTAATAATAAATCAAGATCATCCCAGGGGCCGTAAAAAACCTTCTCGCGGGCCGGATGTGGCCCGCGGGCCTTGACTCTGACATATGTGGTGTACTGTATGTAAACGTCTGGTTTCAACTGTGCTCGATGAGGAAAAAGTGTTCTGGGACAATCAGACCCATTTGTTTTTAGAGATGGCAATCTCATCAAGAGATATAGGTTTTCAGGCAATGGCCCGAAATACATTTGTAGACTGCTGGCTCAAAAGATACAACACCAGACAGCAAAAAGCTATGCCTTTACTGTGTCACAGATTGTGTGTTGCACTGAGGTTCTTTGCAAGCATGAGCTTTCTTTATTCTGTTGGGTATGCAGAGAACAATTCACCACACAATGGCCCTCATTTATCAATCTTGCGTAGAACTGAGTGCAGATCTGAGTGCAGCATTCATAGTACAATAGGACACACGTGAGATTTATGAAAGGGTTTGTATCTGACCAATCCTAGCATAGTATGATCGGGTCTTGATAAATGTGGCGGCTGAAATTGATCGTCATTAACATGTCACGCCCTTAAATATTTGTGGTTCAGAAGCCTCACCCACTGAGGTCAAACATGAAAGGGGAGAAATTTTATAAAGATTCAAAACTTTTCCGAGCTGAAAGTGGATATCCTTGCGTCTGTGGTGGAAACTAACAAGGATTTGCTCTTTGGAAGCATCAAAACTGGTATAAAAGCAGTCCAGAAAACTCCTGTCTGAAGCAGGATTGTGGTGGCGGTGAACAGCGCTTCCACGGAATAGCGGACAGTGGCTGAAGTTTAAATAAATGATTAGTCAATAAGTTGCTCATGATGATAAATCAATATCTCATACATGCCTCATATTTTTTCATTGCCATGACATAAAGTACTTTGCTCCTATTATTGAAAGTATTTAGTTTTAATTTGTTGCGTCTTTGTAATGTAGAGCAGACTGGAGAGTCCCACACCCTTTCAGGAGTGTACAACAATGTCCCCACTGCTGGGCCAAGACAGAGACACCTACCTTTTAGGAGTCAAACACAGCACTCAACATTGGCGCGTGTGCGCGTGTGTGCAATGTTAAAACTGCGCTCCTGCTCTGTGGCAGTGTTTCTGGGCAGAGTTATCAAATAGGCCTTTTCACTAAGGACATAACAAATTTATTTTGTTTTATTTTATTTACGTCTTAATCTTTAAAGGGGACCTGCAACCAAAATTTCATACCCATTTTTATCATTTTTTCATAATCCTTGATGTCCTCTGATCATGTTTGCAACATCATTTTAGCTGAAAAGTTATTTGATGGTTTGTTTTAGTATGCCTAAAAAACCTTACAGGAAAACCAACTGGTTTTGGCTCATTAACATTTATGGTAATGAGCTTTGCTCTGATTGGATCGCTGCTGTGAAGCCTGCTGTGCTCTGATTGGCTCAGCAGTGGAGGTTCGTATTTCGGTTTATCCATTGTTATTATGCTAATGCTAATAGCATATGCTAATGTGCGCTAAAGTAAGGTGCCCAGATGTCTGTAATGATATCCGGGGATATTCGGTGCGGCGGCGGCAGTGCAGGGGCTGCAGGGGCTGTGTGATCACAGACAAAATCTCGGTACTATTTAGTAGCAGCGCATGCCCCTTGTAATAACCCTGTAAGAACTGTTGTTCAGGACTGCTTACTTGTGCTTCCTACCTATTCGGCTACTGTAATAACCGTTGTTCGAGCCCACACGCAACATTTTTGCTCTCATTCATGAAACTCTTAAATCGGGGATATTTTCGGGGACAGCTTTTGTCGGGGACAGGTCATCCAATACAGGGACTGTCCTCGGAAATCGGGGACGTCTGGTCACCTTATGCTAAAGGCTAAAAACAGCAGGTATTAAACCATATATTTTAGACCCCGAGTCCGAAGAGGAGGTGGAAGTTGAGGAAGAAGCCAGAGATCTCCAGCGGTGTTTTCATTCATTCTGCCCAGCTTTAAGTTCATTTTCCCGGCAGTGAACCCAAGGAAACACCGGTCGTTTGGAAGAGACCCATAGCGGATACAGTGGTAGCTGGGTCTCGCTCTGGCTGTGACTGAGTACGAGAACGAGAGAGTGGGCGCGGCTCACCGAGGACGCGCTCGTGAAAGATAATGAGTAAGGTCAACGCAACGTCACAATGAGCTTCTTTTTCAATCGGCCTGGTTTACCTGTTCCTTCATTTTAAACCTTTACAGAATGCAAATGACGTGACAGTTTGTTTTCACATTTACAACATAAGACGAACATAATATGGACCTTATCTGACACAAAAAAAAACAAAAATTACATTTTTATGGCAGGTCCCCTTTAATGAAATCTGGCTGATTGTGCTTAATGACAGGTTTGAGGTTTGAATATCAATTATTTTGTGACAGACATTTGCTGCACCACAGATCCACACTGACTCAAACTTGCGTACACGATGTCAGACCTGTCGTGAGATTTGGTCGTAGCATACGCTCACGTGCAGATTGATAAATGCCGATCCTCACGTCACAATTTGCGTACGCAAGGTGTACGCAAGTTTTCTGCCACATGCAAGCTTGATAAATGAGGGCCAATGTGTGTCTGGCACAGTAGTCACTCATACACATATTCATCACCTTCCCTGGCCACAAAAGGCCCCTCTACAAGATCAGAGGTAACATCAATTTCAACATGCAACTATTAGTTTATTATTTGATCATCATGGTTGGGTACTCACTTTTTGGTGCTGTTACAGAGCTTCCTAATGTCATTGGTGCAGTGGATTGCACCCATGTTCAAACTAAACGCCCCAGGGGAACATGAGGGGGGTTTCATCGATAGGAAATCTTTCCCTAGCATCAATGTTCAGTTAAGAGTAATTTATGATGACTCATCTACGTAAATTTATGGATTCTGGATTACATTACCTCAATAGGTTCCATGTTATGGTTGTAGATAGAATGTGATCAGGGGTGGACTGGGACAAAAATTTGGCCCTGGACTTTTTGGTCTAGACCAGCCCACTACAATGCGCATGCAGATACGGTGCCAACTCACCCTGTTGATGTACATACAAACACACAAGCTCTTAATAACACCATGGCATGTTAAAGTGTAATGGCACTTTAAACACTTTGGGCTCTTTTTTCGTGTATGCCGGTGAGGCGGTGGAGGGTGGCAGACCCTGCGCAGTGGTATTTTCGTCTGGCAGAGCCTGGCGTACAGACAGTTTTGTGGACTGAGGCGCACCGAGATCTGCCAAGCTGGGCGTGGCAGGGGTAGGTGTCCACAGAATCAGTGGGCGCAGTGACCGTTTTGTGCTCGCCACCAGCGTATAAAGTGCGCTGAAAGCTCACCGATTCAAACCTGGTCAGCTTTCAGCGCAGGCAGAGCGCAGCTGGTCTTGTGGTATTTTTGTAGACCGGCAGCGTATCGGCATACGCCACCGATGCCTCACTGGCAGGTTTCCACAGTGTCAGGCACATTTCAGTGCAATAAATAATCATCAACAACTAATAATCTGAGTCAGCACATACATTTAGATCGATAAAGATATATTCTGATCTATATCTGATCTGATGAGTGCGTTTGGCACACGTTTGGACACTCCACCTGACCGAAAAAACACAACTGAAACCGTATTAAATTAAATTAAATATCTAGTAAATAGACACACATGATAAAGTTAACAAGATATGTATCCATGGAGATTCTCATTCATCCAGGTCATGGTTATCTTGAAGACTTAGAAACAGGCAACTGGACTGTGTAGAGTTGAGAAGACGTTTCGCCTCTTATCCAAGAAGCTTCTTCAGTTCTAAAAGTGCTAGTGTCAGGAGCAGATATTTATCTTACTGGAGAAGGGGGACAGTTAACGACTGGCTGGAGTTGAAAAGAATGGGTCGTAGAAACCCATCTCTCGGTGTGTCCCCCCCAAGTCGTTATCCTGAAAGGGTCGTTAGCGACTCCTATCATGTGACCACATGACTCATGCCACCTGAGTCATGTGGTTCCAGGTGTGAATGTTTGTGGAGCTTCCGTGAAGATGTCAAGGACAAAGTGTTGGCCTTTTTGGACTGTGCTGTACACTTGGAGGCAGATGGGTGTCTCAACGTTGAAGTGTACAGGAAACCAACACACACGGATCAATATCTACTTTTTGATTCCCACCATCCTCTGCAGCACAAACTGTGTGTCATCAGAACACTCAACCACCGGGCCGAGAACATTCCCACGAAGAAAGAAGGTAAGGAAAAGGAACAAAAGCACATCAAAAATGCCCTGACAACCTGTGGATACCCCAAGTGGGCCTTTGTGAAGAACAGAAAGAGAAATAACACTGAACAGGAAAGGGAGGAGAGACGCAAGAGCACTGTAATCCCTTACGTTGCAGGCCTGTCGGAAAAACTCAAGAGGATCTTTGGCAAACACCACATTCCTGTTCATTTCAATCCTGGTAACACACTAAGGCAGAGGCTAGTCCATCCCAAGGACAAAACACCGAGACATAAACAGAGTAATGTGGTATATGCTGTCCAGTGCAGCGAGGAATGCTCAGACCTGTACATTGGGGAAACTAAACAACCGCTTCACAAGCGCATGGCTCAACACAGGAGAGCCACTTCCTCAGGTCAGGACTCAGCTGTCCACCTTCACTTGAAGGATACGGGTCACTCTTTTGAGGACAGCGATGTACAGGTGTTGGCTCGAGAAGACAGATGGTTTGAAAGAGGAGTTAAAGAAGCCATCTTTACCAGGCTGGAGAAACCTTCTCTGAACAGAGGGGGTGGACTCAGGCACAATCTCTCTGGCACTTACAATGCAGTTCTCAGCTCTCTCCCCAGGAAGCTCCACAAACATTCACACCTGGAACCACATGACTCAGGTGGCATGAGTCATGTGGTCACATGATAGGAGTCGCTAACGACCCTTTCAGGATAACGACTTGGGGGGGACACACCGAGAGATGGGTTTCTACGACCCATTCTTTTCAACTCCAGCCAGTCGTTAACTGTCCCCCTTCTCCAGTAAGATAAATATCTGCTCCTGACACTAGCACTTTTAGAACTGAAGAAGCTTCTTGGATAAGAGGCGAAACGTCTTCTCAACTCTACACAGTCCAGTTGCCTGTTTTTAAGTCTTCAAGATAACAAGATATGTAATTCGTCTCCCTCCCTTTCTTTCTTCCTCTTCCTCTTATTTCTCGCGCAGCTCGACCTGGACATGTCTCTGTGTCCTCCCCCTGTTCTGCTGTGGCTGAACAGATGATTTGTTTCAGTGATCAGATGAGTTATTTACTTTAAGCCTACATACGAATATTATAATATTCAGTTTTGTGAGCCAAATTTATTTTATATACCAACATCTATGAAAGAAAGAGCCAGCCCACTGAGCGCGATGCGTCCTTTATGCACAGATGGTTCTGATTTTAATGCCATTTTTGGAATTTATGTTGTGATCTGTGCGCACAACCCACCTTTGTCACGTGAGGTTTGAATATGTGCAACTTTATGTAAGTGTCTTTATTTGTGGAAAGGATGTTTGTCTTACTAGTGGGTCCAAACTTACACCAAATCCATCTGTGCTCACATGAGACAGTGTGAAGGATGTCCTCTGCAGCAGTGCAGTGACACTTGTTGAGGAGCTGCCTTCTGTCGCCATTGTGTGGCATTACTGTTTTCAGACATCTCTTGATCTCTTTGACTACTTAATGAAAATTGTAATACGCCTCGCCAGTGGCGAATTTAAAGGCGAGGCGAGGAGTTGATGTTATTGGTCAATACAGGTCTTGGCTGTGTTAAACCCACTCCATGCCCTCTCTCCTCCCTCCCTATGACTTACGCCGCTGGGAGGAGCTGAGTTAGGGAGGGGGGATATTTACGCCGGGCTGCGCCGCTCACCAAAATACCAAATTGTGCTTGGGGACGCCTTGTCGGCGCGGCGGACCTGACTTACGCTGCGCATGCGCCGCGTAAGTCAGCCCTTTGACTCCAGTGACCTGATTTGGGGGATGTCATTATAGGTAGAAGGGATCAAAAACTGTGAAAATATCAGAGCTACATGATCAAAACACAGCCCATTGCAACATGTAAGTTGTAAGCTTGTAGATCTGCAACTTTGGGTGGCATCCTTTAATGAAAGTATAAAAAAGGGCTTAAGTGGTTAATAAAAGCAACAAATCCATCAATTAGGATAGTATATGAATATGGTTATTGTTTTCCAATACTTTAAATAATTAGATTTACTTGTAACACAGCACATCATCCACACCATCCAGCTATTAATTATGTGAAATAAAGTTCATGGACTGTTAAGCAGTGGCGTTCCTAAGCAACTTGGTACCCTAGGCAGGATTGTAGCGCAATACCAAATAAGCTAAAAATTGCAATACTAATAAGGTAATAGTACAAATACAATGTTATAGAAAAATACAAACACAACAAATTACAAATAGTAAAGTATGTAAACTAGAAAGAGTGCAAATATTCAGTGCAATATGCATATGTAGTAATTGTACTACAGTAAACAGGGCCATATACAAAATACCCTGGACAACCTCAATCTAGCCCACAACATCCTGAAAGGAAAACAAAATGGCTCAAAATACAGCAGCATTGTCATTAAATCTCAGTCAAGGAAACAAGTGGCAAATATCTGTAAAATATCTTCATGATGAGTCAGTCACTCATCACTGCACAGATAATTGAGTGTAAATCATTAGTCTGTACAGCTCAAAAAAGAAAGGAAAAAAAGAGGAAGAAAAGCCAATACGGCCGGTGTTATGCCGTAGAATGCACCCCCACCATAGAATGCATCCCCTTCATCCCATTCACTCATTAGCTTCTTAAAGTGTAAAAAAATGATCTCATATTTTAAATAAACATGAGTACTGGATCATGACAACATGTCAAATGGAGCAGCAAACTTTTGTTCTGTTTTTAGGTATTTTAAAAATGCACATACAGAGGTGTACTTGGGTATATAAACTGTACAGTAAACTGTTAAAGTGGAGAACATTATATTTTCGGGGCAGCAAATATTCCAAATGAGAGTACTATTGTTTTCGACATATCTGAAAAGCCTGAATGAAATCATTAAAGGCACACGCTTTAGAATCAGTCCAGTGATAAGGAAAACTTGGATTATTTCGCCCTGTCATATACCTTGAACCGCGCTCCCATCGGGGGGGGGGGGGGGCATTATACGGCAGGGGTGCATTCTATGGCACAACACCAGCCGCGGGAACGAGGTCTAAATAAATCCCCCTTAAATCTGTAAATCTGTAACTTCAACTAAAACATCAGCAAATGGCTTGACACAAACGATTTGCTTAGCTAGTACGTTGTGTTTTTGATCTGCATTCTGCAACATGCTGGACTGCCATGATCTGACGACTTTGAATGAATTGAAAGTCAAGACTCGTCTCGACTTTTCACTTTGGAGAAGTCAAGCACTGAGACATTATGCCTTGGCAAGAAAACATGTTGTTGCCTAACAGCTGAGGCATTAAGCCATGATGATAATTGACGCTGCTCTGCCTGGCCTGCCTTATTATTGCCTTGTTGGCTGTGCTTGGTGTGGTCTCTCTGTGCGGCGGCGCTGCGGGTGTGTTGTGTTACAAGTTACCTGGCTGTAACTAGTTGAGTTAAACAGAGAAAGAGTTACCAACCCAACTTACCCCAGAAGCAAGCGCAGTACGACTACGAGGAGAGAGCAGGAGAGAGCAGGGGGGCGGGGAGGAGTCGTGTCCTGTGTGCAATCCATCGGGGACCGTGGCGAAATTGCACGAAATATTATCCAAATATATAAATCATTTAGCCATTGTTTAAAGACTTCACGACTCTATGTACTGTTCTTAGATTGCTGTGTTTTTCTTATTGTTTTATATTGCGAAATAAAAAGTATTTATATATATATACTGTATATGTATATATATAAATCTTCTCCCCTCCAAGGGGCACCCTTTCTGCTCGCGGGCGCCCCTAGCAGCCGCCTACTCCCCCAAATGACAGGAGCACCACTGCTGTTAAGCAACCGTTCTGAACCATTTATTTTAATGAATGTTTATCCACACCATTCTGGAAGGCACATACCTACTTACCACGGTATCACTACCTCCTACACATGGTGGAGAGTCTTCCCCAACACTTATTTTTCAACCTCCTCCTGCACAATAAGGGCAGTGGTAATGGGAGCCTCACTTTGTTTAGACTTACTGTCAGACCCACATGAAGGAACCTCTGCTGAAGCTGCAGCATCGGTACCGCTAGCCCCGGCCAGGCTGGCACCTGCAGCATAATTATTTTTCTTTCAGTAGCCTGTGCTGCTAGAGCTTTTCTTTTCCTTTCCCTCATTTTTCCGCACCGCCTTTGCATTTTTTAATTTCCTTTTTCATTTTTGTTTTTCGCGTGCTGGTGTGTTGTTGTTTTGCTCTCTCACTCTCTCTCTCCTCATCGACTCCTCATTAATAAAAGTGATTGGACGAGGGGGATCTATAACATGTGTGGGTGGGACTCTTGGGCCAGGACTTTCCCGGTGGGCCGGTCCCGGCCAATCCACCCCTGTCTGTCATGATGATTGCCTTATCAGCAATGTAGAGGCAAAGTGGCCTGGCTCAGTGCACCACTCTATGATCTTTCAGACAGGTGCAATTTACAGGAGACTCTCACAAGGTAAGCCCCATTTCTTTGTAAGCTCTTGGACATAATAGTCCTCATTAATCAAACAAACGTACGGCAGAAAACTGTCCATACGACCATTGGCGTGCAAAGATTGGCATTTGTCAATTTGGAAGTGAGTGTACTATACGATTATATATATAATATGCCAGTTAGAACCTGATGCGCAGAGAACGATAGCGAGGAGAGACTCCACATGGGTGCTGTACGAAGGAGACAGGACCTTATCAATGGATTCTGGTATGTGAAGTATAAGTTCAGAAAGTTGGTCGGAATCTACAGTCCACTCTACACTATAAAGAAGCAGCAAATTAAAACTAAATGCTTTTAACAATAGGAGTAACTTATGTCATGGCAATAAAAAAATATGAGGCATGTAAGATAGCCTATTAATTTATGATCATGGGCTACTTATTGACTAATGATTTATTCAAACCTCAGCCACTGTCTGCTGTCCACTAGTCCACGGCAGCGCTGTTCACCGCCACCATAATCCTGCTCCAAATAGCATTTTTCTGGACTGCTTTTATACTAGTTTTGATGCTTCCAAAGAGCTTGTCCTTGTCAGTTTCCACCACAGACGTGACAATTTCCACTTTCAGCTCAGAAAATTTTTGAAACTTTCTAATATTCCTTCTCTTTCACGTTTGACCTCAGTGGGCGAGGCTTCTGAATCAAGAATATTTAAGGGCATGACATGTTAATGACAATCGATTCCAGCCACGACAATTATCAAGACCCGATCATTCGTACACTGGAATTGGTCAGATAGGAACCCTTTCATAACTCTCACATGTCCTTTTGTACGATGAATCCTGCACTCAGATCTGCGCTTGGTTTTCCGCAAGATTGATAAATGAGGGCCAATGAGTGTAACTCTGTATTTTTATGACATATATTATCAGGAGCATTCTCTGGTGTGCTACTGGGAGACAAAGGCTATGCCGGTGAGTCATTCCTTTTGACTCCCCTCATGGACAGTGCTGCATAACATTGCAGGCCTTAGAAAGGAGAGGGTTCTACCAGTGGCTGTCCAAGTTTTCTGGGAAGATGCTTCTATCTTCATTTAGGCTACATTTTTGAATTCAGCCTCTTTGTTTACAATTTAACCTTTTTAATAAAGGATCATGCATGTTACTTTTTGCTGTCTGCGTGCATTTTGTCTGGCATTAGATCACAGTGGACAGTTATCCTTTAAATTCAATGTAACCAAGTGTAAGTGGTATACCACACACCCATTAAAAAATGACACTACAATGTTTTCTTGTTCAATTATTTTTAATTTACAGTGCTCTCTCTGCTCGGAACCTAGAAATAGAAAGTAATAAAGATTTAAAAAACTTGATTGCAAATTTCAGGTATGGTTAGTGTGCACTGAAATACTTACTTCACTCTCCAGTTTCTGGATTTCTAGGTCCAGTTTCCAAAGGGTCCTGCGTTTAGTCTCAAAATCCAGCTCAGTCTCTTGCAGCTTTCTCTTTTGTAGTTTAATTTTGAGTTCTGCCAGCTCAATCTGTCCCTCAAGATGCTTGGCATAGAGAGCTCTGACTGTTTGTGAATTCTGAAAAAGAGATGTCAATGAGCACAGCAGAGTCTGGCCATAATGTTGATTTACTTAAGCCAGTACTTTCAATGTTACCTGGCTGTTCCTAAGGCTGTGCCACATCTGGGTCATGTTACACACATAGTATTTTCTTTTAGCACCACATCACTGACTTCATATCCATTGTCGACTAAAGAGGTAGGATATTTCTCACAAATTTTCATGATGCCTCAAGACTTCTGGAGTCCAGTGACACTGTCTCCTTATCTGCAGAAGTATATTCTGCAACTGTAGATGTGCCTCCCCCCTGCCAAATACATACATGTACCAAGAGAACTGTATTAAGATTTGACAGGACATGCCAATCTGGTGATTTCAGTAAGCAGTACAGTACTAACCTGATCATCTTCTAGTGGCTCCAGAAGCACGAGAGTGCCACCAGACACTGCAAGAAAATCCAAAGTCAGACAGTAGAATACACCTGATTGTGTTCCGTGTGCAGTAATACTGCAATATGGAGCCTACCTTGTATGAAGCAGCAAGTTTGTGTCACAGTGACTGAGTCTATTGCTTCCTCCCTGCATGGATCCCCTCTGTTACTGGCCTCCCTGTCAGAAAAATTATACTACATCTGACTTGCCGCCAGCTGAGAAGAACAACAGAGTGTGGTCTTCAAAATGTTTTACTTGCAAGGAGTCAGCAGCTTACAACAAAGGCGGCTTCCTCTGACTGAGGAATTTAGATTTTTTTAAACATCCTTTATGCAGTCAAGAAACCGACACCCCTGCCCACTAACATATCATCCCACAAGTGGCACAACATAACAACCGTATCCAGATATGGTAAAGGTTCAGCTGTCATCTGTACTGGAAGAACAAAGAGCGTTTAGCTCCTCATCAGGTTCCTGCTTATCAGTTCAGTGTCACACTTTTGGGAAAACAACCTGTGAGTAAAAGTGTAGCATTCATCTAGTTGCATAGCTTCAGTGGAAAAGTCTCAGTCGCAACTCCAAGGCCACACTTGTCCTTTCTCATGCTTATCAAAAAGAATCAGATATAATCCTGCAAGCATTCACACCAAGTAAATGATGATTAGTATGCGTATATAATGATATAATACACATAATGTGAACGTACAATTTTTCTTTCACTTCCTTTATTCAAATCCAGTGTTAGCTCTTCTCCTGGTGTCATATCTTGGCTTGGTGGGCCATCCCTGTGCCAGTTTTGTGGGCTTTTTTTTTTTTTTTTTTTTTGTGCTACAATCTGACACTCAATCTGTTTGCAAATACCACATCTTGTTACCTCATTTGTTTATTATCAACACTAAAGGTACTCATCAGCCTGCAGAAGGTTCCAATATTTAGTTTTTACTTGCTGCCAGGTCCTTTTCAGGACAGACAAATTTGTTCTTTAAGACGGACAGATACAATAGACAAACAAAAAAATGTAGGATAAATAAATAGCCCTAACAAAACTAGCTAACTTCAGTGGTCCTTTAATTGTTATTTTAATAATTGTGGTTGAGTGCTGTTTATTAATTGTACTTTTTTGAGTCTATTTATGCATTAAGCCGGTCCGCAGTCATCAACTATGTTCTCTCCCGTGCTTTGATAATCATGGCTGCGTTGCCCAATCATGCAGCAGCTCATACAAAGTCATGGTTTCTGAGCCAATAAAGTTTTCAGGATCATGAAATCAGTAATAACGGACTGATGTGATATTATTTTAAGGTGTTTTAATTCAGCAGGCCAATAGTATTTAACTCTAGCTTTATGTTATTAATGTCGGTGAGGCTGATGTGTGAACTCAACTTCACCAGATCCCGATCAGCTGTACTACGAAGCAGGGTATCAACTCGATAACTGAATCTAGTTGTGGTCAGTCTAAATCGGGGTGGTCAGTGCCACTGGACCAATCTCCATGATGAAGAAGGCTGCGCGTCATAATTGAATACTAGAAGTACCGCGACGTGTGTGGCGAGAAGCAACACTGTCACAGCCGCTAGAAGCCAGAGGGATTGCTGGCAAAAAAAGCGCTGATTGTGTAAATTACATTTGTGCATTCATAAATTCATGGTCCACGAATATGTTGTCATGCAGTGTGTGTGATCACCATCATCATTGACCTCATTATTTCAGATGCAACAGCAGTGGGGAAAAGAGTACGTTGGAACAAATAAACTAAATAGAAAATCATCCTTCAAAGTGGTGAGTAGGTTTATTGTTAGATTTTATTTGCACATATTTTCAACATGTAAACAGTGATTTCCTCCCACTACCTTGATGAGGAGCTTTTTTCCTTTTTTTCATCATCTGATGGTCACGTCATCTGCAGACACATTTGGAGCTTAGAGGAGTTTTCTACTCTGCTTCAATAAATTCTAAATGATGACTGATATGCCGCATAAAACTGGAACTTGGAGCTTGGCAAATATTAGTGCATTGTTTAGACTTCATGCGACCTGAATATTGAGGCCGTCCAAGGAAAACCAGTTATGTTCATAGAGAATGTCATCAGGTAAATCAAACAGATTTGAATGATCATGAAAATAACACTCTCAGCGACGCGCTTCTCTCACTATCCGTGCACTGATGTCCACGGGATCTGGCAAAAGGCATTCGTAGATTACCGGGGGCAACAGACCCAGATCGAAAGCAATCCACCTACCTATAACCCAGGAGTTGTCCAGAAGTTATCTCGCCAAGATCAAATCCAACTTCGTAGTACAGGCCTCAGACCAGTTGAGGTCTGACTGAGACCTAAACTTGGGAGAAAAAAACTGATCCTAACCTCACTGTCTCTAGCCTGACTGTGAGTCATTTGATTCAGCCTGATTTCAGCCACATTCACCTGTTCACGTCTATGGAAAGTTCAGTTTTTACAACAACATGTAAATGTGAAAGAGGTCAGTGCTGTGTAAAAAGTAACACTCGGACTGTCCGACTTTCTCTCAGAGTAAAAGCAGCTTAAGGAAGAGTTTCAGTCCAGGGCTGAAAGGAGGTTTTCACAGACATCAGTATGAGATAATTAAGTACATTTTGGAGCTTCTTACTACACTTACCTAATCTACACGTTAGAACCTTTCAATTAAACACATCATCTCTGTTTTTGTGAGAAATCCGTGAAAGATAGAGTGTTAGGTAAAATAAGCATAAACATTCCTTTATTAAGGTCAGTATTAATCACAGTGATTACAAATGAGCATATATCCATATCCTGTCTCTGAGCTGAGCTTCAGTCAGACTCTTTTGTTCTCTTTCCTAAAACCATACTACACTCCTCCTCCTTTGCCCCCCCACCCCCCTTCTCTGACTGATATTGGCTCATCATACTTAATCTAGGGTGAAATTTGCGAGTCTGTGCTAAATGACTTGCAGCCGTCAGCAGAGAGCAGATATTTATTTTTCTCAGGGCTAATGACCTGTCCCCTGGCCCCGCCCACTGATGGTTATTTACTGGGACCCAGATGCTCGAGCTCAAAATGAGTGGTAATGTCAGCAGGCGCAATCCTTCATGGGGCCGCCCCTGATTGAATTCGAGTGATCCCATTGACATTGACTCTGTGACTTTTAAGGCCATTACCTTCCACCGCCCACCATGATCACCTCATCACACCGCCACCGCGCTGACTGCTGATTAGCAACAAATTACTGACAGGACAGGGCTCTGATACTGCCTGAGTGTGTGTGTGTGTGTGTGTGTGTGTGTGTGTGTGTGTGTGTGGGGGGGGGGGGAGTCAGGATCATCCTCCTCACATGCTCAGAGTGATCAGTATGTGTGTGTTTGTGTGTCCTCATGCTGATGTAATATCAGCTCTCCTGCTGAAAAAAGGTAAAACTTTACTTTTTTTTCTTTGTCTCTTTTCCTGTAAAATTTTCTTATTGGATGTTTTGAGCTGAATTCACCTGAAAATTTGTACTTTACTATGTGTAATATGTAAAAAAAAAAAAAAAACAATAATAAGGTAAATATAAAAATTATTCTTATCTGAAGAACCTGGAGAAGTCAGTTCTTCTTGTTTTTTCAGCTCTTTCAATGTACTAGTTTCACATTATCCTGAAATAAGAAGTGGACCTGGACTTGTCAGAGTAACGTGTTTAACTCCTTATAAAACATTTTTTGACCAGGTTTTAGTCAAGCATACTTCTGAGAGTTTCTGTGGTCTATCTCGGAGGCTGACCTGGTTAACAACAGTTTTAATACCCTTTACAGAACTCTACACCAAACTGGTTAGTATTAGGGATTTCTCACAACGGTACCAAGGCTGGCATCCACAGGTACATCCTTGCTGGATAGCTGCAGATGTACTCTAGGATTGTGAAGGATCATCTCTTCTGCAGACTGTGGACTTAGACTCTGATTTTGGTGTCAGGTGTTCTGGTCTTTGTTTTGAGTCTGTTAGTCCAGATAAGAGAAGAGAAACCATGAAAAAGACATTTTTTAATGACTGTTATTAGACTTGAAGGTCAGACAGAGGAGTCAGTCCAAAACTATTTACGGTGCCTTTAAAACTTTTTTTTTTTTAAAAAGACATTCAGTCCAGAAAAGGTCTCAACATGAACAGGATCATCTGATTTAAAAGTAGGAATATACATTTATTATTTTGATCAAGTTTGTGAGAACAATAAAGCCGAGACTTTGTTTTAGGGACTTTATTCTGACTGGTTTTAATGAACACCTTTATTTCAAGCCCCAAAATCCTCAAGAGCTGTCCTCAACAGCAAGAAAAGAGAGAAAACACAACATCTATTACAACCAGCTGACACAGGGACAAACTGAGGTGGTAGAATATGTCCTCTATGCAGCCTCTCAGACATTCTCTCCTCCTTCTGTCTGTCCTCCTCCACCACCACCTCCTCCTCCCTCAAGAGCTCACAGCAAGGAAGAGTCTCCATTTACCGCCATTGGGATCCATATATATGCTCAGGGTCTTTCTAACCCAAACAAGTCTCAGAAGACCAGAGTCTGGGGATTCAGTGAGCTGAAGGCTGGCTATATCCTTTTTGGTTTGAAGGACCAGAGAGACTTCATGTATGAGTCCTCTGAGGCTTGGTGTTCCTGCAGAATGAGGTGTCACTGCTCCAGACTGTAAGAGTCTATGTTTAAAGGTGCTCTGTAAACGCCTGCTCAATATTAACCAATCAGAAAAGACCAAAGAGAGATCTGTCAACATCTGAGTGAGGAGCAGCTAACATCAGAGAAGTGTTCACTATGAAAGTCTACATGTCAACCCGGTTCACATGGAGATAACACACACACACACACACACACACACACACACACACACACACAAAGTCCCCTCCCCCACAAAAATGAATCCTGTATGCATTACGTCCAGACTGACACGTGAAAAGGCTGTAGATTAACGGCATCCCCCTCCAGACTCTTTATCCCTCAGCTTCGGGGGCACACTCATTTACATAAACAGATAATACTTGATAAAAATTTCCATTAGACAAAGGTGAAATGGATCAATTTCTGCTGCCAAGATAAATCTCAGGTTTTACACCGACAGGGTCATTACACCGGCCACATCTCAGGAATAATGTATTTAAAAAGTGTGCCGATAGCGACCATTTCCCACTTTCCAATTACCTTAAAGAAAAGCTTATTCTGTGGACAATAAAGCACATTACAGCACAATATGATACAGTCCATAAAGATCAGCGTGTTTGATGAGAGGTTAGCGAAAGCTCAGCAGATTTCCGAGGAGATGTCACAACCCCGTGGTTATCGCTGACACCTCGCTGTGCTCGCCATGCAAATGTCCCATTACGCCCAGTCCACATAGATTAACAGGCCCGCCAGGAAATAAACACTTTTTATCTCTCTCTCCTTCCCTCCTCTCTCTCTCTCTGTCTTCCTCTTTCTGAAGTGAGAAAAAGGTGGTCGGGGGTGAGGTGGATTGACATGACGTTGAGGTGATGGTGGCAGTCCGGGGCAGCGAGACAATGCGAAAACTCATTAGTCTGCTTCCATCCCAATTCACTGCTCTGTCTGTGACCTTCAGACATCCGCCACCTCCATGCCCCGCCCACACACCGCCACATTCTTTTTTTAGGTGAGTGACACTGCAGGTTCAGAAGAAGAGGCTCCTCCTTGCTGCAGAAAAGATCCACCTGTTTTGTTTTTTTTTATTCACCTGATTTTAGGAGTTTATATTCAGGTCCAAAATTAAAGTTTCACAGAAAGATTTAATCAAAGCTTAAAAACAATCCATCAACTTCTTTCTCACCTCAGATTAAACCAATATCTCCAGGTTCAGCCTTCACAACTGGAGTCCACATACCTGCAGACTGAAGGACTTCAGCTGAGTTCAGAGTACAACAGGAAAAGCAGACTTGACTGTCCTTCCCCAACCTCCCCCCAAAGGACAGAGATCTGCAGAATGACAGTCCTGAAGTCTGTCTCTGACACTCAGACCAGTCCAAAAATTCAACATGAGGAGAGGCTGTCTGAGTATCTTCAGACTTTACTTGATGGTTTTATGAACACTGACCCATCAGGAGAACAGCAGCAGCTGATTCAAGGCTTCAAGAAAACACCTGCCCGACTTTTAAACCAAGAGTCGGTTTCTGATCCGTCCAGTGACCCAGAAAGTCTAAGACTCTGTCAGGACTGATGCGGCTCTCCTTCTTGGATTACTTGCTGACACTGACCACCTCACAGTGGTTCCTCCTCACAGGGAAGCTCACACAGATACTTTGTTTTTACTCAGCCCTGTTTCTTTTATAGTGCTGTTGTCTGCTGGATCAAACAGCAGACAACAGCTGACAACTCTGAGGTATTTTGTCGAACATGGTTTTGGTTTTAACATTTCAACCTATATTCAACTGAATAAACTACAAAGACAAGATATTTAATGTTCAAACTCATAAACTTTATTGTTTTTTTTGCAAATAATCATTAACTTTAGAATTTCATGGCTGCAACACCTGACAAAGAAGTTGGGAAAGGTGGCAAAAAATACTGCGAAATTTGAGGAATGCTCATCAAACACCTATTTGGAACATCCCACAGGTGAGCAGGCTAATTGGGAACAGGTGGGTGCCATGATTGGGTATAAAAGCAGCTTCCACAAAAATTCTCAGTCATTCACAAGCAAGGATGGGTCGAGGTTCACCACTTTGTGAACAGCTGCGTGAGCAAATGGTCGAATATTTTATGAACAATGTTTCTCAAAATACAATTGCAAGGAATTTAGATATTTCAACACCTTCGGTACATAATATCATCAAAAGGTTCAGAGAATCTGGAGAAATCACTGCACGTAAGCGGCACAACCGGAAACCAACAATGAATGTCCGTGACTTTTGATCCCACAGGCGGCACTGTATCAAAAACCAACATCAGTGTGTAAAGGATATCACCACATGGGCTCAGGAACACTTCAGAAAACCTCTGTCAGTAAATACAGTTTGTCGCTACATCTGTAAGTGCAAGTTAAACTCTACTATGCAAAAGGAAAGCCAGTTGTCAACAACATCCAAAAACGCCACCGGCTTCTCCGGGCCCGAGCTATCTAGGATGGACTGACGCAAAGTATTCTGTTTTTATTTACATTTATCACAATTTCCAAACTTCAATGTAATTGGGTCTTGTATGAGTGGGAGCTTTAATCCTGATATTCTCGGTCTCCTTGTGTTTGTTAGTGTGGCCCTCAGTCATCTGTCATGCAGAGATCTTCAGTCTGTCTGATTAAAAAAAGTTTTCTTTTTTTGATTCAGAGAAAGTTGCTTCATTTGACTGAATTCAAACTGATTTTGAGTTGAGTTTAATCAGGACTTTAAACCCACTCTAGTTTTTGTGGTTATATACTGCAAAAAAGGAATTTTAAGAAAGGAAAACAGCCTTGAATTAAGAAAATGAGTCTTATTTTTTGTTAAAAAAATTAAAAATTAAAAAAAGAATATTACTCTTGTCAAGCATGTTTGGCATTAGAAAATTATCTCATTTCTAAGAGAAAATGGCTAACATTTTCTTAAGATATCCCAGCTAATTTTGAGATAGAATGAACCATAAATAGAGTAGAAAAATGTTTTACAATAAAATCTGGCGGAGCAACAAGATCATTCGTCTCATTTTAAGAGTAAGACATACATACAACTTCTTAATTTAAGAATGCCATGAAACAAGAACAGTTGATTTTTTTTTAATCAAGATTTCCAATGCAGGTCATCTGAACCTGACAGAATCTGCTGCCTCATACATTATCTGACATATAAGGATGTCAGAAGGCTAGTCTGTACAACAGACAACATAACACAATGAGCAGATGAAAACTGCAAAAAAACAAAGAAAAACAAAGAACATGCTTGCTTGTGGAACAAAAAAATATACATTTAATGCGAATGTTTTGGTATCTTGATTTAAGATAACATCACTTGTTTGCTATGCTGTTTTAAGAAATTATGTCTCATTTGAACTACTGTCATGCTCATTAATAATCCTAGATTGAGGTGTATTTTCTTGAGGTTAATTTATTCAAGAGACTAAAATTCAAATTTTAAGTAACTTCATCTTCATTTTCATTGCTTGCTGTAGTAAAAATAGATTAATATAAGATTATCTGTCTAGTTTTAAGTTTCATTTGAGTCTGTCAGGGCCAAGAAATTTGATCATATTTTGAGAATTCTTGTCAAGCAAAAAAAGCTTACCCCATTGGCAGATTTTTTGCTTGATACAAGATTATTTGATTGAATATAAGAATATTTTGCTTCTTTCTAGTAGGGCTGTTTTTGCAGTGTAAATGTTTGAATTCACTTTAGTCACATTAAAACATCAACACAGATTCACCAACAATCCTGAAGGTTTAAGCCCTCTGACTTCTGCTGTGTGTGTGTGTGTGTGTGTGTGTGTGTGTGTGTGTGTGTGTGTGTGTGTGTGTGTGTGTGTGTGTTTCCGTGTCCTCATCTCTCTTTGCCTGGAAACACAAACTCTCTCCCCCTTTCTGTTTTTACCTGATCTCTCTCTCTCTCTCTCTCTCTCTCTCTCTCTCTCTCTCTCTCTCTCTCCACTGATGGAATGGCGGAGAGAGGGACTGAACATTGTGACGATAGATTTGGACCAATCATATAAGAGATCAGCGTTTAAAAGCCAATCACAGACTGTTTTAACCTGTGAAATATTCTTCAGTCTGATCAGTGGGTCCATCCTAATATCCTTGAGTCCTTTCCTTCTTCCTTTCTCGTCTCCTCGGCTTCTTCCCTCCTCTTCTAACCATAGACTGACGGATTGGTGGCCTGGTGCAGGATCATCTCTGAGCAGCTTCAACACTTCAGCTTTAATAGGAGCTGACGTCTCCATAGAGGAAGCACATCGAGAAGCCAGAGCACCACCTGCTGTCTGAAGAGAGAAGTGCACTCTGTGTTTATTTTTCTGCAGAGAGAAATCGTTGCTTTTCATTCATACTGCTGTAAAATGTTTGAATCACCTTTTCTTTGCTGTCAGCTCCTTGTTTTCCGCATTTAGAGCTTCTAAAAGTTCGTAAAAAAACTGTCTGCAGCTTGAGACGTAGTATTTCTGCGAGCAGAACATTAGCTGGTTTTATTCTCAAAGCCATGTTACTGACACTGAAGACATATTTCCTCTCTAAAGCGCCACAATTTAAAATGTTTTGCTAAAATACATTAAAAAACTTTTTTTTACTCACACCGTCTTGCATTATTATTATTATTATTATTATTATTATTATTATTATTATTATTATACCACAGTTCAAAAAAGCCACTATAAATCACTCTGAAAAATGTAGAATTAAAACATTATTTGGTGAATCATTTATCTGAATAACTCCTGTGATAGAGACTTTAAAAAATAAATCAAACTTTGCATGTAAATAACACTCCCAATCTAAATTAATTGGCTGGTGAGCTGATAAATTAAGCAGAGGTGCAGTAACATGCAGGAGAAATAAAATTGTTTTTAAAGTCACCGATTTTACACTTTATCAACAACACACGTTTTTTATTTTTTATTTTATTTTATTTTTTTGTTTGTTTTGTTCTGTTTTGTTTTTGTCTCATTTTCTCGATGTTTTTTTCTCTGTGAAAACAGCCAAGGAATACGGACAAAGAAGAGAAAGAAGAGCACAGACAGGCTGAAGTTAAGATGATTTTAACGAGATTCAAATAAAAACCTGATTTTTAAAGATAACTGTCAAATATATCAGAGTTCTTTTCATCGTTTTCCGACCAGGTTCCTCTGTTAAATGTGTTAAATCTGAAGCACTTCGGGTTCGTGTTCGGCCTCTGCTCCGATGTGAACGCTCTCAGCAGGTAGAGTGACCTCTACAGGACGCAGACTGAACTGCAGCCTGAAGCCAGCAGAGTCAGGGGATCTGCAGCTCAGGTCCGATCTATTTATAATTTTATAAAACACAGAAACAGAGAATACTCAGGAGAAATTTGACAGAGAAGTTTGTCTGGATCACACTGTGACAAGATGAACAAGTTTTTCAGGTTTGACATATTCATTCATTCATCACATACGAAACACAAAGACCACAGAAAAACTACTCAAACAAACTGGAGATTAAAATGCTTCAATAAAAACAGTTCATAGTATAGGAGAATCAAATCATTTCAACAGCATCAAAAGTCTGTTTCAATTTAACGTATTACCTACTTTATATGGCAGGATTACATTTATTAACATAGTGAAAACCTGTCAATATTAACATTGTGACATGGTAGAGTTCAATTCTGATTTCCCAACTGTATCTTTTTAACCGTGCACTCACTCAAACAGATTTAAAGCTGCAGAGCAAACACCTGAATCTTTGCAATCACAACTTTCTGTAAAAACACAGATCAGCTTTTAAAGTTCATAATAACGCAAATGAAAGACACAATGTTTATAACTGGATTTAAAATGTCAAAGTTTCCTGGAGCAGAGACTTTTTAAAATCATGAGGAGAGAAATGAAAGCTCAGGTATGATTCAGGGTTTTACTTTTTGCTTATATATCTTTTTCATATATCAGCTTTGTTTTTATACTTTTTAATAATATCATCTGAGTGTGTAAAGAAGGATTCACAGCTCTTTAAAAACAGGGTTGGCTCAGTGATGAAATTTTAAAATCCTGAATCAACTCTGGGGCTGGTAGAACCCTGACTTTAAAAACTGGACTGAATATTTATGAGACAGAGGATCAATCAGGATGATTGGAGTATTTTAAAATAATGATCATCAGTGCACATGAGGCCCATATCTCTTCAAAATGGTTGATGTGTTTTTTTAAACTTTTATTTTAAACCCTTACTTCCTGTCTGATTGAAATTCTGACATTATATATAAAATGACACAGTTTAATTATGTTTGTGATAAAAATATGAGTCAAACTCAGAACTAAAGCTTAGACTTTTTTAAATCCCTCAGAAACGTGTTACTGCTGAGAAGAATAATGTATGTAAAATGATAATGAAATCATAATCTAATCAAATCAAACTTGATTTATAGAGCACTTTTCATGCATGGACGTGCAACGCAAAGTGTTTTACACACAGAAAAAATTGAAACATAAAAAAACGATAACAAATAAAGCCACTTGCTCACTCTCACGGACAATGGGGAGACAGACGAATCACCCATTTTTTACATTTATTTCACTGTTTTAAATGTCTTTGTTATAGTCTGTTCATTGCCACATCCCTAAGAATTTAACAAAGCTAAAATTTTAATTGGGATACTTTGTTTTGTATGAAAAAAGCTGAATGTGCCGAAGGAGGATTTTTTTGTGAAGAGGCTTAGGGTTAGAGTGCAGGCTTGGGGTAAGGGTAAAGGATTAGGGTATAAATAAAATGAGAGAATAAAACAGATTAACATTATATTTAATAACACAGAAATGTAAAGAAGTATAAACAGGATTAAAACAAATAAATACAGCATGAACTGAATAAAAACAGAAAAATAAACGATTGAAACATACGATTAAAAACATAAAAGAAATTAATATATTTAAAAAATAAACAAAATTAAAATACTAAGAATATAAACGTGATCAAATATTATGTATCTGTAAATGAATATGTAATCAAAGAGATATAAACGAGATTACAAGTGAAATAAAAACAACATTAAAACATCAGAAATATAAACAGGGTCAATTATATTTAGAATTATTAATAAGATTAAAACATGATATTACAATCAACTTTAAATATAATAAAATGTAGACAATTAGAACATTAGAACTAAATACAACATAAAAAATAATGAGAAATATTGGTGAGATGAAAACAGTGCAAAACCATATAAGCCTGAACAACTCTACACTCGATTCCCACAAACTATTATTTTACTGATTAACATGAAATAGAAACTTTTCACAGACCTACCACTTATGGCACACTATCAGCACATTCATTGATATAATTATCATTTAGACTAATTAATGCATTCATAAGGCTTTGAATGACCTTTATCAACGAACATAATTGGTCATTACAACTTCAAGCCATTTTATTGCAGTTTGATGATTAGTCAACATATTTTCAATATTATATATTAAACCCTACTGCAGAAGTAACTAAAAACTTTTTATAACCAGGACCAGAATCAGAAGCAGAATCAGAACTAGAATAAGAACCAGAATCAAAACTAGAATCAGTTCTTCATTTATCCTGGGGGAAGCTCGGTTCTCACTCTTACTGTTAAAAACAGAAATTTTAATGGAATAGAAACTGGAATGAAATCAGAGTAATTTAGACATTTCATGGGTTCAGTCCAAAGAGCAGAATTGTAAAAATAAAACTGCAGCATTGAACTGTGGGATATTTCAGAGTACAGGACAGGACATTATAACTGCAGTTAAAACATGTCATAGAGAAACTCTCTCAGTATAAAAAATGAATCTTTGAAAAAAACATTTATTTCAGTAGATTATTATCATTAGATTGCGCTTCCCATAAACCATCTTATAAACATCTTGTAAACATCTTGTAAGCAGTTACAGACCTGCTGCTGCAGATCATCATCATCATCATCATCATCATCATCATCATCATCATCATCATCACTACCACCATCATGCCTTTAATTATATGGTCTGCCACTGAATCTCTGACTGTATCCTCTGCACCGAGCACCTGATCAGAGAGAAAGGAGGAAAATGCGGCTGCTGGTCTTTTACAGGCATTACAGCATCTGTGAAACTTACTGCTGCTCAGTTTAACCAGAGCCAACAAACCAGAAGTGTTCAAAGACAGAAGGACCAAGTCTCCAGATCTGTGTTTTTTCCTCATTTATAGGTCACCAGAGAGGAACTGACATGACCTCACAGTTGTTCTGTTTTTCTATGAATCCCAGAATGTTTTTGTGGTTTTCTCCTCAGGTCAGGTCAGCAGATATCAGTTCACTCACATTGGGCTGGTGTCCTCCTGGTGTCAGCTGCAGTATCTGAGCTACAGGATTTTCTGACCCTGACAGGAAACAAGTGTTTTTAGGTGAGTAGTTATGAAAGGTGGAGAAGTGAAAGATTACACACAACAATCACAAAGAGGAAAAAAAGCGCTTTACTGATATGAAAAAGGAACAATTACATCATTTTTCATCTCAATCTTCTTTGTCAAAGTGGAGAAAATCAATCTACGCCCCATGTCATCCTGTAGACTGAGGATAAGTGCAATATGCAGGTCTGGAATCTGCAGGCGGTGTGTTAAAGGGCTTATTTTGATCTGAATTAGAAAATGAGGCCAAGCTTACTCTGGGATCCATTAGAGATTAACACCAAGTTTCATCCAGCAGCAGAAAGTCACATACATGCAGCAGTTGTTTCTCTAATCTTATTCAGCAGCAAAATGTCCTAAAACAGCCACCGTAATCCCCTGCAGTGCTCAAATTGTTTTCGCTTTTCTTCTGAATCTGACGGGAATTACAAGATCCTCGACCAGATGTACCTTCAACCAATGAAAAGTAAGAGGGAGCTGCAGATTAAGGCTAATGCCTTTCAATATTGTTGTACAGATGAAACTTCAAATAAAATAAGTTCAAAGAGACACAGCAACAGCACATTTCATTCCCAGAAAAAGATCTGAGGTCCAGCTGCTCCGAGGACGGATTCAGACGTTCAGACATTTATTCATTCTACATCTCATTTAGACTACTTCACTTTATGGTTTACAGCCTCACATATGGCCACAGAGAACACAAACAGACTCCAGACTTCTGATGTTTTTTTCTGCCTGCTGTGTATTTATGAGGTTTGATAGAGTTTATTTGGAGAGATAAACGTTTATCTACAACAGCTTTCAGAAACACATCACCACTCTGCAATACAACCAGAGAAGGTCTTTGAGACTAGACTGAAACAGAAAGTGTTTATAAAATGAGGAACCAAACTAATATCTCTGAGCTGTGTTACACAAAAGAGTCTGTGATACAAAGGATTTCAGGTCTTTGTCAAGTAGAAACCAATAAACCAAGTTTCCCTTTGAACAGATACAAGAAACAACCTCCAGCTGAAACCAAGGCAGAGCTCAAAACATGCTTAACCCTATAAAGGCCCGTGTGGGACACTCCCCGATGGGGTTCCTCAGGGGTTGATACTGGGTCCTCTGATATTCAGAATTTTTATTACATAATAATGTGGTTAAGTTACTGATGTAGAGCTAAATTATGATGCAAATGACATATGTTAACTTTTACTTTGCAGAATTTCTGATGTTTTTCTTTTGAAACAGAGTCAAAACTGAAGAAACAAAAACTGCTGTTCCTCCAGTGTCCACTAGAGGCTGAGTCCTGTAGTGAGTCAGTCCCCGTAGAGTCTTAACAGCAGAATTAACATGTAAACATCCTGTAGTTAAAACAGTTTGGGTCTCTGTGGCTGCTCGCTTCTTTGTTCATGACAACAGTAGAGACTGAATTCAGAGAGCTCACCTGTTTACATTAGATTTAACATTAAACTTGTTTGTTTACATTACATTGAGAATATAAAAATGGTGAATTAGGGGTGAAGCTTCTGAAAAAAAAACCTCACACCTTCACCATCATGTTTGAAGAGGTTTAAGGAATAGCACGCTCTTCAAATTGGTTAAATTCTGCCTGTTTTTTCCTGAGACTGGCTTTTTGACAGAGTTAGCGACCAACGTCATAAATTCCTCCACAAGAATCAATTGTTTTGATCAGATGTTGTCTTCCCACTTCTCAGCTGTGTTTCAGCAAACAGAGTGGATCAATGTCAGCATTTTACAGAACATATGAAGCAAAAATCTTTACAATGACAGCCTTTTTAATGTTTTGGTCTTTGGGTTTTGGTCTTTGGTTTGTGTTGAGTGTTTAGGTTTAGTGTTTGGAATATCAGGTGTATTTTTTTCTAAAAATTTTCATTGCATTTGGCATCCTCTCTTCGGTCCAATCTTTTCAGGAACAGTCAGACAGTATTTTTCACCCCCCTTTTTGTGGTGGTCTGACACCCCCACCCCCCCACCCCCTCACCCCTGCTTGGCTGCAGTCACAGAGCTGTCCTCTGAGCTTTGTGTCATGGCCAGCAGTTTCCTCAGCTTCAGACATCCTCCCTGTGAAGAAGAGAGGATCTCTGTGTGACACTAAGGGGGGAGGAAAAGGCGAGGTCACATCACACCGCTGCAGAGCTTCATCCGAGTGTCAGCATCCCAAAATAACGGCGAGAACAAGCAGACTGAAGACACCAAACAAACAACAGCTCTCAGAACGAGTAAACATCGCCAACAAATGAGCCCCGACACTCCGTGAACCTTCTCTGTCTGCCTGGGTCCTCCATCAGAGCTGCAGAGACAGCAATGAGAGGGGACACCCGTCCTGTCGGGGGGAGTCTGCAGTCATCTCTCTTTCTCTGACCATCCTTGCTAACACGGGCTCTCACTGACAAGCTCCCTCTGTGAGCTGCTGCGTCCACACAGAGGACACAGTCTAGTCTGCAGCAGATGTCTTATGGCGCCCACTATAAATAAAGCCAATGAAACCAGCCGGGCGCTGACGAGCACAAGCCGCCGCAAGGCCAAGTTAGCGCAAAGGGCCTGTCCAGAGCTGGCACGGCAGGCGACTCACATTTGAAGGAGCTTGTCTAGGAGCCTGTGTTGCCTGTGAGCGCCGAGCTGAAGTTCTTAGGGGAAAATAAGGATTTTTTCTGGTTCAAACAGGACTTACCACTCGGCTCAGATCACCTGAACCCCAAAAACAATTCTGCAGAGCCTCAGGAAAAAAAACAGGAAGGACAGTTAAACAGAAAGTAAATAACAAAGATATGACTGAGGTGAGCACCTGAGGTTAAATCTAGGCCACAGAGACATGTCCTTTCACTGTCTCCGTTCATAACCACATAACATTTCAAAATATTTGTAGCAAATATTTCATTTTCTTCAAATTCAGGTCAGAATAAAGGCAGAGATAGTCAGCTGTGTCTTTGATTTGAAGGGTTACAGACTGCAGGAGCACAGACAGAGGGTTTCCCTGATCTCTGTTGACGGTGTGAACCTCCGCTGTGTTTGTATTCAGAGATTTGATCATTTCCTTCCTCTTCCTCATAGAGATAACACAGTCATCCTTCACATGGACTAAAGTCAGTTAGGGTACAGAGACATAAAGTTGGTTATCATCAGCATAGCGATAAAAACTTAAATGCATGGTTTAGCAGTCTATGCGTTCATCTACGCTGAAAAAACACCTCCAGTGGACAGACTGGTTCGATTCCATCCTGTCGTCTGTTTCCTTCATGTCTCTCCCTGCTCTGGGTTCAGGTCTGCTGCTCTTTCATCTCTCAAAAAGATTAGCTTCATACTTTCTAATGGAATAACAAAGTGGCATCATAACTACAGATGTAAATAATCTGAACAGTCAAGTAAACTCTGAACTTCACTGTATTTCCTCTTCAAATATTTTGACTATGTTTCCTCCTCCTGCAGGTTTGCTTCTGCACATGAGGTGTGACTAAAAAAAAGATAATATAAGCTAACCAATAATTAGAGTAATGGATTACATGTATCTTTGCCCATTTCTGTTGGAACCCGTCGAACAGAGTCTGTTTTAGTCTAAACTTGTCCTCAGAGGACACTCCACCCCCCCCCCCAAAGACAGTCTGACCCTAAATGTAGACTTACTGCAGAGTCTGTTTATCACAGTTATCCTCAGCTTTATGACAGAAAAGCTCCTCTAACATGACCACTGAGCATCTCTGCTGGAATCATCATATTTCCACTATGATAAAACACTGAAAACACAAATCACCTCCAGCTGTATCAGGATCACTTAAAGCCAGAGGAGAGCTTTAATTTCATGATCCATTACACGCTAAGCAAACAAATGATTACTGTGCCAAACATTTGTCTGAGTTAACTCTGACAGAAAAATGGAGGACAGGAATCTTAGACAAAGACTCAGAGAGGACAAGATGATGATGGATGTTACAGCCAATCAGAGAGGAGGAGGAGGAGGGTCTTCATCATGGGCACCTCTGTCTGACTCCACAGGACTGCTCAAATCCTTTATTAGTCTTACAAATCCTAAAAATCCTATAATCCTACAAATCCTAAAATCTTACAAATCCTATAATCCTACAAAATCCTAAAAATTCAACAAATCCTATAATCCTACAAATCCTACAAATCCCCCAAATCCTACAAATCAAACAGTCCTACAAATTCTACAAATCAAACAATCCTACAGATTCTACAAATCTTACAAATCTAGAATTACAATGAATCTTGATGTACACACTGTCCCCCGGGATCCAGGGCTGCTGCTAGGGAAAAAAATATGAAAAACTGATTTCATTGTATATTTATGCTCCAGTCCTTTTCAGGGACGGGTTTGCTTTTTAATTGTTTTATGTTACGTTTTAAAAGACTGTGATGATGGGTATTAATGTCTGGAAGGTAGATTTTAACTGTACTGAGGATTTTACAGTGGACAGGAATCACCTGAAGCCTCATTCAGCTTCATCTGCTCGGCTCAGGGGGATTTTAGAGACTCATGAGCCGAGGGATGTGTGAAGGGGTTTCAACAAAAAACCCAGACAGTATACCTGGTGTCACAGCAGAGACAACTCCCTGTTTCTTGCCAGACTGGACTGTTTTTATTCCTTTAAACATCATTTTAGCATTAAAGGTTGTCGTATTATTCCTGTTGGTTTGTCTGATTACTGTATAAGAGTTCACTGCTCTTTTTTTATCCAACGTATAAAAGCCCTGAGTCCCGATTGGCCTTTAAACACTGCTCTTTTATCTGATGGTGGTTTTGAGGAAGCTCTTTGGTTTTTATGGGTTTTACATAGGCAGAAGAAGAAGGACACTTTCTCCCCCAGCAGCTGTGGTGGGATATTGGAAAGGTTTTAATTAAACAGTTTTGTCAGTAATAATAATAATAATAATAATTATTATTATTATTATTATTATTATTATTATTATTGTTGTTGTTGTTGTTGTTGTTATTGTTGTTGTTGTTGTTGTTGTTATTATTGTTATAACTTTATTATAACTTTATTTCTATAGCACTTTTAAAAACAGAGGTTTACAAAGTGCTTTGACAAATAGTCATACAGCACAGAGAATCAGAAATAAAATGAAAAAAGAACAAAAAGCTCAGTTAAAACAAGGCTTCAGAATTGAAGGCCAATTTCATTTGTCATAAGGAACCCAGACAATACAAGAACCCTACAACAGTTTTAAAAGGGGCGCTTTACTGCTGAGCTGCAGGAGCGCTGTGATCACCCTGCTCTAAAAAAGGGGACCTTGAGCCCCAAGGTCACCCAATAGGGGGACTTTGCCATCACATGGCAAACAGTGTGAAATAATGCAGTAATAATGGATTAATATAGTGATGTTGCACATCAAATAAATCAGCAGAACCTGGACTGCAAGACTATATAAAGCCTTTTTCCATGCCCCAAACACAACTCAAATAACAACTAAATGATTTGCAAAGTCAAGCTTAATGTGTCAACCTATATCTCTGACTCTACCCCAGTGCCACTGCATGCAGGACAAAGGATCAACATCTCGAATGAAGGCAGAGTGGAGAATATGAACTCCACATGAGGGAATGTGGGAACTCCACAGATTCCAATGATTTAAGTCAAAGCGCTCTACACCAAAGTATCACAAAGACATAGGCCAAAGAAGCAAAAAAACTTTCCAAACTATAGTTGTAAAATTTCTCTTATCTTTGCTGTTTCCCCGAAAAAAGTTTATTTCTATGATAAACCACACTGCTTTCAGTTAGAGCTATGTCCTGTGTTTTACTCATAGACTGTATATATTATGGATGGCCTGACCTTGTTCTGAATTTGAAGCTAAATCGCTCTTAAGTGTCAATCATAGAAAACATGAACCCCTAATAACTTTTGAAAATGGAGCTGCACAGAAAAAAGACAACATCAGCACAAATCAGTCTTACTATAACTTCATGTTAACATCAAAACTAAGAGGGGAAAAAAATTATATTCTGTATAATTAATTTCTGTTAATCTCAATAAGGTTTACTAGAAGAGGCAGGATTTATGACCTATACTGTTGCATCTACACTGTCACCAGAGGGTGCTTTATTCACAGAGGCTTCCCTCTGTGAGGAGGCAGACAATGTACACTCTACATACAGTCTATGGTTACACTCTTAACTTTCCGTCTTCCACTGGAGAACTTAAAGGTCCCATGGCATGCCAATTTCACACAACTTAAAATAGTCCCCTGGTGTGTTAAAAGCATGTCTGTGACGTCCTTCGGTCAAAATTCGATTTGGATCAATTATTTTAGTGCACTTTTTATCAGCTAAAAACAGCTCCGCTCAAAATCCTCCGTTTTGGGCCATGTCTCTTTAATGAAATGAGCTGCACCTAAGCCACGTCCACTTTACACCCATCTCTCTGGAAGGGGCTGTGGCTGTGCTCCGATAGCCATGTGCTAATGTTTACACTGGCTCGGTCATGGCTGCAAGAAGATCGTTCGTACAACCCTACCAGTTTGAGCCAGAGTCTGACCCAGAGGGAGAGGCTCCGGAAGAAACTCTTCGCCGCGTTGAGACCAAACGTGACTTGAAGCGACCTAGTCGACACATCCTATGTATTATTCAAAGCCGCCAGGAGGGTCACGCTTAAGGAGGAAGATATGAATGTCGAAAAAATTACAACCAGAGCTCTACTACAATGTAAGATTTTGGTGCTCTAAAACTTCTCTGAAGCCTTTGCCAATTAATAGGATGGCCGACCGTCCAGCATTAGCCGGGACGTCCTGTATTTGAGGCCAAAAGAGGCACGTAGCCGCACGGGTAAATGCTAAAGTTACATGATGCTCCGGACGGGGATTTTGTCCCCCCGCCGGCGGAGTTGTCGGGGAAGAAGCGAGCGGCTAAAATACGGGAGGATCCGGTAAACCGGCGCGGATCCGGTGTGTTTATCAAAGCGTGGTGGCCGTGCTGAGGCACCGGGGGGAGTTTAGGCTAAACAGTAAGTCAAAATAAAATGTTCATACTTACAGATGCCACGTTTGTAATAGGATCACGGATAGTTGGTACGGATCCATTCTTTATCTTCAGACATCTAGCAAATCCAGCATTGAACTGTCCCTCGTTGATTAAACAGTCCGAAGTGAAATTGTGCGCACATACGTACAGATATGTTGGAAGTGCAGTGGGTACATTCCCATTATAAATAAAATCCACCCTCAAATCCACCTTGAGTCCTCAAATCCTCCAACGAGGGAGTTTTCAAAAGAGTTTTGTGCGTGTTTGTGCAGCCAACAACAGAGCAAACGCTGCCTCTTTTTCAGATCGTACTTTCGCCATGGTTCTAACTGCAGCAATGCGAGTGAGCAGCTGGGAAAAATGGCGAAAATTTTGATAATTTTTGGGGCAGGGCAGTGGGCGGCTCCATGGGCAGTACCATTAACCCAGCACTGACATGATGTCATGTCAGTGCTGTCAGTCACGGCCGGCTCTGAGCACACAGTTCCTAAATTCAGAGATAACTAAAAAATGACTGGATGGAATTTTTTCGAACTTGGGGGGATTGTAGCGGTTTTCTATCCCTGATATGCACCCCCCTCCCATTAACAAAGTCAGGTTTTCATGCCATGGCCCCTTTAAGGAACTTAAGAGGAAGCCTCAGCAGGCAGCAACCCATCCCCAGCGACGTTCAACTGATTGTAATTGGCAGACAGGAATATCAATCTCATTTTACTGAGTTTAGCTCAGGGATGAAAGTCAGCTGGTACACAGTGGTACGCTGTACCAAGAAGACATATACAGCAGTTTACAGCCGGTATGCAGTGGTATGCAAACTTTTACCCCTGCAATGTATGTATGCTGTATTTGCTAAGTGTTATGCCACAAGTAAGTCTGCACTCTGCATTGTAACCGTAGTAATCCAATAGGATGCTGCTTGCGAGTGAGTCGTATTTGCTTCCACAAACAAACAATCTCTTTAAGTGGGAGCACAGAGTGCACACTTTTGATTGGACACTGGTTGCCTAGGCGCTGGGGATCACCTCCTGCCTTTTTGCAGAAGGAGGGAACTTTTAAAAAGAAAGCTACTTCTATCTTAATGCAGAAATAAAACAAATTGTCAAGAAAAATTGATTTAATGTTCAAGAGAAAGAGAGATGCAGCAGATGATGATACTGTGGCATCAGAGCAAGTTGCGGAGCAGAGAGGGGAAGCAGCAAAGCTACCAGGAGTGGGTAAGCTACTGACAAATGGCTGATAATGTTACTTTATCAGAAAAATAGTAGATTGCAATATGAATCTTTTCATTTGCAGGGCTCTCAAGTCACATGCATTCCCATCCGCTCACACACCACACATTGTATTTCTCACCCATTCAAATTACCACAGTAACGTCCACCAAGTTTCACCTCTTTCACGATGGAACAGGTAGGAATCAAGTGAGTCCCCCTGAAAGCTCAGAAGCTGCTTGCCACGGACAAGCCAATCACATAAAGTATGTATACCGAACAGCCAATCAAAAAGTAGCATTGCTGTATCCGGGAAGATTTTGAAGACAGACACTTGCCAAAATGATGCAGGTTTCATAAGAACGAAAGAGACCCGATGATTACAGTAAGTCAGTAATCTACACCTGCAGAGGCCTCAACATCATCATGGCACATAGACTCATATGATAAACTAAAGCCCTATGCTGTTAATTACCAGCTGCATTGACGGATTTAGCCTCTGTACAGCCATTTCCCGCCATTTCTCCCTCCACAAAGGCAGCAATTCCCTCAAAGTCCACCATATATATTTTTTTAATTTCTGATACTCATGACAATGCTGATGTACCAAATGATTAAGTATCTCCATGTTTGTCAAACCTATACTGAGTACAAATTATCTAAATGCTCCACAGCTCTTATTTTAATAAGTTTCCTCTAAAACAGGTAACTTTACTACTTGCTAAGTTCAGTTGGTAATACAAGCATGAAAATTGGAATGAGCATTCTTCATGAGTCACTTTACTAGGAAAGTGTCCCAGCCATTTAAAATTTCACCTGGGTGGAACAATTAGGTGATGTCCTTGTTAAGTTGGTGATATAGGCATAAGAAACTGGTTTGAACAGTCTTCACGAGTCACTCAACAAGAAAGAGCAGTTAAATGATGTAAAGTTTGTGATGTAAACATGAAAATAGGTAAGACCATTAATAATCCCCCAAGCTGCTTGGGGGATTTTAGATGGTGACCATTGCTAAGATTTCTTTTTAATATTTTGTGTTTCCCTTTTCAATTCAAACATATATTTATTAAGGAGCTCCTTAAGGGATATGGAGGGAAGGAAAAAGAAAACATGAATGTTTTGTGTGAAAAAGGTGCGTTGCTCTCCTGTTGGGGTGGGGATACCACGGGGTGTATCCCCACTGGAGAACAGCGATTAGAGCATGAATACACCCTGTGGTATTCCCACGTCAACTGGAGAATAACTTCTCTTTTGCATTCGCATGTGAATGTTTCGTATGTGCATGTGAGTGTTCTTTCTCTTTTTTTTTTGTCTATTTCTCCATGTCCTTACAGGGACTCCGTAGTTTATATACTTTTCATATTTAATGTTTTTTTCTTTTTTTTTTTTTTTACTGCTAAGCACTGTCTTGATGAAAAGTACTACACAGATAAAATTGATAATTATTTTTTTGAATAGAGTAGACATTGGATAAAATGTGTTTATTGTCCTCGTACAGTGAACAACAAACTTAAAGTGGAATCCTGATGGTATAAAATAACAATGTGATTAAAAACATTGTAAAATAAAATAAAAACCACATAATAATAGAGTAAGAAGTTGACGTTTAAACATCATAATCTTATTGTCTCTAGTTGTCTGCTAGGGCAGCAGCAGCTCTTGAGGTAGAGTGGTTGTCCAATAACTGGTGGTTTGATTCCCCTCAATCCCTAGTCTGTCCTTTGTGTCCCTGGGCAAAACACTTAACCCACCTTGCTCCCAGTGTGTGTCCTCCACTGGTGTGTGATTGTGAGTGTTGTGTGGTGGTGGTCAGAGAGACCATAGGCGCAAACTGGCAGCCACGTTTCTGTCAGTCTGCCCCAGAGCAGCTGTGACTACAGAGGTAGTTTACTACCACTGGGTTGTGACTGTGTGAATGAATGAATAACATATCCAATGTAAAGTGCTTTGAGGGTCTCTGATCAAGCACTATAACAAAAATCTGATGCATTATTATTATTATTATTATTATTATTATTATTATTATTATTATCATTATTATTATTATTTCTCGTCTGGTCTAGTTGTCTAGTCTCAAAGACTTTTGCAAAACTCTGTGAATGGCCTTAAGAGCGACCTGCAAGTGTTGGGGAGATTTGTTGTGGTGATGTATGATAGATCCAGTGATGTGACAACTGTCAATAAGGCAAGGCTTGATCTTTTTGCTAGAAAGCAGAGACCATATGACCTGATCCCACCAATTGAAGCAGCATAGAAGGAGCACACCAAACATGCACCTTATGAGACTGGATATGTGTGGGGACAGGCATTGAAGCAAAAGCCAGAAATGCCAAGCCCATCTGACTGTAGATGGATGAAAGAAGATGACAAATGGAGAGTCTTTTGGACTCTTTATCTTGTTGTAGAGAGTTGTTGGGAGTTGACCAAATGTGGGTGCACCAAGGAATGTACTTTACAATGCAAGTGCTTCAAATATGGACTCACTTGCACATGTCTATGTAGATACCCCTGTTAGAAGCTATGTGTGTATTCTTTTTGCCACGACTACTTCACCTTGTTTACCCTCCGCTTGTCAGAAAGAAAAAAGGTACAAAAAAGGTTTTAAAAAAACAAAAAAGCTTTAAAAACATAAAAAACAACCACAAAAAAACTCCCTTATGACTGTTACCTTGTTGTGGTAAGGGAGCTTGCATACTTCTGTGAACTCTAAGAGCTATGCCATTGGGAGGCAACTCCTGGCAGGTTTTACCAAATTGGAGAGGCCGAGGGCAAGGAGTTGAACAAAACACAGTCAAGCATTTTCTTGAGAAGTGACTTATGGAGATCGGTCTTTCCAATTTTTTATGTTTATATTATCAACTTTACATGATATTACTGCTGTAATGAGATGGCAACCATCTTTTAAATGGTCGCCACCCTGATATTTCAAACAGCTTGGGGCATTTTCTTGTGAAGTTACTCATGATGAATGGTCTTACTATTTTTCATGGCTATATCACCAATTTAACAAGTACATCACCTAATTGTTCCACTTAGGTGGCGGCCTCTTGAAAAATGTCCGCTCTCTGGAAATTTCAAATGGCTGGGACACTTTTGTAGTCAAGTGACCGATGGAGAATGTTCATACCAATTTTCATGCCTGTATCACCAACTGAACGATTCTGGCTACGATTTGTACTTAGCCGCTGCACTATGTATGTTGTTGCAAAGTTTGTTACAGGGGTACAGTATCTGAAATGGTGAGGAAATAAAACAGCAGAGGAGATAAGAGTGTGCAACTTTCTTTATTGCTCTTGTTCAAATGATCCGTTAGTTGGGACCTGTTAAACTTGGGTGTGCTCCTCTTGTACAAAGCCTATGGGTACAGTACCCACAATTCTTGGCTCTAACAATTCCACAGAGGTGTCAATCACTCTAATCTCAAATATGGGCATGTGCCAGGGCCAATAACGACACAGGAGCAAATGAAGCATTACTGGGATGCTGAGCGCATGACACTACCATTGTGCACAGTTGTTTTTTGATAGTTTGCTTCATTTTTCTCCACTTTTTTGTAAATTGTGAGAGAAATATGGCCAAGTAGGGGTCAAAGAAATGATTTACCACCGAGGGAGTGTCAAAACTACTAGAGGAGAGCACGGCGTGTCTTGATGATTACTATTGAGTGTCTACCTCATTGAATATATTGAGGTCTGGTTGAATTTTTAAAATCTGCCAAAAACAGTTGTATTTGGGTGTATTAAACACCACTACTGACAGAATAATGAAATATATAGTTTTGTACATGAGAAAATTCAAGTGGCACAGATGGTGCCAAACTGTGCCAAAATGGCAATTTTGAAGACCTCGCCTAATTTCTCCGTACCAAAACCTCTCTAATTTCAAACATTTTTATATGGTTGTTACGTGCCCTAGGTGTTTGTGTTCGGTTTTCTGTTGGTGTGCTGTTTTTCTCGGTCTGTCCCTGCAGGTTTTCTCCACTGCAGTAGAGGTGTGGCAGGTGTGGCTGATCTGCTGATGAGCAGCAGACTATGTCAGTGATCCTGTGTGGACCTGGTCAAAAGAGTATGTGACTCTGGTGTGGTTTGGTGGTGGCTGGACTGAGCCGGCCTCCAGTGGCAGTGGAGCCTACAGTGTATTTACTATTTTCTTTGGTTACCTTAGCTTACCATTTGTGTTGTATTAGTTTTTCTCGGCCTAGTGCTTGTTTTAAGTTGGTTGTTAACCTCAAGAATAAACTTTTTTGTTTGACTAATTACCCTGGATGCCATTACTTAACCTTGGTTTGTAGAGATTTGAATTTATAATAAATGTCCTAAAATAATAGAATTAAATTATGACATTTACGCACTCATTGAAGGAGCACCGCCCACCTTTTTCTGGTTGGAAAAGGATGAGCGAGCACCGCACTCGACACGCATGCGCCATACTGAACTCGCCACACCAGTAGGGGGAAGCAGCGTTTGTTGTGATGGACGCTCAAGGCGAGATACTTGCGGGGTGTTGTGCCGTAGAATGCGCCCCTGCCGTAATAGCCCCCCCCGACGGGAGCGCGGTTGAAAGTACTTCACAAGGTGAAAATAATCCAAGTTTTCCTTACCAATGGATGAATTCAAAAGCGTCTGCCTTTAATAATTTCATTCAGGCTATTCAGATAAGCCAAAAAAATAGCCCTCTGATTCGGAATATTTGCTGTCCCGAAAATATAATGTTCGCTAGCTTGACAGCTTACTGTACAGTTTATATACCCAAGCACACCTCCGTATGTGCATTTTTGAGACACATAAAAACAGAACGAAAGTTGTCACGATCAAATAGTCGTATTTTTTAAAATATGAGATCATTTTCTTCCACTTTAAGAAGCTAACAAGTGGAGGGGATGCAGGGGGTGCATTCGACGGCAGGGGTGCATTTTACGGCATAACACCTGTTAAGTATGCTGCTATCCCCACCTGTACAATGTCCTCCTGAAAGCGTACAAAGACGCTTTCTGCTGTGCTAATTCATGGTGGGAACTAGCTCAGAAACCAGGGCGGAGATAACCACCAACGCCGTGCTATGCCAGCAGCTGCTCTGCTCCTCTCGCTGTGAAGAGCTCCGAGAGAAGCTGAAGCTGCTCCGTTTCGCGTTGTGCAGAGTTCGCGCCACGGAACCAACGTTTGGACGTCAGAAATTTTTTAGCGGCGGACAACCCGCGCTTTCACCTGTCACCGTAACAACCAGCAACTGTGTTCAGATCAGAATAATAAATTGTATATAAAAGTACAGAATGGAGAGATATTTGACAGGGATGAAAAGAAAAGCTGAAGCCAGCAATACAGCATGCCGAGATGACAGTAGGCCAAACCAACAAAAAGCCAAGTCAAGGAAATATGATGAAGCCTATCTTGCTCTTGGATTCACAGGATTTTTTGTACTTACTCAACTTGATATTGTTTGATTATTATTGTTCTTGCAACATGAATGCACGTTTGTTTTCTAGTTTTGAGAAATACAGCAGAAGGAATGTTATGTCAATAAAGTTATACATGGCCTATTTTGTCACAATTTTGTTGGGGTAGCAGGGAATGAAAGTTTTTCTTCCTCCAAAGGGGGGAATGACAAAATAAGTTTGAGAACTACTGGAGTAGTCAAACGTTGAATCAGTCTTAAACAGATTTAAATCAACCTCACATCTGAGGCCGTAATTCTCATTTCAGGGCCCTTGCTTCTGGAAGGACCACTAAGAGGTGCCAACTTAAAATAAATGGATACTTTATTGACAAATGCTAGGTGATAACATAAGTTAAATAAATGATGAGAAAATAATGAGAAAATAAAAGAACACCTAATGGATGAATGAAGAAATGGTTTGAATTGAGCTAAGACTGGAGGTTAATGATAGTGAGTGAATAAGGAAAAATTTAACCTACAATAACAGTGTTACGAGGATAAATTTGGAAGTGGAATTTGGAGAAACTAAACTAGAATTAAGATTATCAGCTCTGAACGCTTGACAGCATCACTGGTTCTTCAAAGAGTGTGTTGAGGAGTTTGCCTACTTATTTGATGACGGTTCTCAACGGCAATGTTGGAGCGGATCAACTGAAGGTCCCGCTACAGATGGTCTTTGTGGGTCGACTAGCAGCCGGCCGAACGGTGGATCTGATGTCACACACCAATGGCACCCGTGGATCCCACAGCGCTCTCCTTCCGGAACCTTATGGCAAACGCAGCTCGGCAGGTGATGCTGATCGGTCCTCCGGGTGTTCAGGATTAGCTTTACTGTAAATTAATTCAGGCCAGTAACTTAAGAAAATAATTTCGCTGGCCAGATATTATCTTCAGGAGTCACTTTAGCAAACTAAACAAAATAATTGACTGAGGGCTCTATTTTCGGAGGAGAGAAGGCATGGAATGGGTTTAACAAAGCAGAGACCTGTATTGACCTATAACATGAGCTCCTTTCCTCGCCTTTAAATCCGCCACCGGCAAGGCGTATTACAATTTTCGTGCAGTAGTCAAAGAGATCAAGAGATGGCTGGAGACAGCAATGCCACACAATGGCGACAGAAGGCAGCCCCTCAACAAGTGTCACTGTAAACGCTGCTGAGGGCGTGCTCCACACTCTCTCATATAAGACCATCTCACAGATGGATTTGGTATGTGTAAGGTTGGACCCACTGGTAAGGCAAACACCCTTTTCCACAGACATTCACATAAAGTTGCATTTATTTAAACCCCACATCACAAAGGTGGGTTGTGCGCACAGATCACAACATAAATTCCAATAATGGCATTAAAATCTGAACCACCTGTGCGTAAAGGACGCATCACGCTCCGTGGCCTGGCTTTTTCTTTCATAGATGTTGCCATATGAAATAAATTTGGCTCACAAAACTGAATATTACAATATTCATATGTGGGCCTAACTTTGGATTGAATATTTACCAGAATCCTAATGATGTGAGAAAATCAGATAAACAGGTAATTTTGAGTGAAAGTTTCTTTGGTTTTATTTATTTATTTATTATTATTATTATTATTTGTTCAAATTTTCGAAGTAAATAACTCATCTGATAACTAAAATAAATCATCTGGGGCCTTATGTATCAATACTTGCGTGGAACTCATACCAGAAACGAGCGCACACAAGGTCCGTCACGCTGAAAAAAATCCGTATGTATCAATGTGTGCGGGCGCCGAAATCCACGTGTGTTTCCTTGATAAATCCCAATCAGTGTGGAATTGAGCGCAGATATCGGAGTGACTGGGCCCGTCCCCGTTACGCCCTCCTATAAATATGCAGATTTATTTAAATAGGGTCTCCCTGTCCTCGCACGCAGACAAAATGACAAGAAAAACTAAATTTGCGGCGTGCGAGGTGGAGGTGCTGATGGCGGAGGTGGAGGAGCGACAGCGTGTTTTGTTTGGCAGCCTGTCCAGTGGCGTCAGTGCAAAACGAAAACGCTTGGAGTGGGAGAAAGTTTGCGAGAGGGTGAACGTGGTGTGTTCCGAGACACGCACCCCCACGGAGATTAAAAAAAAGTGGTCGGACCTCAAGGTAGAGGTCAAGCGGCGTACAGCTGCCCTCCGGAGGAGTACTGGCCAGACAGGTGGGGCTCCGGGGGAGGAGACCCTCACACCATTTGAGCAGCGGGTGGTGGCGATTATTATTATAGGGTAAGTGGCGTGTCACACAAATGTCCACATGCTTTGTCATCCCACTGAGCAAAAGACGTATATTAGACGTCTAGTCTAAGTTTATACTTCATTTCAACGTCGGGATTCAGTCTATTTTTAGACGTGATTTATACTTCGCCCTCAGCTTCATTTTTCGATAACTTTTTATGCAGTAAACAACTGTAATGTGCATAACTGACCTCGAAATACTGGATTACATTACCTATGATACCGTGCAGAGAGAGGTAAACGCAACAGATACACAGAAGCAGGAATTGAAATGAACAAATATTTTTATTGTGTCACAGAAATCAATGTGTCGGCCGTGTCGCCGGCTTGCGGAACCCCGGCCCGTGGCAGCCCGTCCGCCGGCTCGGAGTTGTCGGCCAGGACCAGCGGCATTCGGGCCACCCCGGCCCCCGGCCCCCGGCCCCCGGCCCCAGCACCAGCACCAGCACCAGCATCAGCACCAGCGTGCCGACAAGCGGTGGAGCGTCCACCAGCCGCGGCGCTTCCGCTGGACCACCCGGACGCAGTGGAAGGGTCCTCGCGGAGGGGGTCCTGCAATCGCAGGAAGAAATCATCAGGGGGATCGCGGGGATCAACGAGCGGCTGGACCGGCTCGTAAATGTCCTCGAGCGTCTGGTGGAGAAAATAAATTAATTTGGCTCATTGAACTGTGTATTCACTTCTTACCCATTCACACTGTGGCGATGAGATTCTCCCGCGCGAGGACGGCGGCCCGGCAGGGATCAGCTCACATCCCTCCGTCTGCTGCTGGTTCGTCATGTGGGGCGACGTGCTGCTCGGCCACGGGGATGTGGTGCACGCTTGTCACATAGTGAGTCACCAAACACGGCCACACAGCGTCGCCAAAGTGCGAATCACAGTCAACGCAAGTATCGGCTCAACGCCAATTTCTACACCACCTCCTGACTTTGCGTTGATTAGCGCTGGAACCGACGCTCGTTTCGCGATGATAAATCTGGACGTGTGCGCCGATTTTGGCGTACGCAAGGTTTTCTTGCGCCGCAAGCGTTGATACATAAGGCCCCTGGTCAGCCGTCAGCCACCTCAGCAGCAGCAGGACAGAGAGAGGATACGGAGACACGTCAGGTGTTGTGCCATAGAATGCACCCCTGCCGTAGAATGCACCCCCTGACGGGAGCGCAGTTGAAAGTACACAACAAGGCGAAATAATCCAAGTTTTTCCTTACCATTGGATGGATTCAAAAGCATGTGCCTTTAATGATTTAATTCAGGCTATTCAGATAAGCTGAAAACAATAGCCCTCTGATTTGGAATATTTGCTGCCCCAAAAATATAATGTTCTCTACCTTAACTGCTTACTGTACAGTTTATGTACCCAAGTACAACTCTGGATGTGCATTTTTTAAATACCTAAAAACAGAACAAAAGTTTGCAGCTCCATTTGACATGTTGTCATGATCCAATACTCATGTTTTTTTTTTTTTTTAATATGAGATTATTTTCTTCCACTTCTATGGATGGGATGCAGGGGATGAATTCTATGGCGAGGGTGCATTCTACGGCACAACACCTATCGAGCTGCACAAGGAAGAAGAAGGATAAGTGGGGAGACAAATTAAATATCTTGTTAACTTCATCATGTGTGACTGTTTACTGGATATTTAATTTAATGCAGTTTCAGCTGTGTTCATTCGGTCAGGTGGTGTGTCCAAACGCATACCAAACGCATTCATCAGATCAGAATCAGTATGTGCTGATTCAGATAGTTGCACTGAATAGTGGTTGTTGATGATTATTTATTGCACTAAAATGTGCCTTACACTGTGGAAACCTGCCGGTGAGGCATCTGTGATGTATGCTGATACACCGCTGGTCTACCAAAATACCAGTAGACCAGCTGCGCTCTGCCTGCGCTGAAAGCTGACCAGGTTCGAATCGGCAAGCTTTCAGCACACTTTACACGCCACCGGCGAGCACGAAAACTGGCTGTGCGCCGGGTTTTGCCAGACGAAAATACCACTATGCGGGGTCTGCCACCGTCCACCGTGTTGCTGGCGCGCAGGAAAATAGAGCCCTAGATAGAAGACAATAAGAGAAAAGATGATAAGAGAGTGAGTAGCATCAGCTCAACGCTTTTAACCCATTCGTGTGGGGCGTGAACCAAAGGAGGAGGGCCTGAGCACGTGCATCCATTCTTCAAAGCGGGGCTGATCAGGCTGGCAAGCAAATTAATTTAACTTGCGGGATTAATAAGCGAGTTAGATCTAATTTCCTCACTAACTATGATTAATGCTGTTTATCAAATCACATATGATATAGTTTCACTTTATCGTTTCTTATGAGCAGATGCATCAAACCATAAAATTAAATGCAAGGTAAACTTAAATCACCTGTTTTCCTGGTAGATTCCTAAAAACACACAATGTGATGTTGTTATCCAAAGTGCCGTGGACTCTGCTTTGCAGGGACGTCCTTCTCCCTTAGCCACGCTTACACCTGACCGAATACCTTTGAGTGGGATTGATAATGATACTTGAAGCACCACTGTAGGGTGTTCAGATGATTGATGGCATCCTTCAGATCATCAGGTGGGTGCCCTCCTTCTTCAGTGTTTCGTTGATAGGCCCACGACACCTCCAGGGTTCAACAGCGAAACCCAGTATCCCAGGCTCACTTCCTAGATGCCATCAACTCACCTGCAGGCCCACGTGGAGTCCTTTCTTTTCATCTACACCCACTGGCTCCCCTTTTCAGTGGCCCTGGAGAGATCCATGACTGCCTGCCGGTGTGCCTTCTCTCGCACTCCCATCTCTCTGAGTAGCCTAGTTGTTGAGGTGGCTACAAACCCTCTGCCGCCTACTTCCACTGGGCAGATCTTACCTTTCCAGCCTTGTTGTTGAGCATCTGCTGCAAGTTTGGCGTACCTCAGCTTCTTCTGCTCGTAGGCCTCCTCCACTGCACCCTCACAGGGTATAGTGAGCTCAATGATGTAGACAAGTTTGAGTGAGACTGACCACAGAAGAAGGTCTGGTCGCAGGTTCGTGGATGCAATCTCAGCTGGGAAGCAGAGTTTCATGTCCAGGTCTACCAGCATCTTCCAGTCCTGTGCTTCGCCCAGCTGCCCATTGTCTGGTCTTGCGGTGGTGAGGCTAGCTTGACCCTTGCCCTCCCGAACAAATGATGGTGGCTTCCAACCGGATGATGGGGGAGGAAGGTAGTTCACGCTTGTTTGGCGACTTTCCAGCACTGCTGCAAGACACCTAACACCTGGTTGTGCTGCCAGGTGTAGCGGCCTTGGGTAAGGCTGGTCTTGCACCCCACTAAGATGTGCTTCAGTGTTGCTGGACTTGGACATAGAGGGCATGTGGGGTCTTCGCCATACCACTGGCTTAGGTTTGCAGGAGAAGGTAGGACATCGTAGGCAGCCCTGATAGTAAAGCTCGCTCTGAATGCCTCCATCTCCCACAAATCTTTCCAGGAGATCTTTCTCTTCTCCACTCCTTCCCATGCCATCCACTGCCCTTGCTTTGCCTGCGCCACCACTTTTGCACGCCTTCCTGCTTCCTCTTCCCGACATACCTCCTCTACCACCAGCTTGCGTTTTTCAGATGGATTGGCCTTGCTCAAGGGCGGTGTACTGGCCCAGACCACTCCTCCCCTCCTGCACTCGGCCCACAATGTCCCTGTGTCTGAGTACTGCCTTTGCCTGTTCAGTTGCAGCCAATGGGGTCCACTTCCTCCCAGTGGCCAGGATGGGGGCAGTTTGGGCTACAAACTGATCGCCTGAATCCAGACGCATCATCTCCAATCTCACTTTGGTGCACTTGTACTCCTCTGTCAGACTGGAAATGGGCAAGTGTAACTTACCTTTTCCATAGAGCGCAATGCTGCTGAGGCATCTGGGAAGGCCAAGCCACTTCCTTACGTATGCGTTGACCAGCCTCTCAAGCTTTTCCACCTTTGAGAGCGGAACTTCATAGAGAGTTAGTGGCCACAGGAGACATGGAAGTAGTCCATACTGCATGCTCCAGAGCTTTAGCTTGCCAGGAAGCAGGGTTCTGTCGATGTTTTCCAGGCCGCTGGCTACCTTCTTCCTGAGCTGCCCTAATTGCTCTTTTCCTTTTAGGGAGGCATCATACCAGCATCCTAGGCTTTTTACCGGCTTCTCGGAGACCATTGGGATGGGTTCCTCGCCAATATGGAAGCACTGGTGTGGCAGCTTCCCCTTGACAATGGAGATACTTCTGGACTTGCTCAACTTGATCTTCATGCGAGCCAGCTAGATGTTTTCCTGGCGTTTTCTTAGTAGCCGTACAGTGCAAACCTTGGTCACAGTGAGTGTTGTGAGGTCATCCATGTAAGCTCTGGCTGGTGGCAGCCTCAGCCCAGGTTTTATTTTCTGTCTGCCAACCACCCAACAAGAGGCCCGGATGATGACCTCCATGGCCAGGGTGAAGGACAATGATATAAGTTTGAATATTTAATACAAATTCAGGAGTGTGTATTCAAATTTAGGCGGAGGTAGAGAGGTAGTAGAAGCGTTAATGTTAAAGGGAGAGGGAGGGAGGGTGGGTCAGAGAATTGCAGACAAACGGAGTGTATTGGGCTGGCTGTGTATAAATATGCTAGTCAGGTAATTGAAGGTGTGGTGAGGCGTGGTTCTGCTCCCGTACCTTAGTTAATACATTTACTTCATTTCACTAGCAATGACAACGCCACAACGATATAAGTTTGAATATTTAATACAAATTCAGGAGTGTATTTATTAGTCTATTTTATATTAAAACATAAAACCCAAACAGTTGTTTGGCAGGTGGATCTGCAGCTGTGGAACAGTCATCCAACAAATAAGATTGAGATGGGATTTCTTCAGTCTCTTGTTTGAATGGGCTGAGTAGTGCTCTGATGCTATGCCTGACATGAGGAGGACTTGATGCAGGTGTTTATGGAACTGGAATCGTGTAGCAATTTTTTCTTTTTTAGTAAGGAAAAGAGGGTCGTGAGGTGATGCTTGAGCTGCATACCTGGAGCTGATGTATTTGCTGAGTGATTCGAATGGACTGAGGTAGGAATTTAAGCGGAAGAGGTAACTGGAAAAGAGATCCAGAGCTGATCTGTTTTGCTAAGTCGGAGCGTGAATATGAGAGAATCTGAAGTGTGAACTGCGATGTCTGATAGTCTGGGATGATAGGTTGGATTGAAGACGGAAGAGGTTGGAGCGAATTTGGAGTATCTGAGGAAACTGAAGAAGGCAAGCAGGAACATTGATTCTAGTGTAGAATCAACCGTTGGAGATGAGTAGCCTGAATGTAGGGTACAAATGCAGAGGCTGAGTAAGTCGGAGGTGAGTGGTAGGCGCGTAATGGGGATAGTACCTGCAAGATGGAAAAACTAAACGGACTGGGTTGTGGAAGGGTGAAAATGTTAAAGTGAATTCTACTGGTGTTAGGTCTTTGGACCTGGATGGAAGTAGGTCACGGAGTTGAACTGGACCAAAATTGTTTTGCAATTCCTTAAGTTATCTTGGGTCGGTTGTGGATGATGGAGTAGCTGCGCTAGTTCTACGTAATTACCAGTGAGAATTTGTTGGCAAAGTGCTAGTGAGATGTAAAAAGGATGGTTAATGGATGAGGCTGGTTGGATAGGTGGAGCAAGCAACTGTAGTTAATGTGTAATTGTGTACAGGATGCGGAAATACATTTGGGTGTTGGGTAAGGGAGGGGGTGGGAAAGGGGACGGAGAGTTGACAGAATAGTAAAGCAGGGAATGGGGGAGGTTGAGGATAGCCAGTGTAGGAGTTGGAATTGCTCTCTGTATTGCCGTAGTTTTTCTCCATGTCCTGAAACCAACATTGCGCAGTAGCGTTGTACGCATTCGGCGGGAGAGTCGCCAAGAGTCACTGTGATGACCCTCGGCTCAAACGGCGTATCCCCCGGGTGAGCTACGCGATCTTCGTACGCCCATGGGCTGTGTCAAGTATCAATCATAGAAAACGCGAACCCTCTAATAACTTTTAAAAATGAAGCTGTACAGGAAAAAGAGGACTTGAGTGCAAACCAGTCTGACAGTAACTACATGTCAACATCACGACCAGGGGGGAGAAACATTTATATTCTGTGTAATAAATTTCTAAAGTCGTCCACGGCTCCATAAGCTTTGCTGGAGGAGGCGGGATTTATGACCTATACTGCAGCCTGTCACCAGAGTATAACAGTAAGGAGGCAGACGGTGTCCATTCTGTATATGGTCTATGGTTATGAATTGGTGGAGGGGCTCTTTGAAGAGCCGAGGAACTGGCTATGATGGGAAGAGTGGGAACAGAAGCCGTATTACTGTTTGAGGCTGAAGGAAGAGAGGAGAAAGGGATGTTGGGGTGAAAGGTTGTATGTGCAAGGGAATTTTGTGCAGCCTGCAAACACAGGGAAGTGAAGAAAGCTGTGATAGCTTGAGAAGTCAGACACAGAGGGAGCTGGCACAGGGGGTGATACGACCTGATCCCCGACAGGGGGAGCTGATAAGGCAGGTGGCAGTTGAGGGAGCTGCTCAGTGACATCATGCATGACGTTTCAGGCGTTGATTGGCTCTGGCGGGGAAGCGGGAAGCGTGGAATTTTCGGCCGCTGTTGCTGAGGTGTTGTGGAGGAATTGTAGTGTGGGAATAGCCTTGCTTTGCTGTCGCTGCGGTGAGATGGGATGCCTCTTGTCTTCAGGGATCGACGGAGGCGGGTGACGGTTCGTTGCTGATGTCATCCTCAGGTCGTGAGTGCGGAGACGGCCGTCTTGGCGAGGCTACGCCGTGGTGTTAGATTGCCGGTGGCTGATCGATGAGAGCACCGTGGTGGAGAGCAGATTTGGTTGTTGAGATTGTAGCTCCTTTGGTTTACAGACCTACTTGGTGGGGATGAGGCTGGGGATCTGATGGGAACCGTCAGGATGATGTTTCGGGGAGCACGGAGTGCGAGCGGCTCTGCTGTGACGCGTAGCTATGGTTTGATTGCTGCTCTCTGGTGAAGGATAACTGGCTTGGATTGGTCTTCGTACAGATCCTCATCTGAGTCATGCAGCTGGAGTTCCATGGTGAGTGGCTGACTTGTTTCTATAAGGCGAGTGAGCGACAGGGCTCGTGCACGGTCTGTCTGTGTTCCTCAGAAATTTGCAGACAAACAGAGTGTAGTGGGCGGGCTGTGTATAAATATGCTAGTCAGGTGATTGAAGGTGTGGTGAGGCGTGTTCCTGCTCCTGAACCTTAGTTAATACATTAAGCGCCCTGAGAGTGGCAGCAAGTCACAGCAGCTCTTCACAGAGTTTATGTTTTTGCCTTTTTATTGTTGTTTTTTGCACTTGTCTTTCTTTTTATTAGGTAGTGTTGTGTTTTGCATATTCTAACCATGGATGTGCATTTCTTGACTGTGGCACTTTGTTTTCTGCTACTTTTTGGAGTTTTTAAGTCCGCATCTGGTGACCCGTTCAGCGGCTCCAATGTTTACAGCCGTTAACAGCTGTTGGCGCTGTACCAAGCCTTCATGAGAAAGACCGGACAAGCTCCGCAGGAGAAGGAGAGGATGCAGAGCCGGAGTTCAGCATCGGGCAAAGCGGAGATGTTTTAATCTAACTGTCCCATCCATCATTATGGGAAATGTGAGGTCTCTCCCCAACAAATGGAAGAGCTCACAGCGCTGACTAGGCTGCAGTGGGAGTACCAGGAGTGGAGCCTCATGATGTTCATGGAGTCATGGCTGAAGGAATTCACTCCAGACCCACTCGTAACTTTGGACGGATTTCATCTCGTCAGAGCGGACCGGAGTGTGAGGGAGAGTGGTAAGAAGAAAGGAGGTGGGATAGCAGTGTATGTGAACAAGAGATGGTGTAATGCTGGGCACGTCAGTGTTAAAGAGCAGCGCTGCTCTAAGAACATTGAGCTGCTGGCTGTGAGTTTGCGGCCATATTACCTGCCGCGGGAGTTTTCGAACATCATCGTATCTGCAGCCTGTGAACTCCTCCATAGTGAAGTGTCCAAGCTACAAACATCACACCCTCAGTCTCTGATCATCATCTCTGGGGACTTTAATCATGCATCGCTCTCCTCCACTCTCCCTACCTTCAGCCAGTATGTGGAATGCCCAACAAGAGACAATAAAACTTTGGACTTACTGTATGCAAACACCAAGGATGCATACACCTCCTCCCCCCTCCCCTCGCTGGGCTGCTCAGAGCACAACCTGGTGAGACTGCAGCCCATTTACATACCACCATCAGGTATGTTAAGAGGAGGTCCGAGGAGGCCACTGAGGCACTGCAGGACTGTTTTGAGACCACAGACTGGGATGTACTGTGGGGCCCACATGGTGAAGACATCGACACCATAACAGATTGCATCATGGACTATATAAACTTCTGTGTTGAGAACACTGTACCCACCAGGAAAGTACGGTGTTTCGCCAACAGCAAACCAGATAGTTGTGCCAGTTATTTGTTGACATCATGTGCTTGAATTAGCACATGAGCACCTTTGGTCTGGTCATTTGGGAATAACAAAGACTTATGACTGTGTTCTAAAACATTTCTTTTCGCCAGGACTGAAAGGTGAGTTCTGTAATAGTTATTGTGGGGAAACCTAATCAGGTGGTGCCTCCAGCTCCGCTGCAACCAGTCCCCGGTCCCTTTGTGCATGTTACTGTTGATTGTGTTGGTCCTTTGCCCAAAACAAAATCTGGTAACCAAATTTTACTCACAGTAATGTGTGTTGCTACTCGTTTCCCAGAAGCTATTCCTTTGCGCAAGATAACTGCACCAGCAGTTAGCAAGGCATTGCTAAAGTTTTTCACCACATTTGGTCTCCCCAAAGTGGTTCAAATGGATCAAGGTACCAACTTCTTGTCCAAAACCTTTAAGTGGACATTGCAGTCTCTAGGTATCGCTCATGCTGTGTCCAGTATATATCACCCACAATTGCAAGGTGGGCTTGAGCGCTGGCATCAAATACTTAAGTCCATGCTAAGAAAGTTATGTCATGAGACGGGTAGGGACTGGGATGATAGTGTGCCTTTTGTATTGTTTGCCATTCGGGATGCCAGGCAGGAGTCTTTGGGGTTCAGCCCAGCTGAGATTGTCTGACTCCTGAGTCCTCCTGACTAGTGAGCGTGCGCATTGCATCATTCCCTTCCTTGCTGTTGAACTGTGTGTAGCGTTTTGCTCCTCCTGATAGCGTTCTTGCTGTTTGGGTTATTTTCTCTCTTTAATCTATTAATACATCGGTTTGTTTAAAAGTCTGTAAGTATAGCTGATAGTTTTCACCAAGCACCATCTTTATCTCCATTCCGGATGATCTCTCTGGTGGTTTACTTTACTAGCTCTTAGCTTCTCTTAGCTTAGCTTCACTTGCTAATGATGGCTTCCCCCCAGTCTCCTGCTTCTCCTGCTCGCTTCTGTTCAGTGTGTCAGATGTTTAGTTACTCCTCGTCCTCCTTAGACGATAACGATACCTGCTTTAAGTGTAGTTTATTCTTAGCTCTGGAGGTGAGGATTACAGAGTTGGAAAAGCGGTTCCGCACCGATGCTAGAGTAGCAGTAGCCAGCCAGGACCCGGTAGCCGGTGCGGGTCGGCCTAGCTTAGCTTCCCCCCGGCAGATCCCAAGCAGCCGGGATGTAGTAGTAGGCGGGTCACTGTGAAGGGGAAGCATAGCAGCAGGCCTAAGAAGCCCACGTTAGACCACCATATTCACATTTCAAACAAATTTGCCCCTCTCAGCAACACACCTGCTGAGCCCGACCCTCTTGTGATTGGAGACTCTGTAGTTGGAAATGTGAAATTAGCGAAGTCAGCGGCCATAATTCAGTGTCTTCCAGGGGCCAGAGTGGGCGACATCGAAGGTAGTTTAAAACTGCTGGCAAAGGCTAAACGTAAATTCCGTAAGATTGTAATACATGTCGGCATTAATGACTCCCAGCGCCGGCAGTCGGAAGTCACTAACGTGGAATTGGTGTGTGAATATGCCAAAACTATGTTGGACTCCGTAGTTTTCTCTGGTCCCCTGCCCGATCAGACAACTGATGAGAAGTGTAGCCGTACTGTCACTTAAATATAGAGACTGTGTCTGTCCCTCGTCCTCAGCTCTTTAATTCTAACCAATTGATTAACAAAGGAGTAAATAACAAGAACCTTACTAGAAAAAAAACTGCTAACATAGCTAAACCGAGTAGTAGTAAGATAAAATGTGGTCTACTGAACATAAGGTCTCTAAGTTCCAAATCTTTGTTAATAAATGAACTAATCTCTGATCATCACATTGATTTACTCTCCCTAACCGAAACTTGGCTGCGTCAGGATGAATATGTCAGCTTAAATGAATCCACTCCTCCTAGCCACCTAAGCTTTCACATTCCTCGGGACTCTGGCCGAGGTGGTCTTAAGGGGTGTTCAGACCAAACGCGACCTCAGCGACGTCAGCAACGGCTCCCAATGCAAAGTCTATGGACAGCCGCAACCTGACGCGACTTGGCGACCGCTGGCTGCCTGCGACGCGACCAGACACGACTTGGCGACCAGGTAGCGCATGGTCGCCAAGTTGCGTCGCCGAGGTCGCGTCGCCGCGGTCACGTCGCCGAGGTCGCAGGACGCCAAGTCGTGTCGCTCCCAGAGTTCAAATATTTGAACTTTAGGAGCGACTATCCGCGACTCCGTGCCACGACAGCCAATCAGGGCTCTGCTGACGTCAACAAACCGGCAAAGCAAGGAGGAGGAGAAGAAGAATCACAATGGAGGAGCAGTTTATCACTGCTGTGAATTATCACCCGGTCCTGTACGACGTGGGGTGCGCGTTTTACCGGGACCGCACCTCCAAGGAGGAGGCATGGGCGAAGGTGGCCCATGATGTCGGGCTTTCTGGTAAGTTTGTTTGTGTATTTGTTTCAGTGAGCGGACTGTTTTATGAAAACATAGCTAACTGCCCCTGCTTGCTAGGCTACATGTTTCAATGTATGTGTGTGTGTCTTTGCAGTGGATGTGTGCCGCAAGCGGTGGAAGGGGCTTAGGGACGTTTATATGAGGGACAGACAGATAGACAGGCGCTCCGAAGCTGAGATGGAGCGCCTGTAGTTCGTGTCCTGGCGGGAGATGCTGCTTCCCACCCGGGTGAGGAGGTCCTCGAACTGCGCCGTCGACACACGGAAATACCGCTGGAAGCGGCTGTTGTCCAGGCGGAGTTCCTGGAGCAAGCGGTGAAATTCACCCAGCTCCGTCCTCCTCCGGATGGTTTCATGCACCCATAAACGCCGGTGGCATCTACTGCGGATGTACAGATGTGCGGCAGCACAGAGGACGATGAACTGGAAACTGAGCTAGTGACATTCTCATGGATGACGTCACCGGCGACCAGCCACGACCTGCGACTGCAGCTTTGGACCTGCTGTGAACACACCAGGGCACAACGCGACGCGACCTGAAGGACCAACGTGACGCGACCTGGTCGCGTTTGGTCTGAACACCCCTTTAGAATTAACCCAAGACCAAAACTGGATTATAACTCTTTTGAAAGTCTTGTTCTCAGTCTTCTGCATCCAGCCGCAAAGACCATGAGACCACTGGTATTTGCTATAGTTTATCGCCCTCCCAGCCCATACTCTGAGTTTTTGTCAGAATTCTCAGAGTTTCTATCTGATCTAGTCCTTAGTGCAAACAAAGTCATTGTTGTTGGTGACTTTAATATTCATGGGGATATGGAAAATGATAGCCTAAGCATTTCTTTCTTGTCCTTGTTAGACTCAATTTGGTTTACACAGTTTGTACATGGACCTACGCACTGCTTTAACCACACCCTCGATCTTGTCCTGGCTTATGGCCTTGAAGCTGAAGCCTTGTCATTCTTGAACATCAGTCCCTTGCAACTTGATCAGTTCATCACCTCAGGCACATTGAGATCAATTCTTGACTCAGTTGCTCCTCTTCGACAGAAAAATCTTACACGCGAGAGGCTGGCTCTGTGGTATAGTGCTAAAATCTGTGAGCTGAAACAGTTATTAAGAAGACGAGAAAGGATTTGGCACTCTTCCAAAACAGCTGAAGCTCATTTTCTCTGATAGGAATGTCTTGATAAATATAAGAAAGTCTTACGACGTGCTCGGACAACTTACTACTCGTCCCTTATTAGAGAAAATAAGAATAACCCCAGATATCTCTTCAGCACTGTAGCCAGGCTGATGGACTGTCAGAGCACAGCTGAACCATGTATCCCATTAACCCTCAGCAGCAACGACTTCTTGAACTTCTTCAATGAAAAAAAAGGTAAAATTAGTAACCTCTTGCCTCCGACAGGTGTCTCTCTCTTAGATAACCCTGAAATTGTTGAGGAGCCCCTAAGGCCTCTGGTGCACCTTAGTAACTTTGCACCCATTGACCTTCCTGAGTTAAATTCAGTGGTGTTGGCAGCCAAACCATCTACGTGTCTTTTAGACCCAATTCCATCTAAATTGCTGAAGGAAACTCTTCCTTTGATCAGTACGTCCTTGCTTAGCTTGATCAATACGTCTTTATTAACAGGATATATTCCCCAGTCTTTTCAAACTGCCCTGATTAAACCTCTCCTTAAAAACCTACTCTTGACTCAAGCACCCTTGCTAACTATAGACCAATATCCAACCTTCTTTTTATTTCTAAAGTCCTAGAGACAGTTGTTGCAAATCAACTTTGTGATTTTCTTCATAACAACGGTTTATTGGAGGATTTCCAGTCTGGATTTAGAACCCATCACAGCACGGAGATTGCTCTGCCGAAGGTGACAAATGACCTACTCATGGCTTCAGACAGTGGTCTTCTCTCTGTTCTTGTCCTGTTGGATCTTAGTGCTGCGTTTGACACGATCAACCACCACATCCTGCTTCAGAGACTGAAACAATCCATTGGCATAGCAGGATTCGCTCTTTCCTGGTTTAAATCTTATCTAACGGATCCATTCCAATTTGTCCATATTAATAATGAATCCTCTGTGCACACGAAGATCTGCTACAGAGTCCCACAAGGGTCAGTGCTTGGACCGATCCTCTTTACCTTGTACATGCTTCCTCTGGGTAAAATTATGAGGAAATACTTGATTAATTTCCACTGTTATGCAGATGACATACTTATCCATGAAGCCAGAAGAAGCAAACCAGGTTACCAAATTAGAAGCTTGTCTCAAAGATATAAAATCCTGGATGACCAATAACTTTCTGATGCTCAACTCAGACAAAACTGAAGTTCTTGTCTCGGTCCTAAACGCCTTAGAGAAGCATTCTCTAAAAATATAGCTACGCTAGTTGGCATCAGTCTGGCATCCAGCCCCACTGTGCAAAATCTGGGAGTTTTATTTGATCAGGATTTGTCCCTTAGCTCCCACATTCAACAAATCTCTTGGATAGCTTCTTTCCACCTGCACAATATCTCAAAAATTAGACCAATCTTGTCTCAGAGTGATGCAGAAAAACTAGTCCATGCCTTTGTTACCTCTAGGCTGGATTACTGTAATTCTCTCTTATCAGGCTGCTCCAGTAAGTCATTAAGGACTCTTCAGCTGATCCAAAATGCAGCAGCTCAGGTATTGACTAGAACCAGAAGAAGGGAGCACATCTCTCCTGTCTTAACCTCTCTTCATTGGCTCCCTATTAAATCTAAAATTGAGTTTAAAATCCTCCTTATGACATATAAAGCGCTTAACAGCCAGGCTCCATCATATCTCGACGAACTTGTTATACTTTACTTTCCGTCTAGACCGTTATGCTCACAGTCTGCAGGCCTGCTCGTTGTACCAAATGTCTCTAAAAGTAGTATTGGAGGAAGTGCTTTCAGCTACCAGGCACCTCTCCTCTGGAATCATTTACTGCTCGAGGTTCGGGGGGCAGACACCCTCTCAACTTTCAAGAGTAGACTTAAAACGTTCCTCTTTGATAACGCTTATAGTTGGGGCTGATTTGAACCAGCTCTTAGTTATGCTGCTATAGGTTTAGACTGCCAGGGTTATCTGGCACACTGAGCTAGAGTCTGTCTCTATCTCTCCTTTAGATCTTTATGTCCCATATGAGTGTCCCTGAGTCTCTTAGCTTCCACTGGACTAATGCTGCAGACGGTCTGCTGTGGAACTGCCTGACCCCAGCTGCATTGTCCTTGAATGTCCGCCTCAGGCCCTGAGCTCCTCCATCTCTTAGGCTCCTCTGGACCGTTGCTGCAGACATGTATGTCGGCCTAATTGACATCTATAAAATAAAACTAGAGGAAACTGCCATTGAGTTTTAACTTTAATTACCTTAAATTAATTTAGCATAGTCCATAATCAGTTACTTCATTATCCTGTACATTGAAGTCATTTTCTCCCATCAAATTGCTAACCAGATCTCTCTGTATGTCTCTGAGCCCCAGCCTCCTGGGTTGCTCTGGACTGATGGCTGCTGCAGACCTGCCTGACTTTAGCCGCATCGTCTATGATTGTCTGCCTCGGGCCCTGAGCTCCTTCTTCTCTTGGATTCCTCTGGACTGTTACTGCAGACATGAACATCAGGCTCACTGACATTAAGAACATAAAACTAGAGTTGACTACTATTAGGCCTGCTGACTGTTATCACATTTAATTAATTTAACATTGTCCTGTAAACTGAATTTATTTTGTTTCACTATTACATGAGCTGTTCTTGTTGTTGCTGTTGTTTCTGCTGTCCCCTGTCTCTCTCTCACCCTCATTCTCTACTCTCTCTCCCTCCCCCTCCCTCTCCTTACTCATTCTCTCGCTCCTTCCCCTTACCTTGTTCTCTCACTCTTCCCCCCTGCCCCCTCCCCTCTTCTCTCTCTCTCTCTCTCTCCCTCTCTCCCTCACTCCCTCAATCTCTCTACATTCCTCCCCAACCCAACAGCAGCATGGTGGCTGTCTGGCATGAGTCGGGTCCTGCCCAAGGTTTCTGCCTGTTAAAAGGAAGTTTTTTCTTGCCACTGCTACTTATGTTAGATGAGATGGGCCAAAACCCATCTTAGGTTGGTTCTTGATCATCAAACGATGAGCGTGATCTAGATCTGCTCTTGTTCTTTGAAAAGCGTCTTGAGATGACAACTGTTGTGAATTGGCGCTATATAAATAAAATTTAATTTGATTTGATTTGATCTATGGCCACAATTTGCTTGGCCCCTTGAAAGTGTTGAAAGATAAATTTGGGTCTAGTACATCTCCTCAACTTAATGAGTCTGATTTTGTTTCCAAATGCAGAGAACATCTGCACCGTGCTGCCTTGCTCTCTTCCTCTCAGGCAGGTGTGTAGGAGAGGTGGTTGAGTGGCAGTTCAGCCTGGCGATAAGGTTCTTGTGCTGTTACCTTCACCTGGTTCTGCTCTCACTTCTGGCTTCTCTGGTCCCTATGTGGCAGAAAGTAGAGTGCCAGATACAAACTTTGTTATCCACACACCTGAGCATAGGAGGAAAACTTGTTTGTGCCACATTAACATGCTCAAACCTTTCTATTCCAGGGCAGCTGGTCCGGAGGAGTCTAAAGCTGCTGTTCCAGTAGTGGCCTCTCGTTCATTGATCTGTGTCACAGCTGAGTCTGATGGGTTGGTGGGTCCAGCTGACGGTACCCATGGTGATAGGCTATCAAACTCTGAGCTGTTGTCTGGCATAGATAGTCACTTGTCATACCTCCCCGAAGCCCAGTGTCATGACATAATTGATTTAGTCTGCTCCTACCCCACCTTATTTGGTGATGTGCTGTCATGCACCACAGTGTTGGAGCATGACATTGATGTTGGCAATGCGAAACCCATTAAGCAGCATGCATATCATTGTTCAATGGAGAAAAGAGAGAGCATGAAAAAAGAAGTCAACTACCTGATAGAAAATGGTCTAGCTAATCCAAGCAGGAGTCCCTGGAGCTCTACGTGTTTGCTTGCCCCAAAATCTGATGGAACCCCTCGTTTCTGCACCGACTTTAGGAAGGTCAATGCAGTTACTGTGCCAGACTCCTTCCCCTTGCCTCATATGGAGGACTGTATTGACAGCATTGGACCCTCCACATTCATCACAAAGTTGGACTTACTTAAGTGTTACTGGCAGGTTCCATTAACTCCACATGCATTTGGCATATCAGCATTTGTTACTTCTGATGACTTCATGCACTATACAGTTATGGCCTTCGGCATGAGAAGTGCGCCTGCTACTCTTCAGCGCCTTATGCACCTGGTGCTGGGGTATGTGCAAAACTGCAATGTTTATCTGGATGATGTAGTGGTGTACGCGAGTAGTTGGGAGAGCCATATTGCTACTCTACATACAGTTTTCCAGCGACTTGCAAAAGCATCCTTGACGCTTAACCCTGCAAAGTGCAAGTTTGGCAAGGCTAGTGTTATCTACATGGGAAAGCAGGTTGGGCTTTGGCAGGTCCGTCCAGTAGATGCAAAGGTGGAGGCTGTGCTGTCCTTTTCGATCCCCACTACAAGGCGTGAGCTCTGCCGTTTCCTGGGGATGGTGGGCTATTGCCGGTGTTTCTGTAAAAGCTTTTCTGTGGTGGTTGCTCCCTTGACTAGGTTGTGTCGTCCAGTGGTTCCTTCTGTGTGGACGGAGGAATGTGACTATTCATTTAGTGCTGCTAAGTCTCTCCTCTGTAGTGCCCCTTTACTGGCTGCCCCAAACTTCTCATTGCCTTTCAAGCTTGAGAAGTTGGCAAATGGAGCAGGTGCTGTGCTCCTGCAGGATGGTGAAGGAGATGTGTGCCACCTAGTGTGCTACTTTGCTGTGAAATTCAAGAAACATCAGTTGAACTATTCTAAAATTAAAAAGGAGACCCTGGGTATGTTGTTAGCCCTCCAGCATTTTGAGGTGTATGTTGGCTTTTCTCCTGTCATGGTTTACACAGATCATAACCCTCTTGAGTTCCTGCAGTAGATGTATAATCACAACCAGTGGTCGATGAGCAGGGCTCTCCTGGTTCAGGAATACAACCTCACCATCCAGCACAGAAAAGGGGCTGACAACCTGGTGGCTGATGCACTTTCCTGTGGGTGAGATACCAATCAAAATGTGCATTAGTTGTATTCCTGTCTAGCAAAATGATCCAACTTAGAAAACAATATGCAGTGACGTGAAATCCTGTGAATGTAAGTATAATAGTGGATCCTAGTGTCATACTAGTTTGTTCTTATGGTAGGGGGTGTTACATGCCTTGGGTGTTTGTGTGCTGTTTTCTGTGTTTGTGTGCTGTTTTTCTCTGTTTCTTTCTCCCTGTAGGTTTTCTCCACTGCAGTAGAGGTGTGGCAGGTGTGGCTGATCTGCTGATGAGCAGCAGACTGTATAAAGGAAGACAGGGCTGTGGTCTCTCTCTCTCTCTCTCATTCCCTCCTGTCAGTGATCCTGTGTGGACCTGGTTGAAAGAGTGTGTGACTTTGGTGTGGCAGGACTGAGCCGGCCTCCGGTGGCAGTGGAGCCTGCAGTGTATTCAGTTTTCTTTTGTTACCTTAGCTTACCATTTGTGTTGTATTGGTGTTTTTCTCGGCCTAGTGCTTGTTTTAAGTTGGTTGTTAACCTCAAGAATAAACTTTTCTGTATGATCAATTACCCTGGATGCCGTTACTTTACCTTGGTTCCTTTTTAAAACTATTGTTACCATTTTCATCCCCTTTTTACATATTTTGGTACGTGACATGGTGTACTATGGTCTGATAAAGGTGTGGAGCTTCATCTGCATAATTTTCAATGGGCATTCATTTAGATTTTTTTTTTTAACAAATCTTCCCTTTACTGTGACACCAACATTTTTCAAATTGACTTTGTGGTTACATGGTTATCATCATTTGATAATAGGTATGATATTTTTTAGCAGAAAAGCTAAAAAGACCTTAGGGCTCAAGAGATTTAAAAACTGGAGGCCTGTGTTGCTGCTCTGTGGGAACTGTAAAATTATGTCCAAAGCTCCGGTGCTTAGGCCCAGGGAGGTGATGGGAGAGGTGATCCATGTGGACCAGAGCTACTGTGTGCCCAGCAGGTCTATTATTAATTATGTTACCACAGCTCCCTGTACTGGCAACTTTAGGAGCAGCTGTTACATGGCAGCAGTCCGGACGCACCCTGGCGGGCAGGAGCAGTGGTGCAGGAGGCCTTCAACAGAGGAGGAGTCTCAAATATGGGTCATCTGCTGGAGCTAACTGGACCTAGTCTGGAGGACACTGCTTCCTTGGCGGGGAGACTGGGAGGCAGGTTGGAGAAAATCACTGGCCAGTTACTGAACCAGTGGAGCAGCTGTCTGTAGGACATAAGCACCTCTTGCTGGAGTTGGAGGAGTAAAGCAGAGAGGTCCCCGTCCAGAGGATTCTTTCCCTTCCATCGTGGTCAGAACAAGTGTCAGCTTTTGAACTTCTTGCTGGGACAGGCCAAAATGTTCATCTAAATGAGCAGGAAAAGGAAGGTAGAGGAGGAGGTGATAGTGGACCTAGTGATGGTGTTCAGTAGGATGGTCAGAGCAAGGATTCTAGTGGATTTCCAGTCTTTTAAAAACATGGAGTATATGGACTCTTTTAAATACTTATGTGGACTTATGCTGGTGTGCTGTGCTCTGTGGAGCAGCAGCAGCAGCTTGTGAAGGAGAGCTTCAGATCTGTCTGATCTGTTTATTTATTTTATAATGCAAAGGTACTTAAAAAAAGATGTACACATTCTTAAAACAGAAAATAAAGGAACTTAAAAATCAAAAACCTCTCTCTCTCTTCATTTCAACCTGGTCGTTGACTGTGTTCCGGTGTGGACGTGCTGAGAGGTGCAATAGACGTGATATTGACAAACACTCCCTGGTTAGAGGGAGGTAATTGAAAAGAGGTGTAGACATGGAGGGGAGGAGGAGGGAAGAATGTGACTCCCTCCTGAGGGAGTCCTTAAAATCCCTCACACCTGAGAGGATGTTCACTCGTTCGCAGTGATGAAGATCCCCGATGACAGTGAGCAACGGGCGCACTGTGAGGTGTGATGACAGCCAGAACACAGAGAGGCCTCTGATGTACACCAGCCACGCCTTCATTTCCTAGCATGCTTTGAGGTTTCATTTGTAAGACACAAGGAAACCTTCAGAACCGGTAAACACAGCAGACTGTCTTTATGTTTGTCAGATATCCAGACATCCACTCTGTGTAGGAATGTGGTGGTGTGAAATAGCATAATCATCTGAGGAAGGTGACCCACTCCTGCAGATATAAAGACTGATTGATATGGGAAAAAAAATCCTTTTCAATCATTTCAATCAAATCTTCTCTGAAAAATGACTAATACTAATTTAAATTCTGCACACTGTATCTGTAAATACTACACACTGCAGCTACAAAAACATTACACACTGCAACATAAAATTCTACCCACTGTGTCTTTAAATACTACAACTGTAACTTTAAATGTTACACACTGCAAATGTAAAGCCAGGGTAGGCAGGATCTGAGGAAGTGCCAGTTTTGGGGAGAATTTTTGAATGTAAACACTACCCCTCCTCACCAGTTTCCCCCTCAGCTCCTCTTCTTCCCTCACTCACTGCTCCAGTGGGCCCCGCCCACAAACAGACGCTCCTGCTCGTTCGGACTCCCCAGCAATTTACTACAAGATTAGTAAATTATCATTACCATCACCAATCACATCAGCAAAGACTTGAACAACTTTTGTCACGACAGAGTCACCAGTAGTAATGGTGCCTAAAAGATTACACATGAGATAAAATAAAACAACTTTATTGGAAAAATAATATCCAAACAATAAGTCCTCTTGGTCAGATGTACATCTTGTAGGACCTTTATGGTGTTCAAACTCCTTGCTCTGGACCTCTGGACTTTCTGTTATACAGCTTGCAGTACCTGAAATGAAGAGAAGGAGAGTATGGTAGGAAGATATTACTCTGTCTCAAATATCTGTTGCACTTATTTATTTTAACTCTCCAAGCTACTTCATCACTCAACAACACTACTATGCAGGCTTTTTTAAAACAACATGTAAGAATGACCCTGAGAGCGGCCGTGACCATATAAGGAGGCAGAGGCAGGAGATGAGTTAAACCCACACAGTGGGCATTTATTTGCAGTATATAGACCAAAAACCAATAAAACACACCATGCTCAGTCCATTGTGCACACGAGAGAATTTTTAGCTCAGAGGAAAGCGCTCCCCTATATACCCTCCCCGATTGGGTGCTACCACCTGTAGGGGTGTGGAAAAACTGTAACAAGTTTAATATAACTATTTAAAATGACCTACTTAAAATATACAAACCTATGATCCAGACTAAATCACAGAACCTAACTACGAGTGTACATTAATCACATACTGTGATCATCCTCCCAATTGAATGTTACACGTGGCACTGTTCACCCCCCATACCCATCTGCCAGTTGGAACCCTCTCGGAATGCTAAAAAGGCTGTTTGTTTCCCCGGGGACTCTTTTACATACGCACCCTGGGAGTGGAGACAGAAAGGCACAGGTAAGTGTTCACAATATTCACGTCAAACTAATTTTAGACTGCACTACTTCCACCTTTTACTCAAGCACACAAATCTGCTAAAACCCTCATCCACATCGTATGCACTGTGTTACAGGTGGTGCGGCTAAATTAACCCCCGGCTACCGGACGAGCTACTGGACGTCCCCGGAAAACACCTATACAGATACACACATACACACACCATTAACCAAATCAGAATAAAAGTATTTTAACTGAAATACCTCTGTGGCTCATCATTTGCTAATAATGTGTACCTTTTAATTTAACAACCCTAAATGTTGTGTCTACCTGCAATATATATATATATCAAAACTGCTTAGCTGCCCCAACCCTCAGCTACACGCTGCAGTAGTAACGGAGACAACAGAAGCCTCCGTTACACAACAATGATGCTTCCAATTAAATTCAGTTATAATAAAGATAAAGACTTAAGATAATTAGACATGGGGCCCAGTCAACATGAAAGCACTGGTGCAACTGTAGATGCCAACAGACTACCATGCAGACACTGGTGACTGTAGGTGTGCAATATGACCAAAATGTCACATCCTAAAACTGAAATTTTATGAATATAACTTCTGTTCCCTGAAGGAGAGGAACGAGGTACAACACATATAGTATGGGATATTATGCTCCCGCGTGGCCTGACTGAAGACATCTTTATTCGCGCCTTTATGGCAGATGGTCTGTGGCGACGTCTGGGAGGCTCCGCCTGCACATATATACGTGTAACACCAAAGTCATCCTTCAGTTCGATAGCCGCTCTTCACCGAGCCCAACTGTGCAGTGGGGCAACCCAGTGTTGTACCTCATTCATCTCCTTCAGGGAACAGAAGTTATAGTTACATATTCATAACATTTCATTACCTTTCCGTCGATTCACCTGGTACAACACATATAGTATGGGACATATATACACGCCCCACAGAGCAGCCACCAAACCGGAGTCAAACCTCCAAACCTCCAAAACTTTAGTGCATTGTAGACCCAGCAGAAAGGACAGAATGAGCCAATGAAGGGGCTGTCACATCCAAACGATAAAACCGAACAAAAGTGTGCGGTGATGACCAACTGGCTGCAGTGCAGATATCACTCACAGAAACCCCTTTAAACAAGGCCCATGAGGCCGCCATTCCCCTGGTTAAATGTGCCCTCACACCTTGGGGCAACGGAAGACCCCTGCTGCCGTATGCTAAGGAGATAGCCTCCACAATCCAGTCAGAAAGCCGCTGTTTAGACAGTGCCTTGCCCTCGGCTGGATTAGCAAAACAAACAAACAACTGGTCACATAAACGCACACTCTGAGTGCGGTCTATGTAAGTGCGTAGTGCACACACAGGGCAAAAGGAATGCAACCTCCTCTGCTCCTCAGATGCAAATGGAGGGGGGCAGAAGCTCAGTAGTTCAAAACTCATAGAGCTATAGGCTGTGGGGGGACTGTTTGGGCACAATGTAACCTTAGATCCATCCAGAGTGAACTGGGTACAAGAGGGATGCACAGACAAAGCATGAAGGTCACCTACTCACTTTGAAGACGCCAAAGCAAGTAGCAGTGCAGTTTTGTATGAAAGAAATGTCATGTCTGCTGACTCAATAGGCTCAAATGGGGCTCCACCAAGAGCCTCAAGCGCCAGCACTAAATCCCATGAGGGAACACTGGGTTTAAGCACAGGTCTCAGCCTGCGGACTCCCTTTAGGAAGCGCATAGCAGGAGGGTGAGTGCCTGGCATCACACCATCAAAGCCAACATGGCATGCAGATATAGCGTCCAAAAAGACCTTAACTGTTGAGAACGGGAGACCTATCCAGCAGCAGCTCCTAAAGGAATGTTAAAACATCGACAATAGAACTGCAATGGGAGTACATTTTGGTCCTGACACCACTGCTCAAACGCCTACCATTTATAGGCATATAGGCCTCTAGTAGATGATGCCCTTGCTCTGGATTGTTGCCACCACATTTGGGGGCAGACCCTGAGCTATTAAGTTGGACCTTTCAATAGGTAGGCATGTAGTCGCCATGGTTCCGGGCACGGGTGAATCACCTCTCTTTCTGCCTGGGAGAGGAGGTCTCATATCTGAGCCACCAATAGTGGATGCAATCTCTACTTTCTCACAAGAGGACCTGACCCCCCCTGGAGAGAAGAACCGGCCCAAGGTTTAAGAGACCCGGGGCCTCATGTATCAACACTTGCGTGGGACTCATACCAGAAAAGAGCGCACACAAGGTCCGTCACGCTGAAAAAAATATGTATGTATCAAGGTGTGCGGGCGCCGAAATCCACGTGTGTTTCCTTGATAAATCCCAATCAGCTTGGAATTGAGCGCAGATGTCGGAGTGACTGGGCCCGCCCCGTTACGCCCTCCTATAAATATGCAGATTTATTTAAATAAGGTCTCCCTGTCCTCGCACGCAGACAAAATGACAAGAAAAACTAAATTTACGGCATGCGAGGTGGAGGTGTTGGTGGCGGAGGTGGAGGAGCGACAGCGTGTTTTGTTTGGCAGCCTGTCCATTGGCGTCAGTGCAAAACGAAAACGCTTGGAGTGGGAGAAAGTTTGCGAGAGGGTGAACGCGGTGGGTTCCGAGACACGCAACCCCGCGGAGATTAAAAAAAAAGTGGTCGGACCTCAAGGTGGAGGTCAAGCGGCGTACAGCTGCCCTCCGGAGGAGTACTGGCCAGACAGGTGGGGCTCCGGGGGAGGAGACCCTCATGCCGTTTGAGCAGCGGGTGGTGGTGATTATTATAATAGGGTAAATGGCGTGTCACACCAATGTCCACATGCTTTGCCATCCCACTGAGCAAAAGACATATATTAAACGTCTAGTCTAAGTTTATTCTTCATTTCAACGTCGGGATTCAGTCTATTTTTAGACGTGATTTATACTTCGCCCTTAACTTCATTTTTCGATAACTTTTTATGCAATAAACAACTGTAATGTGCATAACTGACCTCTAAATACTGGATTACATTACCTATGATACCGTTGAGAGAGATCTAAACGCAACAGATACACAGAAGCAGGAATTGAAATGAACCAATATTTTTATTGTGTCACAGAAATCAATGTGTCGGCCGTGTCGCCGGCTTGCGGAACCCCGGCCCGCGGCAGCCCGTCCGCCAGCTCGGAGTTGTCGGCCAGGACCAGCGGCATTCGGGCCACCCCGGCCCCCGCACCAGCACCAGCATCAGCACCAGCGCACTGACAAGCGGTGGAGCGTCCACCAGCCGCGGTGCTTCCGCTGGACCACCCGGACGCAGTGGAAGGGTCCTCACGGAGGCGGTCCTGCAATGATGATTTCTTCCTGCAGGAAGAAATCTTTTTCACCCATTTTAACCGGTTTTAAACAACTTTTAAGACTGCATTTTAAGAGTTTGCTGGCTTTTAAGTTGAACTTTTACCTCGTATGGGTTTTTATTTTATTTTATTTTACCTGATTTTATTTCATTTTATCTGTCGTAGCGGTGAAAAAGAGTGCAGGTTCCCGCAAGCCGTCATTTTTATTCGGTTTTAAAATGTTCTGATTGCTTTTAACATTTTGTTCCTTGAGCAAAGGATTATTTTTATCTTTTTGCTTTTTTTTGATTTTATGCACTCTTGCTGAGCTAGCTACATGACACCCATGTAGACTACCGCCATAGATACTTCCTTACCTGCTGAAGTTAGTCAACAACTGAAAAGAGCCCAGCGAAAGATCGACAATCTTCTAGAGGACATTGGTCGACTCTCAGACGAGCTGCAGAGGAAGGACTCACTCCTGGCCACTTTTAAATCTCAGCTCCCGGCGTTGTCCAGCTGGCTGGAGAGCACACAGACCAGCGAGCTGCCACAGCATAGCTCTGCCGCTGCACTGAGGGACACCGTCGTCTGATAGCCTTCCTCCTCCACCTGTCAGCGGCCCTCCAGCTCTACTCCAAACAAAGGGAACCCCTGGTCTGAGGTAGTGGTACGCAGTCGTAAAAAGGCTCCTGCCGGGGCTCCGTGCGGGGTTTCCTCCTCCATCGGCATCCCCCTCTCCAACAAATATTCAGCTCTGTCCATGATTGTGGAGCCACTGGACCAGGGCCCTGCTGATCCCGAGGTCTCCCCGAGGGATGCTGTGCCCTCGCTGGCGTACACCACAGCCTTCCCTCCACTCATGGCTGCCTGTGCCCCACCGGATCGTCATCCAGCGCCAGGCCGTCCAGCACCGTGCCGCTCGCCTCTGTCCCCCCGTCCCTCAACCCAGCGGAGGCGGCTCCTCAAGGACGCGGTGCAGTGGCACACTGGACGTCCTCATACCCGGGCGCCTGACGGGGAGGACGAGTCCACCGAGCCAGCCGCCCCCCTCAGGCAACAGGCCACGACACTCGTCATAGGGGACTCCATCATCTGGAATGTCCATCTGATGGTAGCATTCACCCTGTCCTTTCCCGGTGCCACTGTTGCAAACATCCCTGAGAAAATCCTAAGCGCCCTGAATTCACGTTCTTAGGTAAACATGGTTGTCATACATGCGGGCACCAATGACACCTCCAGACAACAGTCCGAGCTTTGAACAAACTCTCACAGCCCCAGCTGCGTGTTTTTATCTCCGGCCCCACCCCCACCTGTGGCAGAGGTACTGGGCGCTTCAGCAGGCTGCTCAGCCTGAACAACCTGGCTCTCATCAGCCTGCAGTGCCCACAATGTCGGCTTTGTTGACAATTTCGATGCTTTTTGGAAGAGGAGACATCTTTTTGGATCAGATGGTCTTCATCTTAATAGAGCTGGCACCCGCCTGCTGGCCGCCAACCTGGCATACGGTCTACAACACACTCCTATGATTCCTATGATTTTAGTTCCACCTCTGTCACACACAATACTGGACTTGGGCCCTTTGTTTTCATTAACCATTCACCCATTCCTGTCATAATCACTCAGCGAGAGACAGACAGACTCCATCGTGTACACTCTGTGAACTTCAATAACCTCAGACCTCTCCCAAAACATCAACAGTCTAACCACACAGTCTGTAAATCTAGTGCTGGGCGATATGGAAAAAAAAGTGTATAACGATATGTATCGTTTTATATCACGATAACGATATACCACGATATAGCTATGGTATGCTTTCAGTTCTATGAAAAATTAAAGTGTATACAGCTGCCCTAGTGCAGTGCCAGTACAAGACCAGCACTTAAAACTAGAAAAATGAATAAATAAATACGTGGCTGAAGTGCGTTCATGTCTGTGCTCACCCAAAGTTATGCAACACTCACAGAATACGCCGATAGTGTGAGCCAAAGCACTCCATAATAACAATAATAATAATAATAAATTTAATTTGTAATGCACTTTACATTTACAAAAAATCTCAAAGTGCTACAGTACACAGTAAAAAAAGAGCAGCAACAATAAAAAAAGAAGCAATAGAATGACAGTCACAGATTGGCATAAAAAAAGCATAAAAGAATAAAAAAAATAAAGAATATAGAGTTGCAATGTAAGAGGCAAGGTAGTAAAAGCATAGAGGAAAGCTAACCAAAGGCTTTATTAAAAAAGTAGGTCTTTAGGGCTCTTTTGAAGAGGTTGTTCACACTGCTGGATGTTTCTCCTCCAAAGCTGCTCTCTGCCTCCATCGCTGTTTACTTTACTCTTGAAGCATGTAGCAAGACCCGAGCATGAATCCGAGCGCTTTATTCGCCTATCAGGGGCAGACAGGTAAGGTGATTTGATTCGCCACAACTCCAGAAATGATTGAAAAACTACAGAATGTCACAAAATTACGTTTCCTCACTCCTGGCTTGAAGGGTAGAAATGCGCAGCCGCGCTCCCAGCTGACAGGAAGTCAAACCACTGTTGTAGTTCTTTTGTGTTGCTAGCGCGGTCAAGAGTGTTGGCTCTCACTGAGAGATGACTACAAAAATGGACGAACCTGTTCATCAGGTTGTTTAACACGGCTGAAAATGATCATCTATTAATGTTGTTCCCGCTCCTGCCCACTCCCGTTGCTTTTTTTCCCGTCCCGTCCTGATCAAGGCATTAATTAAATAATGACTCCCATCCCGTGGGATTCCCGCGGGAATCACGTGACCCACGGGAATTCCCGAAAAATTCTCCTCTACAGGGAAGGTCCCGGAGCAGATGAAAAAGGTGCCGGAGTGGCTGAAATAGGTCCCAGATCCGATCAAAAGAGGTCCCGGAGCGCGCTCCGGCTTGCTCCGGCACAAATTAAGCACTGCTTACAATGATCACCTCACGTGTGTAACCCAGGAAACCCGCGACGGCGGGAGATGCTGGACACGAAGAGGGCACGTAAAGCGGCGTCATGTCGCAAAATCGAAAGAGAAATGCGAGCCTACATGTCAATGCATCCTTTTCTTTGTAAGAAAATATTGTTTTCTTTCCCGTCTGACACCAAATACACTTACTGAATGTGCAATTATTGTTGTTGTTACTATGAATCATCTGATGGCACAAGCCCTATGGATAAAATACAGCCTATCGCTCGAAACGATAAAAATAGAAATGGCACGATAGACATTTTCTATCGCTCTCTTTTAAACAAATCTTTTATTGTCCATGACCTGATTTTAGACAACAAGGTGGGTGATTGTCTGCTTTTAACTGAAACGTGGCTGGGTACAGATGCGCCAGTTATTCTCACTGAGGCCTCCCCACCTAATTTTAACTTTACGTTCTCTCTTAGAAGTGGCAGGAAAGGTGGTGGTACTGCATCAATAATCAACAACTTACGAAGGACAAATGAAATACAATTTGATCAGTACACCACCTTTGAACATCATGCAGTTGTTTAACAGTCCCTCAATTCTTTGTATAACTGTTTACAGACCACCAAAACATGATGTTGCTTTTATCAGTGAATTTTCTGAATTTTTAGCAATAATCCATGCCACTTACAATTTTATTATTATATCTGGTGATTTGGTGATTTTAATTTACACATAGACAATCCATTTGATTCAATGGCAAAAGAGTTTTTAAATCTACTTAATTGCTTGGATTTTACACAACACGTCACACAGCCGACTCACCACAGAGGACACACCTTGAATCTAGTCCTCAGCTATGGCCTGTCAGCCAGTGTGTCCTTTGTTGTTGACCTGGCTGTGTCAGACCATTATTGTGTGTTTTTTAATATCACCAGTTTTATTCAGCGGGAGACCTCAGTGCGAACTGTCAGGAAACGCTACGTCAGAAGTGGCTGTAAATTTTATCGAGATCATGAGCAAGCATCCCTCAGCTACTCTACCTGCATCCTGTGATTTTATTGTTCAACATTTTATCAACAAACTTGAAACTCGTAGCTCCACTGAAAACAAAAAAGGTACTGCCTAAGCGCACACCGCCATGGAGAAATGAGGAAATCAAAAAACTGAAAAGAAATTGCAGGGTAGCTGAGCGGAGATGGAGGAAAAATAAAATCACAATTAATCATCAAATATACTGTGAGCAACTGAAAATGTACAATAAAGCTCTCAGACACACAAGATCCACCTATTTCATGAACATAATCACGGATCATAAAAATAACCCTAAAATCCTCTTTGCTACAATTGATCTTTTAATCAACCTGGTTTTTAACAGATATCAAATCACTCCTTCAGACACACTTTGTGAAGGTTTTGCAGACCACTTCAGGGGTAAAATTGATTTTATATGATCCTCTATTTTATCTATTCAAAAAAATGTTTCTAATACAGTGGGAAGCTTGTTTTTACCTGAGGAAACACTGGACAGTTTTGTCCTGGTTGATGCTGAGATGCTTGGTAGAGTTTTCTCCCAAGTAAAACCAACAACCTGCCTTTTAGACCCAATTCCCACATCACTTTTTAAAATGTTTTATGGATTCTTTGAAGGCAAGCTTTTAGATATAGTGAATTGTTCTCTTCAGACAGGCTCTTTCCCTGCTGCCCTTAAAACAGCAGTAGTGAGACCCGCTCTGAAGAAGAACAATTTGGATCCTAATGTTCTTAATAACTACAGACCAGTGTCCAACTTACCATTTTTAAGCAAAATTTTAGCAAAACTTGTTTTTATTCAGTTGAATGATTTTTTAAATAACCATTCCATCCATGAGAAATTTCAATCTGGATTTAGGACGAACCACAGTACCGAGACTGCATGATCTTAGGTGCATCTTGAACTCACACAAGCTTACAGTCCTTGTGCTACTGGATCTAAGCGCTGCTTTTGATACAGTAGATCACACAATTCTTTTAAATAGACTAAGGCACCTTGTAGGCCTCTCTGGTACTGCCTTTCAATGGTTTAACTCCTATCTCACAGATCGAAAGTTTCTTGTACATTTGGACACATGCTCTTCAAAGATTCATAGCATTAAATGTGGTGTGCCCCAAGGCTCAATTTTAGGCCCCATACTTTTTAATTTATATATGCTCCCACTGGGAGATGTCATCAGGAGGCATGGTATCACTTTTCACAGCTATGCTGATGACACACAGCTCTACATATCCATGTCTCCTGATGACACAGGGCCAATTGATGCCCTTTTTAGCTGTATCCTAGACATTAATCCTGGATGGCAGAAAACTTCCTACAGCTCAACCAGGACAAAACTGAGGTTTCTATTATCGATCCTAAGGCTCAGGGAGAGAAACTTTTTTCAAAACTGAAAACCCTGTCTTTAATTCCATCAAACCAGGTAAAGAATCTGGGCGTCATCTTTGACTCTGAGCTGACTTTTATCGCACATATTAAAAATATAACAAAAACAGGGTTTTATCATTTAAAGAATATAGCCAGAGTCCGCCCCTTTCTCTCCTGGGCTAACACAGAGACGCTAATGCATGCTTTGATCTCCAGTCGTCTTGACTATTGTAACGCCCTGCTTTCTGGTCTTCCAAAAAGAAACATCTCAAGTCTACAACCGTTGCAAAACTCAGCAGCACGTGTGCTGACAAAGACCAGAAGGCGGTCACACATTACACCGGTTTTAAAATCACTGCATTGGCTCCCTGTGTGCTTTAGGATTGATTTTAAGGTCCTTTTAATGGTTTTTAAATGTCTTAGGGGTCTTGGACCTTCTTATCTTTCAGAATTGCTTTTAAAATATGAACCCTCGCGGACCCTGAGATCCTCTGGCACTGGCCTTTTAATAGTCCCCAAAGTGAGAACACGAACTTACGGTGAGGCACCTTTTCAGCACTATGGCCCCCGTCTTTGGAATAGCCTGGACCTTAGGGCCGCAGAGAATGTTCATATTTTTAAAAGCAGGCTCAAGATCCACCTATTTAATTTGGCTTTTAACTAATGTCTTATTTTGTAATCTATATTTTTATCCTATTTCTATCTTATTTTATTTCATTTATATATTTCAGTCCTCATTTTACATTTTATGTTTATTCTATTTGTTCACTTATTTTTAAATGGTATTTTAGTTATTAATCAGTATTTTATAATTTTATCTAGTTTGATGTTTTTAGCTGATTTAGTTAATGTTTTTTTGCCTTTCTCCAGTGTTTCCTCAGTGGGGGCCACCTGCACTGGAGGCTGTGACTGGCTCTGTCCAGGGTTTCTCTGCCTCGTGGTGTGCGCTTAGCTCGGCCAGGTGGTTGTCTGCAGCAGTGCCTGCTGCTGTGGGCCCTTCGCTTGCCTGTAGCGGGGTGCGCACCCGGGTGGAGGTGTCCTGGCCCTGGGCTGTGAGCAGCCTCCAGTGCAGTCGGCCTCCTGATGTTTCCTGACTTGGCTCCTCTGTACTCAGCCACACGCTTTTAAGATTGCATTATCTGTGTGTGTGTGTGTGTGTGTGTGTGTGTGTGTGTGTTTGGGGTGGGCTCTCAGTGAGGGTTGGGGGGTGGGGTGGCGGGCTGGATATGGGGGGGGTCTTTGTTTTAAATTGTAAATCACTTTGTGCTGCATTTCTTTTTGCCTGAAAAGTGCTATATAAATAAAGTTTGATTTATTGTCATTGTACTCAGTACAACGAAATTTGAGCGCCACACCATTTGGTGCATAGCAAAAGTAATAAATAAATGCTAAAATGAAAGCCATTTAAAACACAAAGATAAGGTAAGAATAAGAAGAAAGAAAAGTAAAAGGCAGTAATATATATATATATATATATATATATATATATATATATATATATCAGAACGGGACAAAAATGCTTCAGAGCTAAAAGGGTAGCTAATAGCTCAAGGTAATTGATTAGGCGCTTGCGTTGTCCTAGCGTCCACACCCCTCTCACTGCTGCGCCCTTGTTCTCTCCACGGGAGAAGAGCTGACATGCAAGATGGAGTTATCGTCAGCCTCCTCAGCTGAGTCCAGTGTTTGAGCAGCACTACAGCGATCATGGATGCCATCATGCCTGCCAGCTGTAAAATCGTCCAGAAATACAGTTTGCGTCCCAACTGAAATTGTGCAAGATAGCAGCGAAACGCAGCCACCCTGCATTCTGACGGAAGTGCTCAGCTTGAAACGGAGCATATTTCCAGCCCGAGAAATGATACCTGTTGACTCGGAGTCAGTGAACTTTATGTAAATTTACTGAAAAGCCCAGTGTTTGGATGTGCGGTAGGGTGAATGACAGTTGAGCCGCTGCTCGCTCTCTGGAGCTCGCAATTAGTGCCCAATTGTCAGGCTAAGATGTGAACACCTTTCTCCCGTAGCGGAGCCAATGCCACCTCGACCCATTTGGTGAATGTTCAGGGGGCGAGTGATAAGCCAAATGGCAGCACCAGGTAATTCGTAGGCTATGCCCTCTAATGCAAACCTTAGAAACTGCCTGTAGTCCTGATGATTCGCTACATGAAAGTAAGCATCTGTCAGATCGATAGTTGTAAACCAATCTCCCGGTCTGGTCACGCCCAGTAGCTGTCTGAGTGTAAGCATCTTGAACCTGTAACTCGTAGGTATTCGTTTAACACTCACAAGTCTAGAATAGGACAGAGCCCTCCTTTCTCTTTACTGAACAATGAAATAGCAGCTGTATCAGCCTTTGTTCGTTTCCGAAGTGGGAACAACTCGTATCGCTCTCTTGTTCAACAAGTTGTTTATTTCTTCCCTCAGCACTGCTGCTGCTTCTTCTGCTACAACTGTGTGTATTACAGAGTGGAAGCGAGGCGGCCGGGCCCTGATTTGTAAGCGGTAGTCCATGGCAACAGTTGTCTCTACCCATGGTGAGACTGCACACGCGTGCCACAGAGGGAGATGAACAGTCAGTCGACTGACCTCCAGCACTGTGGGGGAGGGGTTGTTGCCCTCTAGCGGCCAGCAGAGAACAGCAACACTTTCCCGCCTAGACTTGACTGATTTATGATGTTTTGAGAACAAAACAAAACCTTTATTTGACTCGACAAATGCACATTTGTAACATTCACACAGTGAATAACAGACGCCATTATTGGGGCGTGTGTGTGAGCGAGGTTTTGTGCTTGGGAGACTGTGTTAGGGGATTGCAGCACCTCTCGGGACCGGACCCCTGAATAAACTTTAAACATGGCCTCTTTGGTGGCAAAAACTGAAGGGCGGAAGTGTCTCCGTGCTTTTGGGCCCCTCTCGAATGGATCCCAAAGCTTGGATGACTGCTGCTTCTTCCTCCTGGGCACTGGGCCCTTCTGGAGGCCTGGTGGCGGACCGAGGGGCGTGGGTTCTGACCGGGTACATGCTGCTTCACCAGCTGGGGCCCAAAACTAGCAGGCGCTACAGTCCTCTTGGGAGGAGGCGCCGGTGACGTCTGGGGATGATGCTGCTCAAAGCTTTGGTTTGTTTCTTCCTCAGCTCGAACTTAGCCTGAATGGCGTTGAGGGACTGCCCAAACAAACTGCTGGCCAACACAGGCTCGTCAAGATAAACTGCTCTGTCCCTCTCCAGAACGTCGGACAGAGTCAGCCACAGGTGCCTCTGCGCCACCACTGTGGAGGCCATGCCTCTACCTAGAGAGAGCGCTGCAAAGCGGGACACACGGAGAATGTAATCTGTGGCGACTCTAACTTCATTGAGGAGAGGAGAAAGCAAAATGTCAGGAGGCATACATGAGCCAAGTTCTACCAGACACATGGCTTGATATGTCTGAAGCATGGTGACAGAGCTCAGTGCACAAGCCGCACTTGCCTGTGTCCTGTAAATCTTGTCCAGCTGTGACGCTGAAAACCTGCAGTGCTTGGATGGGAGCGCGCCGGGGCCAGATAGGCTGCCAGGGACGCCTCCATAGGCGAAGGGTTCACCAAACCAGCTTTTTCAGCTCCATCCAGGTCCAGAAACTGTCCACAATCGGGCACTGTGGCGCGGGTGGACAGCAGCTTGCTCCATGTTGAAGTTAGTTCCGCAACAAAATCCGGGAACATAGGCAAACTGTTCTTAACAGTAGTCGGTTCGGGTGCTCCCTGGACTCGGAGAGGAGGGGATCGTGCAGCGCAATAGCAGTCTTTCCTAATATTCACTCCACAAACTTGACTTGCCTTTCCAGGTTTGAGCTCCAAAGCCGGCGACAGGACTCACACGACTTGGGCTCAGTCAGCGCCCTCCTGGCGTGGACAACCCCCAGGCAAACAGGGCAAGCCTCATGGAGCTCTTTCTCATGAAGGAAGAAGCCACACCCCTGAGGACAGGGGCAAACAGAAGACTTCGCCTTCACTTTCTTAGGCTCAGCGCTCATAACAAGACACAGAAGCTGAACAAAATTAGCGCTCCGCGGGTAGCCGCAGGCCAACACAAACAGGGGCAGTTGAGCTAAGATCAATCAGGCAACAGCCACAGCCAAGACCAAGCTAAGCTAGCAGCAGCTAGTTAGCCCAACTCAGTGGAGGTGTTCTCAGCGAGGTGAAGAGCGTAAGAACTGAAGGAGGACTGTAATGTTACACATATATATGTGCAGGTGGAGCCTCCCAGACATCACCACAGATCATCTGCCATATAGGCGTAAATAAAGGTGTCTTCAGTCAGGAGACACGGGGGCATAATATCCCATACTATATGTGTTGTACTGAGTGAACCGACTGTAAGGGAAATCTTCAATACAGCAGCAACCGTATAGCAGCCGCTACGACAGCTTAAAAGCAGAGAAAAACTAACGTTGGCATCGGGCTAATACGTGCTACAAAAGTAGCTAAACTGGGGAACATTACATTTTTTCGGAAATCCACCAGATCCACCAAAGCAAGACAAATAATTACCCTTCCAACAGAAACAAAGCAACTGCTCTGTTGTCTCCACCGCTCAAAGGCTGCCCTGATGTTGTCTCTGGTTTGTCCTCTTGCTTTATCCAGAGCCTTCTTCGTCACAGCCTCTATCTTTATCTTCTTTGGCTGTGTAGCCAGCTGAGCTATCACGGGTACCGCTGGAACTTGTGTTTGAGGCTGCTTTGTTTCTGCCATTGTAAAATGCTCACATATTCTCTAGCTAACAAGGTATTTAGGCAGAGGAGTGTTCTTGCTATCTGCGGCAACAGCAAAGCCATGCGTGTGCCCACGGGTGAGGAGGGTGGGGTGGAGGGTAGAGGGGAGCGGGCAGTGCAGAGCAAGACATGAAGGCATCTGATTGGTTCTTAACATTCGGACCGAATGAAATGATTGGTCAAGATGCCATATTGTTTGCAAGTTCTCTCTGACACAATTGCAACTAGAAAAGCACTCTGAGAGCGCAAGCAGCTCACAGTATCCGGAATTTTGTCTGGATCAGGATCAACCTTTGACACCTCATAAAACTCATTGAGATCCTTTTGTGTAATTTTTTTACTAAAGACTCTGGCCATTTTTATAGAATTAAATGCAAAAATTCCAAAATTTAACCTATCTCACAATGATAAAGAACCCTTCAAAAAATTCCTGGATCCAGACGGCGATCCGGATCACCACCAAAATGTAATGGGATCCTCCTGGGGCTGAGATGCACCTCTGGTGAAAATTTCAGGTCACACCAAAACTTTTACTGTTACGTGTATTTTATTAACTTTTACTTGTGTTTAAACTGGTATGTTCACTGTTCATAATGTTCCTAAAACAACAAAGCTCATATTAGATACATAAATGCATGATTTATTATGCAATATTTGTAAGTGTACACTTCCTTGTATCTTCATTGGTTATCTTTCCATTTTAATTTTCTACAGCTTATTCCGGTTCCCAGGGTCGCGGGGGGGCTGGAGCCTATCCCAGCATCTTTGTGTGAAGGCAGGGGACACCCTGGACAAATCGCCAGTTCATTGCAGGGCTGACATATAGAGACAAACAACCATCCACGCTCACATTCACACCTTTGGGCAATTTGGAAGTGGCCAATTAACCTAACCCCACTTAGGCATGATTTTGGGACGTGGGAGGAAAACGGAGTACCTGGGGTAAACCCACGCAGACACAGGGAGAACATGCAAACTCCACACAGAAATGCCCTGACCCGGATTCAAACCCAGGACCTTCTTGCTGTGAGGCGACAGTGCTAACCACTACACCACTGTGCCGCCAATCTACACCACTGTGCCGACTCTAGCCACTTTTATAGAGTTAAATGCAAAAATTCCAATATTTGCCCTATCTCACAATGATAAAGAATCCTTCAAAAAATTCCTGGATCCAGAAGGCGATCCGGATCACCACCAAAATGTAATGGGATCCTCCTGGGGCTGAGACGCACCTCTGGTGAAAATTTCAGGTCAATCCGTCCGTAACTTTCTCTGTAAAGTTGCTAACAGACAAACAAACAAACCAACGCTACTGAAAACATACCCTCCTTGGCGGAGGTAATAAAATGTCATTTCATTGAAAAATCGCTCTGTCTTTGATTGCATCAAAATCAGAAAAACGCTTGCTGTTATATCCATGAATTTCACTCAGTTTACCAGGTTGTTTTGTTTTATTAGATGTTTCTAATGTCAGAAGCAGGGTCGTAATGTTTGCCAATTGTTTTGCTGATTCGTGCAGTTCACAGCACAACAGCTCCTTGTCATTTTCTTTCTTCGTTGACTCTGCTAGTAAACAAATAAGAAATGTCCCGCTTTCTGCCCCAAGGCTGCCCGCACATACCTGCAATGACATTGCACAGAAACCCGTCTATAACTTTAAATATTACACTCTAGTAGGGTGACCATTGGTCCTCTTTTACCTGGACATGTCCTCTTTTGGGGGGCTGTCCGGCCTGTGCGGGGGGAGTTTATAAAATCCCTCAAATGTCCAGGGTTTTGTATGGAAGCCCAATTTTTTTTCACTGGCGGAAACAGACTTCCATAGTTTTGAGTTTGTGTAGTGTGTATATCTTTGCATCACAGACCATTTTATTTATCATACACGTTCAATAGTTGATTTTTGAAACACACGCTGAGAGGCGGAGTTCCACGCTGATTATGAAATTCTTTCATCATTCATTATAAAACAGAGCAGCGCATCAGTGCTCTCTGCTGCTCTGCCCCTCTGCTCAGTTCTAAGCAGAGCCACTGACGTGACGCATGCATGCACTATCAGCCAGTGAGCGAAAGTAAAGGGAGAAATATTTGTATGTGACTGATAATTTTGTTAAGGAGGAATGCTTTAGATAATATATTGTTTATGAATGTAACTTTGAGTATTTTTCAGTATCTCCAAGAGGCCTGGTTAAAGGTGGGGTAGGCAGGAATCTGTTAAAGAAGCATCTTTTTCTGTGGTGTATATACTAAAAAGCTTTAAATATCAGTCAACACCTATTAGTTATTGATGACCTTTGGGAATATCACGATATCACTGTGTTTTGTTATGTCTGTGTAGTCAACATTTTAAAATTACAGAGCGCTGACTGTAAACAAAGCCATTCCCCGCCTCCCCCTTCCTGATTTGTTGTGAGGCGGGCGCTGCTCCTTAGTGCTGATTGGTTGGATGCTGCTCCCTCATGTTGTGAGGCAGACACTGCTCCCCCATGTCGTTCAGGAGCCCAAACAAAGTTAGCATGCCATAATATCAGACAGTAGAAACCAATCAGAAAGTACAGAAAATTGTCTGAATCCTTCTTTAGCCACAACCACCAACACAAGCAAGAAAACGAACTAAATACCAAAGACTCTGGAGGAAGACCGGGAGATTTTTTGTTTTTATTATCATGTGATTGACTTAATATGCAAACTGAGCACTTCAGAATTCGGCCCTTTAAAATGACACTTGGACGGTCAGGAAATCCTCCTGGCTGCTTCGCTGACGAGAACCAATCATAGGCCAAACTGCGTTGCATTATTCCAATCATGCGCACACTCTTCACGTGTACTTGGAGTGCTTGCAGAGCCTGTGGTAGCATTGCAAAGCTGCGAGAACGAGAAGCAGGACTTATCTACGCCGGTGTTGTGTCGTAGAATGCACCCCTGCCGTAGAATGCCCCCCCTAACGGGAGCGCGGTTAAAAGTACATAACAAGGCAAAATAATCCAAGTTTTCCTTACCGTTGGACGGATTCAAAAGCGTGTGCTTTTAATGATTTCATTCAGGTTATTCAGATTAGCCGAAAACAACAGCCCTCTGATCCAGAATATTTGCTGTCCTGAAAGTATATTGTTTTCTACCTTGATGTCTTACTGTACAGTTTATATACCCAAGTACACCTCAATATGTGCATTTTGGAGACACATTAAAACAGAACGGAAGTTTGCTAGTAGTCATGATCCAAATACTCGTGTCTTTGTAAATTATGAGCTCATTTTCTTCCACTTAAGAAGCTAATGAGTGGATGGGATGCAGGGATGCATTCTACGGCACAACACCCGGGATAAGGCAGACCAGAGTGTAGCATATACATTTACCTGCATTTACCAGCAGATTGAATTTGGTGAGAAATGGTTTCAATCGTTTTCATATTTTGTGGTATAACAAATTACTGCCGTTCGCTACAGCTTGCGTTGAACACTGCCAGAGCTAGCCAAACCTCCAGTGAAAAAATAGCTCCCGTTTGCTTGATATTAAGTTAGCGTCAAGCTTGTGTAGTTAATGGTAACATAAAAGAAGAAACACAAGCTTCTTTCTAATATCTCTGTAATTGGTATTTCGGGGACGTGTGAGGATAATATTCGGGTGAGGGGCTGAAAAGGCTGAAGGTGAAGTGGTAAATTCTAGAACTTGTCCTATGCTTTGGCCCATGCTTGATGCCTTTTGTGACAAAATAAAAACATGTGAACCCAGGTCTTTTTAACGCTCCTTTTTGCTGCTAATGTTATTCATTGATTCATTAAAACGTAATGGTTTTGAGTCATCTAAAATAGCTGTAGGAGCCAGATTGGGGTTTTTCAGTTTATTGTTATGTATTTTTTTTGCCAACAGATGGTGCTATTGTGCCTGTCTATTTAATGGGTGGGTTGATTAGGACAGGTGCGCACACCTGGGAAGCCGAACAGTTTTTTGACCGTGTCAAGTGGTTTTGTGTCTTGTCTTACATCAAATAATGAATGAGTAAATAAATAAAAAAAAACAGAAGATATGGACGGTGTGACATGTGACATTATTCCACATACGGGCACGCGTCAACTCAAGCAAAAAGGTGTTCGCCACAAGTAACAGCATTGGAAAGCTGTTATAATAGCGAAAGCGGGCGTCTCGCGTTTACTGCTCTGGCTCCATCCGGTGACAATTTTTCTTCAGCGCGACATTAGCGTGAGAGAAGACAACAGGGAAGAGTGTGTCACGAAAGGCTTGCCGTGTGTTTAGACCACAAGCTACTAAAGCTGTTGTGTAAATCGCTATGTTGCTATTATTTTTATATGGCTGTCAAGAAACTGGGAGTGCTCAGCAGGCAAAGAAGCAGGCTGCTAAAAGTGAGAAGCAGGCAAGGCTGAGGCATGTGGCCACTCAGCGTAAAAGGCCATGGAGACTGTGGCGGCCCAGGCAAAAAGAAAAAAGAAAAAGTGATCAATTGGACTTGGTATTGGATCTATTGGAATTGCATGTATTGTTCTCCAGTCTGGCAGGGCATACATTGATCTAAAGTGCAGGATATTAAGTCTTTATTTTTTTTATTCTGTTTTGTTTTTCTCTTTAAATTATTATTGTTCATATGGCCTTGTACAAACAGTTTTGAACACCTCTCTCAGACTCATCTAACTCATTTAGCAAAGTAAACTTTGTTTCTAAATAAAACATGGCCAGCACAAGATGCATGTGATGTGTGTGTGTGTGTGTGTGTGTGTGTGTGTGTGTGTGTGTGAGAGAGAGAGAGAGAGAGAGAGAGAGAGAGAGAGAGAGAGAGGGAGACTTGGAGTGTCACTGAAACACAGTGTGGGTGGACAGAGCTCAATATTTTGTTGGGTTGTACAGTGTACTGGAACGTAGTTCACCCTTCTCACCTTTTCAACCCCTGACCCATTTTCATGCCTGAATGCTATTTACTTTCATGTTGACTGGGCTCCATTTGTAATTATCTTAAGTATTTACCTGCATTGTATCTGAATTTAATTGGAACGATACGAGTGAACAGGGGTGTCTTTTGTGGGTGGGGTTTGCTGGAGCAGAGACAGAGGGGAGAGGAGGAGCTGAGGGGAAAACTGATTGGGTGGGGTAGTGTTTACATTCAAGATTTCTTCCCAAAACTGGCACACTCAGATCCTGCCTACCCTAACTTTAAGTGTCCTTTTGTTATTTCAGAATAAATGTTTAACTGAGTAAGAAGAATGTAAAAAACATCCCACCTGACCCGAAAAATCATCCAAATTTTGCACGTCCATGTGCACGTGCAACTCCGCTCCATGTAGTAATGTCCTCTTTTTGGGGATTCAGAAAATGGTCACCCTGCGCTTTAGTCCTTTAAATACTACATGCAGCAACTTTTATTACTACACACTGTGACTATGTATTGCACTGTGACTTTAAATACTACTTTGAATTACACCTTGATTAATTTACTTGCTTATCATTTATTTTGCTGGCTGGAAAGGATCGCTTCTTATGAGTAGAAGGAAAAAGAAGGAGTTGGTTTTTGAGACTGACTTAAATAACAACCATAGTCTTTGAAGTACCATTTATTTCTGGTTCTGGTCGCCTTGATCCATAGACATAATAAAGAGTAGACGCCGCTGGGAGTGCTGCGCAGCGAGAAATATGGCTGCCATCTTGGTCCGGTCAAGCTTCCCATACGCTCCGGTCAGTCATATTCATTCATTTATTCATTCAGCGATGCCGGAGCACTGTGCAGCGTATTCCTGTGCCAACAGGCGGACAGTAGAGAACAGGGCTCAAGGGATAACTTTTCACAGGTAGGATTAAACGTTTTTTCAACATTACACTTGACTGTAGAGTCATTTGGAGGCCAAGGAGGAAGACTATCGGTCAACTCCAAAAAGGAAACAGCATTTGCAAACAGCTGGCTTATTCACAATAATAGCAACTTTGCTCTATTATCAACAGATTGGCATTAGATTGAAAAACTTTTTTTTGAGAGAGGTTCTAAGAAACGTTAAGAAATAAAATAGAAAGAAGAAGGAAGAAAGTGAGCTCTGTTTTATTATCTGTTTTATTAAAGATTTCTTTGTGGTGATCTCCTGTTTCATTATGAAGATTTCCTAAGGACAAAAAAATTGAGGAAGAAGTGGGAGATTGCTGTAAGGAGGGAGAAATTCACCTCTCTGAAGCTGCAGAAAGGGAGCACTAGGAAAAAAACACCAAAGCAGTCCTCTTTCAAGGCTTTTAGGGCCTGAGCATATTGATTGATTGATTGATATGTAGTTTAGGTGCTGTCCTGTCATGCTGTTCTTGTGTTTAAATTGAAAGTGTGCAATTTTTTTGATATGTAGGCTATATATTTGTGTGTATTTCTTTATGTGTATTTTCCAATTATTAAAATAGTGCTTCTATATGACATTATTTGTGTGTATCTACAAATGGATAAATAAAATAAACTAAATAAAATATAATCAAATCAATATATATTGAATTAGCCTATTAAAACCGCCAGTTATTAATAATTATTGAGACGTAGCAGGAACCTAGCTCTAAACCTCGATATATCCTTGATTAATTATTATATTATACGACAGCCACTGCTGCCATGTTCTAAAGTATCATTTTATTCATTCTGAGTATTTGAAAACGCCAAAAAAAAAAATATGGCCTCTATCATGCCTCTTTGAATGACGTTTGCAGAGAAAAAAATTGCGTAGTATTGAGCGAACTATGATTCATTTAATGCGCTGAAACTTCATTCCGCCGGTTAAAGAGCGGTGCAGAGTGAGGCGGATGACCGGACCAAGACGGCGGCCGCATTTCTCGACAGCACCCATTCGTGGTAGCGGCCGATGCGGGGTCTACTCTTTATTACAGAAAGAGAGAGAGAACGCGAGAGAGAGAGAAAGCGAGAGTATATGGCCTTGATCTGGCAAAATCTGGTCGTGTTGTTTTTTCTTAGGCAGTCCACGGACATACTCACGGGTCCATTCTCTGCTGACGTCACTAGTGAGTAGAAACCTAGCGATAATATACGTAGACGTCTCATTACGTGTTGGAGCATAATCCAGCATCGCCGCCGCCGCCACATTGGATGGGTCTCCTTACGTTAGGCTCGCCCCAGCATAGATATCATATATGGCTGGATGCCTCCAAGAGGGCGGCGGCATTGACGTATTCGCTGGCCTTGTCTTATATGTGTCGTGATGGATCTAATGTTGATATCTTTGCGCAATAGAGCTAACCGGAGTTAACAGGGAACGGCCAATATGCGGTCATTTGTGCAGCCTACAGTTGCAACAACCGGTCACAAAAAAGATAAGACTACTAGTGGGAGGTCTGCCCACTCTTTAGATATATATATATATATATATATATATATCTGCTGGTTGTGAAAAATAAAACCGTGTGAAAATCGGGCAAAAATTCGGAGAGTTTAGATTTGTATAGTTGAGCATACCTCCCTTCCTCAACAGAAGTAAATGTACTGGGAGCTCATAGGGGACCCATCGAAGATGGTGGCCGCGCAGATAACTCAGCGCCAGTGCCAGTCAATGAGACGTCTACGTATATTATGTCTATGATTTGGAAACTGTAGCTTAAACTTCGTTAAGTATTATCGTTGTTTTGAGAAATTACTGTTTGCTCATGTTTACCGATGAGAAGTTCGCATTCCAAGCCTCAGGATGGCTCCAACTGATCAACCACCAAATTAAAAGGTGAGTGTGATTTCATTCTGCTCGTCTCCTGAACAAAGCGGCATGTTAGCCTGTTAATACGAATGCGCTGTAATTAGCCCCGCTAACCAAACTCCTGTTAAACATCTCTTAGATTAAGACTCACTTTTGTTTACGGCTAAAAGTTTTCTTAGAACAGGCATAGTAAAGGGGTTTATTGACCAGAAGGCTAATTGAATAAATTCGGCTCATAAAAACCTTAAGATAAAGACTGTAATGTCAACAAAATCACAACTTTAGTGGTTGTTGTTCAGCTCCTCGTCGCTTCTTAATTCAACGGTTTCTCCATAGGGAGACGGTTTAAAGAGGGATATTTGAGCTGTATAATGTTATTGTTTGGTAAATCGGTCTTGAGACTCCATTATAAGTACTTAAAATCTGCTACTAGCCCTGATCGGACAGTCACAGTTTTTTTTTCTTTCCTGAGATGATTTTAGTAGTTTTAGTCCACCTTAAATGGGCTCAGGTCCAGAGGAGCCTCTAATGTTTGAGCTCAAAACCATGAGCTCAAAATCACCCAAAAAAGTACCATGCAGTCGTTTCCACTCCAGGGTCCTGTCTGTTTTTAGTGCAGTGCTGCCTGAGGACGTGGGATCAGGACCATCCAGTCATGGTACGGGTCCTTGGCCCTTTAGTACGGAGATTTCTTCATATTCTCTGAATATTTGAAGGATATTGTGTACTGTAGATGACAAACTTGAATCATTCTTTCACATCTATTAGTTCACACAGTCTCTCAAAGAGGTGAACCATGTCCTATCTTGCCTTCAGTGCCTGAGACTCAGCCTCTATCAATGTCTTCTTTATATTCAGTCATGTTACTTACCTGTTGGAAATTAACCTCATGAGTTGGAAATGTTCCTCCAGGCTTTTTTTGGCATTGCACATGTTTTTACCTGTTTGGCTGTTTCTCTGTTACAAATTTAACCTATTTGATTGTTCTTCAATAAGAACTCTTGACCTGTTTTGCTGTTCCTCTATAAAAACTTTTGACCTGTTTGGTTGTTCCTCTATGAGAACCTTTGACCTGTTTGATCTGTTTTTTCAGCTTAGCAGCTCTTATGAAACTATGATATATGGGTTATTCCATGAAATCAGTGCCCTTTCAGCTTAGAAAATTTAAAATTTAAACTATATTTAAGTGTTAATTTTTAAGTACCCAGAAATGAAAGAATGTTTAAAATCGCAGGAAATGATTTTGTGTCATCTCAGGCTGTGTTATTTCATATTTTATAACCGTTTCTCTCCTGGCTGTTTTCATAATTTTGTCAACCCTGTTACTAACATAAACTTAACAAAATACAATATTTCTAATTAGAAATATGCAATATATGGTACATATATTAGCAGTACTTTAGTCTCTCTTTCCATTTAGATTATTTTATTTTTTGGATTTTTTTCTCCAATTAGATATTTGTCATTCAGATGATTAAATATACCCTAATTTTGCATGGCTTTCATGTCTCACCATATATCAGATATTTTTTAGAGGAGAAATGTTGAAAAATGGCCCAATCTAAAATATAATGTAATTTAAATTGTAATGGTTAATGTTGAAAGCCAATTTGAGTTGTCATTTTTTACATTTTTGTCAAATTAATGACAACAGGATTGACGTTATGGTAACAGGGCTGACAAGAGTAACAGTAACTGGACACAAAGTAACTGGCTCTCCACCGGTGTATCAATCAATCAATCAAAAAATTATCTCAATAATGTTCACTTGATGACCTAAAAAAATATATATTTTTAAAAGGTTAACCTTCAAAAAGCGTACAACGAGGGTAAACACTGTTCTATGTCATCCCTGTTACTCACATGTCAAATCCTGTTACTGTGGAAAGGTAACAGGGTTGACAGTAACAGGGTTGACAATTTTAAGCTAATCTGCCTGTGGCTATCTTAAATAGGTGCTAGCTTAAGTGCAAGCTAGGTACTCTGAAAGGTAATTACTTGTAGATATTGATTATATTTTGAGAAATAGAAAATTGTTTAGGTTTATATGTTAAAAAGTGGTAACAGGGTTGATGTTGTATGCTTGTCCGCCCTGGTTAAACCTTGAAAAAACATCAAAAATAGCACATCAGAGATGAGAGAAACTTAATTGTTATTGAGCTGTTAGTATCCTGGCTCAGAGAGGATGCAACCTCCTGTCAATCATGTCAAATCTGGAATGTGCTATTATTTTTTTAGGGTTTTTTAGTTAGGGTAACATGGTTGACATGAAATCAGGGGATGCCAATAAATTGGTAAATATTTACAATGACTAACATATATTATTACCAAAAACACTGTTTAACATTAAGATCATACTTAAAACAATATGTAAATGTGAAAATTTTAACATTTTGCCAACATCTTACAAATTAAAAGTCCTGTATACGTACAGCAATAGTAGTGAGGGACAGGCCAAAAACCTCACCCTCATCAGCATAAAAGTAATTTATATTATTTAAAATGATTTTTAATTGACTTTAATTTGATGTTATAATAAAGGAGAGAAGACATGGTAATGTTATGTTTGTAAATTACATATTAATTTGTTGTTATCATAATTTTATGAATGATTAGTTCTTGGGGACGCAAAAGGCACCACTGTCATGGAATGACCCATATACTCTGTAAGGAGTTAGTGGAATGATCATGCCATAGTCTTTTATCATACCAGTGTTGTGTTATTTCACCCTTTGAGTCAGCTGTGTTTCTGATTCTTCCTTCTCAGCTTTAGGTCTGACTAAATCAGACTCCTCTGGTCCAGCCATGCCTCAGAAACCTCTAAAGAGTGGGCAGACCTCCCACTACATCGAGCTGGGAGGGTATCAGTACTGGCCTGTGCTGGTTCCTCGAGGTATCAGGCTGTACACATATGAACAGATCCCTGTGTTCATGAGGGAGAACCCATACATCACAGATGGATACAGAGCCTACCTGCCCTCTAGACTCTGTATCAAAAGGTGAGCAGCAGCAGGTTTCTTTCTGTTTTCTCTGAGACAGGTGATCATGTGAAACAAAATAAATGCTGTCTGTGGACAGAAACTGTAGACTCTGACCTTAGAATTACAGGTTTTATGTTTCAGTTTGTAGTTAAAGATGATTTTTAGGAACAGTAATATATTTTCATGTAAGTGATAGTGTATAAGGTGTTAACTCCTTCCTGCAGCCTCTTCATCCTGTCCAATGAGACAGTGAATATCTGGAGCCATCTGCTGGGATTCCTGCTCTTCTTCTGTGTTGGGGTGTACAACATGTCCTCAGTGATGCCCACTGTCGGCGCCTCCAGAGAGGACTACGTCATCTATTCCATCGGACTTTTCTGTTTCCAGGTATGATAACCTGTCTTTGTTTGATTCAGCCCCAACAGCTGCTGCCGACAGACCTTTTAATCCTATTTTTAAACTGGTTTACACATTTTTTCTGTAAAAGCAGAACAGTAAATCAGGATTTTCGTGATGAATCTGTAACATTACTGTACACCACTGTATGTAACATTACTGTGTGTTACTGTTAACATCAGTATTGTTTCTGTATGGTACTCTAAATGACTGTATTGTTACTGTAAATAACAGTAACGTTAGGGTGTGTTACTGTTAGTAACAGTAACATTACTGTATGCTACTATAAATAACAGTAACTTCACTGTTATACTGTAATAACAGTAATGTCACTGTAAATATTGGAAACATTACGATACATAACTATAACAATGTTGTTGCTGTACATTACTTTAAATCAGGGCAGTGTTACTATATGTCACTGGTAATAATGATGATGATGTTGTAGGGAAACAATTTTAAAATTCCTGATTATTTTTTAAAATTTGGTCAAATAAGTGAATCTGTCTAGTTTTATTTGATTTACTGTAAAAACGGTACTTTACTGCTCTTTTAAATGTTTGGAATATTCACCAGAGTTTTGTGGTAAAAGTTTGATATTTCCATTTAAATGTAGATTTCTTTCCATGGACTCAGTTTGAAAAGCACTGCAGACTTGTATTCATTCTGCTGTTAAATGAATAAAAAACATCCAGAGATGGTTTGAAGGATATTTTCTTCTTGTTATTTTTATCCAAGGTTTCCTCAGCAGGTTTCATTGAACATCATGTTTGTGTTCCTGGTTTAGTTTCAGCTCAGTCTCTCCTTGTGTTCATCAATGTGCTGATTATAAATTAGCCAAATCTCTTGGAGGCTGAATGTGTGGTGGTTTCCTGGTGTTACCTTAATCTGAGGGACAGCAGACCTCATCCAAACATTGGCAGTACCTCTCAACAAATGAATGATAATGGGTCCAGCAGTTGGCTGGTCTGAGCTTAACACAAGAGTCTGCAGGTCCAAATGAGAAATAATGTTGCTGCTTGAAAATGGTTGCATTCAGACACTTCTCAGTAAATCACCAATATTTTTTGTTTGTCATCTCTGATCACTCCTCTGTGTTTCAAAACCTGACTGTCCTCTGTCCTCCTCTTAGCTCTGCATGCTGTGCTCTGTGGGTTATCACCTGTTCTGCTGCCACCGCTCAGAGAAGACCAGCCGCCGCTGGATGGCGCTGGACTATGCTGGTGTGTCTATCGGCATCCTGGGCTGCTACGTCCCTGGAGTCTTCTATACCTTCTACTGTAACAATGTGAGTCACCCGCAGGCTGCGCACAAGGACCAAACAAGTGTTTCTGAGAAGGTGACCTCAGAGTCCAGAACTATGATTACAGAAACTTTACAAAAAATTTGATAAAAACTAGAGGTACGATGTGTAGGAGGCAGTTTAATGTGAGGAGGAGGTTTCAAACGTAAAGGTAACTCCAGGCAGTCATCCATCTTCATCCACCATGAGAAAAACTTTTCAGCATTTATGAGGTTACATTGGAGAGGAAAAACCTCCTCTGACAGGCAGAGACCTGTCCAAACTGCTGTTATATACAAATGCTTATTGTTTTGTTTACTATATTACTGTAAAATCCACTCAGAGTTTGTTGGCTGAAAGCTGCTGGACACACAGACTGAGTGTTTCTAAGACTGCAGGAGTTTTTCCGTCCCACAGAGATGTTCAGATCCAATCCCCCAGAAACTAATTTGGGAGGATCAATGGAGTTATTTTAAGTGAAATAGTCCTTTCTGTTGTTAGCTGACTGTCCAAGATAGATCTAACATTGCTTTGGCCCATTTAACTAATCTGAGGTTGTATCTGTGATCAGTTGACCTTAAAAGGCCCAATCAGAATCCAGCTTTGACACAGAAAACCTGTATGAATGGAGTCTTCAGTAAATCCAGAGGACTTGATAGAGGACTCTGGTGGGTAAGCAGAATTGATCATTGCAGTAATATTTATCATAATATCAGTAAAAAACATATCTGCTGCCTGAGAGCCGAGCTGCTGAATCAGGAACCTGCAGCTCTTGGTGAATCAGATCAGACCGTATTGATCCTCTCGGGGATGTGTTGGTGTCACAGGAGCAGAAATATGACAGAACGTGCTGAAAAAATAGGGCTGCTTAATATCTCCCCTTTAAAAGGGACCTGCCATCAAAAATGTAATTTTTGCATGTTTGTGTGTCAGATATTATGTTTGTCTTATGTTGTAAATGTGAAAATAAACCATTACGTCGTTTGCATTCTGTAAAGGTTTAAAATAAAAGAACGGGTAAACCAGGCCAATTGAAAAAGCAGGTCATTCTGACGTCAAGCTGACCTTGCTCATTATTATTCACGAGCGCGTCCTCGGTGAGCCGCACCCACTCTCTCATTCTCGTACTCATTCACAGTCATCATAACTCTCCAGCCAGAGCAAGACCCAGCTACCACTGTACCTGCTATGGGTCTCTTCCAAACGACCGGTGTTTCCTTGGGTTCACTGCCGGGAAAATGAACTTAAAGCTGGGCAGAATGAATGCGAAAACACCGCCGGAGCACCGAAATTAGTTCTTTCGCTCTCCGGCTGCTTCTTCAACTTCCACCTCCTCTTCGGACTTGGACTAGGGGTCAAAAATATATGGTTTCCTGCCATTTTTAGCCTTTAGCATAAGGTGAACAGACATCCCCGATTTCCGGGGACAGTCCCCGAATTGGATGACCTGTCCCCGGCAAAAGCTGTCCCCGAAAATGTCCCCGATTTAAGCATTTCATGAATGAGAGCAAAAATGTTCCGTGTGGGCTAGAACAACAGTTATTACAGTAGCCGAATAGTTAGGAAGCACAAGTAAGCAGTCCTGAACAACAGTTCTTACGGGGGTTATTACAAGGGGCATGCACTGCTACTAAATAGTACCGAGATGTTGTCTGTGATCACACAGCCCCTGCACCCGCCGCCAAGGCCGCACCGAATGTCCCCGGATTTCATTACAGACATCCGGTCACCTTACTTTAGCAAACATTAGCAAAATGGATAAACCGAAATCAGAACCTCCACTGCTGAGCCAATCAGAGCACAGCAGGCTTCACAGCAGCGATCCAATCAGAGCAAAGCTCATTACCATAAATGTTAATGAGCCAAAATCAGTTGGTTTTCCTGCAAGGTTTTTTAGGCATACTAAAACAAACCATCAAATAACTTTTCAGCTAAAATTATGTTGCAAACATGATCAGAGGACATCAAGGATTGTGAAAAAATGATTGAAATGGATAAGAAATTTTGATGGCAGGTCCCCTTTAAGAAAGACCTCATGTGTCTGCAGAACGATAATAAGGGCTGGGTTTCCCAGCATGTTTCTGGCTCTGTGAAGGATTTCTTTGCAGCGAGCGCCATGGTGTGGCTCTGAAATTGTTGTACCTGTTGGATCTGGATTATGTGACCATGCTTCAGGACATGTTAGCTTTATGAAGAGCCATCACAGACTGACTGATCCTCCTTGGTGCTGCTGATAGCAGAGCAGGGAGGAGTGGTGTGTAGTTTGGGATCAGTGGTAGATACAGACGCTCAGATTGAGATACGTTTTCAGCCCCAGTACTGTTTCTGTGTAGAACCAGCAGCTTTATTTTGCTGTTGGACTGGTACATAAAATGTAAATGTGTCATTGTGTACAGTCTCTGGAGGGTTTCACTCTTCTCCTCAGTAATTGAATAAAGCAGAAGAGAAGCCACCGTCTGGCTCGGCTAGTTGACTTATTGTTCCCGGTGAGGAAGCAACACCACAACTTTGCTTCCCGCCATTTGGAAACCCGCCTCTGATGACACAAGCCTGTTCAGGTTCTTATTCCAGCCGCCCACCACCATCTTCTACCACCAGCTTCTCTCTCTTTTTTTTCTCCTCTTTAATTTTTTCCTCTTTGAGTGTTTGGCTGAGCCCATACTGTTAACTTTCCCCCGCATGTTGGATGCTCCGGGTTATTTTGCCCCCAGAACGCAGCTGAAATCTGCTCCAGCCCAAACCAGATGGCTGCGTTCACGGAGCGGTCCGTCACTCCTGTTCCCCACCATATGACGTTCGCAAGTCTGGGAGCCGTCTCAGCAAAGGGGCCTCCCTGTCCCTGCCAAAACTCGGGTTCTTCTTCTGGGTGGCTCCACTCCGGTGGCACGCCAAGTCCCTGAAGGAAACTGCTTTTATATTTAGCTGCTGAAAGTCTCATCTCTGAGAGTGTTTTAGAGATACAGATTTGGAGGAGAGAACATGGTGTCTGTGAGGAGAGGAGCTTTAAAAATTGGCTGGAGCAGAGCAGGGCCTTGTTCTGGGTGCAAATTTATTCACTGTGAAATTCAGCAGGACTTGTTAGAGGAGGACGTGTGACTGGACGGAGGCCTACATCCACACACAGGGACAGAAGGGACGGAGACGAGGCTGTCCAGACTGTGAACATGCACTTATGCAAGTTTTAAAAACAGCCAGGACTACATTTAGAGTGGGTTTCTCATCAGGAGGGTTTCAAAACAGGGAAACAGGTGCAGAGGCTTTAAACATACAGATCTGAGAGTTAGTTTCCTCTTCTCACTGAAATAAAATCAGTCCAGACGAGACAAGATGGAGGTCAGGATGCTGCAGGAGCTGATTCCAGGAAAAAAAGAGAGCAAAATGAAACAAAGCAGGGCATGGATCCAGGAGAAAGGAATCTCTTGGGGCCTCATTTATCAACCATGCGTAGAAAAGGTTCTAAATTCTGGCGTAGGAATGAAATTTAGAAGGTGCATAAGTACAAAAAAATCTGTATTTATCAAACAGGCGGACACCGGTCGTACGCACACCAGTAAGTAACAGGTGATGATAAATCCCACCTGTTCTTTACTACCATGCTCGTGCGTGGTTAGGGTAATTTGCATTCAGATACGCCTCCAATTGACCATATATGGCATCAACAATCTCTTTTAAAAATGCGTGAATGAATTCTTTTCCTCCTTCTGGAGGTTCACACTCACAGAGCTGTTCTGCAGAATGAATGAGTCGTGCGTTCCTCCAGACAGCGTTTAACAGAAACAAATGTGCATCGCAGATTATTTGTGCATTGATTGAATTAAATCTTTTCCTGTTTACAAATCTGAATTTATTGTGTGAAGGTGCTTTCATTGCGATGTGGGTGCAATCTATGGCTCCATTTATGATTTGAAATCTGGCGATGGCGTGAAATCCTCGTTTTATTCCAGCTTGCTGGTGATGTGTGTTTGGGAACTGGATGTAAATTTAGGCCAGAGAAATTTTTACATCCAGCTCTGCCTGCATGATTCTGCTTAATCTCAGGCTGAAATGTTCCGGTTAGGGTGGACAGGAGCTGGATGTGCACTGGGATGGCTTTGGTGCGTTTTGTCTTGCTCCGACACATAGTAAATCACGGCCTAAATCCATTAAAATGTTTCGGGGAAGCTGTACCTGCTGAGAATGCTGCTGTTCTCACTGAACAGATCAGCATGGTCTTTGAAAACGCGCTCCCTGCGGAGCATACAGTTCTCCAAGTCCTCCAGTAGAGCAAAATAAACCATGATACATGTATTTGTACTTGAAATACTTCTTTTGAGGTTGTCCTCTCACAGCAGATTTTTATAGCTTGTCTCACCATTCATTCAAAATGTCTGCTAAATTATGAATTGATAAATTTTGTATAGAGGCAACAGAGAACGTGTGAAGTTTGAGATTGCTGAAGCTGTGACTCCTTTAATGGGTTCTATTTGTAGTTTTACTGTCCTACCACTAGGTTTTGTGTGTATGCATGGTCAGAGTTGTGCTTTAATTTACGCACGTTCCTAAGCACAAGTACAGGTTGATAAATTCCAGACTTTGCGTGGGAATGTTTGTACGCACTCATTACGCACACATCTGTGTGTACGCAAGGTTGATAAATGAGGCCCCTGGTGTTTTGAAGGAGGAATACTGCAGTTACAACTCTTCTTCTTCAGGTCCACCTAGTACAGGTCCCACATCCTGACAGACATCAGATCAAAATGACGGTATAATAAGAAGGGGATAAAAAGAACAGAGGACAAGATATTAAGTTTGGGAAGATGAAGAAACAGGAAGGTGGTGTGCTCTGCCCGCCTCAGGGTTTGATATTCCACTGCAGATGGGAAGACAGAGAGCCGCAGCACCACATCAGAGTCACAGTGTGATGTGAGTTCTTAGAGTTCAACTGTGTAAATCACAGTACAGCAGACCTGCTCCTCTGTCCTTAGTTCTCATCATGGACCAGGACCAAAGTAGATCAGCATCGGAGTTTTTGCCCGACTCTACAGGTCAGCATGTTCACCATGACCAGAGTGGTGTGTGATTACAGGTGTCAGAGTTTGACTTTTGACTCCTCTGTATCTACAGTACTGGCGACAGGTGTACCTGGTGACGGTGCTGGCGATGATCCTGGCGGTGTTCTTTGCTCAGATTCACCCTCACTACCTCAGCAAACAGTGGAAGCAGCTGCGCTCACTCATCTTCTGCTCTGTGGCAGGATATGGCCTTGTGCCTACTGTACACTGGATCTGTCTGACTGGGGGGTTCTCCTCTGAGCTCGTACAGGTGAGCAATACCAGCCTTTCCATGGAAACTGTAACATTGTTCTGAGCTGGCACAGATGAGAGCTGACAGGTCTCCATGGTAACTGTAATAGCAGTAATTCAGGGATTGTTATTTAGCTGACATTGTAATGGTGCAGTGAATTCTTTCACACCTGAATACATTTGTCCTCTCAGACGTTTGTTCCTCGAGTTCTGGGCATGTACCTCATCGCCGTGTTGGCTCTGATTTTCTACGTTTCTAAGGTTCCTGAACGCTACTTCCCAGGTGAGACTAACTCCAGAGTCCTCTCCTCTCTTCTTCTGTGTTATTGTGTATTAGTCAGGATCTGTAGCTTCATATCAAACTCTGAAACACTCATCAGACCAAGACATCAGCTTTTTAAATACCACCCTGCAGAAGACTAAATGACAATAAACTAGGAAATCGGTTCACGTCCATTTGGCGTCTCCTCTCAGATGGAGGTTCTGGGTGTTTCTTATTTAAACATGAATGTTGGATTCAGGAGGATTATGTTTTAAATGCAGGTAAACAGATAAAAAAGAAGCTGAGATATTCTATTTAGAGCTCCTTTATGCTCCACTCTTCTTTCTGATATTGACCTTCATCATCATCATTTTAGAGCTCACTGTGGGGTTCAAGTCATCCCAGTTTCAGATGGACTCGTAAAAGTCTAAACATACGTTTGATTTGAAGGAGATGCAATCACAGTCAGGTGGTTTAACTGTCTGTGTTTTTCATGTGAGTGAAAATGTTTGTGAGTGTTTTTGAGGTAAAGCACCGAACTGTAGTGAACAGGGTTTGGTTGCAGACAGACCTAAGCCCTTACAGTCTGAGGTCTAACCCCAGCCCCCGTCTGGCTCCAGGTCAGCTGAACTATCTGGGCTCCAGTCACCAGGTGTGGCACCTGCTGCTGATCCTCATGTTTTATTGGTGGCACCAGTCTTCCTGTTTCATCATGGCCTACAGACACAGCCAGCCCTGTCCAGACATCCCCCAGCGCGCATGAGTGACGCCCTGAACACAATGGGTCTGTGCTCTTGTATGCTGATCTGTGACCTCTTTTATCGTCGCTTGGCCTCAAATTCTTTAAACAGGATTACATTACCAGGACAAGTTAAACTTCAGATATTCAAGCTTTTAAAAGTGTCAGACATTTGATTTCACTTTGGACTAAGTAAATATGATTCAGAGTTTCTCAGATCAGTTCAAGTTCATGTTCTTTCTCTGACTGTCTGACTCTGTTTTTGTCTGCAGGTCGGTGAGCAGTCGCAGAGTTTCACAGCATGCACTGTTGTAAAGCTGGGCTCTCCACGAACTCTCCTTCAGTCCTTCCTGCTTGTATCGTTTCAGTGATTGTAGCAACAAACTTCCTCATTTAAAATCTGCAGCCTTGAAAAACCTGACACAGTAATCTGAGTTAAGCTTCAGAGTATCGGACACATTGAGGCTGTGGAATCAGAAACCCCTCCCTCCTCTGTAAGTGCCTCTGTAAAGACATGGTGTGAAGCAAAACTTGCAGCAAAAAAGTGAAATTTTTAAAGGCCCCTTTTTTAAAACTCAAATTTACTTTGATAAATGTTCATGATCCCCTAATAACTCTGTTATGAATGAACCTGAGGAGAAGGGTAAAAGGTAAGGCTCTGCCCAGGTAAATTAAACTAACTGCAGGACTTACTGAATGTCTGATTTTGAATGTTACAACGTGATTTTTGTCTGTGAACAAGTACAGAGAGAAAAACGGTAATTTCAGCTGCTTTTTTCAGCTGATGTTTTAAACTTAACAATTTAAAGACTCAGAGTTTCTGAGAAAACTCACCTGGACTTCAACAGTTTTTAAATCAGCAATTTTAGAGCAAAGTGGACCTCAAACCTTCAAACTCAGGAGGTACAAATAGGTCTGAATTTCTACTGAGGGTCTTCAGGTATTGGTGCAGAGACTTTGATGGTTAAAGTGATTCAAAATGACCAAAATCTTGGTCTGTATTTATGAAAAACTCAGTTTCATCTCTGTGGCTGATTCTGCAGACAGACCCACAGACAATCTCAGACTCACACTCACAGACTTACAGACAATGGGGCGCTCACACCAAGCGCGAGTAAAATCATCTAGATGTGTGAATAAATAGTATTTACTCGCTTAATTCATGCATCAACAGTAATTTCAAACTTAATCCCTGCCAATTCTACTGGTGGGCGCAAGTAGTTTTTTACAACTTACCAGGTAATCCGACCACCTCACTCTCTTGCCTCCAGGCAAGCTCCTTTTTATTCCGGGTTCAGTAAATGAAAGAAAAGGTATCATATAATTCAGGGCACTTATACACTGACATGATCAGTTTGTCCTCCATTTTAGATACCAGTGAATAACCGTAGGTTTTCAGACGTCACTTGGCAACCTTCGTGCTGATCAGTTATCGCGACGCAAATATCCGAATATCCACAAGTTGAGACATTTTCAGCTCCCGCCCAATTCGCGTCATTCGTGCCGCCAGAGCAGTAGGAGCGTCTAGTTGCGTCTTTGCATTGACTTAACATGTAATTCACAGACCCAAAGTTCCTTAGTTCCTTCTGCTGCTTATAGTGCAGCAGCCAAGTACAAATTTTAGCCAGAATCGTTAAGTTGGTGATTCAAGCATGAAAATTGTCATGAACATTCTCCATGGGTCACTTAACTAGAAAAGTGTCCAAGCCATTTGATATTTTACAATGGCAGCCATTTTTCAAGATGGCCACCACTTAGTGGAACAATTAGGTGATGTACTTGTAGGTGATATAGCCATGAAAATTGGTATGAACAGTCTTCATGAGTCACATAATGAGAAATTGCTCCAAGCTGCTTGAAATTTCCCGATGGCAGCCATTTTAAAGATGGCTGCTATCGCATTAGAGCAGTCAAGTGATGTAAAATTGGTGCTATCAACATGAAAAACAGTAAGACCATTTTCCATGAGTAATTTGATAAGAAAATGCTTGACTGTGTTTTGTTCAACTCCTCGCCCTTGACCTGTCCAATGTGGTAAAACCTGCTAGGAGTTGCCTCCCAATGGCATAGCTCTTAGGGTTCATGAAAGTATGCAAACTCTCTTACCACAACAAGGTAGCAGTCAAAAGGGAGTTTTTTTTTTTCTTAAAACATTTTAAAAACTTTTTTTGTTTTTTGTACCTTTTTTGTAACTTTTGTTCTTTCTGACAAAGGTAAGGTAAAAAAGGGGAAGCAGTCCTGGCAAAAAGAATACACACATAGCTTCTAACCGGGGCAATGACATAGACATGTGCAAGTGAGTCCATATTTGAAGCACTTGCATTGTCCAGTACATTCCTTGGTGCACCCACATTTGGTCAACTCCCAACAACTTTCTGCTACAAAAAGGAAGAGGAGTCCAAAAGATTCTACATTTGTCATCTTCTTTTATCAATACCCAGTCATATGGGCTTGGCATTTCTGCACATTTGGCATGCTCTTTCAGTGCTGCTTGAGTTGGTGGGATCAGGTCATATGGTCTCTCCTTTCTTGTAAAAAGATCAAGCCTCGCCTTATTGACAGTTGTGACATCACTGGATCTGTAATACATCACCACAACAAATCTCTCCAACACTTGCAGGTCGCTCTTATCAATTGCAGAGGGGCATTCACAGAGTTTTGCAAAAGTCTTTGAGACTAGACAACTAGACAAGACAACGAGAGACAACTAGATTATGATGTTTTAACTCTATTATTATGTGGTTTATATTTCATTACAATGTTTTTAATCACAGTGTTATTTTATACCGTCAGGATTCCACTTTAAGGTCCTTGTACACTGTACAAGGACAATAAACAAATTCTATCCTATGTCTATTCTATTCGAAAAAATAATAATAATGAATTTTATTTGTATAGCGCTTTACATCAAGTCAATGATCTCAAAGTGCTTAGCAGTAAAAAAATACAAAACATTAAAGATAAAAATAACATTAACTAGAATAGCACTCGGAGAGCGAAGACCTCCACCAAGCAGCTCATGTCCCCCCCTTATATTGTGATTCACACCAAAACTTTTACTGTTGCTTGTCTTTTATTAACTTTTATTTGTGTTTAAACTGGTATGTTCACTGTTCATAATGTTCCTAAAACAACAAAGCTCATATAAGATACATAAATTCATGATTTATTATGCCATATTTGTAAGCGTACACTTCCTTGTATCTTCATTGGTTATCTTTCAGCATTGAAAATTCCAACGACACCCTTATTTTTGTGTGTTCTGGATCACAGTATCCGGAATTTTGTCTGGATCAGGATCAACCATTGACACCTCATAAAACTCATTGAGATCCTTTTGTGTAATTTTTTACTTAAGACTCTGGCCATTTTTATAGAGTTAAATGCAAAAATTCCAAAATTTGCCCCATTTCACAATGATAAAGAATCCTTGAAAAAATTCCTGGATCCAGAAGGCGATTCGGATCACCACCAGAATGTAATGGGATCCTCCTGGGGCTGAGACGCACCTCTGGTGAAAATTTCAGGTCAATCCGTCTGTAACTTTCTCCGTAAAGTTGCTAACGGACAAACAGACAAACAAACAAACCAACGCTACCGAAAACATAACCTCCTTGGCGGAGGTAACCACAGAGCTCCTAAAGGGACATGGAGAAAAAGACACACACAAAAAAGAAATAAAACTAGCGTGTAAACACGAAACATTCACATGCGCACCCTAAAGAGGTGCGGTGTTCTCTGGTGTGAGTGGAGATACTGTATCTCGGGATGTATTCCCGCTCCAATTGTTCTCTGGTGGGAATACACCCTGTGGTATCCCAGCTCCAAGAGAAGAACAACACTCTTCTTTCGCATGCACAAAACATTTGTGTTTCCTTTTTTTTTCTCCATATCCCTTTAGAGGCACCTTAATAAACATATGTTTGAATAAAAAAAAAAAAAAAAAATAAATATATATATATATATATATATATATATATATATATTAAAAAGAATTCTTAAAAATGGTCACCATCTAGAAATTTCAAGCAGTTTGGGGCATTTTCTTATTAAGTTACTCATGGGGAACACAGACATTGGTCTTACCAATTTTCACGTTTATATCACCAACTTTACAACATTAAACCGCTCAAATGAAATGGCAGCCATCTTTAAAATGGCTGCCATTTTGAAATTTCAAGCAACTTGGGGCATTTTCTTGTTGAGTGACTCATGAAGACGGTTCATACCAATTTTCATGCCTATATCACCAGCTTAACAAGGACATCGCCTAATTGTTCCACCTAGGTGGTGGCCATCTTGAAAAATGGCCACCATCTTGAAATTTCAAATGGCTGGGACACTTTTCTAGTAAAATGACCCATGGAGAATGCTCACACCAATTTTCATGCTTGTATCACCAACTGAACGATTATGTCACTTATATGTGCCACTATTATTTGAAAGTGTTTTTTTACCATCCGTGTTCAAACAGAAAAATTGCCTATACCAATCTTTTTTAGAAACTGCACACTGGTCTGAATGAAAGAGGAATCCACAGACAGTCTGATGATGTCTGGTATGAACTCAAAGGCCTATTACACGGAACTGAAACTGCATATAAAGATTAAGTGACTCACAGTGAGTGAAACATGACACTGATGCTGATGTCAGTTTGGATTGATGTTCGCTCACTTCCTGCCTCCTGCTTCATTTGAATCTGAAGAGCATCACGATCTTGGTTACTTTAATCCCAGCCCTTCTGTTTAAAGAGCACCCCCAACAGGCGGAAATCTAAGTTGTTGTTTTCTCCAGACCAAAGCACTGACAAAAAAAAATGTGTCTGTAGTTTCTGTTAAAATCTACAGTTTTTCTCCAAACGTAACATGTTTGTATCTTCTCTCCAGTCTATATTTAAAACTACTCACACACTCACATACATACACACACACTAGCATTTCAGAGTTCATTCATCTGCAAGGTGATGGTGCAATGTCAAAGGTCCGCTGTTCAGTGTTTTAATGGTTTTCTTCTCAAATGCATCAAATTCATGTTCTTTCTAATGTTACTGTGTACTGTGCATTAGTGAAAGCATCACTGTATCAGCAGCTCCTCTGTGGGTCAGTATCTTCAGATGCTCATGTAGCATATGTTACACATGTGTTAAACATGTTACAAATGTGTTTAACGTGTTTAACACTCTTGAATGTGCTTAACGTGTTAAACATGTTTAACGTATTAAACTTGTTTTAAAGGGTTTGACGTGTTTAAAAGTGTTCATTGTGTTTTGAACCTGTGTAATGTGTTTGAACGTGTTTGTATCTGGTTTGCACTGATTTTGTTATTTTTTCCTCCGTGATATTTAACATCTCGGGGTTGGAAACATGTTCTCTGGGGTTCGAGTTTCAATCTCCTGGCTCTGTTTCTGTGTGTAAATCCTTCCTCCTAAAACCTGTTCTGTGTTTTTATGGTCCAGATCAGCTTGCACTCTTTTTCTAGAAACTCTAATTTTGTATTTTTACTCTCCATGTGTGAGGAATCAAACTGCTGATGACTTTAAATAAATGTCAGACAACTTTCCTTATTCTTCTTGATACAGCCTCCACCTGCAGCTGCAGGTTTCAGATGGTCCCAGACGTTCAGAAGCAAAAGACAGATTTTAAGAGGAGAAAGTTGTTTAACTGGAATTTAACCTGCAGGTTCATGTTTTTAATCTCTGAATAAAGATCTGAAATCATCCTGATGTGTTCTGAGGTTGAACTCTGAGTCAAAGAATGAGTCAGTGAGTATATAAAAAATGGCCACAGCCTAAGGTCTGTTTGTGTCTTAATGTTTTATTTCCTCCTGATGTGAACAAAAGTGTCGAGTAATTCATAAAAAAGAAAGATAACAGTTCTTACAGAGAAGCTCACTGCTAGAAAAAAGTAAACAGTTAGGAGCCGAAATGTAAAGCCTTACCCCAATCCCAGATCCACATTTTTAAGGAAGAGCCACAGCAGTTGCATGAGGAAGACTGGGAGCTTTGCATAGACAAAAAAGGTCCACAACAAACTGAGCCGCTCAGGTGACTCCTGAACCACGCCTCCATCACCTGCTGTGAGGAGGTTTCAGAGGTACAGTGCGGCGAGGCAGGCCCGCGCAGGTAAGGCTTTCTGGTGCTAAAAGAAAAACTGAAGGCAGCTGAAGAGCATCTGCAGTGATGCGAGCATAAGAATTCAGGACTAAAGGCGTCTCAGCTGACAGATATGTGACCAGTCCAGTCCAAGAGGTCTGGCAGAAAAAAAGGTGAGCTTGCTGGTTCATGATTGGCTAAAGGTCCCACAGAGGCTCTTAGAGCGTCAGAGAGATTCAAGAGGAGTCACTGTTTGGAGGGAAAGGGCGCCGCTCCAAATGGGTCAAGCTCCACGGGCTGTGCGGGCGGAGTCTGCTGAGGACCACTGTGGACCACCATTTCTGTGAAAGGCACCGCCCCGAAATCATCTATCAGTTTGCTTTCTTCTAGAGTGGTGTGGAGAGGGCTGGTCCAGGACTTTCCATTGGCAGTGCCCATGTCACTCCGACTGTCACTGAGTCCAGTGTAGCGCCCACCGTCCTGAGGGTGGAAAGGTTTGGCTCCAAACGGGTCAAGCAGGGCGTCGTCCACAGGCAAAGACACTCCTTTGTCTTTTCCCTCTGCCATAGGGATGTCTACACTAATGTTCTCCTTTGAGTCCGACGTGCTCAAGAACTCATTGCTGCTCTGCGAGTCTCGGCGTCCAACCTTCTTGTGTCTGTGGACTCTTTCAGGGGTGCGGTATGTTGGCTTGTTGGTCTTGCGTCCTCCGGTGGGGGTACCATGGTGGCGTTTGCCATTGCTGCCTCCAACGGCGGACTCCTGCTTGGTTTTCCTGTGGCGTGAGGAGAGTTTCTGGAGGCTGCGCTGCTTCAGCCTCTGCTGCTGAGGACTGGGCGAGTCTTCCACTGATGGCCTGAAGATGTCCTCCGCGCTCCGAGAGGTGGTGGAAGGTGGGTCAGTCGGGCCAGGCTGGAAGGGTGAGAAGCCAAAGATGTCGATGCTCTCAGGGGAAATGGGTGGGGTCTGGCCCATGGGGACGTCTAGCCCGCCACACCCGGACTTAGAGAGGTTCCTGGTGAAGGGTGCTTTAGTGAACACATCAAAGTCGTCCATGGCCGACTGCTCCTGGCTTGCCTGCCTGAAAGGTGCTTTGGTAAAGATGTCGGAGTATTGTAGAAGAGTGGCAGGTAAAGCTTCGCCCACGAAGGGAACAGCCCCAAACATGTCCACGGCATCTGGAGGAGGAGTTTTGCCCCTGCTGGGTGACTGAGGCGGCATGATCAGGGTCATCCCTGAGTTGTTCCGAGGACTCCTCCTTAAGGCTGCTTTAACCACCGCCTTCTTGGAGTGACCTTTGACCCTGTTGTGCTCGTACTCTGAGTCTGAGCTGTGCTTGTTATCATCCTCACCCTCCTCCTCAGAGTCCATCAAAAGGGGGCGCTGTCCTGAGATCTCTGGCTCGGTGTCCTCGCCATGCTCACTGTTCAGGCCCTCCTCCTCCTCCTGATCCTCGTCCTCACTGCTTTTGGGAGATGGGGGGTCGGACTCAAAATCACTGTCAGACTCCTCCCCTGCTCGGCCACTCTTTTTTCCCACTTTGTGCTCTTTAGCAGCGCCTGGCAGTTGTGGAGACCCTGCGGGGGCAGAGACTGGAGCAGAAGCACTGGAGTCTTCACTGGTGGGCTCGCTCTTCATCACGTCAGGATCTGCAGAGAAAAAAACACACAATAAAAACCAGACTGCAAGAGTTACTGATGTTTTCTTTAATGTGCATCTACAGTTTGACCTCTGACCCCTGTGGTTGACCTTGGTCTGAAGTTTGGCAAGAGAAGATGAGCAACAGAGGGAGTGGTTTTTATCTTCTCTTTTACTCAGACGTCAGTCAGATCAGGATTAAGCTTGAAAGTCTGTGTCAGAGCGAAGCAAAGGAGGAGGAGTGAGGGAGCGTTCTGAGGCCATGTACACACATAGCCGGGTTTTTTTATAAATGAATATCCACCCCCCTCCATTTTAGAACAAGTGACGTACACACATCATTGTTTTCAAATAAAATCCCATCCACACAAAACCACATAAATGTGCTATTGACCGCAGTTATAAGCATGGCAGACCTGGAGTTGGTAGTATTTGCCAAAAAGTTTCTATCCAATCAGAGCAAGCTTCCCTTTCTTGTCATCACTATTCCAAACATGAAACATAGCACCGTGTAGTTCATTCGTGTGGACTGACAAAGAGGTGGAATAGCTTTTAAGCATCGTTTTGGAATAGAAAGTCAACAAGACACAACAAAAAGTGGAGGAAGGGTTATTTGGTGTAGAATAACCAACTGCAAAGTGTTCCTTCTCCTTTGCTCCTAACAAAAATATATATTCTGTATATATCTGCTGTCCACTGCCTGATATAAACAAAGGCGCATAGTATATGACGATTATCTACTAGTTGTTGCAGACACTGACGTTTGGGAATTTAAAACTGGTTATTTATGTCCACACACAAATGCAAAACCTGAGTTTTCGAAAATTTTCACTTTGGCCGGAGTTTTCCAAAAGCAGCGTTATTAATGACATAACCCTGCGGTTTCCTGTGAATGGCAGGTCAAAACGTATACAACGCCTGAGAGGCCTGAGAGTCAATATGCTTCTCAAACTCATCCACTCTTAGCACACTTAATTGAAAGTCAACCAAAAATAAGCATAAATAAAATTAAATACAACTCATAACAGAAAACACATAACTGCCAAAACATTAGTCACACTCTACAACAACCTCTTTCTGCAGTAAAGCTCTTCTAGATCAGGGGTCGGCAACCTTTAACACCGAAAGAGCCATTTGATCCGGTTTCCACGGAAAAGAAAACACTGGGAGCCGCAAATACTTTTTGACATCTAAAATGAATTTATTTATGAACGCATTTATTAAACGAACATGAACACATTTTGAACATTTTGAATTCTTGAAAAAATAATACAGTGTCTGAATGTCTCTTTCAAATAAATTAAAAAGCTGAACTTAAATTATCCATGTAGCAAACAAAACCAAAAAAATGCCGTGAGCCGTCATCCTTATATCGCCTTTGGGCTTTCAGAGCATGTAGCGGAGCCTTGACCTGAATTTAAAACATAAATTGGGGAAAAAAGCACTGTGTCACTAAACAATGAGAAATAAATATTTGCAAACTATCTGCATAAATATTTATTTAACCTGGTTAATGGGACTTCTGCTCCTGAACCTCTGCGCACAGCTTCTGCAAATCGGGGCTGTACGAAGTCACTCTCATCTTTACACAAGACTGTAAGCTGTCATCTGTGAGGCGTGAGCGGTGTTTGTTTTTAATGTAGTTCATGGTGGAGAATAGCTGCTCACATACATATGTGGATCCGAAGATCGACAGGACTCCAAAGGCATATGTCTTCATGTTCATGTAGGTGTCGGGGATGGCATTCCATGTTTCAAACACGAGTTTGTCCGGTCTTGGAAGGTTCTCAATATCACTCCATTTGTGATTCTGAGCAAGAGTGGCCTTCTGGCGGGCAACATCTTCAAGGTCCTCTGTCAAGCGTTTGAATTTGGCCACCCACATGTCTTTGTCGGCTATGTCAGCCAGCTCCAGCTCCAGATCAGGTTGACTTACACCTGCAAATGCAGTCACATTTAGCAGGGATGGATCGATGTTCAGGGGAGTGACGGGGAAGGACAATGTGGTTTTTTCCTCTCTGAACTCACGGAATCGTTTCCCAAACGATGCTTGCATTGTGGTGATTGCAGAATGCAAATACTCTGAATTGATCACCTTGTGAGCTTGTTTGAACTCCCTTAAAGAGGGGAAGTGAGACAGTGTGCCTCTCTGTAAATCTCTGGCTAAAACTGTCAGTTTGCGCTCAAACGCTAACACCTCCTCCAGCATGTGTAGCGCTGTGCCTCCTCTCCCCTGAAGAGTTGTGTTCAGCCTGCTCAGGTTCGCTGTCATGTCCACCATGAAGTGCAGCTTTTCCAGCCACTCTGGCTGTTCCAGCTCAGGAAAGGTGAGCCCTTTGCTGCTCATGAAAGTTTTCACCTCTCCCAGACATGCAGCAAAACGTTTCAGCACCTCTCCTCTGGACAGCCACCGGACTCTGTTGTGCAGCAGGAGATCAGAGTATGTGCTGTCCACCTCATCCAGTAACGAACGGAACTGGCGGTGATTTAAACCTTTTGCCATTATTTTATTTACAATCTGAATGACAAGATTCATGACCTCTGTGCATTCTGAAGGAAAAGTTTGCGCGCACAATGCCTCTTGGTGCAGGATGCAGTGAAAAGTGAGCAGCTTTCTGTCCAGTGACTTCTGCAGCAAAGCCACAAAGCCCCTGTGCTCTCCAGTCATACTCGGTGCCCCATCAGTAGCCACTGACACTAGGTGGGTTGTTTTTATTTCTTTGGCTCGTAAACAATCAAGCACGGCCTCACAGATGTCCTCCCCCCGTGTCTGGCCTTTTAGTGGTATCAGCTCAACCATTTCTTCCTGTGGTCCAGCAGAGTTCACATATCGGCAGAACAGCGCTATTTGTTCAATGTCACTTTTGTCTTTGGACTCATCACAGGCGATTGAGTACGCTGCAGCTGAATTGATGTCTTTAATTTGCTGTATTGTGATATTTTCTGCCATTTTTATGGTTCTGTCTTTAACAGTCTTCGCAGAGAGAGGCATCTCTCTGATTTTCTGCACAATTTCATCCTTGTTTTTAAAGTCCGCGAATAGGTGTTCTGAAATCTTAAGGAATGATTGTTTCATATAATCTCCATCTGTGAACGGTTTCCCATACCTGACTATTTCCTGAGCGGCCACAAAACTTGCATATGTAGTTGAATTTGCAGACTTCACCCACTTCTTGAAGTGATTTTTCGTCAGATCAGCCTTCCGCATCAGTCCCGAAACAGCTTTTTTTCTCTCTTCTCCCTCTGGATATTTTTCAGCAAAGGCTCTGTGTGTATTGTTGAAATGTCTTGCGACATTTGACCGTTTATTGTTAGACAGCTTTTCTCCACAAATTAGGCATACTGGTAGGCCACTCTCATCAGAGGTAAATGCAAATGAATCTGCCCAGGCATCAATGAATGTTCTATTTTCTTCAGATATTTTTCTTTTCTTAAATTTCTCCATACTTGGCCTTGCTGGGGTTGAAAGTCGCGACAAATGGACGGCATACCGGCTTTCGCAAGTATGACGTTTATTTTGAGCGACGAAAAACAATAAAATATATTTATTCTAATATGTCAAGATCACAATAATCTTCCAATCTAGAACTAAAATATTCAAGAACTAATACAAATAAAATACACTTCAAATAGATACTTTGTTTGTTTTTTTTAGTAATTTATTTTCCCAAGCCACTCAGAGCCGCAGTATAAGGATGAAAGAGCCGCATGCGGCTCCGGAGCCGCGGGTTGCCGACCCCTGTTCTAGATGTTTCTTCAAACCTGCTGTACTGGAAACTAAAACTGTTGTGGAAGTCTGTTCCAGCATGTGATTGCCTTAAACATCACAGTTTTAGGTTTGGGCATGCTGAAATCACCTCTCACAGCCTGTCTACTGCCATAGTTAGACTATCACTAATGAGCAACAGTTGAGAGAAGAGATCGCTAGATTTCTAGAGATATAGATGTTTGTCAAAAATATAATAATGCTACAAGCTAGTCTCTCACTGACTCTCATCCATGACAACTGTTTTGTGCATTTTTTCATTGTTGTTTCTAATGCAAAGCTAATCTCTCAGTATTATTTTGTTAAACTGGATTTTATTTAGTTCTTGTTTAGATGCATTAGACCAGATAACTGGGCAATAGTCAAGATATGACAAGACAAGGATTGCATAACTTGCTTTTTGGTTGTGCTGGTTAGAAAATAAGGAAATAAGGAGTAATGCCACTGTCCAATGTTTTTACACTTGAAAAAAGTCTGTTAAACAGGACACATTGCTGTCTATTGAATAGCTAGCTTTTCATCCAGTTCATCGCTGGGAGTTTGAAACCATAAGCAGCTAGTTTTGTGATTGTGCATGGTCGATAATATCAAACACAACACTAAAATCCAACAACACTCTTCCAACTAATAATTTTATGTCAATTTCTTTCAGCCAGTCATCTGTCAACTGTGTAAGAGTTGTGCATGTTGAGTATCCAGTTTTATAGGCATGTTGAAAGTCTGAATTAATTTTATTAATCAAGACATCATTTTGAATTTGCATCAATACAATTTTTTTTACATTAATTTTCCTAATACAGGTGAAATACTAATTGGCCCGCTGTTAGATCCTGTGAGTTCTTCTTTCCTGTTTTTTGGTAGAGGAATGATCTTAGCAACTTTCCACACTTTCCATCTTCTCTTTTACTGTGACTGTTAAAGAATAAGTCTTTATTCCTCTTTTACCGTGACTATTTAGGTTTAAGTCTAAAGTTAATTTAAGTTAATTTCCCTTTTACTGGGACTCTGATTTTAACCCTCAGTTTGAGCTGGTCTTTGTCTCTAGAGTAAATCCTTAATGAGCCTCATTATCAGGTGGAGCATCTCCAGCTCTGCTCTGAATAATCTAGTCCCTTCACTTTGATCCAGCTTTATTGTTCCAATTAGTGAAGCCCTACGTTATGAAGTCCAGGCCCCTGCTGTGAACACCAATACTTAAACCTCCACCACTTCAACACCCGTCAACCTGGCAGGAAGTGCTTCAGTATCTGCCTAACAGGCAGCAACTCAGACATGAGAGTTTAAATGTTCTGGATGATTTTAAGAGTTTTCATCTCACAGACCTCTGGACCTCTGATTAGGATCAGAGAGATGCCAAATCAGACAGCAGACTAACTGTGGCCCTTGACGGTTTACAGGTATCAAAGAAAGTGATGAGGACTGTGGCTGTTCTGAGGTCAGATACAGTCCTGCTCACCATTATTGGCACCCATGAAGTTTAAGTACATCATGTGGAATATCTTCTGAAAAAACATGAAACAAGTGAAACATTTTTTTATAGAGAACTTGTGTTTGATACAAAAGACTAAATGATAAACAACAATTTAAAACAATAAACAATGGGAGGAAAAAAATAGAAAAACTTAAAGCATGCTGTGTCACTGCTATTGGCACCCTTTCCTATAAATTAGTATTGGAACACAGTGTGACTCACCTTTGGTCAAACACAAATGAGAATCACCTGTGATAAATTGTCTGTGCCCATGTGACATGAATTAACTGATGAATGATGACTTCCATGTTTTAAAAAGCCACCTGTTATCCCCTGTTCCTTTGTCACAATGGTGAAGACAAAGGAGCTGTCTGAGGACATCAGAAGTGCGATAATTTGCAAACACAAGATCTCCAAAGGGTATAAGGCCATCTTCAAAGACCTTGGTATCCCTGTTTCAACAGTGTGTAATGTGATTAGGAAGTATCACAAGCATGGAACTGTCAAGAACCTCCCTGGATCTGTCAGGAAGAGAAATATTGATGACAGAAGTCTTCCAAGTTTGGTGGGAATGGTGGAAAAAACACCAGGTCAGACATCCAAAGACCTGAAGGCCAACCTGGAACAGTCTGGGGTCATGGTTTCAACAAGTACCATACGCCGCACAGTAAACCAAACAGGGCTTCATGGACGAAGGCCAAGGAAGACACCATTCCTAAGGCAAAGACATAAAAAGAACGACTAATCTTTGCCAAGGAGTACCAGGACAAACCACAATCCTTCTGGAAAAATGTTCTGTGGACAGATGAAACAAAAATGGAGCTTTTTGGCAATGCACACCAATAGTTTGTTTACAGACAGCGCAATGAAGCCTACATGGAAAAGAACACCCTTCCAACAGTTAAGCATGGTGGAGGATCCATGATACTGTGGGGCTGCTTTGCTGCATTTGGTACTGGAGGCCTTGATCGTATCACAGGAATCATGAAATCAGAGAATTATCAAGACATTCTAAAGCGACATGTCCTACCCAGTGTTAGAAAACTTGGTTTGAGTAGAAGATCATGGGTCCTCCAGCAAAACAAAGACCCAAAGCACATATCCAAAAGCATGCAGGAATGGTTGAAAAGGAAAAAATTGACTTATTTAAAATGGCAAGCAATGAGTCCTGATCTCAATCCCATTCAAAATCTTTGGTATGAGCTGAAATCTGCCATTGGGGAAAAGAAACCTGAAAACATTCAAGAGTGGGAGAAAATACCAGCTGAGAAGCTTATAAATGGCTACAAGAAACGTTTGGAAGCTGTCATCACTGCCAAAGGCTGTGCAACCAAATATTAAAGAGGGGTGCCATTATTGCTGCACATACTGTGTTTTCTGTTTCTTCTTTAAAATTACAACGTGTTAGTTGAAAAAAAAAAACAATTTCATTGGTTAAATTACTTTGGGCGGGCTGCACGGTGGTGTAGTGGTGAGAACTGTCGCCTCACAGCAAGAAGGTCCTGGGTTTCGAATCTGGGACAAGGCATTTCTGTGTGGAGTTTGCATGTTCTCCCGATCAGAAAAACACGTCCCATGAATCAGCAGTCTCTTTTTTTATGAACTTAAGAAAGCTTGGAATGCAATCCCTGGAACATACCTTAAAAACTTGTGGAACGAATGCCTGGTATATGCCAAGCTGTTGTTAAAGCCAGAGGAGGTTACTTAAAGAAAGCAAAGTCTAAGCAACAATAACTCAAATACCTAATAATTATAGTCAAAATGTCCTCTGATAAGTTACTCTTTACACAATAGTCATGTTTAATGTGTTGCAAATTATACATATGAAACTATGATCTTTTTTGTGCAAATCTGATCTTGCTTCCAAACTTTTGGCCTGTAGTGTGTGTGTGTGTATATATATATATATATATATATATATACGTATATGTGTGTGTGTGTGTGTGTGTGTGTGTTCAGGTTCAGGTTTTATTTTCTGTTTCTCAATATCTTGAAATTCAACATTAATCTGAAATTTCAGCTAAATGTGATTTAAATAAAGTTTTATTAGCTCAAATATTCCCTCAGATTATAGTTTCACAGCAACCTGTCTCTACTGTTAGATGATCCATGTATTCCTGTTAGTTATTTTTTAGACATGAACAGACTTGGACCGAAAAATAATCACACTGATATCTTTACCGGGATGATTTATGGCTATAAAAGCAAAAAGCTGCTCAGTGAAGTTCATTAGAAGGAGAGAGTTTGACTGTGAGGACAGAGAGAGACTTTCTTTTTTTTTTTCTGAAGGAAAACTCCTGCCGTGAAAAAACATGATTAGAAAGATCACATCCAAGATGGCTGCCACATAGATGCACCATGTGTGTGGCTCTAACAAACAAATGACAATCCATCTAAAATCTTGAAAATGGCTTGACATCCAAAAGATCTAGTGAAGTTTACAACTTGCTGTAGTCAAGGAGAAGGACAAGACTATCAAAGAAACTTGAAAGAAGAGTGGACGATTTGGAGCAGTACTCCAGGATTGATGACCTGGTGATAGCTGGGCTTGAGACAACACACCGCAGCTATGCAAGGGCTACAGCCGGGGACAAGACGGGCGAGGATGCACCAGAACAAGAACAGGAGTCACTTGAACAGCAAGTTATCCAGTTTTTCAAGAGCAAAGACATCCCTTTGGAAAGCAGTAACATAGCTGCTTGTCACACCCTACCCCAAAGGCAAAACAACAGCAGAAATGGGCCACAAAGAAAGAGCACCAGGCCAAACACCCTCATTCGATTTATGAGCAGAAAGCATAAAGTTGAGGTGCTGAAGAATGCAAAGAAACTGAAGGATACTGGAGTATATGTAAATGAGCATCTCACAAAGAGAAATGGTGAAATTGCAAGACAAGCAAGAATCCTGAGAAAGGTAAAGCTGATCCAAGACACATGGACAAGGAACTGTAAGGTGATGATTCGGCTGAATGATGATGGTATACCTGAAAACGCCAAAGTATTAACCATCAGAGACATAAAAGAACTTGAAAAATACAAATGAAAATAACAAGTGCTATGGTTAAGGTGTGGACTTGGGAATGTCATGTTTTGTTTTATTTATTTTTTTCTCAGTGTTTCGGGTAGTAATGAAATGTGATAAATCTGACACTGGACAATGATAAATCTGACACTGGACAATGTGTGAATACACAAATTTAAAGTATTTTGACTCTCAAGACAACAAACACTATGATTTAGAAAATGACATTGATCCAGAGATCCACTTTTACCAGAATATTGATTTGAATTGTGAATAGTATTCTGAAGATAAGTTTAAATCAAAAGTGAAAATGGAGGGGCTTTTAGTGAATCATTTCAATAGTAGGAGTCTCTACAGAAACTTTTCAAAAATTAAAAAGTATCTTCAACAGTTTAAAAATAAGTTTTGTTTAATAGCAATTTCTGAAACTTGGTTGAGAAGTGACAAAGAATTTCAAGGTGGAATAGAGGGTTATGAGATGATTTAGAAAAACAGGGTCAACAAAAAATGTGGGGGTGTTGCCTTGTTTGTGAAGTCTGACTTTAAGTGTAAGGTTATTGAAAATATGACAATGGTGATTGATGATTTGATGGAATGTTTAACAATTGAAATCAACATTGAAAGAACCAAAAATATATTAATTAGTTGCATTTATAGAACACCAGGGACTTGTTTAGATCAATTTAATAAGAAGATTTCTGAATTATATGAAATACATAAGGAAAAAGTGTTTTTTGTTTGTGGTGACTTTAATATTGATTAAATAAAATCAAATGATCATATTAAAACGAAATAATTTGTTGATATAATGTTTAGTTTGAGTTTCTACCCCTTAATTTTAAAGCCCAGTAGAATAACAAAGGACAGTGCAACACTGATTGATAATATCTTTACAAATATAATGGATAAAAAGTTAGTAGGTGGACTATTAGTGACTGATGTAAGTGATCATTTACCAGTATTTGCTGTGTTAGAAATGAAGAATAAGTTAAAATTAAGAGAAAATTGTCATACATACAATCTGGTCAGACAAAAATCACCAGAGGCAATATTGGCACTTAAGGCAGACCTTTGGAGTCATGATTGGCAGGAGGTTTATGTAGAGGATACCAATGAGGCATATAATGCGTTTCTGGGTACATTTTTGTCATTTTATGACAAACATTGTCCTTTGAAGGAGTACAGACAGAATCCTAAAAAGAGTGTGAAACCATGGCTAACCAAGGGTTTGGAAAAAGCTTGCAGTAAGAAAAATAGGCTTTACAGGGAATTTATCAAGTATAGAACAAAAGATACGGAGGACAAGTACAAAAAATATAAAAATAGATTGACATGTATGATGAGATCACAAAAAATAGACTATTATAATCAGATGTTACAGATGCATAAAAATAACATTAAAGCTACTTGGGGTGTGCTTGATGATATGATTAAAAAATCCAGTAAAAAGGATTTTCCAACATACTGACAATTCAGCTATTAAAAATATAGAGGAAATTGCTAATGAGTTTGATTATTTTGTTAATGTAGGCCCTAACTTGGCAAAGGAAATTAATCACCATACGGAGGAGGAAAACAATTCTGATTCAGCAATAAACAGCAACTCTATGTTCCTCGGTGGAGTTTGTGAGAGTGATGTGCAAGAAGTGGTAAGAAAGTTTAAGAATAAGAAATCAACAGATAGCAATACCATTGACATGCCAACTATAGTCTTTGACTCTGTCCTCAAACCATTCACTTATATATGTAATAAATAATTTTTATCTGGTATTTTTCCTGATGGAATGAAAAAAGCCAAGGTGATACCAATCTTTAAGAGTGGTGACAGACATATTATATCAAACTATAAACCTATATCATTGCTCCCTCAATTTTCCAAAATACTCGAAAAATTATTTGTTAATAGACTTGATGGCTTCATTTAAAAATATGGCTTATTGAGTGACCATCAGTTTGGATTTAGGAGCAACAGATCAACATCTTTAGCAGTGATGGATTTTGTGGAAAATATAGCAACGGCAGTTAATGATAAACAAACCTCAATAGGTGTATTTATTGACTTACGCAAAGCGTTTGATACGATTGATCATTCACTGCTTTTACAAAAATTGGAACAGTATGGAATAAGAGGTGTTACTAATCAATGGTTGAGAAGCTATTTAGATAATCGGTTTCAATATGTAAACATAAATAATACAGAATCCCATCTTAGAAGAGTGACTTGTGGTGTTCCGCAGGGTTCTGTAATAGGACCCAAGTTATTTATTCTTTATTTAAATGACATTTGTACAGTATCTCATATTTTTAAATTCGTTACATTTGCTGACGATACTAATTTACTTTGCTCAGGGGACGACATACAAGAATCAATGATAACAGTTGAAAGGGAACTGATCAAGTTAAAACAATGGTTTGATAGAAATAAGTTGTCACTCAATGAAAAGAAAACCAAATTCATGGTATTTGGTAGTGTTCCTTCTGACTGTGAAATTAAACTGAATATAAATGGAACAGAAATAGAAAGAGTATATGAAACAAAGTTCTTGGGTATAATTATGGATCATAAACTCTGTTGGAAACCATATATTCAATATATTAAAGGTAAATTAGCCAAATCTGTGGGTATTTTGTATAGAACAAGTAAGCTGTTGAATAGGAAATGTTTGCATATTTTGTATTTTTCACTTGTAGCGCCATATTTGTCAAACTGTGTTGAGGTATGGGGGAATGTATATAAAACAAATATAGACCCAATCATTAAATTACAGAAAAAAGCTATTAGAATAATAAATAAAGCCAGTTACCTTGAATCAACCAATCCATTGTTCATTAAGTCTAATACATTAAAATTTGTAGACATGGTGTACACCAAAACTTTGGAAATCATTTTTTGGGCTAAGAGTAAAAGCCTTCCAGGTTGTACGTCTTTTTAAAACAAGACAAGGACAGTACAATTTAAGAGGGGTTTATATTTTTAAAACAGATAAAAAAGCAAGAACAAATGTAAAAGCTAGATGTGTTTCAGTTTGGGGAGTTAAGCAATAACCTTAACGAAGGGTTAAAATTGTGTAACACATAGGTAATATTTAAAAAAACATTAAAAAGCAAAATAATTGAGGAGTACAGCTTTGAGTAAAACATTTTCTTTCATTCTTTGTGTTTTGTTTTGTTTTTCTTTTCGTAGTGCAACATATTTTAATGTTTTCTTTTTGATATTAAAGTGTTTTTCTTTTTTTAATCTTATTTCAACATTATCAAGTGTTTTAAATATTAAAATGATGTTTTAAGGATTGTAAAGGATAGGCAACTATAAGCATTGTGCTTCCGCCTAATCCTTTTTTTGGTCAAGTTTATAATTCTGTTTGTTTCTCATTTGTTGTTATTGTGACCAAAATAAAACCATTCATTCACGTGCCGAGCCAGAGAGGACGAGACTGAACAGGAACAAGAAATGATGCTTGTTTGCTATTATGGGGCTTGTGGACTACTTGTTGACTGCTCTGCCCCCCTAAATCATTCTGATTTATTCCTAAGTCACTGGAGAACTGAAAAAAAAAAATAGTTTGATTTGTTGTCCAGATGAAATTTTAGACTTTTATAGCCTTCTTTTTAAAAAATATTTGTAGGCGGAAATAGCATATTTATTTTTCTCTTGTGTATCTTTTCTCAGCAGAGCAATTGGGTAATATTTGCATCATTTTAGACACTGGATTTGAAATCTGACAAGTCTTACCTTTCAGCAGATACCAGTGTAGATCTCTCCCTCCACTAAGTCCAGCTTGAGTCCTACCACAGAGCCAGCCTTTTTCACCAGTTTGTTAAGACGTTTTGCATCTTTGTGTTTGATGCTTCCTCCCCAGCAGACTGTAACGTAGAACAGAACACTTGCCACCACAGACTGATAAAACATCTGCAGCATCTTACTACAGATGTCTATTGATCGGAGTCTTCTCAGGCAAAAGAGGCGGCTCTGCCCCTGTCTGTAGATGAAGTCTACATTCTTAGACCAGTCCAACTTATTAACCAGATGTACACCTAGGTATTTATATGATGTCACCACTTCGATGTCCACTCCACAGGTGTTCACTGGCTGAAGAGGGGGTTTGGATCTACGGAAGTCTATGACCATCTCCTTTGTCTTTGAGGTGTTGAGGAGGGGGCAGATTTTGTGACTCCAGTCACTGAAGGCTCCTATTAAATCTCTGTATTCAGCTTCTTGTCCATTTCTGATACATGCCACAATAGCTGTGCCATCTGAGTATTTCTGGATGTGGCAGGACTCAGTGTTGTATTTGAAGTCTGACGTATACAGTGTGAACAGGAATGGCGCCAGCACTGTCCCTTGTGGAGCCCCTGTACTGCTCCTTGATGTCCCAGAAACACAGTTCCCCAGCCTGACAAACTGTGGCCTTTCTGTCAGGTAATCTGCGATCCAGGAAACACAAGAAGGATCCACTCCGTTCTCTGTGAGCTTGTCTTTCAGTATGGTGGGTTGGATGGTGTTGAATGCACTTGAAAAGTCGAAGAACATGATCCTCAAATAAACCTCAGGTTCCTCTAGATGAGACAGAGCACGGTGAAGCATGTAGAGGACAGCATAATCCACTCCAATGTGTTCTTTGTATGCAAACTGCAGGGAGTCCAGTTTGTCTTTGACCTCAGACTTCATAAGGCGTAGAATCAGCCGCTCCAGGGTTTTCATGATGTGTGGAGTGAGGGCCTTTTTCACCAGTTTATTAAGATGTTTTGCATCTTTTTATTTTTCTCTTGTGTATCTTTTCTCAGCAGAGCAATTGGGTAATATTTGCATCATTTTAGACACTGGATTTGAAATCTGACAAGTCTTACCTTTCAGCAGATACCAAATTTATGCCTGTAGCCCTTATAGTTTTGGAAGTACACACATTTTTATGTTCACATGCACAACAAGATTTTCTGGCTTCTGCCAATTCCAAGCTGTTACTCTGATCTCTCAATCACTCAGGTAAGAAAGATTTTCTGTTTCCCATGTGAATTATTCAACCTACATTAATCAAGCACATCTGGTGATAAAATGAAATATTTGGGGGGTGTTATGTTGTGATATGACTATTATTGGTGAAGTGATGCCACTGGGGGTGTGACTGCTGCTACAGCGCTAGCTAGGTTTGCTGAGACAAATGATGGGAAGGGAGATTGATATTGTTTCATTAGAGGAGGAGATAGAACTGAATTTGGTGAACTGAAACCACAAAAACAATGAACCTGCTGTTACAATGATGTACTGCAAATATTATGGGAGAAAGCCTATAAATGTAATGCTGATCAGGATGATAGTTGTGTTAGCAAATGCTAGTCAGCAAGCTAGAATGTATAGAACTTTGTAGGCTTATTCACATTTTTAAAGGGGCAAGCTGCATATTGCACATTCAAATTAGCAGATTATTCTCACAACCATTTTAAAATACATTTTATCTCAGTGTTTCAGAAACTTGATGGATGGCCTAGGAAAAACATGGCTACTGAATCCAGTGAAGGTGACGAACACAAAAAGGTAAAAAATGTGCTATCCATTGCACTACTAGGAGGTGGCGATATAAACCCTTTCTTCCATCAATCATCATGGGAAACATCAACTCTATGCCCAACAAACGCGATGAGCTGGAGATATTAGTGAAGACTGAGAAAGCATACCATGAGTGCAGTTTCCTGTGTTTTACTGAAACCTGATTAAATCAAAACAACTCGGACTCCTGTGTGGATTTACCTGGCTTGACTCTCATAAGGTCAGACAGAGATGCTTAAGCCAGTGGCAAGAAGAAAGGAGGAGGTCTGGCTTCATTTGTCAACCAGAGATGGTGTAAACCTTAACACATAACTGTCAAGGAGAACTTGTGTTGTCCAGATATTGAGCTGTTGACAGCTGCTCTTCGGCCATATTATGTTCCAAGAGAATTTAGTCATATCATAACAGTAGTTGTTTACATTCCACGCAAATCAACTGAAGAATGTTGCGATGTTTTGCAAAATAGTGTTGCCAGGCTACAGACTCAACACCCTGAGGCACTAATAATAATATCGGGAGACTTCAACCATGTCACCCTCTCCTCTCACTTGACTGGATTCACACAGTTTGTGAACTGTCCTACCAGAGAAAACAAGACCCTGGATCTGCTGTATGCCAACGTCAAAGAAGCCTACAGAGCCACTGCCTTACCACCACTGGGCAAGTCAGATCATAACTTGGTCTATCTGCAAACCTGTTACAGACCTTGTGTGCTGAGGCAGCCTGTGACCAAAGTCAAAATCAGAAGATGGACACCTCAAGCCAGTGAAGCTCTAAGGGACTGTTTTAAATCAACAGACTTGGAAACAGATGTGGATAGTATGAACATTGACACACAGGTTGACTGCTTAACTGAATATGTCAACTTCTGTAGAGACACAGTTATACCCACAAAAACTGTTCGTTGTTTCCCCAACAACAAACCCTGGATCACAAGAGACATAAAAGCAATCCTTAACCAGAAAAAGAACGCTTTTAAAGATGGTGACAAAGAACGACTCAAACAAGTGCAACAAGAGTTGAAGAGGAGACTGAAGGTGGCAAAGCTGGAGTACAAAAAGAAGATAGAGAATAATCTATAACACAGCAACATCCGTGAAGTGTGGAGAGGAATCAGTACCATCTCTGGACACAGCAGTAAAAAGAAAAGACAGCCAGTGGTGGGTGATCTGGAAAGAGCTGATAAACTCAACCTGTTCTTCAACAGATTTGACACCACTGTCACACCCACTTCCGCTCCTTCTCCACCTTCCTCTCCACAACAAATCTCCTCTACAACTTCTCCCCTTTCCTCTCCATCTCGTTCAAATGTCTCAACCACTTCAACTGCCTCCCTCCTAGAACACCAGTCCTTGTCTGTCACCAAAACAGGGGTGAGGATGGAGCTTGGAAGACTTTAGTCTGGGAAGGCAGCTGGTCCAGATGGTGTGTGTCCAAGGCTGCCTAGAGACTGTGCTGCAGAACTGTGTCAACCTCTCCAAAGGATCTTCAACCTGAGTCTACAGCTGGGGCGGGTACCTACTCTGTGTCACACTGTATACATCAGACTTCAAATACAGCACTGAGTCCTGCCACATCCAGAAATACTCAGATGGCACCGCTTTTGTGGCATGTATCAGAAATGGACAAGAAGCTGAATACAGAGATCTAATAAGAGCCTTCAGTGACTGGAGTCAGAAAAACTGCCCCCTCCTCAACACCTCAAAGACAAAGGAGATGGTCATAGACTTCCGTCAGTGAACATCTGTGGAGTGGACATCGAAGGGGTTACATCATGTAAATACCTAGGTGTACATCTGGATAATAAGTTGGACTGGTCTAAGAATGTAGACTTCATCTACAGACGGGCAGAGCCGCCTCTTTTGCCTGAGAAGACTCTGATCAATAGACATCTGTAGTAAGATGCTGCAGATGTTTTATCAGTCTGTGGTGGCAAGTGTTCTGTTCTACGTTACAGTCTGCTGGGGAGGAAGCATCAAACACAAAGATGCAAAACGTCTTAACAAACTGGTGAAAAAGGCTGGCTCTGTGGTAGGACTCAAGCTGGACTCAGTGGAGGATGTGGGGGGAGAGATCTACACTGGTATCTGCTGAAAGGTAAGACTTGTCAGATTTCAAATCCAGTGTCTAAAATGATGCAAATATTACCCAATTGCTCTGCTGAGAAGAGATACACAAGTGAAAAATAAATATGCTATTTCCGCCTATAAATATTTTTTAAAAAGAGGGCTATAAAAGTCTAAAATTTCATCTGGACAACAAATCAAACTATTTTTTTTTTTCAGTTCTCCAGTGACTTAGGAATAAATCAGAATGATTTAGGGGGGCAAAGCAGTCAACAAGTAGTCCACAAGCCCCATAATAGCAAACAAGCACCATACGAAATTCAGGTATTTCTGCTACAGGACTCCATAGATTAAATGCATGCTAACCATCACTAAGCTACCAGTCTGCAAGGGTTATCATGCCAAACCATAAACTAGGGATGTGGAGCAACTAAAAAAAACAAACTAGAAATTCCCCACCTGATTTATTGCAATCAGTGGTCTGGCTCATGGATTATATATGAACCTTCATTTAGCTGAAATACTGTCTGGGTCAGCTGATCTGATTTTCTTGTTCCTGTTCAGTCTCGTCCTCTCTGGTTCGGCACGTGATCTTTCTAATCATGTTTTTTTTCAAGGCAGGAGTTTTCCTTAAAGTCTCTCTCTGTCTTCTCAGTCAAACTCTCTCCTTTTAATGAACTTCACTGAGCAGCTTTTTGCTTTTATAGCCATAAATCATTTCGGTAAAGATATCAGTGTGATTATTTTTCGGTCCAAGTCTGTTCATGTCTAAAAATAACTAACAGGAATACATGGATCATCTAACAGTAGAAACAGATTGCTGCAAAACTATAATCTGAGGGAATATTTGAGCAAATAAAACCATTATTTATTTATAAACTTTATTTAAATCACATTTAGCTGAAATTTCAGATTAATGTTGAATTTCAAGATATTGAGAAACATAAAATAAAACCTGAACTGTTTCTGATGAGTTAAAAAAATCTGGTCAGAGGTAATAAAATGACTTTTCTTTGAGGGAGTTCAGCTGCTGGAACTGAGAATAGAGTCTTGTTTTATTAATCATACTAATAATATTATAATAATGACCTAAATAGCACCTTTAAAAAAAAAAACAGAAACTATTTCTATGATATTGAAATACATAAATTACATACATACATACATACATACATACATACAAACACACACACACACACACACACACACACACACACACACACACACACACACATATATATATACACACACACACACTACAGGCCAAAAGTTTGGAAGCAAGATCAGATTTGCACAAAAAAGGTCATAGTTTCATATATATATAATTTGCAACACAATAAACATGACTATTGTGTAAAGAGTAACTTATCAGATGACATTTTGACTATAATTATTAGGTATTTGAGTTATTGTTGCTTAGACTTTGCTTTCTTTAAAGTAACCTCCTCTGGCTTTAACAACAGCTTGGCATATACCAGGCATTTGTTCCACAAGTTTTTCAAGGTATGTTCCAGGGATTGCATTCATTGAAAAGAGACTGCTGATTCGTGGGACGCGTTTTTCTGATCGATCGATTCAATTCATCCCGCACAAGCTCAGTTGGAGAAAGGTCTGGAGACTGAGGGGGCCAAACCATCTTTTGAAGAACACCTTCCTCTTCTTTTTTGTCTAGGTAACCCTGACAGAGCTTGGAAGAATGCTTAGGGTCATTGTCTTGCTACACAACAAACTTATGAGCCACAAGTCTGAGTCCAGATGGAACAGCATGGTGCTGGAGGATGGAGTGGTACTGTTCCTTATTTCTGATACCCTATACTTCAAACAAATCTCCTACTCCATCACCTGCAAAACATCCCCATACCATGGAACTACCACCTCCATGCTGAATTGTGGGTGTAACACATGGTGCTTTCAGACACTCACCAGTTTGTCTGCGGACATAGACTCTGCGTTTCGAACCAAACAGTGCAAACTTGTTTCTAGTCATCATAAGTCCAATTTTTGTGAGCTTTTGCCCACTAATATCTCTTTTCCTTTTCTTTAAAAACTCATGTGTTTTGTGTTCTTTTGCAGATACACAACCCTTCAGACAAGCCTTTCTCAAACGTCATTTCACGGATGTCAGAGATATGGGTTTCGACCTTGTCATGTTGATTCCCTCCCCTATTTGTGGTGCTGTCTTTTCTCTCTTACTGGTGACAATGCTATGTTTATCCTCTGCTTTTGTAGTAACTCTCTTTCGTCCAGGTCTTTTTCTATCATCATAACTTCCAGGTTCCTCTAGTCTCTTCAGAGTGCAGTGGACTCCTTTGTTAAACACCTTTAGGCGTTTTCTCTTTCTGTGTATCCTTCTTTCCTCAATGTACAAATCTGTACTTTTGTTTCTTTACTCAGTTGCTTCTTTCTAGCCATTTTTTGGGTAGTTTGAACACAGTTGAGATTTATTAGGATTTTTGTATGCAGACTGTCAAAAGCCAAAAAGTTGAAGTGAATAATCCAACTGTGATTTGTTTTTTTGGTTTTGCACTGAAGTTGTGACTCTTGCAAATGTTTTCAACCCTAAAACTAAGCCCTTATTATCTTTTGCTGACATATATTTAGCAATGGTCTGTTAACATCAATGTATATCTAAGGGTAAATGGAGTAAAATGGTGCATTTCCATGAAAGCAACATCTGATCATAGAGTAAATACATCCCAAAATACAAAAAAAACTCATGCTGGATTTTAAAAAAGCATTGTGAGTAAAAACTTGAAGTTAGTCCCAACTGTTTGGCCTGTAATGGCCTTGCTTCCAAACTTTTGTCCTGTAGTGAGTGTGTATATATATATATATATATATATATATATATATATAGAATGTTGTTTTATTTTAATTTCAAAGGATTGTATTGTTTTACAGCTAAATAAATACTATAATAATTCAGTCTGTGGAGAGAAATTATTGCCCAGATTAAAAGAGGACCTGCAAACATGAAACAGCTTTGATCTATAAAGATCAGACTTTTTTATGACTGATTATTAATTTAGTTTTTCAGTTTGCATAACTGTAAATGAGTCGACCTCTGTCTCAGGGCTGAGAGAGTAAAACCACCTTTTAAGGAGTAAAGCATCAATGTAATTACAGTATAATTATGTATTATTACACAAAGACAAACAATGGTGTTTATTAAGTTTCATTTTCCAGTAAAGGATTTAGACTTTTGATAGTTGAAAATATTCACAATAAGATTATTATTGCAGTGAATTAATGATTTCATTTTTATCTGAATCTCGTCTTGAAATTGATTTGTTTTTGTCTTTTAAATTGTGAGAAGGTAAAAAAAACTTTCCTGATTAGTAAGCTTTTGGTGAGATAAAATGACTTTTAATGGAAACTTTGGAAAATCTAAATTCAAAAACTGGATCATAAATATTTGACAGTCTTTGTTTCAATGTTACTGATATTTTTAGGTTATAATGTTGAACATCAAATTCAATCCAAACAATCTCTGGTCTTAATAGATTCATTGATCAGTCTGAAAATAATAAGCTTATTACTTCATCCATTTTAGTCAATTTTATTTTGATCACTTTTTTAACACTCACTGTAATGTAAATATTCAATGATGGGTTAATACATCGATTTCAGTTGTAATTGAGTGCATATTTTCCTATTTCATTATAATTTTTGTTTGATTTGTATCAGCTGTGCAGAAATGAATAGTAAAGCTAAATAAAGCTCCAGTCTGTATTTTAAAAGGTAAAATTAAATCTCTGATTAAAACAGAATTCTCCTTCAATAGCTGCAGAGACTTAAAATTAATTTAAAAAAAGCAGAAAAATATACAGACTAATATTAATAAATTTACTATTAAACTAAATACAGACTAATATTAACAAATATACTGATATACCAAAAAAAAGACTAACATTTACAAATATAGAAATGTACAACATATATAGACTTATATTAACAACTATACTAAATATAAATATACACACAAATACTTACAAATTTACTGAATTAACATAATTATATTTACTAATATACATACATACCAAATATAAAGACTTATTTACATCTATACTAAATATACCAAACATACAGACTGATATTTACAAAAATACTTTTACACTAGGCTTAGAGCAATATTTCCAAATATACTTAATATGTAGACTAACATTTACAAATACAGAAAATATATTAAATATATACTTATATTTACAAATATACTAAATACAGAATGATCTTGACAAAAACATTTAATATACAGACTACTATTTACAAATAAATAAATATAGACTTTTTACTAATATGCTAATATACTTGATATGACCTTATATTAACACATAACTAATACACTAAATATAGACTTATATTTACAAATATTCTCTATATAGACTAGTATTAACAAATTTAGAAATATACTAAATAAAGACAAATAATTTCCATTTTCTATGTACTTAATACAAACTAATATTAACAAATATACTAATATAGAGTTGTATTTACAAATACTCTAGTATAGACTTCTATTTACAAATATACATTTATACTTAAAATAAACTATTATCTTAAAATACAAACATACTGTATGACAGATTAATATTTACAAATATACTAATAAACGAAATTCAGACTATTATATATATATATATATATATATATATATATATATATATATATATATATATATACATAAATGTCTGAATTTTGTTATATATATATACATTTTTACATAAACTTACATAATAATTTTTTACTAATGTACTCAATATAAAACTATTTAAAAATAAACTGAATTTAGACTATTTACAAATATACCATGTATAGCCTTTTAATTGACAATATACTTAATATAGAATAATATTTACAAATAAACTAAATATACAGACTTAAATTTACAAATATACCAAGCATAGACTAATATTTGGGAGGCAGAGAGCAGATATTTGATTAGTCCATCTTAAAAATTAACTTAAAGCTCCTGGGAGAAATTTTTGATTTGTGTCAGTTTTGGTACCCCCCTGTGGACAAATCTCATCCTGCTAATTTTTGCATTGAAGTTTTTATTAATGTGCATATTTTAGCTTGTTTATCCTGAGATTCTACTTTTGGATCAAATTTATCTGAATTTATATCCAGGTGAACCTTAAATCTACTGAACTCTTTTCTTTCGAAGTCAGAGCTCTAAGCTGATGAGGATTTTGTTACAGGACAGGTGAGTGTGTGGTTCAGAGACAGCCATGTTTGCTTCAGGAACACCTGAGTGTGTGCTGGTGGAGAGATTTAACACTTTATAAAGAAGGAACCAAAGTGAATCTTTGAGTTTTTAATCTTTTTATTCATAATCTAGAAAGAGGAATACATTCACACTCACAGGATGATACAGGAGCTTTGACAGAGAAACAGGATGAAGGTATGACACACTTTCCCATCTCTAACCTGTCTGAATAAATTCACCTTAAACACCTGAAATCTGCTCAGAGGGTACAGCAGAAACACTGAAAACAGAAACTTCAGACAGATGAAGCAAAGAACAGATAATCTGCTGATCAACAGAAACACATCTGATCATCTGTCCAACTCTGGGATTATTCCTCACACTTTCATGGCTCTGCGACTTCTCTTTATGATTTTGGCTTTAATATAAATCTGTCCACCAGAACACATGAACAGGATGTTTCTGACATGGCCGTCTCTACATGAACCAGCAAAACAAAACTGAGCTGAAGCTGAGATGAAGCTGATGGTGACATGAAACAACACAGAGCGACTGTAAACCAAACTTACCTGCAGTGAAAACACATGGAAGTGTGTGATACGTGTGTGTGTGTGTGTGTGTGTGCGTGATAGAGATGAGCTCTCTGTGCCACTCTAAGGCTGAGAGTCGCAGTACAGCAAGAGTTAAACATACACCAGCCCTTCAGGATAGTATGGAGTCTGTAACAGAAACATGAGGGACCATCAACACACACACGTGCGCGCACAAACGCATGCACGAGCATGGGCGTGCACACAGTTTAGTGTGCCATCACAGTGTCTCACTATAAGAACCAGGGGCCTCATTTATAAACGCTGTGTATGCACAAAAGAAAGCGTATGCTACTTGAAAGCAATATTTGGGATTCATAAAAACACACTTGACAGGAGAATGTGCGCACCTCTGCAGCAGCTCTGGCACTGCCGTGCGCACAAATTTGGAGAAACAGGAAACTGCAAACCCCACCAGAAGAAGGATCACAGACAGCTGTGTGAAATTTATACATTTGTGTGAAATAATTAAATATTACACATTTCACAACACATATCATAAATCAAGGATATATTCGCAACACTAAGCTGTGTCCACTTAAATGTCTAACCTTTTTGTTTTTTTACCTCAGCTACAGTCCGACACTCTCAGGCAATGTTATTTCAGCATCAGCCACATGCTTCCACTCTTGCCTTTCTGACATTAGTGATGCCCACACTGTGCCCACCAAATAAGACTCTTTTGCATGTCCACTTTACCTATTAATATCTCAAGCTCACATTAAGTGGAATTTTTTCTTTTTCGCACGTTTTTCCTCTTGGTCCATCGTGAAATAGGTAGCCTTGAATTTTCATCAAAGGTGTTTACCTGCTCTTTTATAGGCACCATATAGGCTGGGCAAAGCGTTCCGTCACATACGACAGCTTTAGAGTTGACTGATAACTGGAAAAAAGGCTTAGGATGTGTATGCTGTTGCACTCTGGTATAAATCTGAAAGTTTTTGTACTCACACATTTCCTGTTTCCGGCGTATGTTTCTTATGCACAGTTCTATAAATGAGGCCCCAGCTGAGGATGACCTGTGTGTGAGCATTTGTGTGCATGTGTGTCTCTTCTAGCTTGGAGGGAAACCAAACAGCTGCTCAGCCTAAATCATGAAACACATCCCTGTTTCTTTTCTAACCGTTCCTGTTCAACCAACAGACACACCAACAGACACACCTGCAGACACACTGGCTGTGTCTCAATTCAGGGTCTGCACACTTGAAGTGCAGATTTTCAGTGTGCGTGACATCATCGCATGGTGCTAAGGGTGTCCCATTTCATCTGCGATGCTGTCCCAAAACCACCCTGCCCCCGCCCCTTTTTTAAGCTTGCCTCCATGCACACTTTGTGGCCTTGGAATCCCCAGAATTAATTGTGTGCCGCTGCACAGCTGTGCATTTCGGGTGAGACGTCAGACTCACTTGGAGGCACAGCACCTCTTCAAAGAAAATAAGGAAAATCCAAAAACACAAGACAGTCAGCTCCGGCTTCATAAGCACATGCTCTCTTAACTCACTAAAATCTGCAGCTGCAAACCAAACATTATACCCTTTATAAATAAGAAAGCTGCTAAAACTACGAAGAAGTATTAGGGCCAGACAAAGAATTTTCTTTTTAAAGACTTGGAGATTAGAGTCATAAACTTACGAAAATAATGTCTTAAAATAAATGAAGTCATAAAGCTGCTTTTCTGGAGGGGGAAATTGCTGGAACTGGTCAATTGCAAGGTTATCGGTGGATGTATCAGCAGACCAAAAGCAGGGCTTTTGTGGTTACTTAAGAAACAATCCAACTGATAATCAACATTTGAGATCCAGAGTAAGTCGAGCTCAGACAAGCACCGCATCTGTGACTCTACATTTGCAGAGACACCGACACCTTATGGCATATGGACTGATATCATAAACTAAAGCCTGATGCCATTAACGGCTATTTATGGCTGCATTGACGGATTTTCTCCCTCCTTTAAAAGCAGCGATTTCCTCCAAGTCCGCCTGTTTTTTTTTCCTGTGGAAAAGATGCATTCCTCATATATTCTTTTTAAAGTCCTGATACTTATGACGATGTAATGCTGATGTACCAAAGGATTAAGTATCTCCTTGTTAGTGAAACTTATACTGAAGTACAATTCATCTAAATGCTTAGCCCTCATTTTAACAACTCTCCTCTAACTTTGACTTCATTCTCATAAACTGATAACTTCAATCTTGTAAGTCTTTAAAAAAATGTTTCTCAGTGTGGCCCTGATACTCCATCCAACAAAACATTATAAAGAAATTTTGTGAAAAAGATCTGTTACACCCTTTTCTCTTTTTGGTTATCACTTTGTAGTTTTGTTGTATATGGTTAGCCCTGAATAGAAGTTACCCCCTCCGTGCTTGTAAGTAATGTATTGTTTTGTGTCTGTATCTTTTGTTTTGTATATGTATTGTGTAAACAAACAAACAAAAAACTGCTGCGCTTTGCAGCTTTTCCTCAAGTCAGTTGTGACGGCTGGGATATTTGGTGACTCAACCAGGAAGTCCTCCGGAGGGTAAACCATCTCAATTCACAAAACCGATCCACCTCATCCAGGGTACTAAGGGTGCAAACACAGGGCAGTGCACTGAGAAGTGCACTCAGCTGTGTTTAGACCCTGAATTTAGATACAGCCACTGACAGACAAACACACCGACACACCTGCAGACACACCAACAGACACATCTGCAGACACACCTACAGACACACCTGTCTCAGTCTGATCCTGTGAAACTACAACAACGTAATGTGTTTTTTTGATATTGTGGTCCTCAGAGGCTAAAATTGGCTGATTGACCCTCAGTGGGTGGAGCCTAAGCTCATTTTTAAACCTGCAGTTGTCTCCAGGTTTTTAACATTAGAAGTCTCTGTCCTGATATAATATCCTTTTCAGACATACACCAAGGCAAACAGGTGCACCATATCAAACTGATGGGCTGACCTTTTCAACTTTGATATACAAAAATGTTCTGGATAAAAGAAGAGTTCCTTGTCGATCAACTCACCCTCAGAGAATCAAACAGCTGATCGAATATGTTTCAGTACACACACACGCGCGCACACGCATGCACACACAGGCACAAACAGGGCGGCTGATCAAAAATCAGTTAGACTCATTTTTTCATGCCAGCCTGCAGGAATTAGATCCAGCCCAAACACAGAGGCTTGTTTTAGCTCTCTGGGTGTTCAATATAAAAATCCCTTTAACCTGTTAGTTCTTTTTTGGTTTCTTCTTGTGATCCAATCATACATCAGATATGATTTTAACCCCTACAGGAAGCAGACAGATAAACACTTCCTCTCCTACATTCAAGTGCTCAGAGGTTATATTGCATCATTATGTTGTTTTCTACACTGCATGAAGCCTGAAGCTTACGACAAGCTGACTGGGAAAATAAAGAGGCTGCTTTGACTGAGTCTGTTATTCAATATTATTATGTTTAAACTCAGAAACAACAGGAGAGCACAGAGGCACAGAAGCTTATTGCTGCATCCACTAAAAAGACGAGAAATACACTGCAAATTGAGGATCATACTGATGGAAAGCGAGAGAGCCTGAGAGCTAAGAGGGCAGGAGAGTCAGGAGCTGTCAGGGCATATTTATCAGGATAAAACGATAAGGGTATAATAATTAGAATATAATTATAAGGATATAAAGATCAAGTTCAAATGATCAGGATATGATGATTAGGATATCATGATTTTGATTAGGACATATCAGAGTGATGTCCTGGACAGCTCGGCTCACTCTGGAGCTTTGAGGCTTCACTCTGACTGTGAACCTCTATAGTTTGTGAGTTAGCAGAGGAATCGGCTGATAAGGGTCTGAGGTGTTTTTATTTAAAGACAGAGTACAGTGACTGTGGAGGTTTCAGCAGACTAAAGGAGGTGATAAGGAGGTTTCTGAAGAAAAGAGGAGCTCATTACACGTAAGCTGAGTTCATCTGAGCTCTGTAGTTTCATGGTCCTGATAGTCCTGGTTCTGCTTTGATCCAGGTTTGGATCATGCTGTGGATTTGCAGGCAAGTAAAATCCCTGCTTTCAAAGGTCCTCGTGTTGTGAGAATAAAGTTGTGATAAAGTAGTAGTTTTGGTTCACTTAGACATGGAAACCATCAGGGTGCTACTGGCCAAGTGGTCTGAGGTTATACCTGCAGTGGTCAGGCAGGTTCACTCCCTGCTCTCTCTCTTTCTGTACCCTGTCCTCTCCCAAATAAGGCAAAATCCTGAAAATAAATTTGAAAAAAAAAAAAAAGGAATGAGAATTATCATCACATTTTAGGTTTCTATAAACCAGGATGAGAGCTAATCCTGAAAAAGGGCTTCAAAGAATCCATCAGAACCAGGAAACTCCAGTTCATGAAACACACTCAGTATTTAGGTCTTAACTAGATGGTCTGTGAGAGTCCTCCTGTGAGTCCTGCTGTGTGGTTTTCAACCTTTGTGTTCAAGGTTGTACCTGTAGAGTCTGAGCTAAGGTGAGTTAATACAGGTGAACCTCCCCCAGCTCGAACTTTCAACACACACACTTTTCTTTCTTTCTCTCTCTCTCTCTCTCAGCCTGATGATATGATTCATTGTAAGACTCGTCGGAGGGGTCTGAGGGACTAAATGATCTGCAAAGGGATGCAGACTGTTTCTGCACTGTCAGAGCTCAGTGAGTCTCTACAGACTTTTGTACCACCCAGGGAAAGAAACCCTGAAACCTCACTGTAACAGTTACTTTCTGACTGTCACAGACCTCCCTACTCATGATTATGGTTTTGTTTGTATGATTTATCGCTCTGAGCTCTATTGACCTGATAGGGGGCTCTCTGTGACCTGCAGACTGACACAAACAATATCCTGACTCATCATTGGTTTAGAAAGGAGAGGGTGGGGCAGAGGGGTCAGGTGGCTCCACAGTGCTGGGTCCTCATAGCAGAGACTCCTCTAAGACTTGCCTGCGCTGGCCATGAATGGGACTGAGCCGAACAAGTCCTCAGGGGGGAGGGCCTTAGCTGGGGGTTGGCGGTCCATTTCCACACTAACTGCTCGCTCCATGGGTTTCTCTGCATGAAGAGAAGGTATGACATCAGATGAATAAACCACAGATTTCCTCTGAGCACAAGAAAACAAGGAATGACACTGGTAAAGAGATGAGCCGTCTTCACAGACAACAGAGTAGTATGACAACATACATGACCTTAAGATTTAAAACTTTGGACACTGAACATTTGAACTTTACAGTTTTAGTTGTAAATGTGGAAAAGCATAAAACCACTCCTTTAGTATAAGCTTGAAATAATTTGCAAACGATAAAATTTGTTTTAAATGGAGATATCACTCAAAAGCTAAACTCAGTTGCATCTACCCCTCTTCTGGATATAAATCCTCTAAAGAAGTAAACTGTATATTGAAATAGTTGATGTGAACAAAGTGAGAAAATGAGGAGGTGTGACTTGCTTGCTCTGAGCAGGTCAAACTCGCGGTCAATCAATTCCTCTTCGGTCAGTTTGGAGAAATTATCCTCTCCGAACGGGTTCCAGTGTGACATGTCAGGGGGATTGCTGACCCCACTGCTGCAGGTCTGAGAGGGAGGTGTGATGCTGTTCGAGGCCAATAGGGGGTTCCTACTGTAGAGACACAAAAACAGAGCTAAAGTCACAGGTATGATGAACAGGAAACAGAAAATACGCTAGCTGCTTCAACCTGGTGCAGTGACAACTTTCTGGGTTTGTGTTTGTCGCCTGTGTTTCTGCTTTAGGATATAGATCCATGAGGAACACGGTTTAAAGTTTACAGATCAAATATAAGCAGCTCACATGTGCAGGTAAATTTACCTGGAGTTCATGTAGGAAGTATCCACAGGTGACGGCCCCATTTGCACAGGTGCAGCTGCAGGTGCAGCAGAGGGTGTGGTGACATTGAATGAACCCAAAGGGATCTGAAACTCGAGGGGGGAGGACATGTAGGGGAGCGTCTGCTGAGGGGGGGGGGGTTGCTGCTGATGTTGGTGATGTTGCTGCTGATGTTGCACAAAAGCCTGTTGGTACTGGTGCAGCTGTAGTAGGGAAGCAGAGAGGGAGAGAGGAGGAGGAAATGAGGGACGGTGCTTTGATTTTATGGCTCACAATGACGCAGTAAGATGGTGAATGTTGTTAAGATTCAGTTCTGGATTTGGAGAGCTGAGACACAGTGAGGCAGGTTAGGCAGAACAAGTCAGGACAGGTGAGATGGGACAGAAAAGGACAAGATGGGATGAGAGGGATGGGACACGACAAGTCAGGACAGGTCAGGGATGAGATACAAACAGAACAAAGAAAACCAAATTGAACAACAAGGATCAGCTGAGACACCAAGACAGAACCTTACCGTTGCAATGACAGACATAAACCTGCTGAAAGACTGACTGACTGAGAAACTGACTTATGGTGGGCTTCCACCAAATGATTTTCACAGTCCCAGACCACAAACTGAAAGTCTTAAGTAAATCTAGGAGTTAAACTGGAGTCACAGCAGAGTCACAGAGTGCTCCCATCCTCTTGATCGTTAAGTTTAAGGTAGTAATCTGTGCCGTTTCATATCAGTCTTCTCCTAGTCTTGGGTTTGCAGTGACATAACACAACCAGCAACCAATGGGTGAGCTCTGACAAAAGAAAATCTGACAGTCAAAACAAGAAGAACAAGAGTGTATGACACATCAACATCAACTGCAGGGTTTCCCCTATATGTAATGGCGCATTGCCGCAGCTAAATAAAAGCCAGCACACCTCAACAATAAAGTTTTTTTACACACTACTTCGAACTCAGTATGTATCAGTGCAGCACACACAGGCTGCAACGTAGGGTGCACATGCCAGGTATTAGCATTAGTGAGCTCCGAGTTGTCATATGCAACACACAGCTGATTAATGAGCTTACTTACTGTCATCTCACTCAGAGCAGGCCTGTGCTCAGAGCAGGTCTGGGCTCAGACCTGGGCTCAGACAGGACACTCTTTGGAGATCTTGGGAATCAAACTGTGACTGTGAGAGTTGCTGCCTGTGAACTCTCTCATATGTCAGGATGCATCAAAACTACAGTTTCACCCTCTGTTTCAGTCCCTGGTGGCTCTGCTTGGACCAGATTGCAGCTGAAATAAAACAGATGGTGCTCGTTCGGTGGGAAACAGACCAAAAATGTCTCCGCCCTAACAGAGCTGGTGCGGAGGACCTGTGTGTTTGATTCAGTGGCTGCGTAAATACAAGTTTTCTGAGTGTTTGGCCGAGTCAGTGGGAAGTTTGAGCGTCTGCTTGGCACAGACAAGAAGTGAGTCTTCTGCCAGTGTTTGGAGAGAGAGAGACACTTCTGACATTGAATGAAGGACTCAGATCTGTGCTTTCACGCTGCGCCTCCATGTGTTTCACTGTCATTTAATCTGACTATTTATGCAGACTTGGATCAGATCTGCTGCTCTCTCACTACGTCCTGTTTGCAGCTTCTCTCATACTTCACTTAGCAGAAGCAGACAGGCTGATGGATGTCCATTTTAACAGAGACTACAATCACATTAAAGCCTCAACACCCTCTGCTCCAAGTCCAGACCTGCAGCGGGACCAGGACTCACCAGGACTGCATATTGAGCCTGAGCCTGGGCCACCTGCTGCTGGTAGACGGGCGTCATCATCAGGTGCTGCTGCTGGAGTACGGCCTGCTGCTGCTGCTGCTGGAGTACGGCCTGCTGCTGCTGCTGCTGGAGCTGAAGAGACTGCTGCACAGCCTGTTGGTACTGCAGAGGGAAGGAAAGGGTTCCAAGTGAGGTCTCAGGTATTCTCCAGTATGAACTGAAACCCTCACTGGTCTGTGCTTTTAGGAATCAAGATCCAGTGATCTCAGCCCTGACACTCTTGTGTAAAAAGGGTCATCTCTGTGATGGTCTCTGTGCAGGTTTGACTTTGATAAGAGAGGACGTCTGTCTGTCTGCCTGCCGATAAGAGAAAACGCGTCAGTGTTTCTATCATAATGTACCTAGATAGGTGGGCTTTAAGTACCTTGGTGTGTGCGATGTATATATCTGGTGGTGTGTCTAAAAATAACCCCAGATTCCTTTTCTCAACAATCGAGCTTTCAACAAATAATTTTAACAGAACCCCTGGTTCATCCTCTGATACCCTCTGTGAGGATTTTGCAGACCACTTCAGAAGTAAAATCGACATCATATCCAGTCTTTTATCTCAACAGATTTTAACTGCCAGCATACCTAAATCACTGCTTTCACTCGAGGAAACACTGGAGAGTTTTGCACTGGTTGATGTGCAGACACTTGGTCGAGTTTTCTCTCGAGTAAACCCCACAACCTGCCTTCTAGATCCTCCCACACTATTGTTTGAACAATTTTACTGTTTCTTTGAGGAAGAGCTTTTAAACATTGTGAATTGCTCTCTTCAGATGGGGATCTTCCCAGCCTCCTTTAAAACAGCGCTGGTGAGGCCTCTTCTAAAGAAGAGCAATCTGAACCCCAACATTTTGAACAATTACCGACCTGTTTTCAACTTACTATTTTTAAGTAAAATCCTGGAAAAAATGACTTTTTAAATACAAAGAGCATTTTACAGAAGTGCCAATCAGGTTTTAGGAGGAACCACAGTACTGTGACAGCCCTCTTAAAGATTTTGAATGACATCAGGTGCCATCTAGATAACTGCAATCTCACAGTCTTGGTCCTGCTTGATCTAACTGCCGCCTTTGATACAGTAGACCATCACATTTTATTAAATAGACTGAAGCACCTGGTCGGCCTCGCAGGCACTGTTTTGAACTGGTTCACCTCTTATCTCACTGATCGATACTTCTTTATAAGTATGGATACGCGTTCCTAACGAACCCATAAAATTATGTGTGGGGTTCCCCAGGGGTCAGTTTTAGATCCAACTCTTTTTCATCTCTACATGCTTCCCATGGGGGACATCATCAGGAGGCACGGCATCAGCTTCCACAGCTACGCTGATGATATGTAACTGTACATGGCCGTGTCTCCTGATGATAGCGAGCCAATTGAAGCCCTTTTAAACTGCATTTTAGACACTAAGTCCTTGATGTCAGCCAACTTCCTGCAGCTCAACCAGTACAAAACAGAGGTTTTAGTTATTGGCCCTAAAGGCCTGAGAGAGACACTTTTACCAAAACTACAAGATTTTAAAGTATCCAAATCTATAAAAGAAAATGTTTGCTATGTTTTTGATGTGTGGAATAAAACTGAGCTCAGAATCAAAGATAGGTTTTTACCGCCTTAAGAATATAGCCAGAGTCCGCCCATTTCTCTCCCAGGCCAGCACGGAGGTGCTGATGTATGCTTTTATCTCTTGTTGTTTAGATTATTGTAATGCCCTGCTCTCTGGCCTCCCCAAGAAGACCTTACATACCCTTCAATTATTACAAAATTCAGCTGAAAGAGTGCTGACAAGGGTGAGAGGGTGAAAGCATATAACCCCAGTTGTGGCATCGCTGCATTGGCTCCCCATCTGTTTCAGGATTGATTTTAATGTTATTTTATTAGTTTTTAGATGTATTAATAGTCTTGGCCCCTCCTATTTCTCTGACTTAGTTTTATTATATCAACCCTCGCTGACCCTGAGGTCCTCCGGCACAGGTCTTTTAACCTTACCCAAAGTTAAAACAAAAACACACGGGGAAGCGGCTCTCAGTTTCTATGGCCCCCAGTTGTGGAACAGCCTGCAGGAAAGCCTCAGGGCCACAGAGACTGTTGATATTTTTAAGAAGAGGCTCAAGACTCACTTTTTTAATCAGGTTTTTCACTAACAGCCGTTTTATTTCTCTTATTGCTATGGTTCATTTTAATCAAAGTTCTTCATGTTTATTTTATGTAATTTTTATTAATAATGTCTGTTCTTAGTCTCTTTTTTTATAATTCCCTCCAAAGAGTTTTTTTTTAACTTCTTTTACCCCTTTTACATGGTAAAGAGCTCTTACATATTTGTTCCTTCTATATTCTTGTCTTAGTCCCTCAGGTTTTACTCTTTCTTTTTACCATTTTTATCTTTTTATCTTCAGTGTTTCCCAAAGGTAGCTCTTTCCTCATGCAATGTCTCGGTGTCTAGCCATGTCTCTTTGACAATGTATCTTAAATTCTCGCCCTTGTGCGCTTGTGTTTGTATGTGTGGGTGAGTAAGGGTGAGTGGGTGTCTTTGTGTGTGTGGGTCTATGGGAATGTGTGTGTGGGTGGGAGGGTTGGGTTTTATTGTTGTTTTGAGCCTCTGTGAGGCACTTTGAACTACATTTATGTCTGAAAAGTGCCATACAAATAAAGTTAATTTTGAATTTGGATTTGTACACATAGATCTTTCGGTGTATTGAACTGCAAGGGGATGTTGTATGTTTCTGCAAGTGTTCTGTATGTACCTGGAGGTGCATTGTGTGTATGCATGGATGTGTAGGTGTATGTACCTGGTGGTGTGTGTTTTGTGTACCTGGAGGTATTGGAGTTGCTGAGCATTTGCATGTATTTGCTGCAGAGCTTGTTGTTGTTGATGATGATGTTGCTGCTGCTGCTGCTGTAGCTGCTGCAGACGAAGGTCTCCAGGCTGCAGCTGCTGCAGGACTCTGTGCTGCTGACTGCTGGGTGGCTGCGGCTGCACAGGGGGCTGCCCTGAGCCAGGTGTGGGAGCTGAGCGATGAGGGCAGGTGAGAACAGGTAGAACAGGAGATTATTTGTGTAACACCTTTTTTTCCTTTTTGCCTCAAAGAGGTTCTCCGCAGCTCTAAGGGGTCTAAGTCTGACCCCAGATTGTTTTTCCTCACACGCTCCAGTTTGTTTGAAGTGGTCTTTCCATTTTGCATCATGTTGAACACATCAATACACCAGTAAATCATATTAACATTATATACACAAAATAAAGCCCAAGGAAATAAAATATATTCACACGAGACAAGAAATATGTATTTCCTGGTCTTATTGCTTTTATTTTTAAAGGTTTCAAATCAACTTCCGATGTAAAAAAAAAAATACTCCAAGTATATTTGCTTTTACTCCCGGTTCGCTCAGTCCTCACAGTAGAGGTCTGCAGCCAGAATGTCTTGCAGTTTCAACGAGAATCAAACTTAGGTCTTTGTGGTTTTTACACCCTGAACAGCTGGATGTAAACACTCTTAGCAGAAGTATTAGCTTTTCTGTTTAGATCCTGGGTGTTTATTTAAACTGCATTTTTTTTTCTAAAGGTCTGTCTCCCTCCTAATCTGGAAATGTAGATCTAGAAAAAGTGATCTGTGCTTCCTGGCATCTTGTCTTGACTACAGTAACTCTGTTTGCGATCTCAGAGCAGTCAGCTATTCAGGTCCTGGACATGACGCCGCTGCTCACCTCCTGACTGGAATGAGAATCTCCCCTGAGCTGCTCTCTCTCCTCTGACCTCCTGACCATCACAGGATTGATTTGAAGCATATGTTGTTGACCTTTAAGGCTCTGAATAGACCGGAGACTAAACTGAACTCCTGCACATCCATATTCCAGTTAAAGCTCTGAGGTTGACCCCTCAGCTATTTTTGGATGTGCCTGAGACTCAGCTGTAAACCAGCTGAGGGATTGAGCCTTTGCAGAAGCTCTAGTAAAATTCAATCAATCATTATTGAAGACCAGTCTTCCCTCCCTGACCTTCCTTAAACTCTTTTATCCTGACCAAGTTGACTGTCTCTGGAGAAATTTGTTGTTTCCTGTTGAACTTATTAGCTGAAAAACCACTTTAATCAACATTGTTTGTTTAATTGTGCGTTGTAAAAAAATCATTAATTGATTTAACTTGACTGATCAAACAGATCCAAGAGAAGTTAAATGTGGAGCTAAGAGATTGGTGGTTCGGTGGCTCTGAGAATAAAGTTTCTGCAGCTGATGTAGACTTGGTTATTTTCATTTCACTGCAGTATTTGAGATCATGAGACTGTTGTAGAGCTCCCTGGGGTAATCGAACAGGTTTATCCTGTTGTATCAGACCAAAATTATAATTAGGAAACCTTCCATCAAAAGTGATTCTTGGTTTTCCTCTAGAGAGCGTTTTCAGGAACAGGGATGATCTCAAAACTATGAAAGACCTGAAATCTGAGTGCCATTCAGTACCTTTCTGTCCATTGCTGACGGGCGCTGAAGGCACGCTCATCTTAACAGGTGTGACGGTGTTGGCGAGCGGCAGGACACTGCTGTTTGCTGCTTTGGGTCTCTGTCGGGGAGCGATGGAGGTTTCTGTGGGACCAACAGAGTCTGTGATCCTACAGGGAGGAGAGAGAGGCGGTGTTAGGGTTGGATCCAGCTGAAACAGGTCTGCTCTCCTTCGTGGTGTGGTCAGATACATTACAGCGACCTATTTAGAGAGAATTATCTGTGAGGGATGAGCCTGAGGGAGACAGACATTTACCTTTCAAAGACCCTGTAAATCAGAATCTTAAGCTTCAGGTTTGATTTTGTGTTAATGTTGTTTTTGATGTTTGAACAGGAGTTTTATTTTCCCTTACCTTTTTTTTTTTTTTTTTTTTTGACAAATCATGAAGCTCAGTGAGACTGGGCCCTGCGGAGCTCAAGTACAGATATGTGACAGAGATGGCTTTGGTATAATATCATGCATTTATACTGAGCACATTTGTACAAGCAGTTCATCTAAATCTCCTGAAGGCAAATTAAAGCAGCAGAGGGAGAAAAGGAGGAATCAGAGTAAACCGAAAACTAATAAGAATCTAATCTATAATAAGAATTGAATCAAGCAAATTTAATTAAGAGTCAGCTCTTTTCTGTCTGTCCGTCTGGCTAAACTGTACCGTGCTTTTGTCATGGTCTTCTTGGCAGCAACCTCGGTGGCCGTCAGTGGCTCAGGCAGCGATGTGGGGATGGGAGAGTTCTGTCAAACATCAGAAGGCTATGTTAATAAGAAAATAAGTGTTAAGGGTTGATCTTCTTCATCCTCCTTGTGTGGTGGACTTACAAAAAGGTTTGGCACTGGACAGTCTCTTCCTGCAAGCTTGAAGGCAAAGTGGGACACTTGGTAGATGTCAGGTCTCTTCTCCTGGTCTGGTTCCAGCATGTATCCTGAACAAACACGCAGATTTAACAGTGATTCACTGAGGCTGATCTGCACATCCTCTGTCTGTCCACCAGATAGAGCTGCATGTCTAATAATGTGAGGAGAAGGATCCTTTGAAGGAGGAATTAGAGGAAGTGAGAAAAGGTCCTCAATTCTGCTGACAGACAAACTGGTTCAAACAGGCTAAAGCAGCAACTGAACAATAACAGAGTTACAGGCAAAAAGAGAGAGAGATGAACTGTAAAAACTGCCATCCTCAGTAAGTCTATGGAGGGAAAACTGTCTGTAGTCTTGAGAATAATGTCATATACAAACAGTCTTAGGGAAAATTGTCATCTACAGACACTATGGGGGAAAACTGTCATGTACAAACAGTCTGTGGGAAAACTGTTATCTACAGACAGTCTGTGAGAAAACTGTCATCTACAGACAGTCTGTGGGAAAACTGTCATATACCGACACTATAAAGGAAAACAGTGTCCTCTTAGAGAAAGCTGACATTTACAGACAGTCTGTGGGAAAACCGTCTGAAGTCCCGCAGTAGCCCCAATATAGGCCCTCAGGGCCCGCACCAGGCAAGAGAGCTCCAGCCTGTCTGTCCTCTCTCCTGGTGGAGGGTCAAACCGGGACAGCCGTATAGGCTGGTTGATGTGTGAATGAGACAGCGCCTTGGGGAGGAATGCTATGTTCGGCCATAAGGTGACACCTGACCTGTCCGAATTCCACCTCAGACATGAATCGCTGACTGATACGACATGAAGCTCACTGACACGCTTTGCAGATGTAATTGCCAGAAGGAATGCGGTCTTGCATGACAGCCACTTCTGGTCCGCCTGCACCAGAGGTTCAAAAGGAGGATTGCTTAGGGCATCCAATACAATGTTAAGATCCCACGCCGGAACTCTCTGGGTTCCAGGAGGGTTCAGCCTCCGAGCCCCCCTCAGGAATAAGGACACCAGACTGTGGCTTCCCAATGTGACACCATCAACTCTGGCGTGACGGCATGATATGGCTGCCACGTAGACCTTCAGGGTAGACGGAGATCTGCCCTTACCCAGGAGCGACTGCAAGAACTCCAGGACCACAGGCACGGAGCAATACACTGGGTCATCACCCCGATTCTGACACCAAGTGGAAAACAGCTTCCATCTATTGTCATATTGTAACCTGGTGGATGGCGCCCTCGCGTTCATGATGGTACGTTGCACCTGGTCCCCACAGCTGCTCAGCAGCGGTTCGGGCCCCCCAGCAGCCAAACACACAGTTTGAGGCGGCGGGGTTCGGGATGCCAGATCCGGCCCCCTAGCTGCGAGAGTAGATCCTTCCTGTCTGGAAGACACCATGGTGCTCCGCGGCAGAGTTTGTGCAGCAGGGGAAACCAAGTTCTCCCGGGCCAGAAAGGAGCCACCAGCAGTATGGTGTGACCCCCCTGAAGAACCCTCTGTAGAAGTGGCCGTATCAGAGGGAGGGGCGGAAAGGCATAAAAAAGTTCCTCTTGCCATGGGTGAGCCAGTGCATCCTGGCCTAGAGGGCTGGTTGTCTCTGCTAGGGAAAACCAGAAAGGGCAGTGAGTTGTTGCTTCCGAAGCGAAGAGGTCTACCTCTGCCCTGCCGTAGCGGCCCCAGATTGCACACACCGCCTCTGGATGGAGGCACCACTCCCCCCGAAGGAGGCTTCTGACGGGAGAGAAAATCCGCAGGTTGATTTTGCTCTCCCGGTAAATACATTGCCCGTAGGCTGTTTCAGGCGGAGGGCTGCCCATGTCAGGAGGTCCTTGGACACCTGCAGCAGCCGTGCAGATTTGGTCCCGCCCTGGTGGTTGATGTGATACACCGTTAAGGTGTTGTCTGATCTGACAAGGACATGCTTGCCTTTCAGGTATGGCAGAAAGTGCTGAAGGGCCAAGTGCACCGCTCCCAGCTCCAGCACATTGATGTGCTCTGCACCAACTTCCACAGACCACTGACCGCGAGCTGTCCTACCCTGCCACACTGCACCCCAGCCTGACAGGCAGGCGTCCGTGGAAACGATCTCCCTGCGGGACGGGATAGACCCCATGGGGACACCCCCTGAGATGTAGGCCCTGTCCCTCCACTGAGCTAGGGCCAGAAGACACTGGCGCAACAAAACAATCCTCCTCCGCCCATGCCACTTGGTGTCCAGGTGGAAGCTGTTGAGCCACCTCTGCAGGGGCCGCAGTGACAACAAACCTAGCGGGACAACCACTGCAACAGAAGTCAATTTGCCCAGGAGACGGAGGAATGTGAGGATTGGCAGTCGCCTGCCTCCCCGGAAAAGGAGCAGAAGATCCAGAATATCGTCCACCCGGCGGGGGGGACGGACAGGCTTTCATTGTTATGGTGTTCAAGGCCAGACCAATGAAAATTGTTGTTTGTGATGGTAGAAGGCAGCTCTTTTCGACATTCACCCAGTCCCAGTCCCAGTCTCAGTTGGGCCACGTGGGCCAGGAGGCGCGCTGTCTCCTCTGCGGCCTGTGCCAGGGATGGTGCGCACACCAGCCAATCGTCCAGATAAGGGAGTATCTTCATGCCCTGTGATTGTAGTGGCGCTAATGCGGCTGCAATGCACCTGGAGAAAACCCTTGGAGACAGGGGCTGTGTCCGAAATGGCGTACTGCCTACTATCTACTTACCTACTCAAGCAGTAGCTACTGCCTACTGACTACTCAAAGATGATTTGAGTATGCCGCGGCTGCCCGAGCGTTTACATACAGATGCATACTAAATACCATAGAATGCATTTCGTGCCGGCCGGACGCAGCGCCGGGAAAATTTAAATAGTCCTACCACAAGCTACACAGAACGACTGCATTCTGGACAAATTATATAAATTCATTCAATAACAATATTTTTTGTAGCGAGAAAGTAAGTGTTTACATCACGATTATGAGCCCAGTTGTTTGAAATAGTGGCTGTTTGTAAATTTGTCTCGGCGTTTTCGGAGACCGAAGCGTCCGCTTGGTGGGTGTTTGCGTCTATTTACCATAAACACCGGGCAGCAGCAGCTCCCCCTTCACGTTTCCAAATTATTGCGAAGTGTTTTCATAATCAACACGACACAAACCGGGCGGCAGTGGATGAAAAAGATCACACAAACATCTGTGTATCCATGGTGATAATGCTATACACCACCTGCTGGTTGTGTGATGAGCAGCAGAGGGCTGCAAAATGACCAACACACAACATAATTATTATGACCTTGTTCGGTTATTCCTTGGCAAATACATCATTTCCCGACTACATTCTTTCATGTTCAATGATAATTTCAGAAACCATCAGATTTTCAACCACAAGTAAGAATTAGTAAAGCTCACATACATTGTCAACTGGAAACTCCCCCGTTTGTATATTCTGAATCATGTGCTCTCTACCAATAATAGTTTTTATTAATCAGAGGTCTGTGCTTAATATGAGTGACCACTTTGATGATGCATTCAGAGATGAGAAGATGCTCAAACTTGATGTAATAAATACATCTTTAATGGACACTTAAATAAATACAGTCAATTCATACGAATAGTTAAAAACATTACCTACAATCCTAATTTAAAATACAAATAAATCTGGTAATTGTGTTGTGTAATGTATACTGAATAAATATTGTTTATCTATTTATATATATACATATATATATATATAATTATTATTGCAATCACATGCCATCTATTTCTTTTCAGCCTCGGGAAGGAGGGCCATATTACCAGCTGAGGTGCGCAATGCATTGTGGGGCAGAAGCAGTACGTGAAGCAAGCTCCGTTCCACACTCAGAAATCGAAGCCGATTGAGTATACATCCGGGCATTTCTCGCATACACAAAATTCGCATACTATACAGTGTGAACGCACTGCCTACTCAATTCAGAGGCGGGGTTAGTAGGAGTAGTAGGCCATTTCGGACACAGCCAGAGAGAGGCCAAACGGTAGCACGCGGAACTGCCAGTGGCGGCCTCGATAGGCAAACCGAAGGAAGGACCTGTGTTCCGGGGCGATGGGGACATGGAAATATGCATCTTCCAGGTACACAGATGTGAACCACTTCCCGCGGGCAACAGTCTGCAACACTTCTGCCGTGGTCAGCATGTGGAAGGGCATGACCTTGAGGAACCGGTTGAGTCCCCTGAGGTCCAGGATGAGACGATGTCTGCCAGTTTTTTTCTCGACAAGGAAATAAGTCGAGTAGGCCGGCCCTGTAGCTTCAGCACCTGGCCCCCTGACCCCTAGGGTCCCTGGTCAGGGTCGTCCAGGGTCCCGGGCTCAAAACTGCCGGGAGGGTAATGGGGCGGAGGCCCGTGAGTCGCGGGTCTGTGCCTGCGTAGGTCGCTGAGGGCATCGTTGGCCCACAGTGTGAGGTGGTGGTGGAGGGCGAGCCCTGGGGTCAGCCAGAAGGGGGCCTGCTAGGGGGAGGCATGCGACGGAGACTTGAAAGCTGTTGCCTGGTCTGCCTCGCCTAATTAGTCCTCTGAAGCGCTTCCTGAGCAACTGAGCCAAACGCTGCTCCTGGCTCCACCGGAAGGCTCCTGAGGGTCCTCCTCGAGGCCTCAGTCAGATTTGACTGTGATAGCCAGACTTGGCGTCGGGCCTGGACAACAGTGGACATCATCCGCCCGAGCTCTCGGGTCATGTGGCCAAATGCCTCGAGTGCTGTGTCACACGTGGTGATGGTATCACCATTCACATTCCCTGTACCCACGTCGCCTTCTTGCAGGGAGGCTGAGAAAGCCAGCATAAGGTGTGAGAGGAAGTTCCCAATGCGGCCAGCGTGTGCCCCAGAGTCATAAGCCCTAACAAGCAGGTCATCAGTTATCCTGCACTGGGGCCGGGGGCACCTGGTCTCCCGGCGCAGAGCCTCATCGGGGGAGACGATGAGGGATGCGATGGCTTGCTCAACAGTTGGCATATGATCCAGGCCCACTGCTGCCGCATTTTGCATGGCTGCCAGAGTTCGAGCATCAGCAGACATACAGGAGCCGGCCCTAGTGTCCATCCAACTAGCCTGTAGTTCCTTCAGGAAGTCCGGTGAGTGAGGTACAGCAAAGGCAGTGGGTGGCGGCCTGCGCCTGAAGAAAGCACTTGCGGGTGCAGAGTTTTCCACCTGTGGGACATCCAAGTTTTGGCGCTCCAAGGCCATGCGCATAACTGTGCGCACAGAGTGATCTCCCGTCTCTGTTCGGGAGCTCTGGCCAGAGGAGTAGGAGCCTGGATCGGACACCTGGGATGCGCTGCCTTCTGCGTCTTCCCCATACTCATGAAAATGAGTGGCTGAGGCTGCCAGGGAGAGTGTATCCTTCTCCAGCGTGAGATGGGGCATTAGAGAGTCAGGTACCCCTGCCTCCTCTGAAGGGGAGTCAGGCTGGCGGGCCATTAACGGGCCATTTCCCAAACATGAAAGAAAACCCCACTGTTAGTGACTAGCTAAACCATAGGAGCCATAGGCTGGGGGAAGGGAGCGCGTAGCTGCCTGCACCAGCAGAGGCACTTCAAACCACAAGCTACGCCGAGTGACTGTATAGCAAGAAGACCCAGAGTTTGCACACAGAACTCTAGATGGAATTTGGATTCAAGTAGAACGAAACAAGACCCAGCATCAACCAAGCAACCAACCAAGCCTTCACGCTTGGAGCGGAAAGCGCCCCCGCTTGCTGCAGGGGGGACGATCCAGGAAACAAAACGCTGCTGTATCAATACAGCGGGATACCCGGAAAAAAAAGGAAAGAAGACTTTAAATTGAAGCAACAACGGAGCGCTAATGGCACCGTTCGAAGCAAACGAAAGAACCTTACAGTTTTCCCTCATGCGAGAAGGGAATATTCAGTGCTTTAAGCACCGCCTCTGGCGATCAGCAGGGATGAAATAGAACTGTCGTTTACAGACACTATGATGTAAAACTGTAGATGACAGTTGTCCCTCATCGTGTCTGTAGATGACAGACAGTCTGTGAAAAAACTCATATACAGATGCTATGAGGGAAAACTGTCTGTAGTCTTAGAGAATAAGGCCATGTACAGACAGTCTGAGGGAAAACTGTCATCTACAGACATTCTGTGGAAAAACTGTAATAAACAAACACCTTAGGGAAACTGTCATATACAAATGGGAAAGCTGACGTATACAGTCTAAGAAAAAAAAAAGAGATACAGACACCATGAGGGAAAACTGTCATCTACAAACACTATGAGGGAAACTGTCATCTACAAACACTATGAGGGAAAACTGTCATATGAAGTCTGTGAGTAAACTGTCATCTGCAGACAGTCTGTAGAAACCTTCATTTACAAACACATTTAGAGTCTAGGAAAAAAATATGACATACAGACACCATGGGCTCTATTTTCGTGTACGCCGGTGAGGCGACGGAGGGTGGCAGACCCCGCGCAGTTGTATTTTTGTCTGGCGGAGCCCGGAGTACAGCCAGTTTGGTATTTTCGTGGACTGAGGCGCATGGAGGCGTACCGAGATCCGCCAAGCTGGGCGTGGCGGCTTGGCAGGGGGAGGTGTCGACAGAATCAGTGGGCGCAGTGACATTTTCGTGCTCGCCAGTGGCGGTTAAAGTGCGCTGAAAGCTCGCCGACTCAAACCTGGACAGCTTTCAGCACAAGCGAAACGCAGCTGGTCTAGAGGTACTTTGGTAGACTGGTGGCGTATCGGCATACGTCACCGATGCCTCACTGACAGGTTTCCACAGTGTCAGGCACATTTCAGTGCAATAACTAATCATCAACAACTATTAATCTGAGTCAGCACATACATTTAGATCTATATAGATATATTCTGATCTATATCTGATCTGATTAGCGCGTTTGGCACGCGTTTGGACACACAACCTGACCGAATCTACACAGCTGAAACCGCATTAAATTAAATTAAATATCTAGTAAATAAACACACATGATGAGGTTAACAAGATATGTGATTCGTCTCCCTCCTTTTCTTTCTTCCTCTTATTTCTCACGCAGCTCGACCTGGACATGTCTCTGTGTCCTCTCCCCGTCCTGCAGCGGCTGAACAGATGTTTTGTTTCAGTGCTCAGATGAGTTATTTACTTTAAACCTACATGCGGATATTATAATATTCAGTTTTGTGAGCCAAATTTATTTTATATACCAACATCTATGAAAGAAAGAGCCAGGCCACGGAGCGCGATGCGTCATTTACGCACAGATGGTTCCAATTTTAATGCCATTTTTGGAGTTTATGTTGTGATCTGTGAGCTCAACCCACCTTTGTCATGTGAGGTTTGAATATATGCAACTTTATGTGAGTGTCTTTATTTGTGGAAAAGGGTGTTTGTCTTACCAGTGGGTCCAACATTACACACACCAAATCCATCTGTGCTCAGATGAGAGAGTGTGGAGGACGCCCAATGCAGCGCTTACAGTGACACTTGTTGAGGAGCTGCCTTCTGTCGCCATCGTGTGGCATTAGTGTCTTCCGACATCTCTTGATCTCCTTGACTACTTCACGAAAATAGTAATACGCCTCGCCAGTGGCGGATATAAAGGCAAGGAGAGGAGCTTATGTGATTGGTGAAAACAGCTCTCGGCTGTGTTAAACCCACTCCACGCCCTCTCTCCTCCCTCACTACGACTTACGCCACTGGGAGGAGCTGAGTTAGGGAGGGGGGATACTTACGCCGGGCTGCGCCGCTCACGAAAATACCAAATTGTGCTCGGGAACGCCTTGTCGGCGCGGTGGACCTGACTTGCGCCGCGCCTGCGGCACGTCTCCGGCGAGGCACGAAAATAGAGCCCCATGAGGGAAAACTGTCATCTACAAACACTATGAGGGAAAACTGTAATATACACACAGTCAGTGGGAAAACCGTCATCTACAGACAGTCTGTGGGAAAACTGTCATCTACAGACAGTCTGAGGGTAAAGCTGTCATCTGCAGACACTATTAGGGAAAACTGTCTGAAGTCTAAGAGAAAACTGACATATACAAACAGTTTGAGAAAAAACTGTAGTCTGAGGTAAAACTCTCATTTACAGACAGTATGAGGGAAAACTGTTATCTGTTACAGTTTTTGAGAAAACCCTATATACTCACAGTCTGTGGGAAAACTGAGATATACAAATAGTCTGAGGTTAAACTCTTATCTAAAGACAGTCTGAGGGAAAACTGTAATATACAGACACTATGAGGGAAAACTGTCATATATACACTATGAGAAAAACTGCAATCTACAGACAGTCTGAGGGAAAACTGTCATCTACAGACACTATGAGGGATTACTGTGATCTACAGACAGTCTACGGGAAAACTGTCATATACAGACACTATGAGGGAAAATAGTCATCTACAGACACTACAAGGGAAAACTGTCTGTAGTCTCAGAGAAAACTGTCATACACAGACAGCCTGAGAGAAAACTGTTATATACAGACAGTTTGAGAGAGAAAACTGTCATATACAGACACTATGAGGGAAAACTGTCATATACAGACAGTCTGAGGGAAAGCTGTCATCTACTGTAATCCTCCATCAAAGAGTTAAATCTGAAATGAGTGAATAAACAATAACACAGTTACAGGCTTGATGAGACAATCACTGGCTGACACTGAGGGTAGAAGGCTTTGACAGTTTAACCTGCTTTACTAAACAGTAAAATCCACAAATACAGTCAAACTCAGCAGCACAGAAATAGAAAGTGAACTCAAAACACAGACAGATGACACCTGATCCTGATTTAAAGCCCTTACTCTGAGACTCCAGACACTGGAGTCTTTGATCACCAAAACAAAACTGCCAAAACTGATGTCATAATAACGCAATGACATGCTTGTCTGGATAAGGGCCAACATGTCTGCTGTGTGTACGTATTTCAATATATCTGAGAAGCACAAATAGTAATTTGCATAATGTGTGATGCTAAAATTTTAAGAGATGGTGCATCTACTTTGAGTTTCTTCACATTGGGTTTAATTTATCACCTGAAATCCAAACATTCCAATCGGCACTCCGAGTACAAGAAGAACACCTTTATTCATACGTTTAACAGAAATCAACATTGTAACACTAACTCATGCTCGGCTCCCGCTCTTGGCTGCTTGAAAGAAAACACAGTGACAGTTCTTCTAGCCATGTCTCCACCGCTCACAACACTTCTTCTCTCAGAACTTTTGAGTTGTTTTTGCCCCTGACTAGCAGGCGCCATTCAAAGTGTAAAGAACACAGAACATGCAGCAACACACTTACTCAAATACTCAAAACTCATGTTGTAGTTGCATATATTAACATTAATCTAATATTAATTAATATTACTTTAATATTAATGTATGCAATTGCAATGCCTTTATTTTATTAAGGTTACTACACAGTCATGGCCATAAATGCAATGGTACTAATAATTGGTATAATAATTTGTTTTGGACGTTTTGGTTTTCGGTCTCGGTTTTCTCATTCTTGTTTTTTAGTTTCAGCCAAGAATTTTTATTTCTGTGCATCCCTATGTTCATGAACTTTATTATTAACTCACATCTTTTAAAGCTCAGTTTTAGTCTTCGGTTTGAACCTGCAGCAGAGCTGTTTGGTTTTGGTGTTTAGTTGTTTCTACTGTGAAATCTTGAAATGTTTGTAGCTTAAAGTGATACAGTCGTAAGTTAAGCTGATGAGTCTTTGTGAAGAGTGATGGTGAGTTCATTTATGTATCTGAGCTGGTCACCACCTCTCACCTTAACTGAAATTAGCTCTTGCTGTTGGCTGCACAAGGTTATATCTACACACTGTGATGGTTCCAGCATGGAGGCTGCATGAGAACATGTTCACTGATAAACCTTCACAGTACCATTAATTCAGTCACACAAAGCAGAGCGAACTCCCATTTTAAGAACAGCTGATTTATTGTTGATACAAGGGTCCTAAAGGTTTTTTTTTTGGTGACATACTCTACAGGAATCAGAGAATTTCTGACTCATGAGTTTTAATGTTCGACTTCATGAAACCAGACCATAATGTGTTAGTATGCTGTGACTTTTATGTACAATCTCTGTGAGGGGGAGAAATCAGACCAGATCATTTACAGTAGGCTGTAGAGGACACCTTTAATTTTCATGAGTCTGTCAGAGAGAGAAGCATTGAAGGTTATTTCAGAGGACACCATGAGGACATGATGCTGTTGTGAGTTTAACAGCTGATCAAAAGAAGATTTCTTCATCTACCAACAAGACAATGAAGTGTTGACCTGGTGAACATGTCACCTCTTCATGTCAAGTCTCCTCACATTTACATTGATGTTACATTTATGTTTGGTGTGAATATAACATCAGACAGCAGGGAGCGTGGTAAACCGGCTGCTTTGAATTGATAAATAAATCCTCTACAAATCAGCCGACAGACAGTTTATGATCCGAGTCACTGGTCAGACAGTGATTTAGTGAACAGAGACATGAATGATAAATAATTCAGATTAGGATACTTACTGATGAGACAGTGTAGCCTGAAGGAGAATTTTGAGTTATCTGGAACGATAAAGGTTCCATCACATATGGCAACCTGACTCTCCCCAAAAGGAAGAGTGAAGAAACACAGCTTGTACAACAAGCAGCCCAGAGCCTGGACACGGAAACAGACAGAGACAGACAGAGAGACAGACAGAGAGAGGGTTAAAAACAGGTGAAACTGGCTGTATTGTAATTTAATTACTTCCTTTAGGAGGACAGTACCGAAGTCTTCCTGTCGAAAGGAAATTCATCACAAATTCAACCGACTTTTTCAGCATATTTCAGTTTACTTAATTTGATCCTTCATTAAAAAAAAAAAAAAAAAAAACAGTTAGAAAAAGAAGAAATCGAATATCAATTGAAATAAATATCAAATCGAAGAATAACTAAACCATGACTCCAGGCAGCTGATACTGAGGCTTCAAACTCAGAGTAAGTCTTATTTAACACACAAAGACATTCATGTTCATCTGTACCTGTGAACAACTAAGACGAATCACCTCTGCAGTTTTGATCACAACAGCATGTGATCAGAGGAGACATTTTTAAATGATTGTCAGGCTTTTATTTTAAAGTAACTGTTACTCCTGGGGGATGTTAACTTCCTGATCTGAGTAGAAACACTGAAAGAACAGTAAAGAATAAATGTTGAACTGATCAGTGACCTGCAAAGACTAAAAGCTAGAACATACAGGATCCGTATTCAGCGTGTATTGCAGCACACAGCAAATAGGTTGCCATTTTGAATGCAGCAACGTATCAGCTCCATCGCATCTTCATGTCAGAAGCGCATCGAGTGCAGCACTGCTAAAGATACGTGATGAGTCTATTTTTGCTGCTACCTGCTTCCAATACACATCAATCCACAGAGAGAAGATCGTTCTAGACAGGAAGTCAAGCATGAAAACCGTGCATGTCATGCAAACTCCCGACTGTGTCTCAGTTCATGTAGATGTAGGACTTTTAACTGCTAACTCTGTCTGAAGGTAACAGCACAGCATTAAGGAACATAGTTTACTTTATTAAACATGAGTAAACCTGCAAAAACCGAAACTGTAAAATCATGTTGCTTTTTCACATAAAGTAGAGGCTCAACGTTCACTGAATCATATCCAAATTAGCAGGAAATAGACCACAGAGAGGCAAAACAACCTGTTGTGAGCTTGTTGTTTCCTCTATACTGAGCCCAGCTGACCGGGGCTGCACTACGTTGCTGCTACACTCCAAATATGCATCCTGTATGTGATACCCTGGGCTGCTCTATGGAGCAAATACGGAATGCGCTCAATAAGGATCCAGTATGTTTTCGGCTTTGAACTCTGCTATGGTGTTACTGAATGTTTAATGGGGGAAAAACATAGAATATTATAAAGCCTTTATAGATACTGTCAGTATTACGGAGGGTGTATCAGGAGATGTTTGATAAAGGTCGTGTAGCTCCAACTTTTAACGAAGCAGTAATTTCACTAATTCCCCAAAAAAGTAAAGATGCTGCAGATCCCTCCAATTTTAGACCTATAAGCCTGCTCAACCTTGAATGTAAGATCCTTACAAAATTTTTTGTGACACGTTTACTGAGTATCATCCACCCTAATAAGGCTGGTTTCATGAAAAATAGAACTTCAACCGATAATGTCAGACTCCTGTTACACTTGATATGGTTGAGTCAATCCCAAAATACTCCTATAACTGCTATCTCTTTAGATGCAGAGAAGGCTTTTGACAGGGTGGAGTGGCAGTTTCTTTTCTCCACCCTATCACATTTTGGCTTCAATTCTAACTTCGTTAAACGGGTAAAAATGCTGTATAAAGATCCCAAGGCAGCAGTGATGACAAATGGAATAATCTCTCCCTTTTTTAATCTGACCGAGGAACTTGACAGAGATGTTCACTGGGCCTGTTATTATTTATCATCTTTTTAGAGGTTCTAGCCGTGTATGTCAGAGCACACCCTGGAATAAAAGGAGTAAGAGGAGGAGACAGTGAACATAAATTATTACTATACGCTGATGATATCTTAGCAGTAGTATCTGAGCCATTAACTTATCTAGCACATCTGATGAATACCGTAAAAATCCTTTTCAAAATTTTCGGGATACTCCATCAACTGGAGCAAATCTGAGGCAATGCCTCTTTCCAAGACATGTACATCATCTATGGTGGAGAAGTTTAATTTTAGGTGGGCACAGCAGGGAATAAAGTATCTTGGCATCAAACTACCTGAGGATATAGACAGAATAGTGGCACTAAACTTCAACCTCTTGATTCAAAAGATGAAAATAAATCTTGATAAGTGGGGAAAATTAAAACTAACATTGTGGGGAAAAATTAATCCTATAAAAATGATAGTCACCCCACAGTTCAGTAATGTGGCAATGATGTTACCAATTAAGATACCACCCACCACTTCTGGACAACTGGATGATGCTATAAAAAATTGTCTGTGGGGTGGGAAAAGACCACAAATTAAACTGAGAAAGTTATGTACACATAAAGAAAAGGAAAGGCTGGGCCTCCCAGACCTCACATTGTATTATTTAGCTTTTGAGATGGCCAAAATAACCAGATACTAGCCAGTCGCAGAGGGTAAAGCAGCTTGGATGGAGGTAGAAAAGGAGACATGCCTACCTTTCCAACCCATAGAGGTATTATCACAAAAAATGTCTAACATTACCAATCCAATACTTCTACATTCAAGGGATGTTTGGAGCAAGATACATAAAATGTCTGAACTTAAACACACTATACAAAGGTATTCATTGTTGTGGTATAATTCTGATGCATGTATTGGGAAGAAACCTGTGTTTTGGAAACAGTGGCACTCTAAAGGTTTAAGCACCATCAACAATCTCTTTGAAGATGGGGTGTTCTTGTCATATGACAAACTGCTGCAGAAATTAAAGTTGACTGGAAAAGACAACTTTTGGAAATTCTTGCAAATAAGGAGATCTCATCAAAACCATACAATATTACTGATAATGTGGTGATAGACTACATGAAACTTCCACTTGGAAAACGAAAAGCCTCACAGTTTTACAAAATTGCTAATTCTTCTCTTGGCAACCCTGGGTGGAGAGATTAGAGGTGATAGATGGGAAACAATTGTGGCTAAGTGTGGTAAAAATGTGAGAGAGGCAAGGGGTAAACTTACACAGTATAACGTATTACAGAGATACTACAACACACCATCTAGACTGTATAGAATGAAGTTACTGGGAAATAATTTGTGCTGGAAATGTAACCAGGTAACCGGAACCCTTCTTCACTGCATGTGGGAATGTGTGTTAATCAGACCTTTCCGGATCCAGATTCTAAATATTTTGAGTAACTGGCTCGGAGCAGAAATCTCCTCAAGCCCAGAACTCTGTTTACTGGTGGATAAATCTCAATTACCCAATATTACTAAATGTAACTTTTCTGTAATTTCGGTAGGCACAACAACAGCTTGTCGAGTCATATTAAGGCACAGGAAAACATCAGAGACTGCGCAGGTGAAAGAGTGGGTTAGTACAATGACTGAAACAGCATCCTATGAATGTATGCTTAGTAGAATAAGTGATGACAGGGGGAGGGGGGATTACATAAAGGTAAATAATGGCCCCCAGTAGGTTTCAGGAGTCTGGTATTCTTTTTTTACTGTGCTTCCTTCAGGGGGGGATTTGGTAGTGCTGTGTACCCCAGAGACATGTCTTTATAATGTGAGTGTGAGTACAGATATAAAACATGTTTTATAAATATTATTGTGTCCTCACTTTTTTTTTTTTTTTTGCATTTTCTGCCCTTCAAGAGAGATAAAAATGTGATAAGGCTGTCAAAGTTAACCCTTTAGAACTACCTGTTCTTGTATGGAGAAAAATACTAAGTTTGCCATGCTTGCCTTAAAAGGTTCAATAAAACAACGCAGTATCACTCAAAAACTTAAAATACCTATGTTGGTCCACCTCAGAAACGTTGGTCCACCTCGCAAAATGTCGTCACTTTACAAAAACGGCTCAGAAATTGTGGTATGTGTAGGTTTCATCTGCTCAGTCTTTTCTGCGGGCAGACTTCAGCTCACGTGACTGCCGTGTTTCTCCCTGCGTCAACAAAAAACATGGAGGACATCCCCTCTATTTTCGGTGGAAATTAAAAAAAAGATAGCTTGTGGCTTTAGCTTCCTTTTAATAACTTTTCTAGCGACAAACGTACACTTTGATTTCACACTATCCATTCGGTTTATCTTAACAATCCCTGGTTCTTTCATTTCGTCGTACTTTCTTTCAGTTTTCTCAATGAAATTATAGCGATAGTACGTTTTGGGGTTTTAAGGTTAACTTCTTTTAAATAATGATCTCTGCTCTGTGTGCATGATTAGTGTATTTATTCTCTCATGTTTGCTGTGCTGATCCTTCACTGCTGTAACACTGCAAATTTCCCCACAGTGGGATGAAGAAAGGTTTATCGCAGGGGTCTTCATATAAATTTTCAGTGGGTCCACCTGAATGAAATGCCTGCAGGCCTGGGTCCAGGGATTTTTATTTATTTATTTTTTTACAGTGCATTACTCTTTTGAAATATTCACTTCATTTGTATTGCCAATAACTGCCTACTTTCAATTGGCTGTGTGCTTCCTGCAGGTAAAATGAATGCAAATGACTCGGTCCACTCGCCATAAAACACCCTGTTCTCATTCTCTACCTTTTGTGGTTTTGAAGCCGACATGTTTAGCTGCTGCTACAACTTTCTCCTCAGTCTGCCGCCTGACAGTTTTCAACATCGGGATTGCTCGGTAATCTTCGTGTGTCGAGTAGGCTAAGAGGTCTGATTTGATTGACAAGTCAAGCGAGAAAGCAAGTGATGTAATGCCTTGCTGAAATTGCACGTGCAGTTTACTGAACCAGGCACAAAGCAAGAGAGTAAGGCTGCACGATATTGGAAAAAACTAACATTGTGATTTTTTTCAACCCTGCGATATATATTGCGATATTAAAAATACAGGAATTTTCACCAGATGACCTGAATAGCATTTAATGTTATGCTGCACCGCTGAAATCTTGAGGACAGTTAACCTGCTCTGATCTTACCTCTTTTTGTGAATGTTAGTAGAATGGCTTCTGTCTGTCTCTGAGATATTTTTAGCTTTTATTGCGCTGGGGCGTTATTGTGGCGACAGATGAACACAGAACACGTGTTTTGGTCGACATCATCCTTCTTTTAACCGAAATAATTCCAGATAACTGACTTTCCTTTCTTTTTGGCAACAAATCTTAATTTTCGGTGGTTTTCTCTTGTTCGTTGCTCATTTTGCAATTGTTGTTGTTGTTGTTAGCGGTGTTGTGCCAAGAAACGCATGTCCTCCGAGAACTGCATGCACCTCGCAAAACGCGCACTGCTTATAATAGAGTGGTCCACGGAAATGTACCATTTAAAACCCAGACAGTTCTTATTTGTTGGGCTTAACAGTAAGGTTCCGAAAGTAATTCTCAGCGGACACGCGTTTCTCGGCTCAACACCAGCAGCCAGCGAGTACCTCCATGTGCAGAACATGTGCAGGGGTGGGTTTCCTCCTCTCTGATTTTGATTGACAGCTGGCAGGGTAGTCTGATTGGCAACTGAGTAAAGGACAAAGGTGATTGGTGGATCGCTGCATAGCACATGCAGAGTCACATGCAGTGTATCTCAGTCAGTTACCCTTGAAATTAACTGAGTTCATTCACCTCCGACATCGCAGGCTCTGTGATGTGACTATCGCACACACGTATATCGTGCAGGCCTACAAGAGAGAAAAAAAACATACATTTTTCTGCGGTAGGCTCGGGTCCGTATTGGGACTCTTTCCTGGTCCAGAAGTGGACCGCGGTCCGCCATATGGAGACCACTGGTTTATCGTATCATATCTTATCATTTACTGATATATGATTATTACAGTCATAAAGCTTGCTTTTGTAAAAAAAAAAATGTATTTTTATAGTAATAACAGTTCATATTTGATAAAATCTACAGTCCTCATCTGATCAACACCAAACTTGCAAGAATATCAGGTATAAGTGTATGAGAAAGGGCCCCAAGTTTTGACATGTGTACATGTGGGTGTGTCTGCTGCTGAACAAAATTGTTGTAGCAGTATAAATACACACATCTGAATAATAATAAAAAAAGATTAAAGAAGAACCATGAAAATAAATGACATAAAACAACCAGTATAATACATGAAGACAAATTAAGCAGACATTCATTTATTTTAATTTACAGGATCATACTTTGTGATTTTACCAAACCTGTCTTAAAAAATGGTATTAATTTATTAGATTTATGTTATTAAATAAAATCACATGAACAATTTTTTGTATGAATGGCATTGTGTAAATTATGATATAAATTTTGTTCCATTCTATGGTTTGTATTGTGGCTAAAATGCTTTAATCTGTTTCATTAATTTTTCAAAGATTTAGTCATGCTGTATAAATCAAACAGAACTCATTATTTAATGCATAGAAACGCATTTGTGGTCAAACGTAAGTTTAAAAATTTTTTAAGAGCAATTCGGTCAGTGACGAGCATCAACTTCCTTCCGGTTCGTCGCTGATAGCGTCCATAGCTACCACCATAGCAACTGACTGAGTGGGCAGAACAACAAACCTGTCCTACAGTATACATACTGTACATACACAGACACAGACACAGACGTGCACACACACATACACATACACATACACACACAGTTTCTTACCCAGATATCAGCCTTGGTGGTGATGGGTTTACCTGCGTACAGGTTAATCATCTCAGGTGAGCGATATGACAGGGTGGTGTACCTGAATGGAGACAGGAAAAGGTCACTGCAGGTCAACAGTCAAACTCAAACCAGACACAGGTGAACAGGTCTCAGTGTACTCTTGTTGCAGCTGCAGTTTCTTTCATATTTTTTAACACAAACACAAAAATATAAAAACTATGAAATCTGTTGAATCTTTTAAAAATATGAAAAACTATTTAAGACTGAATCAGAGACACTGAGGTCGAACAGGATACTGCTGCTCAGCCTGTTTGCGTCATTAACTCTACAGGGACCTGAGGTAAAGAAGACCAGGATCACAGTCTCAGACTCAGTTTGAACACTTGAACAGGTGAGAGTCTTGGAGTCCTGTTCTAATGATGATCTAAACCGGGAAAGCAGCAGAGGGGGCCTCCTTAACATACTGATCACAGACAATGATCTCCTCCAGATGAATAATGAGGATAGAAGGTCAGTGATTGATCTAGAGCAGCCGGTCCAGGGATGGTCTAAGTGTGGGAATCAGGATCTCTCTGTGGGGTCATCTGTGGAGTATGACCAAAGGTCACATGTGAAAGAAGGGGAAGATATTCAGCTCCTAATGCTAGCGGGTCAAAACTACGAAATAACATGATAACGCACAAGTCTCTAAACTCAAGTCAGAGTCAAATCTCTAGTCACATCAGTGTAGGACTTATCAATAACAATTCTGTGTAGGACATAAGTTCGAGTTCAAATCTGGAGCCCCGGTCTCTGCTGTCTTTGTAGAAAAACCACCAACACCAAATCTGTTCACATGTTTTGAACACACCCTTTGTGCATCATGAAGCGTTTCCTCTTTCCAACACTTGAAACTTTATTTTTCCACTGATGCTTTAAAGCTCACAGCTGGAGTCACCTGTTGGTGTTCTCACTTATCTATAAAGTTTCTCTTTATCTGTAAACTTATCTCTGCTGTTAGGACAGTCTCTAAGTTTACTGACAGATACAGACACAACGTCAGTATGTAATATATGACTCAGTTTAACAGATAACAGATAAAACAAATGTTCACAGTGAGTCTGATGATCCAGCATCTTCATGTTGAAGGGGAGAGCTGCTCTTTGAGTTTACACAGGGTCATATAGAGCCGGCAACAACCACACTGAGTACTTATTAAACAGCTGTACCTGTGGGAGGGTCACCAGGTGAGACCTGAGTGCACTGCTGGGATTTTACACTGTACCAAGACAGTGAACACACACAGGCAGAACCTAAAAAATAGACTCAGCTTTTAGGGTGACAGAGAGCCCTAACCCTTTAATGTAAAGATAAACAGAAAATCCACAAGGTGCAACATCTGCTATAACTAGGATATCAACTGAAACACAACCAGTTGTGGATAATAGGGGACACAGCATTTGTGTGCAACTAAAGAATGACAATGAATAACTTTGGAATAACCCAATGTCTACTGAACAATCCCTGGCATTTTTTTCTTTTTCCTTTCTCTGCCTACAGCACATTTTTATGAAGGAAAACAAGCACATTAAGTTTATTAGGTTTCAAGCTGGTTATAAGTATAAAGTTATTATTTTAATTCTTTGGACTCACAAACTGTTGCAGTCCATTTTTTTAACTCTTCATGTGTTAGGTTCACAAAAATATGACTTGTTATTGTGTCAATCGCTAATTAACGAATGCATATTTCAGTGGACAGAAAACAGCTGATATAAGGTTAATAATAGAATCTGCCGACTACACTGCATCTTAACAAAGGAACTCTTTGATTTTAGAAGCTTGTTTATCTCAGTGATGATATAGGCTATGCCAAATGATACCATGGGCTTGATTGCAACAGAGCACCTTAGCAACACAGTTAAATTTAATCGATCATCATAGGTTTGTGTTATGCGCATTAAAATAAAGTCACACTAGTGAAACGTTTGGGCTGATAAAATGTCTAATCTCAGGGCTATTCATTATAAATGACACAAAAAGATATAAACTTAACTTCTGGATCATTACTCTCCACTGTTTAGCCTAGAGATGCACCGATTGCAATATTCTTGGCCGATACCGATTTCCGGTTTTAAAGGAGGTCTGACCTGCCAAAACCGTTTTTTCCGATACCGATTTTCTATCTAAGAAATAATTATAATCATATAATAGACACCATATTTGTTTGACTTGAGTACCCTTTCCCAATTTTAATTTAAGTACCCCTCTCCCAGACAACATTTTGCTTAACTGCAATTAAAAGCACAACTAATGGTAGGCTATATACTATCATAACCCCCCTTTTCAAGAATAAAACCTCACAAATAAGAAATAGAGTGAGAGTTTCAACAGTGTCTCCTGAGCAGATTTATTTTCAACACTGACCATAACATTCAGTCCAGTTTACAGGTCAATAACTAACTTACATTCAAACAACATTCAAAAACGTCCCAGCATTTGCCTGGTACAATGTAATTTATTGACTACCCCTCCAGTACCTCTCTCAAACGACTCTGGCAGCGCTGTGTCAGAAAAGTACCGCCTACTTGGTAGTTTGTACCAATCAACGCCTAAGACATTTGGAACAACAAACTTAATATGCCACTTGGAAGAGAAGCACCCAGGCTTGTTTAGTAAATATAAGGAATACACTGCCGCTAAGAGGAGGGATGCACGAAGGATAAAGGCTTCGTTAATCTGATGAAACACCCTACTTGGTAATATGTACCGTGGACTCAGGTGTTTCATCAGATTTACGAAGCCTTTATCCTGTACTACGCTAACCGGCTGGTCCTCCAGTGCCAAGAACTCCATTATTTTCCTAGTCGTGGCTTTGGACTTTTCAGTGCTGATGTCGAGCATAGGAGCCACGGTGGAGGGTTGTTGTGGTCGCTGCGACTCTGCTGCATCCCTCCTCTTAGCGGCAGTGTATTCCTTATATTTGCTAAACAAGCCTGGGTGATTCTTTTCCAAGTGGCGTATTAAGTTTGTTGTTCCAAATGTCTTAGGCGTTGATCCTCCACTGCTGACTTTTGTCTTGCAAGCATTACAAAGAGCGTGTTTTGGGTCGCTCTGGCACACAGTGTCAAATCACCGACATGTTTTCCTCCCGAGTCTTGCTAATTTTTAGCAGTTTTGCTCGGAGCTGATACGCACCGCGCATGCGGGTCAGTTTGCTTGGGGAAAACCGGCAAATTACGACAGTGACCGGCCGGTCACCGGTTGGGGCCGGTTGGATATAAAACCGGCTTTTTAAATCGGCGGCCGATTTATCGGTGCATCTCTACAGTAGTTTAGCCCCACAAATAAGAACTGTGGGGTTTTAAACTGTACATTTTCCTGGACCACTGTACCATAAGCGATGCACGTTTCCATGAGGTGCACGCTGCAAAGTTTGTCCAAAGCCCAATACAAAGAAAGGCAGCAGCACAACAAACTTATTCCAGCATCTAAAACAGAGACAATCAGCCAAGTGAGAGAGATGCTGCTCTTAACGAGGGGAGCAAGAACGCGACAACTAACAAACTCCTGCTAAAAAGCAGCTTACTGCGGTGCAATCATTTAGCCAAGGCACCACGTATGACAAGACAGGGGCAAGATGGAAAGCAATCACTGAAGCTGTCGCTTTGCACATCGCTAAAGATATGGTACCCATATATACAGTGGAAAAGACAGGGTTTATACCATAGACTGTATATAAGATGGACAACCTGGTTCCGCCTTCCGCCTGTATACGGATTTGAAGCCAAAAAGCTCTCGGTAATTCCGGGTTTTTCTCCACTTCCTTGGAACCAGCTAGCTGCGCAGTAGTGATGCGCGCATTCGGCCGCGCAGTCGCCGAGAGTCCCTGCGATGACGCTCGGCTCAAACAGCGTATCCCCCCGGGTGAGCTACGCAATCCCTGAACGCCCATAGGCTGTACCAGGTGTCAATCATAGAAAACATGAACCCCCTAATAACTTTTTAAAACGGAGCTGTACAGAGAAAAAAAGGAATTGAGCACAAACCAGTCTTACAATAAATACATGTCGACATCACAAGCAGGGGGAAGAAAAATGTATGTTCTGTGTAATAAATTCCTAAAGTATGTCCACAGTCCCATAAGCTTTGCTGGCGGAGGAGGGATTTATGACCTGTACTGCAGCCCACCATCAGAGGGTGCTGTTCTCGGAGTGGCTTCACCCAGCGAGGAGGCAGACTCTGTCCATCTTATATACAGTCTATGGTTTATACGCTTACTGAAAAGTATAGACCCCAGGTATGTGATACCTAGCGGCAAGTATTTTGCTGAAGTTGCCTTGCCCCACCTGTACAACAGTGCCCGTGAGAAAATCAACAGAGAGCTGGAGGGGTGTTGCTTTATTCTGCAATGACAGACATGTGGTCCAGTTGAACTATGCAGCCATATACATACATATACACTTTATCAACAGCGACTGGGCTCTGCGGAGTACTTGCCTCAAAACAACGAAATTTCCAGAAGATAAAGGTGAACTTATTGCCCAGGTGTGGAAGGACGCCTTGGGTTCCTGGAAATTGCCCAAGCATGGTCTAACTTGCATGACGACCATAGACTGTATATAGGCCCAGTCCCAAACTGCCCCCTACACACTCCCCCTTCACTACTGAGTGTCACTCGTAATGAAGTTACACTCACAGCTGTGCAGTGTGCCTCAATTGAAATGGGAGGGTATAAACATGACCGGAAAATGGAAAGATCCATAGCCATAGCAACACAAAGACACGTCATGTGCATGGCAGCGTCTCTTTTCTTAGTCAACGGGCATAATGTACAGTTCTGAGCTGCACCGGCTGTCTCGTTTTTTCATTGTCCCAGTGAAATCATTAAATCAGCAACCATCACAGTGACAGGAGCTAAATTATACTTTTGATTGTTAGGGATTCCTCACGTCTTTGAACTCCATTACTATTTGACATGTGTTTGCACAAATCAAACATCAGCACAGAGTAAGATTTCGAGTTTCATTTGATATTTCCATACCACGTCTTTTGTGATTTTTTTTTTCTTGTCAGTGGGACAAAGGTGGACACATACAGAATTTATATTTGTATGATGTTTCTTCCTCCTCCATTTTCGCTGGCGCACTACCTGCAAATCCCGTTGTGAGTGTGCATCAGTGCAGACTTGCGATTGAAGGTCTGAAAGGTCCACTTGCTAGGCCTGGGCGATTTGGCAAAAAAAACGATCACGATATATTTTGTCATATCATCGATTATTATCACGATTTTTTTTAAACTGCCAGTTTTAAAGTATCTGTATTAAAAACTAAAAAAACTAGATTAGTTCAACATTTTATTAACATACAAAGTATATAACAAAGCAAATTGAATAAGATACACTTATATATTAAAAACATTTTAACTCAACAGTACAACAAATGTAGATAAATACTAAGTAATACAGAGAATTAGTTTACAGTCCTGAGTGTTTTTGCAGGTATGCAAGACCCAAAATAAACAAATCGCCCCTTCAGGGATACTGAAGATGCTTTAAAATGTAAATATTAGGTGATGTAAACGTAGATGATACACATACCTGCCAACATATGGGTTATAAAATTAAGTAGTTGTTTGTGGCGCACGCTGGGCAGTTTTGGGGTGACCCCGTATGGTGATTATAAGCTAATTATGAGAGTATCTGTAATTAAATTGCTCATAAAAATAAGTATAAGTGAAGCTGCACACTTTTTTGTTTTAACAATAACAATTGGTGATAAAAAGATAAAAGGTACGATATGCCTTGAACTTATTTAGTCCACTAATATTAGTGTTAAAGTCCTCTCACGTATGAGGCTCTCCGAACATCTGTGTGTGAAATACAGCACTCTTTAATTTGAGGCTGCCCTGAACGCATCACTCTTGCATATCTCGCGTTTGTTTTCCTTTCATCGAAACATTCATTTTGCAACAAACACTGCTTAAATATAGTTTACAGCTGAAACTGACCTGAATCATCCCAAACTGTAAAGTAAAAGTGTCAATCCACTGTCTGTAAGGCTCAGCAGAAACACAGGACAATCTTCGGTTGTCTGGAATCCTGGAAACTTTAGACAAATATAGTGATCTATATAGTGATTCATGAATGAATGCCGACCATGCCACGAGAAATTCCCGGGAGAAATGACAATACGGGGGGTGGGCGGGAGATAGGTCTGAAATACGGGAGATTCCCAGGAAAAACGAGAGTGTCGGCAGGTATGGATATGATTGATCGTTGATTTGGTCTAGTGGCTGCACCACTAGTTGTGGCTTAACTGCTAATGCTACTCGTACCGTCAGCGGTGACAGGCTGTGCAGACTCCGCTCACATTTTCATGCTACCCGCATAATCACTCAGGAAGTACTTCTTCAAATGATTAAACAGATTTGTTATGTTGCTGGTTTATCGGTTTGATTGCACGACGTCACTTTGGAGAGACGTTGAATAACTTCTCAACAATAACATCTTCCGAGGATGACTCTAAGTCATGGCTGACATCTATTTTACTGCCCTTAGCTCTGCGTTTAGCTCCATGTTCGGTCATTCTGTTTATTTCTCATGTTTACCTCTCCGGTAACTTACAGAAGTGAGCAGGAAAAGCTCGACTCTGATTGGCTGTTGTGACGCACATTTCTGCCATGTTTGATCAAGTAAATATACTTATGTTGTCCTTACTACAGTGTAGCAACTGCAGCTATACAACTAGCTAAACTCTTCTCTGCAAGTGATTGACTCGGGTCGTAGTGAGCTTTCTTTGCTGTTTACTGATCCTCTTTTGTATCATCTTACAAAAAGTGAAAACTGGAACACAAAAATATAAATAAAAACCCCCTTTTTAACTCTCCACAATGTGCTTTTCTCAATGTAAATACATGACAAATGAAATATCTTAATAAACCCAATCAAATCCTTTTTAATGTAAAAAATATATGCTTTTTAACGATTATTTATATTCAACCATGAAATTTTTTACTTACGACATTGCCTCTGTGGCTTCTACAGTGTGGATTGCTTTGGATGAGCACAGAAAACACAGGAGAGCTGATGCAGCTAGCTTCTTCCAACTAACATTAAGTGAAGTATATGCATGCGACTTCCTTAGTAGAGAAAACCCATTTCAAAATAAAATACATTTCAAAATAAAAGCATGTTCAAACTTACTATGCAGACTATGCCATAAAGGCAACAGACTCCCTGCCTGACCTCTGTGAGGTCACTTACTAATCACCACTTGAACTAAGCGGGTCTCTGAACATCATTTTTAGCAAGAAGTAACACAACTTCTGAGACTGGTCTGAAGAACGTTTTTGAATGTCCTTGGTCTGTGGTCTTCAATTCCACCTTTCTCAGTCTTCCATCACTTCCAGAGAAAGTCTTTGTGATCATAGCCATTGACCAGTTGTTGCGGGCAGCTTGACTGTCTTTGAGAAGAACGAGGTCTCCTTCTTGCAGATTTGGGTGTGATTTATCCCATTTCCTCCTGTACTGCAAAGTTGGCAAATAGTCTCGACTCCAACGGCTCCAAAATGTGTTGGCAAGAACTTGTACTTGTCTCCATTGCTTGGTGAGGAGGTCTCTGTCTGTAAAGTCACCTGGTGGAGGTGGGACTCCTACTTTCTGGGTCAAAAGCATTGATGGTGACAGAATGAATGGATCCTCTGGGTCATTTGAAACTGCGATCAGAGGCCTTGCGTTGATAATGGCGGTCACTTCAGCCATTAGCGTGCACAAAACATCATGGGTTAAGCGAGAGTCCTGCTCACGAAGCACAGAGTCCAGAATTCCTCTGGCCACGCCAATCAGACGTTACCAAGACCTGCCCATATGCGAAGCATGTGGGGGGTTGAACTCCCATGAGCATCCTTGCTGGTGTAGGTACCTCTGCACAGTTGGGTCTGGTTGTTTTACACTCATGCCAAGCTCCTTGCATGAACCCATGAAGTTAGTGCCGCAATCAGACATGAGTTGTTTCGCAGGTCCTCTAATTGCAAAGAAACGCCTTAAGGCATTGATGCAGCTTGAGGTGTCCATTGAATCGTTGACCTCGATGTGGACAGCTCGAGAGCTCATGCAGCAGAACAACATTGCCCAGCGCTTGCTTACAGCCTGTCCACCCCTTTTGTGTCTAGTGGTGATGAGCCAGGGTCTGAATACATCCAACCCCACGTACGTGAAAGGAGGACAGGTCTGTAGACGCTGGGGTGGCAAATCTGCTATGCGTTGTTCCCGCATTTTTCCCCTAAGCTTACGGCATGTTACACATTTGTGTAAGACTGAGTTGATGAGCCTTTTTCCTCCCAAGAGCCATAATCCTGCTGCTCTGACAGCTCCTTCTGTTAGATGAAGGCCTTGATGTTTGACTAGAGCATGATGGTGTCTGACAAGCAGCAAAGACACATGATCATCCTTTGGGAGGATTACTGTATTCTTCTCTCCAATTTCCAGGTCAGCATTTTTCAATCGACCTCCGAGACAGATGAGACTGCCCTGCAAGGTTGGACTGAGGTAATGAAGACTGCTGCTTAGAGGGACTGGCTTGTTAGACGTCAAAGCGTCAAATTCCTTTAGAAATGCTCTCTTCTGAACAGCAGAGATGATGACTTCCTTAGCTTGAGAGAGTTCTTCTGGAGTACAGGGTAGATCACACCTATGCCATCCTTTACACTTGTCTTTTTGATTGGAAAGAGTGTAAGACCTTGCAATGTGAATTAGGAGCGCTATAGCCCGAACAAGAGAGTTTAAACTAGAGAACCTTTGAAAGCGTTCTGTGCTGAGACCTTTCTCTTGGATGTGTGTGGCATAGCTCCTTACAGGTGGACGGATATCTGGGTCTAGCTCAGGTTTCACTAAATCAAAGGACTGATCTGCTTCTGATTCGTTGGGAGGGTTGAGCAGGAAGTCAGGTCCTGTGAACCACGTTGTCTGCACCAGGAGTGAGACAGGAGCCGACCTTGACGCATAGTCAGCAGGATTATCTTCTGTGCGCACGTAGTGCCACTGATCAGGCTTGGTGGTTTGGCGAATGCGCTGTACTCTATTATGAACACAGACATAGAAGCGTCTAAATTCATTGAAGATGTAACCCAGAACCACTTTGCTGTCAGTGAAGAACTTTGTGGAATCCAGCTTCAAATCCAATTCGTCACGCATTATGTCTGCCATTTCCACGGCTAGGACTGCTGCACAAAGTTCGAGCCTTGGAATCGTTGGTTCCGACTGGGGTGCAAGTTTCGCCTTTCCCATGACGAATCCAACATGGGTTTCTCCATCTTTTTGCACAGCTTTCAGGTATGCTACAGCACCAATGGCTTTGGTAGATGCGTCAGAAAACACGCACAGCTCTACATGCACTGCCTTGGCAAGAGAAGCTGCGGTGTATGTATGGGGTACATGGAGGTGTCTCAGGTCCATAAGAGAGTTTTGCCACGCCTGCCACTTACTGAGCTTATCTTCAGGTAAGGCTGCGTCCCATTCAGACAGCTCTGCTGTGAGTTCTCGGAGGAGGGCTCTTCCTTGGATGGTTACTGGGGCCAGAAACCCTAAGGGGTCGAAAACACTGTTCACTGTGGAGAGGACACCACGACGAGTGAATGGCTTGATGTCATGGGCCACAGAGAAGGTGAACGTGTCACTCATTATCTCCCACAGGAGGCCCAGGCTGCGTTGAGTAGGGACTGCCTCTCCACAGAAATCCACATCCTTCAAGATAGCAGCACAGTCTGCAGGTGGGAAAGCTTCCAGGACAGTTTGGCTATTAGACACAAACTTGTGAAGCCTGAGGTTCGATTCTGCAAGGGAAGTCTGTGTTCGGTGCAACAAGTCGATGGCTTCAGCATCAGTTGGCACAGAAAGAAGGCCATCGTCCACATAGAAGTGGCGTTCCACAAAGTTGATGGTGTCAGTTCCATGTTCTTGGGCACCCTCTCTGATGGCTCTTTTAAGTCCATAAATAGCTACAGCAGGGGATGGGCTGTTGCCAAAGACATGAACCCTCATTCTATAGTCTATGATCTCCTTTGTCACGTCGTTATCCTTGTACCACAGGAATTGCAGGTAGTTCCTGTGGTCCTGTCGCACTAAGAAACAGTGAAACATCTGTTGTCTATCTGCCAGGAAGCGACCTTTTCCTTCCGGAACCGCATCAGGACTCCGAGGAGTGTATTGTTGAGATCGGGTCCTGTGAGGAGCACATCATTGAGGGAAACTCCAGAGTGCTTGGCACTTGAGTCAAATACTACCCTAATTTGGCCTGGTTTTTGTGGGTGGAAAACCCCAAAGGTTGGCAAGTACCAACATTCTTCACTCTCTCCCAACGATGGCACTACCTCCGCATGACCATTCTCCAATATTTTTCCCATGAAGGCTATGTATTGCTGTTGCTTCTCTGGTCTCTTATTTAGACTGCACTGGAGTGAGGCGAAGCGTTTGACTGCTTGTTCCCGGTTGTTGGGTAGGTGTTGCCTTGGTTGCCTAAATGGGAGTGGGGCAACCCAACTGTTAGACTCATCTCTGTAGACTTCTTTGTCCATCAGTTTCAAGAAGATGTCATCTTCAATCGAGGATGCCAGCTTGTTGTCATGTTCAGTGTGACTAAAGACAGTTTGTCCTAACATCTCTTCTGCAGGTTTGCTGACCTCTGACTTGCTACTGTGCCATGATCAATCTTCTCTTTGATGTGCAAGAAGCTTGTGCAAGGCTGGAGGAGTGAGGGTCGACCATTGTCAAGCACAGTTGTTTTGAAGGTGTTGATAGTCGGCTTGTGTGCACTTCCCAGGCATACTTCTCCAACTAGCACCCATCCCAGGTCCAGGCGCTGCGCAATTGTGGGGCCCGCTGACCTGTTCCCTCGCCTTATGCACTCTTATTACGTGTCTGCCGAGCAAGAGGAGGATCTCAGCAGTTGGATCGATATCAGGGATATGCTCTGCTACTTTGGAGAGATGAGGATGGTGTCGAGCTGCATTTGGAGTCGGGATTTCAGACCGATTGTTGGGTATATCATTGCACTCGATGAGTGGTGGGAGAGGGATTGTAGCCCTTCCATCCAGTGACTCGACAACAAAGGCTTCAGCTCTTCGCCCAGATGCTTCGACGGTGCCAGAACATGTCTTCAAATAGTAGGAGTATGGTTCAAACTCTACATTAAATAGCTCAAATAAGCCGGACCGTGCTAATGACCTGTTGCTTTGGTCATCCAAAATGACGTAGGCCTTAATGTACTTGTCAGGTTGACCTTTGCGGTATACTTTAGCCAAGAAAATCTTGGAGCATGATCGACCAATTTGTCCTGTGCCACAAACCTCAGTGCAGCTTGCGTTAACAACTGCTGTGGTAGCGCTGTTCTCTTCTCCCTCCCCGCCGTTGTGTGGTGAAGTTGAGGAAGCCTTAACTTGGGGTGCAGGTCCAGGATGCATGGCAGAGTCGTGATAGGTGCTCTCACATTCCATACATTTAACTGCATTTGGACAGTCCTTAGCAAAGTGAGCGGTTGGGCTACAACACCTAAAGCAGATCCCTCTTTCTTTGAGGGAGGTCTTTCTTTCTTCCAGGTTCTTGGCTCTAAAAGCTTTGCACCATTTGAGGGGATGTGGCTTCGCGTGGATTGGGCAGCTTTTGTTTGGGTAACTTACACTTTTCACATTGTACGCATGTGTGTGTGTAGAATCAACATCCGTCTTGTGAACCGAAATAGGGTCCCTTGTGCCTTTAAAGGGGACCCTTTCGAACTTTGTGGATGAGCTGCTCGCACTTGGGATAGAAAGGCTGGGGTCATTTCTCTTCCGTGCCTCATAACTTATGAACCGGCTGAAAAATTCAAATGGTGGAAATTGCCCTTTATTTTCTTCCTTATGTTTTGAACCAGCTGAAATCCATTTTTCTTGAAGCCCATAGGGCAGTTTTGCAACTATGGGTTCGATACCACGTGCAGTGTCCAGGTAGGAGAGAGCTGGGAGGTAGCCGTCCTCTTTAGCACACTGTACTTCCATTAGCAAATCTGCTAGCTCCCGTAGCTTCACATGTTCTTTTCCTGAAACTCTTGGGAAATTGTCAAGACGGTCGAAAACATCATTTCGATCGTTTCAGGTGCTGCATAACATTCCTGGAGGCGATCCCAGGCCTTCTTAAGCGCTGTGACTGGGTTTCTTATGTGTACTGACCGTATACGTTTCACATGGTTGCTGGATTCTCTACCAAGCCATTTTATCATCAAGTCCAACTCCTCAGTAGGTGTGAGGCCCAGCCCTTGTGTGACATTGGTATATGAAGACTGCCAAGCACGATAGTGTTCAGGCTTATCATCAAACTGATATAAACTTAAATTCACCAGGTCGCGCCGAGCCAAGAACTGCGCCAGGTGCTCAGTTGCAGGTGCACTGTGGGAATCCGTAGGCATGGACTTGGGGTAGAAGGGCTGTGCTGACTTATTCAGGTTGGACTGACACACTTTTGAATCTCTCTGTTGGTCAGATGCACTGTAAGAAGCCTGATTTTCCATTTTGACTGCTGGTGGGACATACATATCGTCAAAAATGTCAGGGTGGCTAGTGACATTAGCATGTGAGGTTTCATTTGGAAAAGCATGGGTCCGATACTCTGGATTAAAGGGATTGCGAGGGCTGAATAATGTCTCATTTACTGAGGGCTGACTTTTTGGTGAGTGAGCTTTAATGGCTTCTTGATCTGGAGGGTCAGTTGAAGGACAGCTTTTGTGTGATTGTGGGTCAAAGTGAGAGGTAATGTAATCACTTGTCCGCTCCATTTTGTCTTCCTCTGATGGGCCTACCTCATCTAGCACCAACTGACATGCCTGGGCATCTGCTGATTCCCACACAGCTGCTTCAGCCTCTGCTGCTGCCGCTTCTCGGCGTAAAGCAAGCTCTTCGAGCTCGGCTTCGCTTTTTACTTTCTCAAAGTGATATGCAGCATCTCTATCAGCCTTTATCTTCTGATATTCAGCCTCTCTGTCAGCTATCTCTTTCTGTTGCTCAGCCTCCTTAGCTGCTCTCTCTATCTTAGCTTTAGCTTCTTGTTCAGCAAATGCAAGGCGTGCTTTAGCTGCTTCTGCTTTGGCACGTGCACGTATTAATGATCCACTTGATGATACAGATGACCGCAAACTCCTGCTACTCCTGCTAGTCACTGAAATCTTGTCATTTTGTTTCCTGTCCATCTTACCATGATGTACAACACCAGACTTTAAATGTCTTTTCACTATGTTGTCCTCACTACAGTGTAGCAACTGCAGCTATACAACTAGCTAAACTCTTCTCTGCAAGTGATTGACTCGGGTCGTAGTGAGCTTTCTTTGTTGTTTACTGATCCTCTTTTGTATCATCTTACAAAGCAGAGTGAAAACTGTAACACAAAAATATAAAAAAAATCACCATTTTAACTCTCCACAATGTGCTTTTCTCAATGTAAATACATGACAAATGAAATATCTTAATAAACCCAATCAAATCCTTTTGAACGTAAAAAATATATGCTTTTTAACGATTATTTATATTCAACCATGAAATTATTTACTTACGACATTGCCTCTGTGGCGTTTACAGTGTGGATTGCTTTGTATGAGCACAGAAAACACAGGAGAGCTGATGCAGCTAGCTTCTTCCAACTAACATTAAGTGAAGTGTATGCATGCGACCTTCTCAGTAGAGAAAACCCATTTCAAAATAAAATACATTTCAAAATAAAAGCATGTACAAACTTACTATGCAGACTATGCCGTAGAGGCAACACAATACTCACAGCTGATCACCGTGATAGAACTGAAATGTATCGCGATCATGATCGACACTTGATACAGCCTTTTCTTCAGATTCAGTAACGAGAGAATTCCTTGTTAATGTTTATGAGGGGGGAAATGGAGGTAATTTTTGTTAAGTTCTTGTTAAAATAAAAGGAAACCTGTTTTGAGTAATCTTTGTTATTTGTACTTACTGTTTTCTTTAAAAAAAAAACAAAAAAAAAACGAAAAACATACGAAAAAAATTGTGAATGAATTTTTTTGTAAAAAAATTAGAGATTTCAGGCCACATTGCCCAGCCCTACGTGACAGCCTTACTGTCTAAAGCTGTCTATACCTATCTCAATCTATCTACACCTATCTATAGCTGCCTACAACTATTTATAGCCGTCTACAACTGTGTAAACCTGTCTACACCTGCCTACACCTATTCAAAGCTGTCTACAGCTGTCTATACCTGTTGATACCTATCTAGACCCGTCTACATCTGTCTATGTGTATACTTGTCTACACCTGTATTTACATATCTACACCTGTTTTTACCAGTCTACACTTGGCTACACTTGTGCAACACTGTTTACACCTGTCTGTACATTTCTAGACCCTTCAAACCTGTTAAAATCTGTCTACATGTTTACCATTACACAAGCTACAACCTCATCAAAAATGTTTCCTTTTTTTTCACTTGTAACACCCTCCTAAACATAGTCAACCTGTTTACACTTGTTTAAACCTGTTTGCACTTGCTAAAACCTGTTTACACCTGTCAACACAAATTTACACATTACCCATATACAAAACCCAATTCCATTGAAGTTAGGAAACTGTGATAAACGTAAATAAAAACAGAATACGATTTGCAAATCCTTTTCAACCTATATTCAATTGAATACACTACAAAGACAAGATATTTAATGTTCAAACTCATAAATTTAGGGTTTTTTTGTTTTTTTTCAAATAATAATTAACTCTTGGATGGCAGCATATGTTGCTCCAAAACCTGTATGTACCTTTCAGCATTCATGTTTCCTTCACAAATGTGTAAGTTACCTATGCCTTGAGCACTAATGCACCCCCATACCACCACAGATACTGGCTTTTGAACTTTGCGTCAATACCAGTGGATGTTTTTTTTCCTCTTTGGCCTGGAGGACACAACGTCCACTATTTCCAAAAACAATTTGAAATGTGGACTCGTCAGACCACAGAACACTTTTCAACTTTGCATTGGTCCATCTTAGATGAGCTCAGGCCCAGAGAAGCCGGCAGCATTTCTGGATCTTGTTGATAAATGGCCTTCGCTTTGCATAGTAGAGTTTTAACTTGCACTTACAGATGTAGCAACGAACTGTATTTACTGACAGCTTACGTGCAGTGATTTCTCCAGATTCTCTGAACCTTTTGATGATATTATGGACTGCAGATGTTGAAATCCCTAAATTCCTTGCAATTGTACTTTGAGAAACGTTGTTCTTAAACTGTTTGACATTATGCTCATGCAGTTGTTCACAAAGTGGTGAACCCCGCCTCATCCTTGCTTGTGAATGTCTGAGAATTTTTGGGGAAGCTGCTTTTATACCCAATCATGGCACATAGGTGTTTGATGAGCATTCCTCAAATTTCTTAGTATTTTTTGCCACCTTTCCCAACTTCTTGGGCACATGTTGCAGTCATGAAATTCTGAGTTATTATTTGCAAAAAAAAAAAAAAAGAAGTTTATGAGTTTGAACATTAAATATCTTGTATTTGTAGTATAGTCAATTGAATATAGACAATTTCACGCGCCGAAGTGTAGGGCGGCGCCATCGTACACAGCGCCACCGGAGGTTGATGTTTTTCACTTCCTGCCTGTCGTAAACATAGCAGACAGGAGGAGGAAGCTAGGAGCGTCGCTATGTCCGTGAAATGGGAACACAGCGGCTGCACTTTAAGTGGGGGTGGCATAACGATCCCGCACCCGGATTCGTTGCGCGCCTGGGATGACAATATGTCGATCTGGCCGAGTGTTACCTACAGTAAGATTTGCGCTTACTTTGTAGAGTCCATGGCAATCGATGGCAAAGCTATGGAAAACCTCAAAGCCTCCGAAGCGTACCAATATCTACACAGCGGCAAAGTCGGATGTGTACTAGCATACAAACATGATGGCTTTGTTTATCTGAAAGCAAACGTCGAGCCCAGCCAGTGTTTGAATAATTCTCCGCATAGCGCCTGGGTGCTGCTCAATGAAAATGGGGATGTGCAGACCGCTGGTTGTACATGTGTTGCTGGACCGGGACGATCATGTAGTCATGCGGCTGCGATTATGTGGAAGGTAAGCACAAGCTAAACATTGCGTGTTAACTAAGATAAGTTACAATAGTCTTTTTAGCCTTGATTGAAAAGAGCTATCAGTTTGAGATTTCTGGCTTGAAATAGCATAAGATAATAGAGTGTAATATGTCTATGGGTGCTGATAATACAAATGGATTTTATTTCCAAAGAGCATTTCTGTAACCTAGTGAACTGTAAATGAACAGGCTGTGTGTGATGTAGAATTATGGAAATCTGTGAACTCATTTTAATATGTGTGATCTGTGTTCTTCATATTCTTATAGGTGGAAAATGCTGTGAGGCAGGGGAAAACAGGACTTGCTTGCACAGACAGACAGAACAAGTGGAATGCTGGTTCACAAAGGAATGCAGGTCAAAGGAAGATGAAAGATGTACAATTCAAACGACACTACAGGCAGAAAATCTACCAGCCATCGACAACAATGCAATCCTCTACCACAACATCCTCTACCACTACAAATTCAAGACAGGAAGCCCGACTCTTTGGGACTCATGAAGAGTGGAGGAAGCATGTACTAGCTTCACCAATGGCAGGACTTTTCACATGCCCGGGTAGTAGCCTCCTGCAACTCTGCCTTGATGCGGATCCCTCTCCCATGACACCACAATCTCCACCACTCCACAATTTGTCCCATGATGACCACCACACACCACTGTCTTGTCGAAAATGCAGAACCTTCTATGATGACTATGTAAACATGCCCACAGCCCAGCTGGAAAACATTGAGAAGCTTACAAAAGCACAAAGCAAAGTACAGGTATGTTGGATCAATAACATACAATGGTTTTGTCCTCACAGATATATGAAAATATGTTTTGCATGTGTAAAGAAATTAAAAAAAAAATTTTTTTTTCATCCCTTACAGCTCTGGCATGATATGCGTAGAGTGCGCATTACAGCAAGCACAGCTAGAAAAGTGCCAATTCGCTCAACCACCTCACCTGAGAAGTTTTTATCAGAGCATCTATATCCAACCTTCCATGGCAATGCTGCAACACGCCATGGAGCAGTGAGTGAAGAACACGCAAGGCAATTTTTAAATACACAAGGCCATACCATCGAAAACAAAGGCCTTGTGGTGTGCCCAGCCGAACCATGGCTCGCAGCAAGTCCAGACGGAGTGATGAACAAAGAGATGCTGCTGGAGATCAAATCACCTGTGCTGGGGAAGAAGTCGCTCAGACGCACTGGCTACGAAGAATGCTGAAGTCACACCCCTAGCCGACAGACATTACCTCCTTGCCTCCAATGGTCCTAAAGGCTACTACATGCAGGTGCAACTGGGCATGCACTGCACAGGGCTTCCACATGTGTTGTTGGTGATCTGGAACAACACTGAACACATAGAAATCCAAGTACCTTATGACAAACACTTCCTTCAGAGGCATATTACAAGGCTGCGCACATTCTACTTCACTCACATGCTTCCTAAAATCGTTGATGATTTTGTCAAGGGGCGCTTACAGTTGTGCAATACATATCTCACTCTTAAATAAGAAATGCACACAAACAACTTTCAGGTTGATTCAACTCTTGTTCTAAGAGCTAAGCTCTTACTGTGACTGAAATGCTCGAATTGTGCAGTATGTTCATTGTTTAATTCAATTTGATTCAACTCTTGTTCTAAGAGCTAAGCTCTTACTGTGAAATGCTCGAATTGTGCAATATGTTCATTGTTTACTTCAGGTTTAAGCTGTGCAATGTTATATACTGTGTAATTAGTCATTGTACCTATGTTCTTTTTAAGTTTAATTGCACCATTGCATTATTGCATTAAATGGACCACGACCACTTCCACTCATGTTTTATTGCTTTATTAATTCGTAGTAAGCTGCAAGTAACATTGACACTCAAAACAATATGTATCAAATATTGGATGCAGCAAATGTTTGTTAGGTGTTAGAAGATCAAATACAAATTACCAAATTTTACAAAATAGTCCAAATGTCCAAAAAATATTCACAATTGTATGTAGAATACATACATACATACAATTTCTATTTCCAGAAAAATATGCCTGGGCTTTTGTAGACGGGGACACAGTCATGTTTCACACCTCATGACTCATGTGGCAGTCGTATCAGTGGACCCCTAAGGTTAACAAGGCCAGCGCAGATGGTTAAAATCTTATCCAACCTCGGTGTCATGGTGATGGGAATGGTTTGAGATAAAATCCTGAATACCTTCAACCTTCTAATGACCCTCTCTTCATGGATGCGGGCGTTGGCCACCCGCCTGGTGCGTGTCACCTCCTCATTGGTCAACTGACCATGCCTGTAGGTGAATGCAGGGATGTTTAACTGGACCTTTCTCTCGCAGGTTTCAAATGGTGAATCCCCGGTCCGCCATTACCTCATCACCAGCCCTCAGGTAGTCCAGAAACCCACTGTCCATGGTGATAAACTTGTCGCTGCTTCTGCCAGCATATCCGTCGGATATAAACATGATGACACCATTGGGAGCAACAGCAACAAGATATTTCACAGTGTTGGTGCTTTTGTAGTGGCTGAAAGTGTCACTTCTGGAGTCAAGGTTTCTAGCCCTCTGAATTGCACTTTCAGCACAATCAATGATGCAGGTGGTTCGAGGGTAGTTCTTCTTAAATGACAAGGGCAAGGTTGCATAAATGGTCTCTCTTGGAAGCCAGGGGATCAAGACTTTGAACTGCTCACCCATAACATCAATCCAGTGACCAATCACTATGCTTGCCATGCTTGTGGACACTCTGAAGCGATGAGCGATATCTCCTAATAATAGGTTTAGTCTGAGTTTCATTAAGGTCATTAGGATTTGGTCGACAACGGGAAGCTTAACCGATGGCTCACTGAAGGGAAGCAATGACGTCACCAAAGCGAAAAACTGTGCCTTACGCACTCCTGTGAACAACAACGACTTGCCATCATCAGTGACTGTAGTGCTAGCCACAGTAGGATAGTTTTCTGCCTCACACTGTGTTGCTTTATCCTCTTTGTTGATGGGCAGTTTTGTTGAGAGGTAGTTATGATCAGCAATCGTTGGATCTTGCCACTGTGTCTGTGCATCCCGATAAATTGGTGTAGCAGGCTCACATGCAGGCGGGCAGATTTCAGGGACATCTGGTGCAGCAGGCTCACAAGTTTCGGTGACATCTGAACAAGGGAGGAGAGAAAACATGGAGTAAAATTAATGCAACTATGGAACATTGCTGTCACTACAGCATCACAATTTCAAACACTCAGACAAAGATACACCCACACAACAAACACACTCCCAACAAACACACACACACACACTAACACACACAGTATGTAGCTAATAAATTGCACTCTGGTTTCTTATATTGGGGGCAGTGTCTGATCAAATATTACTTCAATCTGATCACAAATATTTCTGTTATTCCAGGGTGTAGCCTACCAACTCATGTTTTACTCTATGGCAACCTGCAGTGCCCCTAAAACACAGATAGCAAACTGCTAAACTTGCAAGGCTACAATGTTTATGGCAACAATATACAGAGCAACTACAGGTTTGTACACAAAACTGTGTTATGACAAGTTCAAAGTATTAGTGTTAGCTAAAGACAAGCTGAAGCAAAACTTACCCGATTGACAACGACTCCTTTTTCTATGGGGAGAGGAAGGGGTTCGCCTTTCAAAAGAGCGTCTCCTCTTCTGGGGAGAGCGATTGTAACCCATCCAGAGCTCTGGGAAAGGATTTTCTTCCGTCGGTTTTTTCTCCACAAAGTGGAAGGAACAGACAAAAACGTTTTTGGGTGGTTTCTTCAGGTTCAACGCCTTCAGCCACATCCGCGATTTGTAATCATCTTTTGACTTCTTGAAAAATGAAAACAACGGGTCGCATGTACAATTCCGCTTTGTGGCTGGCCTGTGGTCAAAACACTCCCAATCAAGCCCTTCGTTCAGACGCTTTTGTGAATTTTTGCATCCAATAACGGCGCACGTCCTCCCCGAACTACGTTTCTTTGTCAGTATATCCATGTTTGACTTTCTTCTGTCCGTCTGTTGTTCTCTTTATCGAGGCTGGAAACGCAACTTACGCGAACTAAGCTACCGGAAGACCAGAACATCATTCGGGAGAATGCGGAAGTAAAAGCGGAAGTGGCGTTTGCCGTTCGCTAATAAGGTCTATAGGTTGAAAAGGATTTGCAAATCATTGTATTCTGTTTTTATTTACTTTTATCACAATTTCCCAACTTCAGTGGAATTGGGTTTAGTATAAGCCTGATCACATATGTTTACACCTCTCTGCACCTTTTTTTTTGTTTTTCAACACATACCTGTCCACCCATGTTTACACCTCTTAACACCTCTAATCACCTTTAACACTGTTTTCTTTTTGTTTTCACATTTAAACCTGTTTACAACTCTTTACAGGTTACGCTTTTCTACACCTGCTTACACCTGTTTAGTCCTGTTTGAACCTGTTAACACCTACTTAAATTTGTTTACATCTACTTAAACCTGTTTACACTTGCTTACATCTGTTTAAACCTGTTAACACCGGTGTTCACTTACTTTTTGATCTCGTCCTCCACGGCCGTCACTCCATCTTTATGTGGCAGTAAAACTTTGTGTGTGGCACTGCCAAAGTCACACAGGACGTAGTTCCCCTGATCATTAAGCAAGATGTTCTCCACCTGTACAAAACACACATACAAACACACACACACACACACACACACACACACACACACACACACACACAGGTTTTTAAATTTTATCACAACACAGAAACATAATTTACACACAGCAGAGGGTCCAATTTCAGCAACATTACATGACAGTTTTTCCCAGAGAAAGACAGTATAGTTGAGGTGGTTGAATGTTGTAAATAATCAGCATATACATAGATGAACAAAAATGTTCCTACAGTTTGAATAAATCTACAATACAATATGAAATCTAATCCTGTTGGTTATTCACATTAAACAGTTGTTTCATGGGGCTCTATTTCCGTGCCTCGCCGGTGGCGTGGCGTAAGTCAGGTCTGCCGCGCCAACAAGGCGTGCCCAAGCACATTTTGGTATTTTGGTGAGCAGCGCAGCCCGGCGTAAGTATCCACCCTCCCTAACTCAGCTCCTCCCAGCGGCGTAAGTTGTAGAGAGGAAGGGGATAAGGCGTGGAGTAGGTTTAACACAGCCGAGACTTGTTTTCACCAATTACATCAGCTCCTCTCCTCACCTGTGGCGCCACCACGCCCAGCTTGGTGGACCTCGGTGCGCCTCAGTCTACGAAAATACCAAACTGGCTATGAACTGGGCTCACAAATACCACTGTGCGGGGTCCGCCACCCTCTGCCGCGCCACCGGCTGGCACGAAAATAAAGCCCATAGTTTGCACCATCGAGAGGGTCAGAGTTTGTATCCCTGAAGTTTTTGAGCACCAACATCTTTACCTGAACTGTTAAGTATAAACTGTGTTAAGACAGCATCAGAGAAAAACTGGACAAGACTGAGGGGTTCTCTGCTTACTTATTGCCCTCATCCTGCAGGACGCGTCTCTATGCTCTTTGTGTCAGCTGTTATGTAACACACACACACACACACACACACACACACACACACACACACACACACACACACACACACACACACACACACACACACACACAGACATTCAGAACAGAGGAGCAGCCTGTGCAGCTGAAGGAGAGCACTGTCAACAGGCTGGTCCAATGGGACAAGGGACAGTGATTCTCTGATGGGGTACAGAGGGGGAGAGAGGAGGAAAAAAAAGAGGAAAAAAAGCAGGAGAAGAAAAAAAGAGGAGATATAACAGAGGAGATATGAGAACACAGGTAAGAGAGCATAAGGGTAAGGGGAGGAGAAAAGAGAGGAGAAAGAAATGGAGGTGAGGAGGAAAGAGGAGGCAGGTGGTTTATGTGTGGAGTGTTTTCCTACTGCTGACTCAGCACATTCACATCTTGATGTTTTAAACATCATATATATTTTTATATATACATATACATTATTTAGTCCTCTAATTTTAGTGTTAAAGTCCTCATATGTTTTACACGCTCTTCCATAAATATAGTTTACAGCTTAAATGACCTGAATCATCCCAAACTGTAAATTGCAAATATAGTGATCCGATTCATGAATGAAAGTGGACCATGCAGATTCCCGGGAGAAATGAAAATATGGGAGGTGGGCGGGAGATAGGTCTGAGATACTGGAGATCCCCCGGAAAAACGGGAGTGTTGACAGGTATGGTAATATGTTAGGTTGACCATATTCTGAACCCCCTAAAAGATGATATGAAAATCGGTTGGAAATTTTGAGGGTTTTTTGTGTCAGGTCAAGTGTTTTTATGCACTTCTAACTCAGTTAAAGGCATATTCTGAATTCCCAAAGACAGTACATGCGTGCGTAGTAGGACTGGGCGATTACATGATCGTGATCGATGATCGCGATAAATTTCAGTTCGATCACGGTGATCAGCTGTGAGCATATTTACTCGATCAAATATGGCGGACACGTGTATCACAACAGCCAATCAGAGTCGAGCTTTTCCTGCTCACTTCTTCTAAGTTACCGGAGAAGTAAACAGAATGACCGAACATAGAGCTAAAGGCGGAGCTGAGGGCAGCAAGATAGATGTCAGCCATGACTTTGAGTCATCCTCAGAAGATGTTATAGTTGAGAAGTTATTCAACGTCTCTCCAAAGTGACGTCGAGCAATTAGGCCGATAAAGCGGCAACATAACAAATCTGTTCTTACCGAGTGAGTATGCGGGAAGCATGAAAATGTGAGCGGAGTCTGTACAGCCTGCCACTGCTGACGGTACGAGTAGCATTAGCAGTTTAGACACAACTAGCGGTGCAGCCACCAGACCAAAACAGTGATCAATCATATCCATACCTGCCAACACTCTCGTTTATCCCGGGACTCTCCCCTATTTCAGACCTATCTCCCACCCACCCCCCGTATTGTCATTTCTCCTGGGAATTTCTCGTAGCATGGTCACTATATTTGTCCAAAGTTTCCAGGTTTCCAGACAAACGGAGATAGTCGTGTTGCTGCTGAGCCTCACAGACTGGATTGATACTTTTACTTTACAGTTTGGGACGATTCAGGTCGGTTTCAGCTGTAAACTATATTAAAGCAGTGTTTATTGGAAAATTAACACTTCAATGAAAGGAAACAAACGCGAGATATGCGAGAGTGATGCGTTCAGGGCAGCCTCAGATAAAAGAGTGCTGTATTTCATGCACAGATGTTCAGAGAGCCTCATACGGGAGAGCATGTAGAACATGTAGTACTGTTGAGTTAAAATGTTTTTTAGATTTTTCTAAGTGTATCTTATTCAATTTGATTTATTATTTACTTTGTATGTTAATACAATGTTAAACTAATCTCTAGTTTTTTTTTGTTTTTAGTACAGATGCTTTAAAACTGGCAGTTTAAAATAAATCGTTTTTTCATTTTTTTTGCCAAATCGCCCAAGCCTAGTGCGTAGCGTCAGTGACTTTGCTTAGAAGTGAGCGAAAGGGGCAGAGCAGCAAATACACACACACACACACACACACACACACATATATATATATATATTGTATATAAACATTACCTTCAAATCTCTGTGTATGATGGGTGTCTTGCACTGGTGGACTCGAGCGACGGCCTCACAGGTGTCACAGAAGATGCGGAGAACCTCAGCCTCACTGAAGCCCTCGTTCAGACGCTGGTTCATCTGCTTTACCACCTGACCCGCTGCAGGACAGACAGTGCGTGGCTTTAGCTCTTATACAGGACCAATAAAGAGCTGGTTCATTACCCAGAGTACAGTCTGAAGGTAAACTCTGCTCACCTTTACAGTACTCCATGAGGATCAGGACCTCCCACACGCTGTCTGACACAGCACTGATGGTGGAGTCCAGGTAACCCACAATGTTTTTATGACCCGACAGCTCTTTCTGCAGGGGGACAGAAATATGGAGGTGATCAGAGGGAGGAGGAGCCTGCTGCTCTCTTTTTAGTCAAACGTGAAGAAAATAAAGGTCAGTCTGATGCAAATACAGAGGCATGAGGTGGACTCTGCTTACAGAAACTCTCTCAGGTCTTGGGACTCTGTGAGGTTTGTTCAGCTTAGAGACACTGTTTCTCAACACAGATTCAGCTGAAGGAGGGAGAGTCAGTGAGTGAGTCAGTCAGTCAGTCAGCCTGTTTCTGATCTCTGAATTAAACAACCATGAAGCTTCATCATGCCAATAAATTCACAGACTAAACATTTCATGTCTGTAGAGGGGTTCAACTCTGAGCAGACCGAGTCCTCTTCTTGTCCTGATACTTACTCATTCTGCTGAGTGGATTGATAAAAAAAACCTGTCTACAACACAAACCTGATCTCTAAACAGCTGTTCACCTGACCCACACTCCACCTGTGTATGTGTGTGTGTTTTGGTAACAGACACACCCCTGACTCTGTCCCAACAGGCTGAACTGTGTCAGAGTCTGAGCAAGCTCATTTGTGTGTGTGTGTGTGTGTGTGTGTGTGTGTGTGTGTGTGTGTGTGTGTGTGAGAACATACATACACACACACACACACACACACACACACACACACACACACACAGTTAAGTCACAGTGAGCTGTTTACTGGCACATTCGAGTGCAGAGGTCAGAGATTTGAACACAAAACTGAGAAACATGTGAGAAGAAAGAGTTTAAGGTGAAACAAAAAGTTCAACTTTGAAAGAGAGAAACGTGACCAGGCCTATCAGGAGACAGAAGAAGTCGGAGACAGGTGTCTCTGTCTTGCCCCAGCAGCGGGGATGTTGTTGTACACTCCAGAAGGGGTGTGGGACATCATTTGGGCCACTACAGTTTTGCACAATGTTGCACCTGTGAATGGAGTGCCGTTGGCTGTGCCAGTGCAACGTGAGGACCCGATGTCCGGAGAACAATAACGAGGAGAGACTCCACAAAGGTGCTGTACAGAGGAGACAGGACCTTATCGATGGATTCTGATATGTAAAATATAAGTTTAGAAAGTGTTCTTGCTATTTAATCAATGATAAAAATCCAACAGAAATCCATAAAATTGTGCCTCAGGGGCAGCAACACACCGTTTGGTGACATTAATAATTATTTATGTTGAGCCTCTGTCAGACTCTCCAGTCTGCTCTACATTACAAAGACGCAACAAATGAAAACTAAATACTTTCAATAATAGAACCATCGTACCCTATGTCATGGCAATAAAAAAATATGAGGCATGTATAAGATATTAATTCATCATCATGAGCAACTTACTGACTAATGATTTATTCATACTTCAGCTACTGTCCACTATTCCGCGGCAACGCTGTTAACCGCCACCATAATCCTGCTCCAGACAGGAGTTTTCTGGACTGCTTTTATACCAGTTTTGATGCTTCCAAAGAGCAAATCCTTGTTAGATTCCACCACAGATTCGAGGATATCCACTTTCAGTTCGGAAAAGTTTCGAATATTTCTAATATTTCTCCTCTTTCATGTTTGACCCATAGACTGTATTTACTATGGACAACTTGGTTCCGCCTACTGCCTGTATACGGATTTGAAGCCAAAAAGCTCTCGGTATTTCCGGGATTTTTCTTCTTTTCCTGAAACCAGCGCTGCGCAGAAGCAATGTGCGCATTCGGCTGCGCAGTCGCCGAGAGTCGCTGTGATGACGCTCGGCTCAAACAGCGTATCCCCCAGGAGAGCTACTCAATCCCTGAACGCCCATAGGCTGTATCAGGTGTCAATCATAGAAAACATGAACCCCCAATATTTTTTAAAAATAGAGCTTCACAGAAGGAGGCGGGATTTATGACCTATACTGCAGCCCATCAACAGAGGGTGCTGTTCTCGGAGTGGCTTCACCCAGCGAGGAGACAGACACTGTCTATTCTATACACAGTCTATGGTTTGACCTCAGTGGGCAAGGCTTCTGAACCACAAATATTTATGGGCATGATATATGACATAATAGCGATCGATTTCAGCCGCCGCATTTATCAAGACCCAATCATACGTATGCTGGGATTGGTCAGATACGAACCCTTTCATAAATCTCACGTGTGTCCTATCGTAAGATGAATCCCGCGTTCAGATCTGCGCTCAGTTCTACGCAAGATGGAGGAGAAGAAGTTCACATGTTCTGATCAGACATGTTTTCACTTAAACCAGGGTTTTTCCTGCGTTCAAAATTGCGTGGCGGCCGCCTCCACCTAATTTTGTGCCGCCCCCTGCCAGAGCGATTGATTTCGCTCAACACAGCGTAAAGCTCCAGCTGTGTTGATTGAGCATATGATGTCCCTCTGCAGCAGCAACGTATTTTAACTGCAGTTGCAGCGTTGCGCCACTATAGAGGCGCTATATCAACAGCAGTGCACCGGAAAGACCTGAAGCATCTATCGAAGAAGAAACGGATCAAATCATGTTTTTTCAAGTTTTTTTCCCCGCTAGTTGGTGCTATCGGCGTCCTGATTTTCCCTGGCGGATGGTACAAACAGGTAAACACTGCTTGTCTTTTTTGCATCCAAGCATGACGTGTTTATTTAAAAAAAAAAAAAAAAGTTTCCTCCGTTTTTTTAGCATTGCAGATATGACAGGCAAAATCAGCCAGTACTTTAAAAAGCGACCTCGCGAGGAGGAAAGTCAAGAGTCCAGGTGAAACACAGCAGAGAAAAAACGTAACAGGCAGTTAAAATGCTATAATTCATGTTGGTGACAACGTGGAAATTTGTGTCAGGTCTGAAAGTACTTCACAAGGGACTGGTGATCGCGAGGGTCAGAATGCAGGACAGGACGAGTCGGCGAGGCGAGGGTAATTAATTAATTAGTTTCCAATTAGGAGCATAACAACGCAAAGCCAACGTGTACGTGGTTTTTATTCCTCTTTCTAGATCTTCTCAAAAACACAGAGCCAGTGGCTTTCACAAGCAGTGGCTTAATCAATTTACCTGGCTCAGGCATACTGAGGAAGGCATGCACTGCTATTTATGCCAAAAGCACTGTGCCCCAACACAGCAGGCAATTGCTGCCTCCTTAGTGAGACAGCCATCAACCAACTACAGGCTGGACACATTAAAAAGACATGTGGTAACAGCCATTCACAAAGCAGCAGAAGAGAAGGAGAAGTATATTAAAGATGGTAGTACCTAAAAACACTCAACTAATAAAGTTACAAAAACTAAAATAACATAGTTTAGATAGTTTAAGAAATAATTGGTTGTCGTTTTTTTTAGGGAGGACACTGCAGCGTTTACATATATATAATATATGATTGAAAACACTATCACTCTTCATGTCTGTATCAGAATAAAAACAAAAATATTTAATGCATGTTTTGTTTAAGGTGAAGACACCTCTGCGGAACAGACTGAAGGAGAGGCACTTGGATGTCTGTTGTAAGGTGGCCGTTGATGGACCAGACCAGGAGGCCTTGGACTACAAGGAGTGCATGAGGAGGTTCTACAGAATGAAAAAGAGGAGGCTGAAATGTTCTGTATGGTTGCGAGATGTGTGGATGAAGTGTACTTTCAATTTAAAGTTGCCAGCTGATTTGTGTATGTATATAGTTTTAATAAATGAATGCTTTAACATGATAATGGTCACACTCTTTTTTGAACTCTTAACTTAAAGTATGTTGCCTGTAAAAGAAAGGGAGTCAGTTGAATTTACAAATACATGCACGTCATGGCGCATGGTCAGGATGGTGCCACCTCTGCCTCAATTTGAGCCAGGAAAAACCCTGTAAACTCTCTGCTCTTTCCATTGGACTCAACTAGAGAACTAGAGGAAAACTCTACGTCTCTACGTGTGATCAGAAAGACTGTTTACAAGGACTTCATTTGTGATGGTTTAATGAAAAGCTTTCACGACCCCCTTCAACCACCCTAAAGGTCCTTTCAAACCGGGACCATTTTTGTCGTGCCATTATTTCGGTCGTCAAAGTTTTTTTTTCAAACCCATATCCTGTCAATACAAGCGTTCACATCAGCATTCACATCCTGTCCTGCGATATTACAGCATTTATTTTTTCGGATCATGGTCGATTTTTCCAAAGTTTCGCATACTGTGTGTCCACTCTGACCAATCAGATTTCGTGTTGTTGTGACGTCAGATTCACCAGTTTATCCAACATGGCCGACCGGCTGATTGTTTATGATTGTTTACACACACATTACAAAGATAACGACCTGAGGGGCAACTTGTGGAGAGTCATAGTGTCTGATTTCTCATATGACGATGGTTTGTGTGCTTTAACAGTTTGCTAAACATATATGTTTTAACTTTCATCTGTGCTAACGTAAGCTAACGGTTGTTACTAGGCCTGGGCAATTTAGCAAAAAAAATGATCACGATTTATTTTGTCATATCGTCCGATCTCGATTAATATCAATTTTTTTTTTTAAAGTGCCAGTTTTAAAGTATCTGTAATCAAATCAAATCAAACTTTATTTTTATAGCACTTTTCAGGCAAAAAGAAATGCAGCACAAAGTGCTTTACAATTTAAAACAATGAGCCCCCCCCATATCCAGCCCGCCACCCCACCCCCCAACCCTCACTGAGAGCCCACCCCAACACACACACACACACACACACACATACACACACACACACACACACACAGATAATGCAATCTTAAAAGCGTGTGGCTGAGTAGAGAGGAGCCAAGTCAGGAAACGTCAGGAGGCCGACTGCACTGGAGGCTGCTCACAGCCCAGGGCCAGGACACCTCCACCTGGGTGCGCACCCCGCTACAGGCCAGTGAGGGGCCCACAGCAGCAGGCACTGCTGCAGACCACCACCTGGCCAAGCTGAGCACACACCACAAGGCAGAGAAACCCTAGACAGAGCCAGTCACAGCCTCCAGTGCAGGTGGCCCCCACTGAGGAAACACTGGAGAAAGGCAATAAAAACATTAACTTAATCAGCTAAAAACATCAAACTAGATAAAATTATATAATACTGATTAATAACTAAAATACCATTTAAAAATAAGTGAACACATAGAATAAACATAACATGTAAAATGAGGACTACAATTTATAAATGAAATAAAATAAGATAGAAATAGGATAAAAATATAGATTAAAAAAATAAGACATTAGTTAAAAGCCAAATTGAATAGGTGGGTCTTGAGCCTGCCTTTAAAAATATGAACATTCTCTGCGGCCCTAAGGTCCTCCGGCAGGCTATTCCAAAGACGGGGGGCATAGTGCTGGAAAGATGCCTCACTGAAAGTTTGTGTTCTCACTTTGGGGACTATTAAAAAGGCCAGTGCCAGAGGATCTCAGGGTCCGCGAGGGTTCATATTGTAAAAGCAATTCTGAAAGATAAGAAGGTCCAAGACCCCTGAGAAATTTAAAAACCATTAAAAGGACCTTAAAATCAATCCTAAAGCACACAGGGAGCCAATGCAGTGATTTTAAAACCGGTGTAATGTGTGCCCGCCTTCTGGTCTTTGTCAGCACACGTGCTGCTGAGTTGTAGACTTAAGATGTTTCTTTTTGGAAGACCAGAAAGCAGGGCGTTACAATAGTCAAGACGACTGGAGATCAAAGCATGCATTAGCGTCTCTGTGTTAGCCCGGGACAGAAAGGGGCGGACTCTGGCTATATTCTTTAAATGATAAAACCCTGTTTTTGTTTTATTTTTAATATGTGGAATAAAAGTCAGCTCAAAGTCAAAGATGACGCCCAGATTCTTTACCTGATTTGATGGAGTTAAGGACAGGGTTTTCAGTTTTGATAAAAGTTTCTCTCCCTGAGCCTTAAGATCGATAATTAAAACCTCAGTTTTGTCCTGGTTGAACTGTAGGAAGTTTTCTGCCATCCAGGATTTAATGTCTAGGATACAACCAAAAAGGGCATCAATTGGCCTTTTTAGCTGTACTAAAAACTAAAAAAACTAGAGATTAGTTCAACATTTTATTAACATACAAAGTAAATAACAAAGCAAATTGAATAAGATACACTTAGAAAAAATCTAAAAAACATTTTAACTCAACAGTACTACATGTTCTACATGCTCTCCTGTATGAGGCTCTCTGAACATCTGTGCATGAAATACAGCACTCTTTTATCTGAGGCTGCCCTGAACGCATCACTCTCGCATATCTCGCGTTTGTTTCCTTTCATTGAAGTGTTAATTTTCCAATAAACACTGCTTTAATATAGTTTACAGCTGAAACCGACCTGAATCGTCCCAAACTGTAAAGTAAAAGTGTCAATCCACTGTCTGTAAGGCTCAGCAGAAACAAAGGACTATCTCTGGTTGTCTGGAAACTTTGAGCAAATATAGTGATCTGATTCATGAATGAATGCGGACCATACTACGAGAAATTCCCGGGAGAAATGACAATACGGGGGGTGGGTGGGAGATACATCTGAAATAGGGGAGAGTCCCAGGAAAAACAGGAGTGTTGGCAGGTATGGATATGACTGATTGCTGCTTTGGTCTGGTGGCTGCACCGCTAGTTGTGTCTAAACTGCTAAAGCTACTCGTACCGTCAGCAGTGACAGGCTCTACAGACTCCGCTCTCATTTTCATGCTTCCCTCATAATCACTTGGGGAGAACAGATTTGTTATGTTACCGCTTTATCAGCTTAATTGCTCGACGTCATTTTGGAGAGACGTTGAATAACTTCTCAACTATAACATCTTCTGAGGATGACTCAAAGTCATGGCTGACATCTATCTTGCTGCCCTCAGCTCCGCCTTTAGCTCCATGTTTGGTCATTCTGTTCACTTCTCCTGTTTACTTCTCCGGTAACTTACAGAAGTGAGCAGAAAAAGCTTGACTTTGATTGGCTGTTGTGACGCACGTTTCTGCCATGTTTGATCGAGTAAATATGCTCACAGCTGATCACCGTGATCGAACTGAAATTTATCGCGATCATCGATCACGATCATATAATCGCCCAGTCCTAGTTGTTACCATAGTTTCATGTGCTTACTGGTACTGGCCCCGACTCAGTACCTGCTATCATGACAGAAAGCCATCTCAACACTAGTGTCTAGTCCTCTGCCTTGTCAACCTTGGAGCGAATTGTTTCAGCAGAACTTCAAATTGCCCAACGGACATCCGAAAATAGGTTCTGAAGCAACCGTGGTACAGTTTCAGCTCCTGAACCAAGCAGTGAAACTCACCAAGTTCTCTTTTTTTGTAATATTCGATGCACCCATGTGCTACGTTTCTTTTTCTTTTAAGAAAGCAAAAGGAGTACCAATTCGCCATCACTTGGAGTTGAAGTAGACTCCATTTTTCTTCTTGCTTCCACCTGGGATGCTGTAGGATAGTACGGGAAGGTCCCGCCCTCTTTCACCTCTGATTGGCTATAAGTGCTGACTGTTGGCTTAAGCGTGTGATGACGTTTCCAGCTTTTCTAGCCAATCAGAGGCGAAGGAGGTGGGACTTTCCCCAGGAAAAGTTTTACCCAGGATGTGTGTTTTCCCACCAGAAAGTTGCAAAATCGCATCGGGCTTGGTGTGTATTGAGGCGCGTTAAAATTCGCCTCTGAATAATTTGGAATTTCACGTTCTATATTCGCGTCGGCCCCGGTGCTTAGGGACCTTAACCCTCTCTTTCTGGGCCTGTTTGTTCTCAGCAAGAGGTTGATGTGGAGCTTTTTCACTATGTTTGGGCTTTAAAACTGTTTTTCATCAGAATCAACAATAACAATTACTGACAGTTCAACACACGTCCTCTGCTGCTGGGCCGGAAACACTGCAAAAACTGGGAGCCCTGGGAACACTAAGAACACTGAAAACAGTGGGAACATTGGAAACAGTGGGAACACTGGGTTCACTGGGAACACTAGGACCAGACGCAAATGGACTATCACCATTCACACCTCATATCTTTATCAGGCCTGTTTTTCTCAATGGTCAGAAATTCAGTTTTTAAATCCTTAAAATCTAGCACCCCCTGATGAAATGTTAGTGTGCATGTCTCTGCCTGAAAACTGATTTTTCAGCTGAGGGGGGGCAGGATCAGCTAAACCTGAGGATTAGTCTTACTTTAAAATTTAACTGCGGGGTCTAACAGGGTGGAAAACGGCTGATTGGAGTCACCAAACAATACAGCTGACTCTTGTTTTTGCTGAGTTCAGAGCTATGTCCTATCAATACAAACCATGCAGCAAGGACCTGTAAAATCAGCTCCTGCATTAACAGAGAAAAAGTGATCAGTCTGGGACTGTTCTTCTCACCATGATGGTGATCTCTCTCTTGTAGATGTTTAGGTCAGGAACATTGTTCACGTACATCCTCTTCAGAGCGCAGCGCACACCGCTGTGCGTACGAGCCAGAAACACCACAGAGAACCCACCTGAAAATACAAAACACAGGTGAGCATCAGTGACAAAGAGAGATCAAAACACAGGTGTGTCACCTGCCTACTCTTCCTGCTTTCTCTGCAAACCTTTAACATCCCTCCCTGCATCCTTCTCAGCTCCTTCATTTTCAGCTGTGTCTGATTTTACCAGGGTCATACAGTCTGGCCCTTCTGTAGCTCATGGGTCTTTGCTGCTGTGCTCCCTGCCTTGGCTAATTGTGTATGCATATGAAACTTAGGGAGGTGTTCTCTGCCAGCCTCAGGTTTTGGCTTTCTACAGGGAAGGGCAAAGAGCTCTGAGAACAGAATCATACCTCCAAATTATAAGTGACTGCATGGAAATTATAACCTCTTAAATAATCTTCGCATATCTAAAGTAAGACTTTCATGGTATACCGGTATTTACGATAACCGTGGTATTAAAAAATAAAATATCAATATTGTGTTTAAAATGCCCGTACAACAATACTGTGTAAATGATCCAGTGCCACTTGAGCACACTGTGTTTTCTATATCCGCCTGTTTTCTTTTGCCTGCTTCCTCTTACTCCCGGAGCACTCCAACAACTCATCTCCCTTCCTCCTCACACTCAAGCACTGACCCCAGCAGTGAAACAGCAGCAGCAGCAGTAGCAAGTGTTGTGCCAAGAAACGCATGCCCACTGACAATTGCATGCACCTCGCGGAAATGCACACCGCTTAAAGTAGAGCGGTCCACAGAAATGTACAGTTTAAAATCCTTACAATTCTTATTTGCGGGGCTTAACAGTGGTGAGTAATGATCCAAAAGTAAAGTTTATATCTTTTTGTGTCATTTATAATGAATAGACCTTGAGATTAGACGTTTTATCAGCCCAAACATTTTACTGGTGTGACTTTATTTTAATGCAGAAAACACAAACCTATGATGATGTATTAAATTTAACTGTTAAGAATAAGAATATCTTTATTAAACCCTGAAGGGAAATTCAACTGTCTATCGTCTCGTTTGTCATGTCTAAAAAGATCTTCTGAACCTTACTGTCCTTTCACCAGTTTGTTCAGATGTCTTGCACCTTTGTGTTTGATACTTCCTCCCCAGCAGACTGCAGAGTAAAACAGAACACTGTAGACACCACAGACTGATAAAACATCTGCAGCATCTTGCTACAGATGCCTATTGATCGGAGTCCTCTCAGGCTAAAGAAGCTAAAGATCTACGGAGGTCTATGACCATCTCCTTTGTCTTTGGGGTGTTGAGGAGGAGGCAGTTTTTGTGACTCCAGTCATTGAAGGCTCTTATCTCTGTATTCAGCTTCTTGTCCATTTCTGATACTTGCCACGATAGCAGTGTCATCTGAGTATTTCAGGATGTGGCAGGACTTAGTGTTGTATTTGAAGTCTGATACAGTATGAACAGGAGTGGTGCCAGGACTGTCCCTTGTGGAGCTCCTGTACTGCTCATTGATGTCCCAGAAACACAGTTCCTCAGCCTGACAAACTGAGGTCCTGCCAGGTAATCTGTGATCCAGGAAACACAGGCAGGATCCACTCCCATCTCTGTGAGCTTGTCTTTGAGTATGGTGGGTTGGATGGTATAGTCACCTAGTACAGCTGGACATTTTGTTTTTGGTACTGGTACAATGCAGGAGGTTTTCCACAGAGCAGGTACCTGCCCCAGCTGTAGACTCAGGTTGAAGCTCCTGTGGAGAGCCTTGGATACACACCATCTGGACCAGCTGCCTTCCCAGGGAAAAGTCTTCCAAGCTCCAAGCTAACCGTTTCTGTGAAAGACAAGGGCTGATGTTCTAGGAGGGAGGTAGTTGAGACATTTGAACAAGATGGAGGAGGAAGGGGAGTAGTTGCAGTGGAGATTTGTGGCAGAGAGGAAGGTGGAGTAGCAGTGGAAGTGGGAGTGACAGCAGTGTCACATTCCACTTTATCTTCAGCATTGTCAAATTCCTCTCTATCTTCTTTTTGTATTCCAGTTTTGCCATCTTCAGTCTCCTCTTCAACTCTTGTTGCACTTGTTTGAGTTGTTCTTTGTCACCATCTTTAAAAGCTTTCTTTTTCTTGTTAAGTATTGCTTTTATGTCACTTGTGATCCAGGGTTTGTTGTTGGGGAAACAGCGAACAGTCTTTGTCGGTATAACTGTGTCTCTACAGAAATAGATATATTCAGTAAAGCAGTCAACCTGTCTGTCAATGTTCATACTGCCCTTATCTGTTTCCAGCAGCACAGTCCAGTCTGTTGATCTAAAACAGTCCTTTTAGAGCTTCACTAGCCCGAGGTGTCCATCTTCTGATTTTGACTTTGGTCACAGGCTGCTTCAAGCACATAAGGTCTGTAACAGGTCTGCAAAAAAAAATAAATAAAACTTTTGCGATCAGCTGCGGAGTCCGGCAATCCGCAGCGGAATGGAAAGAAGCCAGTGAAAATTGACACATTAACTTGTACGGTTACGATCAGCTGTGATCAGTAGATACAACCTTTTCGTAGCCGTTTCAGATGCAGCGGAAATTGGTAGTCACTCTCTGTAATCGGGAATGGCAAGAGCAGCGCCTTTAAATCTACAAAGCGGTGAAGTTAGTTTTAGATCGGATATCCGACATGGACATTCACTGCAGATCTACCGGTGTCTTCTCACTCTCCATAACCAGCAAGAGCAACAGCAGTGCGGTTAAATCTACTCGACATCCTCGATGTCAACGTTGGGTTGACAGGGAGGGACCATCAATAAATTACTGGTTGATGTTCTCAGAAAGGGCTGTTTTCCTTCAATAGCTTCTATGTCATGTGACCAATTGACCTAAAATTGATTTCAAATATTAGTACTTGTGTCGGTCAATAAGACAAACATTATTTGATCAATTTTCATTATGCTCCTAGTTCTTTGAGTGCTTCTTACTTTTTCAACTTAAGAGCACGTGTGCTCCTTGTCAAAAAAAAAAAAAGTTAGTGTCAAGCACTGCTATTATGCAAAAGATTGCATGGAATTGTAAGTATTGTAAGGACATGACTAAACATAATATGTTCGAAGAGCAACTGCCAACCGTTCAATATCTGGACAACACAGCCTCTCCTTGACAGTTATATGTCAAGGGTTACACCATCTCTGGTTTGCAAATAAAGACAGACCTCCTCCGTTCTTCTTTTCAACTGTTCTTCCCATAGTCATCGTTGGTGGAAACAACACAGCACAGTGTTTCCCCTAGAATTTTTTTCAGCAGCGGTGGTGTGTGCGTGTTGGGGGGGGGGGGGGATTTGATGCACTTGTTGATGACTCAAAACAAGTCGGACACACGTGACATTTATGAAAGGGTTCGTATCTGACCAATCCCAGCGTATGTATGATCAGGTCTTGATTAATGTGGCGGCTGAAATCGATCGTCATTAACATGTCACACCCTTAAATATTTATGGTTCAGAAACCTCGCCCACTGAGGTCAAACATGAAAGAGAAGAAATATTAGAATGATGCGAAACTTTTCCGAGCTGAAAGTGGATATCCTCGCATCTGTGGTGGAAACTAACAAGGATTTGCTCTTTGGAAGCATCAAAGCTGGTAAAAAGCAGTCCAGAAAACTCCTGTCTGGAGCAGGATTATAGTGGTGGTTAACAGCGCTGCCACAGAATAGCGGACAGTGGCTGAAGTTTGAATAAATCATCAGTCAATAAGTTGCTCATGATGATAAATCAACATCTCATACATGCCTCATATTTTTTATCGCCATGACATAGGGTACGTTGCTCCTATTATTGAAAGTATTTAGTTTTAATTTGTTGTGTGTGTAATGTAGAGCAGACTGGAGAGTCTGACAGAGGCTGAACAAAAATAATTATTAACCTCACCAAACGGTGTGTTGCTGTAGCCTGGCTGGGCCATCCTGTTGTGTGAATTACTTGCCGTTCCTTCCCACAACAGTCTGGACTTCGGCCCATTGGGAGCGTGTATTAGCGATCAGAAAATAACCGGGCCAATCAGTGACTGCATGTGTTAGACGTCACAATCTACACTTGGACTAATCAGGGGCTGCCTTTCCCTGTTGTCCCGGGAACAGTGGAAACACAGTCACTGATTGGCCCGGTTATTTTCTGATCGCTAATACACGCTCCCAATGGGCCGAAGTTCAGACTGTTGTGGGAAGGAACGGCAAGTGATCCACGCAACAGGATGGCCCAGCCAGGCTAGTGTTGCTGCCCCTGAGGCACAATTTTATGGATTTCTATTGGATTTTTATCACTGATTAAATAGCAAGAACACTTTCTAAACTTATATTTTACATCAGAATCCATTGATAAGGTCCTGTCTCCTCTGTACAGCACCTCCGGACATCGGGTCCTCACGTTGCACTGGCACAGCCAACAGCACTCCATTCACAGGTGCAACATTGTGCAAAACTGTAGTGGCCCAAATGATGTCCCACACCCCTTCTGGAGTGTACAACAACATCCCCGCTGCTGGGGCAAGACAGAGACACCTGCCTTTTAGGAGTCAAACGCAGCGCTCCACAGTGGCGCCTGTGCATGTGTGCGCAATGTTAAAACGGCGCTCCTGCTCTGTGGCAGTGTTTCTGAGCAGAGTTATCAAATAGGCCTATTCACTAAGGACATACATTTATTTTATTTTAATGTATTTACGTCTTAATTTTTAATGAAATCCAGCTGATTGTGCATAATAACAGGTTTGAGGTTTGTTTATCAACTATTTTGAGACAGACAGCTGCTGCATCACAGATCCACACTGACTTAAACTTGCATACACGATGTCAGACCTGTCGTGAGATTTGGTCGTAGTGTACGCTCACGTGCAGATTGATAAAAGCAGATCCTCACGTCAAAATTGTCATACGCAAGGTGTACGCAAGTTTTCTGCCGTAGTCAAGCTTGATAAATGAGGACCGTTGTGTGTTGTTGTACTCACACAGTGCGAGTAGAAATCGTTAGTGCCGCATTGATGATAATGCCACTAATGCTATTGATGCTACTCGCTATTTAGACCGTGTATAAGCTTGAACGTTACCTTTCACATTGATAGAAGAGGGTCCAACAGGATTTGATGCGCTCCTTGTTGACTCACAACAAGTCGGAAATAACGTCATGTGTTGTTGTGCTCACACAGTGCAAGTAGAATCATTAGTGGCGCATTGATATGAATGATTATGTGAAATTTAGTAGCGACGCACGTAATTTAGCAGCGGTGGTGTGCCACTGCTGAATGAATGAAGGGGAAACACTGCTGATACGAGTCCGAGGTAGAACTATGTGTGATAAAAACTATTTTTTTTTAGGTGTGGCGGCTTTTACTTAGCCGTGGTGGTGCACCACGATCAATTGCATGTAGGGGAAACCCCGCAGCAGCAAGCAGCATGCCCGCTAAACGAGCGCGAGTCGTCATTCTTTTATATCTTGGAGAGTGAAGAGATTAAAAATAAATAAACATTGCAGCTGCAATGTTTATTTATTTGCAAAGTCGGCAGAAATTGTTTATATCCGACGTCTTCTGCTGATATAAACGATTTTTCAGTTGGTAAAGTACCAAATTATTGCTAAGAAAGCCCTGGAATTTTTTATACCATTTGTTACAACATATCTCTGCAAACAATCCTTTTCAAGGATGCTGGACATAAAAACAAAGAAAAGGAACAGACTTTGCTGTGAAAATGACATGAGAGTAGCACTTGCCAAGGTGAAGCCACGCATATCTGAACTGGTCTCTCAAAAACAACAGCAGAAGTCACACTGATTTGCAGGTGTGTAATTTGTTGTGAGTTCATGCACTGTGTTGGTTTTGTTCTTTGATCAAGGTTCATGCACGGTTCATTTTGTGTACCAGTAAAAAAACATATACCTATGTCTTGAATTTGGAAAAAAATCATATTTGATTTATCACTAAAGAAGGGTTCGGTGAATGTGCATATGAAACTGGTGGGTTCGGTACCTCAAACAGGGTTAAGAACCACTGATTTAAAGATATCAAATAGCCTATTGCTTTAAATCGGCTGAAAATTCATCCTTCTTACAGGAAAGTTTATACACGTGTATTCACATAAAAGCACTATAATGCACTGTTTTATCTTAGCCTCAGTGAACAAACTGGTGCTTGGCAGTTCTTGAACGACGCTACACCCCTCCCTCCTCTGCCTGCATCAAGTCGTTCGGAAGTTGTTCATTTTGTTCACAGTCTGACTGATACATATTGTTCACAGTCTGACTGATACATGTCGTAAATTCACTGCGAGCAAATCACAAGACACCACCCGCCCACTGGCTGGCTGTGTGTCGTTCGCCAAAGAGTCAAAGGAGGCACTTCCACTCCTGACCGACACTCTAGGCTCGCGGCTCAGCTCAAGTGAACTTAGAAAGAAACAAGTCAGGTTTCGGAGTGATTCCATTCACATCGTTCACTCAGCAGTTCTGTACTTTTGAACGAAACGTTTATGAACGACACAACACTATCTTGCCACGAGCTTGAGCATCTCCTTCTGACCTTAGGATGGGAATCAAGAACCGGTTCTTGTTGAGTGCATTTTATCTTAATGATTCCTTTGTTCTGGGTGCCTTGAAAAATGGTCTCGCAAGTGCCAGTCTACGCAAATGGGAACAGAGACAGAGAAAAAAACATGGCGGACGGTATGAAAAGAAGGCAGAAACAATCTAAAGCGTGGCTTAATTTTACTAAGAAAGATAACAGTGCAACGTTTGTTGAGCAGTGATAACATGCAAAGGTGGAAACACCAGCAACGTGCTTAAACATTTGTCAACAGAGCACAGCATCAAGGAGTCACATGTATTCGATGCTCTCCAGCGGTCGTCAGCCGCTGCTGCTCTGTCTCAGCATGGCATTGAAGGTACATGATAGAGTGAGCATACGTTCTCTTTTACCTAGACACGTCCTCTTTTGGGGGGGCTGTCTGGGGGGAGTTTATAAAATCCTTCAAATGTCCAGAATGTGTATTCATTCATTATAAAACAGTGCAGCGCATCAGTGCCATCTGCTACTCTGCCCCTTTCGCTCGCTTCTAAGCAAAGCCACTGACGCTACGCACGCATGTAATGTCTTTGGGAATTCAGAATATGCCTTTAACCGAGTTAGAAGTGCATAAAAACACTTGACCCGATATGAAAAACCCTCAAAGTTTCTGACCCCCGTATTCATATCCTCTTCTGGGGGATTCAGAATATGGTCAACCTAACATATGTCCATACCTGTCAACACTCCCGTTTTTCCTGGGATTCTCCCGTATCTCAGACCTATCTCCCGCCCACCTCCCGTATTGTCATTTCTCCCGGGAATCTCCCGTAGTTTACATGATCCACTCACATTCATGAATTGGATCACTATATTTGTCCAAAGTTGCAAGGTTTCCAGACAATTGAAGATATTCCTGTGTTTCTGCTGAGCCTCACAAACACTGGATTGATACCTTTACTTTACAATTTAGGATGATTCAGGTTGGTTTAAGCTGTAAACTATATTTAAGCAGTTTTTGTTGCAAAATAAACACTTCAATAAAAGGCAAACAAATGTTAGATATAATATTTACGTTGACAGACTTGCACTGTGTCTAAGTTATGTGTTTAGGGCAGCCTCAGATAAAAGAGTGCTGTATGTCACACACAGATGTTCAGAAAACCTCATACGGGAGAGCAGGTTCAACATAACACTAATATTACTAAATAAGTTCAAGGCATATCGTAGCTATTATATTTTTATTACCATTTGTTATTGTTAGAACAAAACAAAAAAGTGTGCAGCTTCGTTTACACTTATTTGGATCAGCTATTTAATTACAAGTACTCTCATAATTAGCTCATATCTACCATACAAGGTAACCCCAAAACTGCCCGGCGCGTGCCACAAAAATCCACCAGATTTTATAACCCAAATGTTGGCAGGCATGCAAATAGCATTTCTGTTTGATTATTTTTAGACTCTCATTATGGGATGGCACATCTTTTTCTGTTAACAGAGATTTAATAAAATGTTAAGTTAATAGTGAAAACCTATTGTCTACTTATTTTTTTATTAAAGAGAAGCATTGATAAGGGAATAGTTAAAGAATTGAATCAATAACCAGAACCGATAATGGCATTGATATAAAAAAAAAAAAATTGCCAATCCCCATCCCTAGTCTGACCTTATGAGAGTGAAGCCAGGTAGAGCCACACTGGAGTCTGTGTTGTTTTGATTCAACCAGGTTTCAGTAAAACACAGGAAACTGCACTTATGGTATGCTTTCTCAGTCTTCACCAATACCTCCAGCTCATCGCTTTTGTTGGGCGGAAAACTGATGTTTCCCATGATGACTGATGGAAGAAAACGTTTGTATCTCCACCTCCTAGCATTCAGCGTAACCTTCACCTTTGCACCAGCACGGCAACCACGACAACACCTTCTGCTTTCCCCTGGAATTGTATGTTGTTGTCCAGATTTGCTTTTACTCAATAGAAGAAGCTCTTCTCTTGAGTAAACTCTTCACCCAGTAGAAGTATCCATCAGCAACCAACAACAAAAATATGAAAAAAAATCTGGCAGAAATTACAGATAATACAGAGAGACCAGACTTGCAGCAAGTCTGGTCTGAAGCAGGAGATAGGGAGTGGACCAATGAGCTGAATCTGTTCTTCAATAGAATTGACTCTGCTCCTACTCCTACCCCGACTCATCAAACCAACGACCTGTCTGCTGCTTCTTCTTCACACCACCTCAGTCCCATGGCACTGGCATCATCACCCCACCTCCACTCATCCTCCACCACCCCCTACAGCACTACCCCCAGCCTCTCCATAACAGCTGACCAGGTGAGAAGTGAGCTGAGGAAGATGAAGCTATGGAAGGCTACAGGTCCTGACGGCATCAGCTCCAGACTCCTGAAGGACTGTGCAGACCAGCTCTGTGAGGTGCTACTGCACATCTTAAGCTTGAGCCTGAGTCTGGAGAGGGTCCCAGCACTGTGGAAGACTTCCTGCGTGATTCCTGTCCCCAAGACAGCACACCCAAGGGAGCCCAACCACTTCAGACCTGTGGCCCTCACTTCTCACCTGATGAAGACTCTGGAGAGGATCATGCTGAGACAGTGCTCTCCCCTTTCCTCTTCACCCTGTACACCTTGGACTTCAGCTACAACTCTGGGAGCTGTCACCTCCAGAAGTTCTCTGATGATACAGCTATCGTCGGATGTGTATCGTCAGGGGATGAGTGGGAATACAGGACTGTCATCACTGACTTTGTGATGTCAGTGATTCCAGGGTGTGGAAAATAATCTATATGAATCGATGCATCGATGCGCATGTGCGCGATGCAAGTGCGTCGGCTCATTCACTGGGTGTCGATGCAATTGACGGGTGAAATCTAGATTCATCTAGATGCGTTGGTGGGTATCGGTAAAATCCGATGCAAGCGCCGTTTTATTCATGTTAAACTTCACCCCATCTGCTGTTCCCCAGGCGCAATGAATGCACCATCGTTATTTCGCGTTTTGTATTGATTACGGACGGAAGCCGTGAGGGACATACAATACAATACTAGTAAAACAGCATGGACCACGTTCACGTGAACAGCAGCGAGGAAGAGTTTATATTTAATGCACCCGCTACTTTTAAATCATATGTTTGGAAACACTACAGATTCGCAAAGAAAGATGGAAAGCTCGACAAAACGTCCGTCATTTGCAAAGAATGCCGCGTTAAGAAGCCGTACATCCGCAGCACGACAAACATGCAGACCCACTTAAAAAGAGTACACCACTTCACCGACAAGTCTAACGCCACTTGTCCGGCCATCTGTTTGTGACCTCAAGTTGAAACTAGTGTTGGGCGGTATGACCAAAATCTTACATCACGGTATGAGTAATTTAATATCGCGGTATCACAGAATGTTTTTTGCCCCCTGTAAATTCAATTAATGGCTTAAAAATAACCACTGTCGCATTTGTTCATTTTCCTTTTATATTTAAAGTCAGATTTGTATACAAATGCAAACAAAATGGCAGACCAGTCTGGCGATTTTTTTTATCATATGGCATACCTTTGGCAAAAGACTCTGCCAAGCTCTTTTGTATGAGAGGAGGTGCTGCAGCATTAGTTTTTGATGTTGCAGTTGTGCTGCGCATCTTTTGGCTCTCATAATAGACCTTGGTATGTTTCATTTGGTGATGGAGTGATGGTGATGGGTGATGGAAGAGGTTGCTGATTTTTCCACCTCCAGCAACGACTGAAGCTCTGCAGAGGAAAAGTCCTTGAAAATGACACAAATCTAATAATCACAATTTAAAGAACACTGATAACACTTTAAGGATTAAAATAAAAAAATAAAAACGATTGGAGTGGGACTTTAAGCTGTATAACCGGTTTATGTTGTCAAAACCATTGCACAATAAAATATGAGTTTATAAGCTTGTACTTTCTGCATTTATTGTCTAAGTGTTTATCAGTAATACAGTGTATATGATTTGGTGTTCACCCCTAAAATTTTAAGTTGTGGGCCACTGTGCTCCTAGTGAGAAAAGTTAGTCTGGAGCCCCAGGGGGCAATCACTTTTTCACACAGGGCCATGTAGGTTTGGATTTTTTCTCCCTTAATAATACAGGGCTCTCAAGTTTTGAACTAAGCTTAGAGTGAGATTTTTTTTTCTCCGGGGGGGGGTTAAAGATAATTATTAGCATAATAATCTAATAAATACAATGGAGTATGAAGGCCACATTAAGAAAAAAATTGTTTTTTTAAATCTTTAAGATTAAAGTTATTATTTAGGAGAATAAAGTCATTAATTTATAAGAATAAAGTAGTAAAGTTACCTGTTGTGGAAGAGGATTGTTAAAATCAGCACTGTGGAGCATTTAGATGAATTGTACTTTAGTATAGGTTTCACAAACATGGAGATACTTCATCCTTTGGTACATGAGCATTACACTGTCATGAGAATCAGAACTTTAAAAAGAATGTATGAGAAATGCTGCTTTTGTGGAGGGGAAAATGGCTGGAAAAGGCTGTACAGAGGCTAAATTCATCAATACAGCTGTTAATAGCAATAGCATAGGGCTTTAGTTTATCATATGAGTTTATATGCCATGAGGTGTTGAGCTCTCTGCATGTGTAGGTTACTGACTTACTGTAATCATCGGGTCTCTCTCGTCCTTACTAAACCTGCTCTATTTCAGCGAGTGTCTGTCTTCTTCTGTAGTCAAACCGCAAGATATCAAAATCTACCTGGATACAGCAATGCTGCTTTTTGATTGGCTGTTCAGTAGATATACTTTATTTGATTGGCTTGCACGTGGCGCGCAGCTTCTTAACTCTCGGAGGAACTCACTTGATTCCTACCTGTTTCATTGTTGAAGAGGTGCAACTTGTGGACATCACCATGTTCATTTAAATGCGTGAGAAATTCAATGTGTGGCGTGTGAGTGTGTGGGAATGCGTGTGTCACACGCCGAATGCGTGAGACTTGAGAGCCCTGTGCTCACGCATCATCGATGTACTCCCGTGCCATGCAAAACGGGCTTTGCAAATGTTGCACTGAACGCCTTCCTTTTCAGTCTTGGTAAATAGAAGACCTTCATTTAAAAACTGAGTTTTGTGTTCACTTGAGTTGTCTTTGACAAATATTTAAATTTGTTTGATGATCTGAAACATTTAAGTGTGACAAACATACAAAAAAATAAGACATCAGTAAGGGGTCTAACACTTTTTTACACCACTGTATATACAATTATATATAATATAGATATATGTATGCTATATACAGTCTTTGCATTACACTCGATAAAAACTTGGCATACGTTAAAAACAGAGTGAGGTAATTTAGTTTTGAAACAGATGCTTTTCGGATGCTCACTCACGAAGATTGGCCACTAATTAGAGTAGGTGGATAAGAGCTAAGGAATAGGGGGATATATATGTATAAAGCCACAGACCTAGGGCTGGGTACTGAACTTCAGTTCTTTTGTGGCACCGACCCAAATGCTTCGGTTGTACAAAGTATAAAACCATGCCTCATCTTTCGGTACCCAGAAGTTAATCACGTGATCAAGACTTTATAATGCTGCCGGTAATTGGCTGTACTGTTTATGTGATTATGTGGTTACCAGAGACGCACCTGACCATGCACAGAATAAATTTAAGAGTAGAAAGTTGCTCCGTGTTTGACTGCTAGAAGAGCGGTCTGCAGCCATCCTCCTCTAGGCATTCAAGTCCGCCTGATTCAAAATCTCCACCAATGGACTCCGCTTCATCTGAGATTACCAACAACGGCGCTGTCGAGGATATCAACAAGTAAATTTACTTAATGATACGTGCATCATGTGGTGAGTTAAACTGGAATCAATATAATGCTAACTTAAGATATTAGTGTGTAGCTTTATTTTATGGCTATGTAGTTAGCTAAATCAAAAGCCAACTAGAGATTGACAGTAACAGATAAAGCTTAGCTTGTTAAGATGTGCTCGTCATTAGGGTAGGCTGGTTTAACAGCTCACCTAATGTACGCTGTTATGTTTATCTTCTCATCACAGTAGCCTCTGACCCTGATGTGAAGGCAACAAGGCCAGCCAGTGTGAATCCATTCTACAAGTGATGTTACAAATTTCGCGTCATGAAATTTCGCGAAATAAAAAAATAATGAAATAAAATTCAAAGACCCACAAAATAAAAATCAATGTGAAGAAAAAAATAATAATAATGTGAAGCCACGCCGCGCACCACTGACACCGATGATTTCTGACCCTCTCGCCACATATTACAAGAAGAAGAATAACGCTGCAGCAACACCATAGAAGAAGCAGCAACAAAACAATTGTTTCAAAATGGAGGAATACAAGGTCGAACAAGTTTTTCTGAAGAAAAACTACGGAGTGAAAAGGTTGTCAGTGTGTAGCAGTAATTATTAGATTGATTTGTCACGTGTTTGCAAGTGTTCTTTTGCACTAGAAATTAGGGTTGGATGATTATGGCAAAAATAGGCCTCAAGAGCCCTCCGTTATTTTATTTCAGATCTCTGTTGAAAAGGTGGTGTCATCATTACTACAGTACAATAGCTACAGTACAGACACGAAAAACAGTTTAGTCGACTAAAGAGACTGACTTTCAATTGCTAGGCTGGTTAACAGTTAGTTGAATACCAAAACTAGTGAGAGCCAGATTGTTAATAGCTAGCTTGCAAAAGGGACAGCTAGCTTTGTTCGTTTGCCCACTTTGCTACAATCAGCCCCCCAAAATCATGTGTAAATAGTGTCCAAGGTCATTTAGTAGCCTACGTACTGAAACTGGCCTAAGCGTTGTGCACATGTGTCGGAGTTGGAATAGCATGGATGTGTTGCAGATTGAAAACAAAACCTTAATTCAAATGATGCGCTTGAACCGAGAGGTTGCTGCAAGTCTGGTCTCTCTGTATTATCTGTCATTTTTGCTAGATTTTTTTCATATTTTTGTTGTCATTTTGTTACCTGCTGATGAATACTTCTGCTGGGCGAAAAGAGTTTACTCAAGAGAAGAGCTCCTTTCATTGAGGAAAAGCAAATCTAGACAACAACATACAATTCCAGAGGACATCAGGAGGTGTTATCGTGGTTGCCGTGCTGGTGCAAAGGTGAAGGCAAAGCTGAATGCTAGGAGGTGGCGATATGAACCCTTTCTTCCATCAATCATCACGGGAAACATCAACTCTCTGCCCAACAAAAGCGATGAGCTGGAGATATGGTGAAGACTGAGAGAGCATACCGTGATCCTGTTTTACTGAAACCTGGTTGAATCAAACCAACTCAGACTCCAGTGTGGATCTATCCGGCTTCACTCTCGTAAGGTCAGACAGAGATGCTCAAGCTAGTGGCAAGAAGAAAGGAGGAGGTCTGGCTTTATTTGTCAACCAGAGATGGTGTAACCCTTCACACAACTGTCAAGGAGAAGTTCGGTTGTCCAGATATTGAACTGTTGGCAGCTGCTCTTCGGCCATATTATGTTCCAAGAGAATTTAGTCATATCATAACAATAGTTGTTTACATTCCACCCAAATCAACTGCAATTTTTAGCAAGATAGTGTTGCCAGGCTACATACTCAACACCCAGATGCACAAATAATAATATTGGGAGACTTAAACGTCAACTTCAATGTCAGCCTCTCCTCTCACCTGACTGGATTCACACAGTTTGTGAACTGTCCTACCAGAGAAAACAAGACCCTGGATTTGCTGTATGCCAACGTCAAAGAGGCCTACAGAGCCACTGCCTTACAACCACTGGGCAAGTCAGATCATAACTTGGTGTATCTGCAAACCTATTACAGACCTTGTGTCCTGAGGCAACCTGTGACCAAAGTCAAAATCAGAAGATGGACTCCTCAAGCCAGTGAAGCTCTAAGGGACTGTTTTAAATCAACAGACTGGAATGTGCTGCTGGAAACAGATGTGGATAGTATGAACATTGATAAACAGGTTGACTGCTTCAATGATTATCTCAACTTCTACAGAGACACAGTTATACCCACAAAAACTGTTCACTGTTTCCCCAACAACAAACCCTGGATCACAAGAGACATAAAAGCAATCCTTGACCAGAAAAAGAAAGCTTTTAAAGATGGTGACAAAGAACAACTCAAACAAGTGCAACAAGAGTTGAAGAGGAGACTGAAGATAGCAAAGCTGGAGTACAAAAAGAAGATAGAGAGGAATCTACAACAAAGCAACATCCGTGAAGTGTGGAGAGGAATCAGTACCATCTCTGGACACAGCAATAAAGAGAAAAGACAGCCAGTGGTGGGTGATCTGGAAAGAGCGGATGAACTCAACCTGTTCTTCAACAGATTTGACACTGCTGTCACACCCACTTCCACTGCTACTCCACCTTCCTCTCCGCAACAACTCTCCACTACAACTTCACCCCTTCCTCCTCCATCTTGTTCAAATGTCTCAACCACTTCAACTGCCTCCCTCCTAGAACACCAGTCCTTGTCCGTCACCGAAACAGGGGTGAGGATGGAGCTTGGAAGACTTTGTCCTGGAAAGGCAGCTGGTCCAGATGGTGTGTGTCCAAGGCTGCTTAGAGACTGTGCTGCAGAACTGTGTCAACCTCTCCACAAGATCTTCAACCTGAGTCTACAGCTGGGGCGGGTACCTACTCTGTGGAAAACATCCTGCATTGTGCCAGTACCAAAAATAAAAACAAAATGTCCTGCTGAACTCAATGACTACAGACCAGTGGCCCTCACTTCACACATCATGAAAACCCTGGAGCAGCTGATTCTATGCCTTCTGAGGTCTGAGGTCAAAGATAAACTGGACTCCCTACACTTTGCATGCAAAGAACATATTGGAGCGGATTATGCTGTCCTCTACATGCTTCACCGTGCCCTGTCTCATCTGGAGGAACCTGGGGTTTATGTGAGGATCATGTTCTTCGACTTTTTAAGTGTATTCAACACCATCCAACCCACCATACTCAAAGACAAGCTCACAGAGATGGGAGTGGATCCTTCCTGCGTTTCCTGAATTGCAGATAACCTGACAGGAAGGCCACAGTTTGTCAGGCTGGGAAACTGTGTTTCTGGGACATTAATGAGCAGCACAGGGGTTCCACAAGGGACAGTGCTGGTGCCATTCCTGTTCACACTGTTTACGTCAGACTTCAAATACAGCACTGAGTCCTGCCACATCCTGAAATACTCAGATGACACCGCTTTTGTGGCATGTATCGGAAATGGACAAGAAGGTGAATACAGAGATCTAATAAGAGCCTTCAGTGACTGGAGTCACAAAAACTGCCTCCTCCTCAACACCTCAAAGAAAAAGGAGATGGTCATAGATTTTCGCAGATCCAAACCCCCCTTTCAGCCAGTAAACACCTGTGGAGTGGAAATCGAAGCAGTGACATCATATAAATACCTAGGTGTACATCTAGATAATAAGTTGGACTGGTCTAAGAATATAGACCACATCTACAGAAAGGGGTAGAGCCGCCTCTTTTGCCTGAGAAGACTCCGATCAATAGACATCTGTAGTAAGATGCTGCAGATGTTTTATCAGTCTGTGGTGGCAAGTGTTCTGTTCTATGCTGCAGTATGCTGGGGAGGAAGCATCAAACACAAGATGCAAGACATCTTAACAAACTGGTGACAAAGGCTGGCTCTGTGGTAGGACTCAAGCTGGACTCAGTGGTGGAGAGATCTACACTGAGGAAAGTGGAGTCTATTCTAAAGAACATGGATCACCCACTTCACAACACCTTGATGGACCAAATGGCCAATGGTGGTGGACGGCTCCTATCTCTTCGCTGCAGGACAGAAAGATTTAGATGATCTTTTGTACCAACAGCCATTAGACTTTATAACTCTTGTGTAAATAGTAGATAACTGGTCAAGACATATTTTGTGAGACAACAGACAATTTCATTTCCCTTTGGAGATTAATAAAGTTATTCTTAGTCTTATCCAACCGGAAGTCGGCAATATTTGTTTGAAAATTGGCATTTTAACATTTTCGCCCACTTTTTTAGGTGTTTCAAAAGGTCAAATCTCCTCCTAGAGATTTTTTTGGAAAACTGACACTGCACCCACAATAGTCTACTTTCAGAGTGATGTACAACTTTTCGCGATGAGGCTTAGTATGGCAACAGCGCCCCCTCAAACAAAAGTAGTGCTTTTTGTAAGAGCCTACAAATGGCCTCCTCCAAAGCGAACCATTTGCAGTTTTGATGTTATTTCTCATCCTGTCTATAGGAGAGACCTTAAGGAAGACTATATCAAAAAGTCACATGTAAGGTCAAAGGGCATGGCCATGGCACCCTTTACACTTGGATGTTTTTACACCATAAATGAGCCACGTTACTCAAAGGCAGTCAACAAGCACCAGCCATCACAACTTTCCTGGCTGCCATGTAGAGCACTGCACAGGAGAAGACACACCAAGCACGAGTAAAATCGATCACACAAATAAATCACATGTTAAGTCAATTGAAGACGCAATAAGACACTCTTACGACTCTGGTGGCACAAATGACGCGAATTGGGTGGGGGCTGAAAATGTCTTAATAACTTGAGCAGATATTCGCATCGCGATAACTAAGCAGTACGAAGGTTGACGGGTGATGTATGAAAACAGACGGTTGTTCATTGGTATCTAAAATGGAGGACAAACTTGTAGCAGACGACTGGTTTCCGCTTTCTCATCTTTAATTCACCCTCAAATGAATGCAGAAACTCTGGTCACTGAAAGGAGATGGGTGTGAATTTCCACACCAAACCATGGTCTTTTACAACCTCCTGTCTGTGGAAAACTAACCAAGAGGTGATCTCCCAAAAGACAGACAGTCAATCTTTTGCATTTCAAAGAGACAAAGTTGCTAATCTCCAGCAGGACCTCAGGACTGGATAAACCTTCACCCTTCTGCTCTTGGCTGGAGACTCTCAAATTTGACACCTTAACCTTAAAAGGTACCTTAGAAGATCATGGGAACTCAACTCAAGAGTGCATCAAAAGCATTCATCTGTGAAACAGACCACAGCCGTAAATCTTCAGAGTGGCTATCTTTCCTGTGACTCTCTTTAGGTGCAGAATAAAGAGAACTGCAAATGATTCAATTTCAGGTTTAGTGGACACTTCATCAGGATTTTCCATTTGTACACCACATCAGCAATGAAACAGTCTTTGTCCCTTTTGTTTAGCATGTTTATAAGCCAAACTGCTAACTTCACAAATTTATTCCATGGACCAAGAGCTCCCCCTTGTGGTGTCTTCTGAATTTGATTTTGTTCATTCCTTTATTAAATTATGTTGTGTGTTGTATACTTCGTAGCTTAGAGAATGGTTTTCCCAAAATAGGTTAGCAATATTAGAAGTAGTAACTGAAAACTCTTTTATACATGAGTTAAAAATGTTTTGATCATTTTAATGCTATGCTTGTCTACCTCATCAGAATATATTTTTTACATTTACTAAGTACAGATTGACAAGGTTATATTCCAATTAATTAATTATTATTCCAATCTGTTTGAAAGTTAGAGAGGGGTGAAAACCAAGTTATCTTTCTAAGAGATTCTTAATCCTCAGGTTATAGACTACCAGGAAAACGGGTGATTAAAGTTTACCTTGTATTTAATGTTATGGTTTGATGCATCTGCTCATAAGAAACGATGAAGTGAAACTATATCATATGTGATTTGATAAACAGCATTAATCATAGTGAGTGAGTAAATTAAACCTAACTTGCTTAATAATCCCGCAAGTTAAAATCAATTTGCTTGCCAGCCTGATCAGCCCCTGCTGTGAACAATGGGTGCATGAGCTCGCCCCCCTCCTTTGGTTCACGGCCCACATCAAATGGGTTCAAAGCGCTGAGCTGACTCCTTATCATTCTCTTATTCATCTTTGCTCTTATCGTCTTTTTGTCTCATGTGTTTTTCCCCTTTGTTGGCATCCAGCGTCTTGTAACTTTTTCCCGTTTTTTTTATTCGCCTTAAGTTTTCAGACTTTTCCAGAAACTTGAATGAAACCATACCCAGGTTTCTTTAAAGCATCGGTAATTAGCTGTGCACATAGTGTACCAAAGTCTAAGTTTATTATTTTGTTCAGTTTGCTAAAGTGAGTCCTGAGAATAATATTGTCTGGCCAGCAAAATTATTTTCTTAAGTTATTAGCGCGAATTAATCTGCAGTAAAGTTAATCCTGAACGCCCAGAGGACCAACCTGCATCATCTGCTGAGCTGCGTTTGCCACAAGATTCCGGAAGGAGAGCGCTGTGGGACCCACAGGGCGCATTTGGTGTGCATTTGTGTGTGACAACAGATACACCATTCGGCCGGCTGCTAGCCGCCCTGCAAAGACCATCTGTAGCCTGGGCCTTCAGTGATCCGCTCCAAGATTGCCGCTGAGAACCATTATCAAATAAGTAGGCCAACCCCACGACACTCCTTGAAGAACCGGTGATGCTGTCAAGCGTTCAGAGCTTATAATTTTACTTAAAGTTTAGTTTCTCTTCAAAATGTATCCTCGTAACCCCGTTAACGTAGGTTAAATTTTTCCTTATTCACTCACTATCATTAACCTCCAGTCTTAGTTTCAACTCAAACCATTCCTTCATTCATTCATTCATTCATTAGATGTTCTTTTATTTTCTCAATATTTGATCGCCATTTATTGAACTTATGTTATCATCTAGCAGTTGTCAATAAATTGTCCACTTAATAAGTTGTCGTCTCTTAGTGGTCCTTCCAGAAGTGAAGTCCCTGAAATGAGAATTCCGGCCTCAGATGTGAGATTGATTTAAATCTGTTTAAGACTGATTCAACGTTTGATCACTCAATTGAACTTTGTTCCTTTTCCCTCCAAAAAAGGTGGGTGGTGCCCCTTCAACGAGTGCATAAATGTTAAAATTTAATTCTATTATTTTAGGACATTTATTTCGAATTCAAATCACTGCAAACTAATAGTGTCAGTGTGTTGGTGCCCTGAATTATATGACACCTTTTTTTCAATTATCGAAACTAGAATACAAAAGGAGCTCGTCTGGAGGCAAGTGAGTGAGGAGGTTGTAAATTGTAAGAAACCTTTGTCAATTGATCCCACCGGTTGAATTGGCAGGGATTATCGTTAAAATTAACATTGACGTGTGAATGAAGCGAGTTGTACTCAGAACTCAGAAGGGGTTTTCTTGCCACTGTCGATGAGCAGGATTCACTGACTAGGAATTTGTTTTGGCATAAATGTGCAACATTAAACAGAGAGTAATATAAAATACTAGAATAAAAACTGATAAGAAATTAAAGTATAAAAGGCTATGTACGACCACATACTACAGAACAACAGTGCAATGGGAGGAGTGCAATTAAAAATCCAACGTACATTAAACTGAAGTGACCAGTGATAAAGTGACAGAGTTAAAGTGACTGAGTTGTAGAGTGTTCATGAGTCCAACGGCAGAGGGGAAGAAACTGTTCTTATGGTGGGAGGTTCTGGTTTGAATGGACCATAGCCTCCTGCCTGAGGGGAGTGTCTCAAATAGTCAATGTGCAGGGTGAGAAGGGTCAGCTGTGATGCGGCCTGCTCGGCCCCGAGTCCTGGAGACGTACAGGTCATGGAGAGATGGAAGGCTACAGCCGATCACCTTCTCAGCAGAGCCCACAATGCGCTGCAGTCTGTGTCTGTCCCTGGCAGTGGCCCTGGCGTACCACACCACAATGGAGGAGCTGAGGATGGACTTGATGATGGCCGTGTAGAACTGCACCATCAGCTGGACCAGCAGCTTGGCTTTCCTCAGCTGCCACAGGTGATCATCTCCACTGTCTTCTGGGCGTTGAGCTCTAGGTTGTTGCTGCTGCACCAGGTCACCAGCCAGTCCACTTCCCTCCTGTAGGCATACTCATCTCCATCTGTAATGAGTCCGATGAGGGTGGTGTCATCCGCAAACTTGATGAGCTTTACGGAGTCATGGTTGGAGGTGAAGCAGTTGGTGTACAGGGAGAGCAGAGGGGAAGTACACAGCCCAGTGGAGATCCTGTGCTGAGAGCCTGAGTGTCCGAGACATTCTTCGTCAGACGCACACACTGACACCGGTCCGTCAGGAAGTCTGTGATCCACCTGCAGGTGGAGTCAGGCACATGGAGCAGGGAAAGCTTGTCCTGGAGCAAAACCAGAAGGGTGGTGTTGAATGCAGAGTTGAAGTCCACAGACAAGATCCTAGCGTAGGTTCCTGGGGAGTCCAGGTACCGCAGGATGAAGTGCAGGGCCAGGTTTATGGCATCGTCTACAGACCCATTGGCTCTATAGGCAAACTGCAGAGGGTCCAGGAAGGGGTCGGTGATGGACCTTGGTTGGGATAAGATGGCGCCCGGAGTAGGCGCCCTGGTGTTTTGGTGCTCGTTGTTTTGTCTGTTTTTGTGCGTTAACCGTGTGTCATCGTGCTCCTACACCCCAGAGGAGCTTCTAAACATCAGATCAACTACACCCACAGACATTACGCCAGTTTTTTTTAGCATCTGCTGATGAACTGGTTCACTTTTCGGCCAAAAGAATGAGACGCCGGCGAAGGGGAAAGCGAGCTGGGGTGCTCACGCGTCTCAGACAGCGAGGCACGCGTACGCCCTTACCTGGGATTTTCCTCTCCGATGTCCCCTCACTCAACAACAAGATGGATGAGCCAGCACTGCCGATGAAGAGGAATAGAGACGTCTCCTCATCTTATGTTCTGTGCTTCACGGAGACGTTGCTAAATGCACAGACTTTGGACTGCGCCATACAACTGGAAGATTTTTAGCTCCTCCGCGCAGACAGAGATCGTGTACCCTCCGGTGGGAAAACAAAAGGTGGAGGAGTCTGCTTCTACATCAACAACGCTTGGTGCTCCAACATGACAGTGATCTCCCCAAACTGTTCTCCTTCTCTTAGTGATAGTTATAATACTCTGTGATATTAACAAAGGAAATCTCAGTCAGGAATTACCAAACAGTTTGTAACATGCCCGACCAGAGAGGGGAACACATGGGATCACTGTTAATCTACAGTGAGTGGTGTTTCTCATGCTGTGGCTCGCGCAACTTTGGTACTCTCAGATCACGCCATGGTTCACCTGATCCCTGCGTACAGACAGAGACTAAAACTCTGTAAACCTGTAGTGAGGACACCCAAAGTTTGGACCAGTGAAGCTGTGGAGGTGCTACGCACGTGCTTGGACACCACAGAATGGGATATGTTTAAGGCTTCTACAGACAGTTTAGACGACTACATAGACACTGTGACGTCGTATATTCATTTCTGTGAAGACAGCATCACCCCACAGCGTGCCAGGGTGAAATATAACAACAACAAGCCCTGGTTTACATCAAAACTCTGGCAGCTCCGTCAGCAGAAAGAGGTGGCTTTCAGAGAAGGTGACAGAGATTGCTACAAATGTGCCAAGTACAGATTTAGCAAGGAGGTGGCAAAGGCTAAAGCCAGGTACAATGCACGTCTGGAGCAAAGATTCTCTGCCAACGACCCTGCCTCGGTGTGGAGGGGGTTAAAAGAGATTACAAACTACAAGCCCAAAGCACCTCGTTCAACTGACGACTTGAAACTAGCCAACGACCTGAACGACTTCTATTCACTCTTTGAAGTCATGGACTCATATCCCCTCACCCCCCACACAACTGGAAATCCAACCACTCTGGACCTACCCCCTCCCCCTGCTGCCCTCTCGGTCCATGAAGAGGAAGTAAACAGAGTGTTAAGGCGGCTGAGTCCACACAAGGCTGCTGGCCTGGATTGTGTCTCTCCTGCCACTCTGAGACACTGCACTGATGAGCTAGCTCCAGTCTTCACAGGGATCTTTAACACCTCCCTTGTAGCAATCAAGACAACCCTGGGTGTGAAACTCACACATTCCTCACAGGAAAGTTTCCTTATCTGGTCCCAGGACACAGGATATAAATCTTTCCAGACTTGTTTGCACTTTCAGGTTAACTAAGTGACCCAAGACCGGAGGTTGACCAAACCTCTGACTCTTCACGATTGGTCAATTTGGAGAACAGAGACAGAGTTTTTATTACCTTTCAAACTGACTCCATCGCTGACCATCTAAAATAAACATTAACGCCTCAACCCAGATCTCCCATTTGAGATTTACCATCTTAAAGTGTGTGAACATACAGACCCCAAGATGAACTGAGGAGCAGGACACTGACCTCCAGACCTCGGTCGTAAAACCCTGCTCGACCATACACTGATAAAGACTACATTCCTTTGGTGAAAGAATACAAATGACTGATCATGACATCTTATGCATTCAGCAATGTACTAATCTGTCTAATCATGAAATTTGTGTTAAAATGAGATGTTTCCCATTTTTCTATGTGCTCCAGAAGCCAAGTTATCACGCCGACAGAATAAATCCTTTATTATTTTGTTTCTTTAGACCAACAGCTTTTCAGACTGTTTCATGAACTTTTAAGAGTTAAATTTATTGACTATGAATCATAACTTTACTCTAAGTAACAGAAATGGTTTAGAAATGTTTGGTCTATATTTTAATCATTTATTTAGTATTTTAACCATTAGGTGGTTATAATATTAGGGCTGCAACTAACGATTATTTTGATAATCGATTAATCTGTCGACTATTTTAATAACTAATCGATTAATCGGATAAACACGCTAAATTCATCAATGCAGCTGTTAATAGCAATAGCATAGGGCTTTAGTTTATCATAAGAGTTTATCTGCCATGAGGTGTTGAGGTCTCTGCATGTGTAGGTTACTGACTTACTGTAATCATCGGGTCTTTCTCGTCCTTATAAAAACCTGCTCTATTTCGGCGAGTGTCTGTCTTCTTCTGTAGTCAAACCGCAAGATATCAAAGTCTACCCGGATACAGCAATGCTGCTTTTTGATTGGCTGTTCAGTAGATATACTTTATTTGATTGGCTTGCGCGTGGCACGCAGCTTCTGAACTCTCTGAGAAACTCAGTTGATTTCCCCCTGTTCCATAGTTAAAAAAGTGCAACTTGGCGGACATCACCATGTTCATTTAAATGCGTGAGAAATAGAATGTGTGGTGTGTGAGCGTGTGAACGAGTGAGAATGCGTGTGTCATACACTGAATGCGTGAGACTTGAGAGCCCTGTGCTCACGCATCATCGATGTACTCCCGTGCCATGCAAAACGGGCTTTGCAAATGTTGCACTGAACGCCTTCCTTTTCAGTCTTGGTAAAGTTTTCCCACACCATGGGTTGTGTCCATGTTTTTCTCAGCCGCTGCCTCGGCCATGGCTGTTTCTTTTCTGTGCGTCCTGCTGATGTTTACACGCCGGTGTCCATGGACATATATAAAGACCCGACGAATCGATTACAGAATTAGTTGGCAACGGATTTTTTTCATCACGACGAATCGACTTAATCGATTCGTTGTTGCAGCCTTATATAATATCATTGAATAATCAATGTGAGTATTTAGAATCCATTATTAATCATGATGACGTTCATTCATGTGTTTACTCTTTTGTTGTTCAGTTTCTATGTGTTATACTATCTGTTTCATTTCAGAGTAATATAGTATGTTCAATGTGATACTTAAAACATAATGAGAATGTTTGATGTGATCCTACACTTCATTCATATGTGTTTAGTACCAAATTATTTATCATGAAACCAAGCATTCAATTATACTAATCATAGTGAGCGAGTATCAGATCTGACTCTTTTACCAGCCAAAAGTATAAGTTAGATCAAATAATCAGAGATCCGAGGTCTCCTCTGCTTGGAGACCACACGACCCCTCCTCTTTCTCCTCACACACACACGCCAGAGACACTCCCAGTGTGAGAAGATAAAACCAGTAAAGTGGGGTTGCTCACTCTCCCCCGCTTACGCTCTTCTCCTCTTCTTCTCCCCTTTTCGCTCTTCTTGCCCTTACACTCTCTTCTATTATTGCTCTTACTACTTAGTCTTACTTTTTCTTAGTCTTCTAAGTTTTACGCCACGTGTTGATTCACGTTGATTTTCCTTTAACATCGTCTTAGTTCAAGTTTTGAAACTTCAACTTGCGCATAGCATAGCAATTCAAGATTAAGCCTTTGATTGATTTTTCTTTAATTTCGCGAAGCCATTTTGGACAGTTTCTCTGGTCATCGAGCCTCGTTTTTCTGAGTTATCTGCGTGATTTCAAAGTCACCTCTGAACGCAACCCAGCAGGCCCAGGTCAGTTTTTGAGAGAGACCAAAGAAGCGTCCAAACGAGCATCCACAGGATCCACAGGATCCATAGGCGCCGGCTTTACTTCAGGCCCGAGTGCTACAACTCCCGGCCCATCCTTCGGCTGACTTCAGTCGCCTTCTGAGCTGAACCGCTCGAACCGCCGGTAGCCCCGGACCTTCGGAACCTGCTCCATCTTCTCCAAGGACCAGTCTCACTTAAGTATGCAAACCTTCAGAGCTCCAAACAGGGCTGATGCTGTCTCATGCGTTCATAACTCAGATATCCACATATTCTGGTAATCTTAGATTCCTCCAAATCCACATCTGAGTTTATCTTGACACCAAAGTTAGTGTAGGTTAATATGTTAGCGCATATTCACTCACTATCATTAACTTTAGTGCTCCTAGCCTGACTCAGAATCTTTATTTATTCACCTATTATTATTTATCCTCATTATCTTATCATTTATTGCATGTATGTTGTACCATCATTTATCCTGTAATAAACAGATCATTATTTTTCTAAGTTCTTGTCTGTTAGTGTTCTTCCAGAAGTGGAGTCCCTGAAATGAGAATTTGAGCTCAAGATATGAGATTGATTAATTAAAATTTGACTTGATGTTTGATTTCTGAATTAAACTTTTGTTTTTCTTTATTTTCCCACCATTAAGGGTGGGTGGTGCCCCTTTCAACGAGTGCATAAATGTCACAATTTGAGATTATTAATCTTCAGACATTTATTATAAATTCAAATCGCTACACCCTTGAGTCATGCCATGTTCCAGCCTGTTTCAAGTCCTCCATCATTGTTCCCATCCCGAAGAAACCTCACATAACTGGACTCAATGACTACAGACCGGTGGCTCTTACGTCTGTAGTCATGAAGACCTGTAGTCATGTAACCCCACCCATCTTTTTAAGCACTGTTATGACGACTAAACTACAACCTAATTTTCCTCAAAACGAGTCGTCCTTCAAGCCAGACACCTTAAAATGGTCCTGATACACTGGCGGTATTGGCTCATTGGTGTTGGGACCGTCTACACACAGATTGTTTTACACATTTGTGGATATAGTTACACACGCACACTCAGATAGAAATTCACATCTGAAAATATTTTTTCAACAATAATGACCCCATATAAATGCTTCCTGGTGTAGCTCACCCTGAACATTGTTGGTGAGGTTTCAGGAGTTTCATGCATGTGTCAGTCAGGTGTGCACTGTCACAGGAAGTAGTTAAGAGAGGTCAGATATATTTTACTTCAGGAGTGAGACAGGCTTTCAGCCAGACTCAGAGAAGATGGAGGGATTCTGCAAGAGGAATGGACTGAGTCCATGAAGGGTGGGCACAGCAGAAAGCCCCCATTCAGCTGATCTGTGTCTCTACTACCATGAAAATGTACCTTGTGGCATCAAATCACACTTTCATAGCTCAGTATTAAGGTGGATGGGTGGGTGGGGATAATTAATCTGCTGTGTGATGGCAGTTGACAACTTGCTAATGCCCATTAGTGCCGCATACTGACACACCCTCACCTGTAAGGTGTGGCGGATTTTATTATGCTATGGCGGAGCATAATCAAATACATGTAGCGAAAGCCTTGATACACTACAAGGGTTCAATATACAAAGGGTTCAGGATGCACGGAAAGTTCATCAGCATCAGCACCCTGAAATATGGTTAACTCTTTCACTGGAGAGGACTCTGAGCAGTCAGATACTGTGGGTCTAGGTCTCCCTGTGTGATAAAACATTCAGAAATAAAGTTACTGTATGAACCTATGTGTTTAGACCCCCTCTATCCATGACCTGCCCAGAAGTTTCTCTGAGTTAATACCCAGAAACAGAAATATTTTACCCCCACACTGATACTCTGCTTGTTCCACTAAATCCCAAGGAAGCAATGATCCATTTTGCATTACATGAAACAATATTGTTAACAATTAAATATGCACAGATAAATCGTCCAGCCGATCGATCTGCGCCGATTTCCTCAATTTTGGGGGATCGGTGATCAGCTGATCCTTACATATGAAACCAATTTTATCCATCGGTCTTATCTACCTCAGCAAAGGTCTGAAAGTCAGCAACTGTAGCTTTTTGCTTTGCCAGAATGACAGGCCCGCCCACCAGGTCACATGTGAATGCACGCGTGCGTCAGCACCAGTGGCACACACAACAGTCATCCGGAGCATAATTAACCATGGAAGTTGAGCCCACTATAAGGAAACCTGAAACTCAGGACGATTTATTGGTGGTTATAACTGTGTTGTTGCTTTGATTATTATTTTACTAACTTCATCAAACCTTGTGATTTCCTTTATTTGTAAAGCCAAAAGTACTGCTGTGCACTTAATTTTATTAAGAGGCTCAAAACAGGCCTTGAGTGTGACCTGTTGCGTAAGCATAAGTAATTTTTAAATTGTGGAAAATAAAAGACTAAAGGAACTGATATGATTTAGTAGTTTGGACAGCCAACTTCTAAACTTTTCATTTATATCTGAGAGAACTACCTCATGTGCAGTTAAAACACACACAAAAAGTTTGTATTTTTTCCAATCTTATTTTTTTCAAAATTAGATTGGAGCATCAATTTACACTCACCGGCCACTTTATTAGGTACACCATGCTAGTAACGGGTTGGACCTCCTTTTGCCTTCAGAACTGCCTCAATTCTTCGTGGCATAGATTCAACAAGGTGCTGGAAGCATTCCTCAGAGAGCTTGGTCCATATTGACATGATGGCATCACACAGTTGCCGAAGATTTGTCGGCTGCACATCCATGATGCGAATCTCCCGTTCCACCACATCCCAAAGATGCTCTATTGGATTGAGATCTGGTGACTGTGGAGGCCATTTGAGTACAGTGAACTCATTGTCATGTTCAAGAAACCAGTCTGAGATGATTCCAGCTTTATGACATGGCGCATTATCCTGCTGAAAGTAGCCATCAGAAGTTGGGTACATTGTGGTCATAAAGGGATGGACATGGTCAGCAACAATACTCAGGTAGGCTGTGGCGTTGCAACGATGCTCAATTGGTACCAAGGGGCCCAAAGAGTGCCAAGAAAATATTCCCCACACCATGACACCACCACCACCAGCCTGAACCGTTGATACAAGGCAGGATGGATCCATGCTGTCATGTTGTTGACGCCAAATTCTGACCCTACCATCCGAATGTCGCAGCAGAAATCGAGACTCATCAGACCAGGCAACGTTTTTCCAATCTTCTATTGTCCAATTTCGATGAGCTTGTGCAAATTGTAGCCTCGGTTTCCTGTTCTTAGCTGAAAGGAGTGGCACCCGGTGTGCTCTTCTGCTGCTGTAGCCCATCTGCCTCAAAGTTCGACGTACTGTGCGTTCAGAGATGCTCTTCTGCCTACCTTGGTTGTAACGGGTGGTTATTTGAGTCACTGTTGCCTTTCTATCAGCTCGAACCAGTCTGGCCATTCTCCTCTGACCTCTGGCATCAACAAGGCATTTCCGCCCACAGAACTGCCGCTCACTGGACCATTCTCTGTAAACCCTAGAGATGGTTGTGCGTGAAAATCCCAGTAGATCAGCAGTTTCTGAAATACTCAGACCAGCCCTTCTGGCACCAACAACCATGCCATGTTCAAAGTCACTCAAATCACCTTTCTTCCCCATACTGATGCTCGGTTTGAACTGCAGGAGATTGTCTTGACCATGTCTACATGCCTAAATGCACTAAGTTGCCGCCATGTGATTGGCTGATTAGAAATTAAGTGTTAACGAGCAGTTGGACAGGTATACCTAATAAAGTGGCCGGTGAGTGTATGTTTATGTTGTCGGTTGTAAAAAAAATAAAAAAAATAAATAAAAAATCGTCATCAGCCAAAATTTGTATCAACAGGTCAAGCTTTTTAATGATTGGTCATCGGCCAGAAAATTGCGGTTGGTGCAGCCCTAGTAATAATTTATTATTCCAGAGTTTTTTAGCTACAAAATCCTTGTCAGAACAAAGACTCTGATAGCTAAACTTCGAACCATCAGGCTGTTATTCTCCTCTGCTATTTAAATATGGATTCCAGAAAGACATGGTCCTGTCAGATCCCCTGACCTGCAGTAAAGTTAACTCACATAAACCTGTACTCAGACTGTGAGAGGGCAGAACCATGTTTCTGCATTTATCAGACTGTATGAACTTTGTCCTACAAAAATATTTAACTGAAAGTTCAAACTGAATTAACGGAACGGAATATGTCTGAGGACCTGATCTGAGCCTCTGCTGCTACAGTCAGAGTTCTCTGATGGCATGGTCCTGGATCAGCTAAGTAAGAAGTACCTGTCCAATCAAAGCTGAAAAAACTTATTTACATCTATCAATTATACAAATGCTTGTCACATGATCAAGTGCTGTGTCGTACCAGCATTCTTCCTGCAGCAACAAGACGTCAAAGACACACAAGTCCATTCATCAGCCATACAGTATGCTAATGATGAAGCTGTGAGGGCGACCCCACCCTCCCCCAACACACTGCCTGCTTCAGAGCTCAGAGCTGAGCCCTGTTTTATATTCATGCCTCACAGATCGACCCAGTGAGGCTTTGAGCTGCAGAGCTGATGAGATGATCTTTACCTCTATGTGAATGTAAAAGTGCTTGGGTCAGAAGTGAAACTCTGAATCAAGTCCATCAAAAGAACCAGAAGACAGAAACCATTACAGGAACCATCGGGAAGGAACCATTGCAAGAACCATCAGCTAACACACAACAGTCGTCAGAAGAAGAATGTTGAGAAATGAATGCACTTCCTCCTGCTCCTCTGCCTGCTCTCCTCTCTCTCCTACTGCTCTTATCCCTGCTCTCCTCTCTCCTCCTCTCCCTGCTCTCCTCTAACCTCTTCTTGTCCATTCTCCCTGCTCTTCTCTCTCCTCACTCCTCCTCTTGCTCCTCTCCCTGCTCTCCCCCCTCCTTTCGCCTTTGTAGATCATTTTCACTCATTTTACTCCTTGCCTTTGTAGATCATCTTAAGTCTTTTCTAACCTGCTGGAATCTGAAAAGCTCCTGTGTGGAGATGTTTGAAGGAATTCTCTGCTGAAAAATCAAACCCTGTTGTGTCCTGCTGGTCACTCTGATGCTGAAAAGTGACTGACTAAATAACTTCATTTCAGTCACGAATTGTGCACACTCCTTCAGAGACAATGGGGTATGGCTGAAGGTGCACAGGTAGATTTCATCAGCATGTTTTTAGCAGCAGAGCCAAAAGTCAGAGTTGACGGAGTGAATTTAGTTTACTTTGGAGAGCAAGTCAATGAGAGACTGTCTGCTGGTTATATGATCTGAGAGGGTCACACACTGACACAGCCCTGAGCTCTGCAGCCTGAGTCACACTACCAGACACACACAAACATACTGTCAGTTTCTGCTGACAGGGAGAAACAGACCAGCTTGTCTGAGTCAGCATGTTTGTTTGGTGATAGACGTATGTCAGTTAACGCTCAGAGGAGCACAAAGCTGCACCTTACTGACTGTTTACTGACTGATTAAGATTTTCAGTCGGTTTAAGACTGTACCGAGTGTTTGAAATTTTAGTGCCTGTTTGAGATTTTTTAGTCTGTTTATAAATGTATTGTCTGATTAGGATTTTACTGCCTGTTTAAAATTTTACTGCCAGTTTGTGATTTTTCTGCTTGTTTGAGATTTTTCTGCTTGCTTTAGAGCTCAGAGCTCAGCACTAATTCATATATGAGCCTCACTGATCGACCCAGTGAAGCTCAGAGGTGCAGGGCTGACGATCCTTAGCTCCATGTGAATGTAAAACTGCTCAGGGCAGAAGAAAAACTCTGAATCAACATCTTTCAGTTCTTTAGAAATCAAACTGAATATTCACTGACTTAGTCAAACATGGAGTCAGGAGTAAATTTGGACCTGATCCTCAGATTGTGATCTGGCTAGCACCCAGCAGATGGTTGATTAATGACTTCAGTCAGCCCTCGGGCCTGCAGGTCCACATAGATCAGCTCAGGAAAAACAGCCTGTCTGTCCTCACAGAAACAACACTAAGCATTATTAACAAATATAACAGTGGAGGGGGTTAATAGAAACTTACAATAACTCTGAATGTTTTCATGAGGATGAAACACAGGGCTTGAAGCAGAAAAAAAATCCTGTGCCTGAAATGGGGGATAAAATCAGCTGCGCACCAGTTCCAATTTAAGCTGTCTCTCCCTTTCATAGAGATGGGTTTAATTTGTACTGTGGTATCAGCCTGCATCATTTACAGCTACAGTATCTGATGTAGAGCAGACCTGAACTAAAGTCATGTCTGAGCACATGCATTTTTCAGCTGTGAACTTCATTAACTTCTTACAGAAAAAAAAATCTGCAGACTGAAATCCTCCGATGGTTGAGCTCAACTTCCCTAAACTTTAAATAACTTTTGAACAAGATCACACAGTTTTGCACAACTTTCTGCACACTTCTCAATCTTCCATGAGGAACTGTAAAGATAACAGTGAGTGTGGATGGCGACAGGCTCACAGATGTATCCTGTTCCTACAATCATGTCTGAGTTCCTCTTTCTTTAGACTATAGAGCTGCAGAGAAACCACACAGCTGAGGAACACAGGGAAATGACTTAGTGGAGCTCTGCTATGCAGAGACAGGGCTGGAAAATAATGTCCAACCACACACCATCAGGAAACATTACTTTGACTATCACAGTGTGAAGCATGAGGATGGGACAGGGACATTTAAAACTAGAGTATCTGATGAGTCAAACTTGTTTGAACCAGCTCAAGAATCTGACTTTACTGTATATTAACACTCCCGATTCCAATTAAACTGGCACAGCAGCTGAATACTGGCAGGACGAAATGGATGCATCTCATCATTCATTCATTCATTCATTCAGGACCTCATCGTAGAGTGATCCACTATAGATTTGTTGATTTCAGTCAATTCCCTATATTGAGAATGCTTGGACCTTTTTTTATTATGAAATAAACAAAATCGTTCACAGACGGGTTGACAGGTTGAAAAAAAAAAGAAAGAAAGAAAAAAAAAGAAAGCTATAGAGAGGTAGAACAAACAGCACACAGTTCAGCAACAAGGAACGGAATGGTGCGATATGCAGGCTCACCCGTCAGTATCATCCAGTCCTGCACATGTGTTTGTTTTTTGGTCTACACCAGTGGTCTCCATATGGCGGACCGCGGTCCACTTCCGGACCAGGAAAGAGTCCAATATGGACCCGAGCCTACCGCAGAAAAATGTATGTTTTTTTTCTCTCTTGTAGGCCTGCACGATATACGTGTGTGCGATAGTCACATCGCAGAGCCTGCAATGTCGGAGGTGAATGAACTCAGTTAATTTCAAGGGTAGCTGACTGAGATACACTGCATGTGACTCTGCATGTGCTGTGCACCGATCCACCAATCACCTTCGTCCTTTACTCAGTTGCCAATCAGACTCAGTTCTCAGTTGCCAATCAGACTACCCTGCCAGCTGTCAATCAAAATCAGAGAGGAGGAAACCCACCCCTGCACATGTTCTGCACATGGAGGTACTCGCTGGCTGCTGGTGTTGAGCTGAGAAACGCGTGTCCGCTGAGAATTACTTTCGGAACTTTACTGACTGTTAAGCCCAACAAATAAGAACTGTCTGGGTTTTAAATGGTACATTTCCGTGGACCACTCTACTATAAGCAGTGCGCGTTTTGCGAGGTGCATGCAATTCTCGGAGGACATGCGTTTCTCAGCACAACACCGCTAACAACAACAACAACAACAACGATTGCAAAATGAGCAACGAACAAGAGAAAACCACCAAAAATTAAGATTTGTTGCCAAAAAGAAAATGAAAGTCAGTTATCTGGAATTATTTCGGTTAAAAGAAGGATGATGTCGACCAAAACACGTGTTCTGTGTTCATCTGTCGCCACAATAACGTCCCAGCACAATAAAAGCTAAAAATATCTCTGAGACAGACAGAAGCCATTCTACTAACATTCACAAAAAGAGGTAAGATCAGTGCAGGTTAACTGTCCTCAAGATTTCAGCGGTGCAGCATAACATTAAATGCTATTCAGGTCATCTGGTGAAAATTCCTGTATTTTTATTATCGCAATATATATCGCAGGGTTGAAAAAAATCGCAATGTTAGTTTTTTCCAATATCGTGCAGCCTTACTCTCTTGCTTTGTGCCTGGTTCAGTAAACTGCACGTGCAATTTCAGCAAGGCATTACATCACTTGCTTACTCGCTTGACTTGTCAATCAGACCTCTTAGTAATAATCGGTGGATTATTAACCTGTTGGAGCTGGATGACTGGTAATGCTGACTGTTTTAGACACCAGAGTGAAGGTAAGAAATTTTTCCCTCCGTTATTTTATGTCAGAACTCCGTTAAACAGTGGCGTGGTGTAATGAGTAGCTGTGGTCAGACAGGTGTGTTAATTAGGAAGACTGGTGATGAAGTTTATTACAATTAGTTTATTACACAGATGTTTACATCTGATCGCTGCTGCTGCATGCGTGCATGCATCCTCGGTATGTTACTGGAGGTTTAGCCTCTCTCCCGGATGGTAGCTGTGTTTTATTTCACCAAGAACTGAGGATCTTTGCAAGGCAAAACAGATTCAGGTCTCTGCTTAACATCACCTGGGGGGTGGGTGTGTGTGTGTGTGTGTGTGTGTTTGCGTTTGTGTGTGGGGTGGCTCAACTGCATTGGACCACCTTTGGGGGGGCCCAGCTCGCAAAAGGTTGAGAACTGCTGTTTTACATCAACCCTCTCAAGCTTTTTAAAACAGGTGGTCTGTTGAGGTCAAAGTCTTTAAACCTGCTCCGTGTGTATATGGTGCAGGTTTGCTTTAAGTTTCAGGCTTAAATGGCTATTAAGTAAGGATCCTATGTCTCTCACGGGAGAAGGGAGTTCGTATCCACATCTATCCCGACTTCAGCACTGCCCTGATCGCGAAACACTGGCAGTTTGACAGCTGTTGGAACTATCTTCTGGTTTTACCAGGCTTCCCCCAACCACACTTATAGCCTCAAAAAAAATGGAGAGGCTTTTTGAACTGCCCCGAATCAAACTACAGGTTTGTGATTGTAGAATAGATAAAGTTTAAAAAAAAAAAAGTTATATGACTTGCGTGAACAAACAGAAATGATCATTAAGTGTTTGCAGTCCATAGCATCTAACCAAAGTAGCTTGTAAGGGCACAACAAAACCATCTAGCGGCCTGCTTCAGTTACTGTCCTACGAATCAGTATTAAAGAGCTTAAGTTAAAGTAGTTTAATAAATGTAGAAACTAAAGAAAAGCAGAAGAATAAGAAGTAGTTTGTATGTTAAAACAGTTAAAGACCTGAGCTATAACAACATAGTAAAAATGTAGGTGTTGCTCCTAAAGATAAAGATAAAAAGATATCAAGACAGTAATGCGCACACACATAGAAACAGTGTGTGTGCGCGTGCACACAGCCGAGGCTGTGTCCAGTGATCAGAGCACACAGCCCATGAGAAAAGCTCCTAACACGAATGAGGCGCAAACCATCAGAACTTCTTCCCCTAGTGCAATTTCCTTGAGTGGTATCACGAAAATAAGACCATCGTAGGAATGCTGAGACTGTCATGAAGACAATGATGTATTTTTTTTCAACACCAAGTTAAAAAAACAGCTTCGCTATAGTGATTGTCAGGGTTTCCTGGCCAAATTTTAACTTGAGTGTTCATGGGCAAAATTTCTGCACACCTTGGAAATTTACTCACCTCCTGGCTAAGCAATACAATTTGATGACTTGAGACCCTTTTGTGAGAAGCGGGACTAATTTACCTACAGTTTTATGTATTTTTTATGTCTGTGGAGTGAAAATTGCTGGCATGGGAGCAAAATATTTACTCTTGGTTAAGTCAATTCAAAATGCTCTCCCTGCTCTAGTAATGACGTCACCTGCTCTAGCGTTTCCAATACACACTCATTGTAAAGGCTGAAAATGAATGAATAAATAAATGAATGAATAGTTCACTCTATTCACAAGAATCATTTAGTCCATTTGCTCCATTCGTGCAATTTACATGTCAAAACACTGCTTAAAAGCCGTGGATAGCAGCTTAAGCTTAATTCAACAGTGATCCTTACCAATTCACCAGCGGGATCAAGTGATAGAAAACAGTTTTGTTTTTTTTTTTTGTTTTTTTACAATTTACCAGATAATCCAATCTCCTCACTCAAAAAACACTTGGGGTCAAACAGCTCCAGGTACCCACACACCAACACAATAAGCTTGTCCTCCATTTTCCACACCAATCGACATTTTCCAGTCCATTTTCATACGTCATTTCATACGTCACCCACGAATCTTCATGCTGATTGGTTAGTGTGACGCAAATACTTGCTTGAGATATTTTCAACTCTCGCAAAATATGTGTCACACGAATGACTCCCTCAATTCACACAATTTGCGCCACCCAATTCGCATCATTCGCGCTGCCAATGTAGTGGGAGTGTCTTATTGTGTCTTTGCATTGACTTTACTTGTTATTCATATGCACAGATGATTTTACTCGTTCTTGGTGTGCACACCCCTAACCTACACATAAGAACAATTAAAAGTGAGGGTTGTCATAAAATGTAGAAAATAAAGGTTGACCAATAAGCGGCATGGCCGATATTCAGCATTTTTACATTAATCGGCATCGACCGTTTTTTCCACTGATAGCCAATAAAATAAGTTTAAGTATTAAGTTGTTTGTGTTTCTGCTCGAAGTAGCAACTTTAGCACAACAGGTAGCACAGTAAATGTTTCTGGTGCACATCTGCAGTCTCAACCCAAAATACTCCCATTTTGCTCTTACACAGCCACCACTCTCGGCTGTGTAACAATGTCCCACCTACAGTACCCACGGATTGGCTGTACAGACAACCAGTGTTTACGTATGTTTATTAAGATTCAGGGAGCTATTTACTTTGTTTATTCATTTTAGTTACAGTTAGGGTTCACCATAAATGCTGCAATAAGATCTCTGCACTTTTTGTAGTTTTTGTTAAGACAAACCTTTTCAACAAAGATTTGCATTTTACACAACAGTTTAAAGACCCACTCTGATGAAAATCCTGTTTTTAGTTTTTTACATGTTCATATGGCATTTTTCTGATGCTACAGGACATATCATGAGAAAAATAAGTGCAAAATTACATTTTTGAGTATTTCTGCATTCCAATAGCTTTGAATATCTGGCAGACCCACTCAGCAGGCTTAGGCACAGTGAGATTTCCTTTATCACAAATCCAAGCTCTGCCGTCGGGGCCCCACTATGCAGGCCAGACCCGGAGACATAGAGAGGACAACTGCGGAACAACTTTGTGCGATAATGTATTGTAATGCTCGTAAGAAAGCTAGTTATGATATTAGCACTTCATCATGTCACCAAATACATTAGTGTCCAAAAGCTGAATAGCCCCTATGCAACCTGCTACTTTTACTACACCGGCAATGATAGGCTGCAATCTGGTGTGAAGAGGAGTGTGCAGAGCAGCGCTGTCGCCGCCCACGACTCAAAGGCGAATTGCTAATAAGCTACTGGAGCTCTGCAGAAGAAAAGGTTGTGATAATCCATGGTTTTCAGAGCAACTGTCTGATTTAATTCATAAACGAGATCTTGCCTGGGCAACTGCAAGAAAATCCAAAAATAGCTCAGACTGGCAACTTTTTAGGCACCTGAGGAACAAGTGTGTCTCTCAGATACGTAAAGCCAAAGCCGATTTTTATCTTAATGAAATTTGTGACAGTGTAAACAACCCTTCTAAATTCTGGAAAATGATTAAATCACTGTCTTCAGGGTCAAAGGATACTGTGCTGCCAAATACATTAAAGTTGAATGATGTGACCATTACAGACAAGAAAAGTATGCTAGATTCTTTGAACCAGCACTTTAAATCTTCTGGGTTGTTGTTTGAGCAGGGCATACCACAAGTGGTGAGTCAACAGGATCACTCATTGTCCAGGGAAAATCTACCTTTTGATTTTGATCTTGCACCTTTGTCTAGAGATGAGGTATATGACGCTCTCTTAAGGTTAAATGCCAAGAAATCCCCCGGTCCTGATGGGTTGGGTCCTTTCTTTTTAAAACTTGCTGCTGAGCATATTGCAGACCCCCTGACTTATGTTTTCAATCGGACTATAGAAACTGGGATAATACCTAGCATTTGGAAGTCAGCATATGTCACTCCTTTACTGAAGGGTGGTGACCGGTCTAATCCCAATAATTATAGGCCGATATCCAAATGACCTGTTTTGGCCAAGGTCTTGGAAGGACTTATAAGTGATCAGCTGAAAAATTTCTTGACATCAAATAGCATTTTAAATGAATTACAGTCTGGTTTCCGTAAAAAACACAGCACAGTCTCTGCCACGATGAAAATGTTAAATGATTTCATTTGTTCTATTGACTCTAAAGAATATTGTGTTGCTTTGTTCCTAGATCTGTCAAAGGCTTTTGACACGGTCGACCACTTTGTCTTGTCCCAGAGATTGGAGGATATTGGAATGTCTTCCAATGCTGTGAAATGGTTTGGTAACTACTTGAGTGGCAGAACACAAAGGGTTCAGGTTGATGGTTTGTGTTCCAACTCCTTGTCTATTCAAAACGGTGTCCCTCAGGGGTCCATACTAGGTCCTATTTTATTTACTATTTATATTAATGTATTATGTCAAAATGTAACTGATGCCAATTTCCATTTTTATGCAGATGACACTGTTTTGTATTGCTCAGCTCCATCATTAGCTAGTGCAACAGAATATCTGCAGTCTGCTTTTAATGTTATTCAGAAAAATCTCTATCAATTAAGACTTGTACTAAATACTGACAAGACTAAAATGATGTGCTTTTCAAAATCATTGAAATCAGATGATGTCTGTCAGATTGTTAGTCTAAATGAGAAATTAGTTGAACGAGTTTCTGTCTACAAATACCTGGGATTTCACTTGGAAGAAAATTTGTCCTTTAGGCACCATATTGAATGTCTTACAAAGAAACTAAGATGAAACTGGGTTTCTTCTATAGAAACAAGGGTTGTTTCTCCTTTGGTGCAAGAAAAAGACTTACACAGGCAACTTTTTTATCCATACTTGATTATGGAGACTTCTTATATATGCATGCAAATCTCTCTTCTTTAAAATGGCTTAGATTTTCGTACTCATCACTGCAGCTTATATGAGAGTGTTGGTTGGTCCTCTCTGCAAAATCGTAGATTGGAACATTGGTATATCTTTCTTTACAAGGCCATTCTAGGTGACTTGCCCTCTTATCTATGTTCCCTCTTAACTCCCCAAATCACCAACAGGAGTAATCTCCGGTCTGATGGACAGATCATGTACGCTATTCCTCTGACAAGGACGGTTTTTGGCGAAAGAGCTTTCAAGGCTTTTGCACCCTCCTCCTGGTGTAAATTACAGGGTTATTTTAAATTGGATTATCTGCCAAGTATGGCACATTTTAAAACTAGAATTAAGGAGTTTTTGAGTACTGAATGCACATGTCTTCTTACTGAACGCTGATTTATTGTTGTGTTTTGCATACTGTAACTGGTTTGTGTTTCTGCTGGGGTTTTTTTTTTTTTTTTTTCTTTTCTTTATGTGGAACTTCTTGTGCTGCTATCCTGGCCAGGACTCCCTTGTAAAAGAGATTCTGAATCTCAATGGGTTTATTTCCTGGTTAAATAAAGGTTACTAACTAACATCGAGCAGCAGCCTTTTGTGTGTGTGTGTGTGTGTGTGTGTGTGTGTGTGTGTGTGTGTGTGTGTAGGAGGAGGTGTTAAGATTGAAATACCATTGAGAACCTGATATTTATTTTTGTTAAATCCACTGTATGAGTTGCTGGCACCAGCATTCTGCATGCAATCACTTGGTTACCAAACTAGATTAATAAAGTTAAATAACATCTGCAACAGCTTTACATTTTAAGTAATTGGAATAAGGGACAGTTTTCAGTGTCTCAGAACTTTTCTCACCTTGCATGCTGCCTGGAGAATTAGCTCTTCTGCTATTGTGTGAGGGGTTTTTTGCACCTCGTGATGTGGTGGGCAGCTTTGCACGAGGCTAACAGTGCTTTTTTGTTTACTGATGCTGGGGCTCACAAAATGACCATCCTGTTTGTGTCATTCATCACGTTTTCAGTTAAAAAGTTGCTTATAAAATAACTGGGGTGTGAGCTCTCTAGATACCGTTTGAATTTGTTAGGTTTCATGCTGTCCCCTGCTGGAGTTTTTAGGCATAAAACACACACAGGTCTTTCCTCATTTCTGACCGTATCCGACCTTCTGGTCTTTTTATTCTGGTTACTGTCAATTGCTTTCCTTGCCTTAGATCCCGCCTCCATTTTTCTTTTCATTCCTGTTAGAAACTTTTCCATCTCACCTCCTCTATCAGCTGTGCACACTGTCTGTTCGTGTGGAGCACGCACTGACAATGTACAGTGCACGACTCAGACTCAGCAGCCGCAGACGAGTTGGAAAGTAGCTTGCTAATATCGATGCACTGTTTCAACACCACCCATGCGCACAATAGATTGAGGCAGTGGAACCAATCCCTGTACAGCCTATACAGGGCAGCAAATGTCATCAGGATTGGCCGTCACTGGCTGTCAACGCCCACCCAGGTCCAGCTGTCCTGCTTACATGTATTTTTCTTATTGAATATTTCTTTCATCAAACTAACTTAAAATAAAAAATTCTGTATCAACAGATAAGTCATGATGCATTGAAGGGGTGATAAAAAAATTACTACCAAGTCAAGTTGTGTTTACTACCTTTTACTGGACTTAATTTACTACCTTTTACTACAGTTTACTGGCCTTAATTTGGGCTCATTTCATTTACTACCTTTTACTACCCCATGGATACCCTGTTTCTCTCCTTTTTCTCACCTGGAAGCTTCCTGTTGTGATATGATGTAGGTCACTCAACTGGAAGTAAAGAACTAACCCTGATGATATAGTGGTGTTGGTTAGGCTAGTTAAAGTGGGACAGTTCAGGTTTGTTTGTCAGAACAGCTGCTGCTATTTCACTTCCTCATTTCTGCCCAAGCACAGAGGAGATCCTCATTTCTTTCAAAAACAGTGTTAAAGCATGCTCACATCCTCCATCATTGCATCACTGTCCTTACCTACAGAGCTCTGCTGTAACTTGTTTAAATGTTGTGCAATGGAATAAAATTAGAGCAGTTATCACAAACAGTCCTGTCTGTGAGCCAATCATGGAGAGGTTTGTCTGTGTTTATGTGAGGAGCTGCAGAAAGGAGTTTCTTTTGACCTTCACAGGGACAAATAAACTGAGGGACCTTTACCAACATGTTGGATAAAGACACGTTTAAAGGACAATCTTTATATGCTAGATGTTGACTCAGGAGCTTTGGACTAGGGATGTGCCGATATATATGATTTTATCACGATATGCGATATTAGACAGTCGCGATCATGCAATCGTAGCATGTCGCATAAATCGCCACAGACGAGTGGCATTCTGCGTAAGTGAGCGAAGCCGGATAACTAGCTTCACCCGCTTGTAGTCTTACCCACGGTGTCAAAGCCTCGGTAGCAAAATGTACAAACAAACTACCACAAAGTAGTCTAAAATCCAAAACAAACTTTCGAATTAAGTACATTAATGCCAGCCTAACAAAAACGGGAATATTAAGAGAGAAAATGAAGAATTTTTACAACAAAATGCGTGGCCACCCACAATGCATTGCGGCCATCCAAAGCACTGTTGGAGCGTGTCCTCTCTGTGAACCGGAAACAGTTTGAAGAAGAAATAAAAAGTTGAAGCACATGCTTCTACGTCCAATCACTTCGAAGATGCAGCTGGACCAAGAACAGTTAGAGAGAGAGAATGTTGAAACGCCTCGACTGTATCCCCCTTGGAAAAAGGTTACGTCGGCAGTATGGTTATTTTATGGTTTCACACAGCAGACAGAGCAGGCAAACCTCACTCCAGTTTGCAGGTTATGCCACAAGGAAGTTGCAGCCCCGATGTCGAATACTTCAAACCTACGTGCCCACCTCCGAGAACACCATCCAGCATCGTTCGCCCGAATCAAGGTAAAAACAACATGACCAGAACAAGTTTGGTCAACTCTACTGCTTATTATCGACAACGTTAGTGACGTTTCTGCTAACTTTAGCTCCAAAAAGCTAATGCTCCCAACGCCGCGTTAGCTGCCTCTTGCTCATATTGTTTGTGTGTCTCATGCTGTGCACGCCTCACAGCGCGTCCGGTTGAGTCGCCTTGAGAGCTTGTAGATTTACTAGTGGCTATTTTTGTCATGCAACAATGACATTGGGAGCATTAGTATTTTGAAGTTATAGTTACATTATCGGATTAAATTCTGCCCTATTCTGTATCTGTACCCTGTATTTAACACACATATATATATATTTTTCACAACTTAAGTATCGGGTATTCGTAGAATAATAGTTATTGGGTCAATTAATTTTTTTATGCAATGACAGTATTCATAAAATAATAGTTATTAAGAATATTTTCATTGTATAATTTACATGATAACGTTTAAAAATAAATAAATAAATAAATAGATAAATAATGAAATGCATTCTCAAAATAACAAATGGATCAATTCATGCTTGTGACATTGTACATTATTTTTTCTAGGCGCCTCAATCACAACCACCCAAGGAGCAACCAACCCTTCTAGAGGCATTACAAAGGCGAGCTGCATATGAACCAAAATCCAAGGCTGCAACAGAACTAACCCGTGCAGTAGGCTATTTCATAGCAAAGGACATGATGCCATTTAGAGTTGTTGAAAGGCCTGGCTTTCTAAAGCTCATGAAAAAAGCAGTTCCTCTGTACAAGGTGCCCACAAGAAAGCATTTCTCCCAGACAGAGATACCACAGATGTACAATGAGGTCAAAGCTGACATGATAAAAAAATTGGCACAGGGTTCTTCTTGGTTGGCTGCCACCACTGACATTTGGACCAGTAGTGGAGGTGGGGGTGAACCATACCTCAGCTTCACCGTACACTTTGTGTCACACAAATGGAAACTAGAGTCCATCTGCCTAGAAACTGTGCTCTTCCCAGATGACCACAACGCTGAAAACATCACTGAGATGATGGAGAACATCCTTGAAGAGTGGAACATCAAGAAAGAGCAGCTGGTGTGCATCACATCAGATAATGCCACTAACATGCAGAAGGCCTTAAAGGATTTCAGCGACCTCTGGCTTGGGTGCTTTGGCCATAATTTAAACTTGACTGTCACAAAAGTCCTGAAGATTCGACGTGTCGATGAAGCTGTCAGAGCCTGCCGCCACACTATCCAGGGGTTCTCAAGGGGCTGGAAGAGGAAGAGAGAGTTCCAGTCTAAGCAAGCATGTCTGGGGCTCCCTAAAAAGGCATTGATCCATGATGTGGTTACACGGTGGGGATCAACATATGAGATGTTGGAACGGTTCCTCAGCCAACAACAAGCAGTCAGCGCAGCACTGGCTGGAGAAAGAGGGGCATGGCACCTGATGCCAAAAGACTCTCATATCACTGTGATGGAGCAAGTGTGTGCTCTCCTTGGCCCACTTCACCAGTTTACGGATGCGCTCTCCTCAGAGACAAGGGTTACACTCTCAGCTATCAAGCCATGCTTGGAGCACATCAGATGCCAGATCCTGGAGCCATGTGAGGGAGACCAACCACTGGTGAGAGAGATTAAGAGTTTGATGAGGAGTGACCTTGACTCAAGGTATTCAGAGGAAGCAGAGAGAGTGATGGAAATAGCATGTTTCCTAGACCCTCGCTTCAAAGGAGAGTTCTCTGAAGATCTTCACAACACAATCAACATCTGTGTACAGGAGGCCCTAAAAATGAAAACATCAGTTGGAGTCTGAATGCCATAGCCCACTGCCAGCACCGCAACTGCATGCTCATCCTCCAGCACAATGAGCACACCCAGAGAGCCCCTTAAAACACATAAGCCCGGCAGCCTGGCTGGTTTGCTAAAGACAATCACTGCAACAAGGCAGCAGCAGCGAGCCAAAGAAGCCACCAGTGCCACCAGTCCAGAAGAACAGGTGAGATGAAATTATGAATCTTAAAATGTAGGAGGAAAAAAGATAATTTGTTCAACTGAATATATGATAAACCAAAGTACTTTTTTTTTTTTCCTTTTTCAAATTATTTTTCTGTATGCGTCTTTTATGTTGTCATGGCAGGTGAGGGTAGAGTTGAACGTCTACATGTGTCTTCCAATACTTCCTGCCGTTGAGGAACTTGAGGATGAGGAGGGGGATCCATCAGTGAAACGGCCACGGTTGGAGCGGGATCCATTGCAGTGGTGGAAAGAACATTCAGGTGAAATGCCCCATCTCTCCAATGTTGCACGCCGGTTTCTTTGCATACCTGCAACTAGTGTGCCTTCGGAACGTGTCTTTAGTGCCAGTGGACACATTGTCACACCTCTGCGAAAAAAACTAAAGCCAGAAAAAGTGAACATGCTGACTTTTTTGCACCTTAATCTACCTTGAAAAGGGCTATTGTTCCACATCTCACTCCCTAGGCCACACAAGGCTCTCAGCCAATGTCATTTTTGTTTTGTTTGTTTTTATATAAGTTCAGCCAGTGTTTAATTGGCAGTTGGCACTATTGCTACTGTAGGCACTTTATTTTTGTTCAGTAATGGCTACAGCCAGACAGGCAGTATTGTTCTTTTGTTGTGTCTTGCATTATTTATATTGTATTTATTTATTTTCAGTCACTGTGGCAGTTTACAGGGGTTTTGCCATTGTTCTTAAGGCCTGTCAAAGAATAAATATTGTTTAACAGAGAAGTGATTTCGCAGTTTTTTTTGCCATTTTTAATAATGTTAAAAGCAATGTGCTAATATCGTGATAATATCGTGAATCGTGATATTTTGGGCCACCAATATTGTGATATCAAATTTTCATATCGGCACATGCCTAGTTTGGACCATTCTTAGCCTGAGGACAAACCCCCCTGAGGAGGAGCTGAAGCAGGACAAAAACCACAGCTGTACAGGTACAGAGTTAGCATTAGCTGTAACACCAGATACAGGAGCTCCAACTACCCCAGTTTGGGTATCAGATCATCCACAGCCTGGAAGAGGAGAGCGACCTGCTTTGCTCTGTGTGAGATTTCTCAAGACATCACTAGACGTTTGTGAGGAACACTGAGCTACAGACCTATTACCAAACCATAAAAGGAGCAGAGCTGGAGGAGTCTCTGCACAGCTGTGTCCTGTGGAGGTCAGGTGTGTCCCAGATAACAGGAGGAAATTGTTAATGCAGACACTCTGTAATATCACAGCCCCTTAAACTAAGGATCCACCAATATGTATTTTTTATTAGAAATCTAGGAAACCAATAACCGATATTTAGACTGATTATATTGATTTGCAGTAAAGATGTATATGTTGGTGTCAAAATTTTAGATTACAGACGGAGGATTAGACCACTGCTTCTAAATTACTTTCTGTTACGCCTTTCTGTTGTGCTGTCAGCAGTGGCAGGCTGTGCACTCGCATCTTTTCCACATAATCACTCGGGAAGTACTTCTTCAAATGATTAAACAGTTTTATTGTGCCTTGCACATCAGCTTAATTGCTCGACCTCACTTCAGAGGTACCCGAACCACCACCACACAACCAACATTGAATAACTTTCTTCTCAACAATGGCATCTTTGGAGGATTACTCAAAGTCATGGCTGACATCTATTTTGCTGCCCTCAGCTCTGCGTTTAGCTCTACGTTTGGTCATTTACTTCCCCTGTAAACTTCTCCGGCAACTTACAGAAACGGAGCAGGAAAGGTTTGACTCTGATTGGCTATTGTCACGCACATTTCTACTATATTTGATCGAGTAAATGTGCTCACAGCTGATCACCATGATTGAACTAAAATTTATCACCATCATTCATCACCATCATTTATCACGATCATATAATCACCCAGTACTATATGTAGGCCTTACTCCAGATTGAATATTCACAGAATTTAAGGATGTGCAATCACTACATTAACTGGTTATTTGAATGAAAGTGTCTTATAGTGATATGTTCAAATTTTCAAAATAAATAATTCATTTGATCACTAAAATAAATCCTCTGGTCAGCCTTGGCAGCAACAGGATGGGAAGGGGACGCGGAGACATGTCCAGGTCCGACATTAGTGACGTTTGCACACCGCTGCACTGGTCTACCAAATTACCACTTGACCAGCTGCGCTCCACATCATGGGCTAAAAGCTGACCAGGTTTGAATCAGCGAGCTCTCAGGGCACTTTGTGCACCATCAGTGGGCATAAAAATGTCACTGCGCCAGCAGATTCTGTTGGCATGTCACACACGGCCTCCCTGGGCGCGCCCCACTATTTGAGAAGAACTGGATTCGACTAAACACGGTACACTGCTTAGTTTGTGCACTGTGAAAATCTGTTATAAAGAGACCTTAAACTGTTGTATAATATGATGCAAATCTTAGTTGAAAATGTTCCAACATTTGTTTATTGTCTTAACAAAAACAACAAAAAGTGCAGGGATCTTATGGCAGTATTTATAAACTCTAACAGTAACTAACTAAAAGCTTGAGTGTTGAGTAGCCAATCAGTGGGGAGTGTAGGCGGGACATTGTTACACAGCCAAGAGTGGTGACTTCAGGCTGAGAGAAGCGGCTGTGTAAGAGCCGACAGAGTGCGTTTTAAAAAAAATATATATATTTTATCAGCTATTGGTGGAAAAAAATGGCTGATGCAGATTATTATAATAATGTTGAATATCAGCTGATATTCTTGGTCAATTCTTACTTTAAACCTATGACCATAATACAGAGCACCAGATAATCAGACAGTATGATCTGGTACAGGGCACTCTCATTGTAGCCTGGCTAATCCATGCCACCCGGACTTCAGTAAACTAATACAGCTATGCTGTTCTATAAACATGTAGGACATTGTCACTAAACAACAATCACAACACTGAAACTTCTGAGAGCTGAGTGGAGGTGTTTAGGCCTCTATAGCGCTGTACATCCACTTTGTCCACTGCTGTTGCACACATCATCGACAACAAATCTGCAGGCTTACCTGTTGAATGTCCATGCAGCAGCAGCAGTGATGATAGGTGCAACAGTAGATATTAAACCCTGTGTGACCTCTTTTTTTTTACAACACACCCCTCACCAGAGGCTTAAAAAACATCATCAGACGAACACAACACTTGCAGGTCATGCTAAATATCCATTAAAAGTTTATTTTTAAGATCTGACAGCCCTTCTCCAGGGGGTGCTCTGGGTGTTTGGCTTCACTTTTAGGAGACCTGGCGTGCCTACTTTACACAACAAAGAGTGGTCAGGGAAATTAAAGTCTAAAACAGGAGACAATGAGCTGGTCCATGCAAACAGCCTATCATTGGCTTTTGAAGTTATTTCAGGCGAGTCATGATCAGCAAGGAAGTTATTTTCAACTGGTGCATAAAACTAGCATCTGCACTGCAGAGCAACAAAACTTTCTTATTCAAGCAGCCAGAGACAGAGCACAAAGTGCTTCATGAATCGATAAATGAACCCTATTCAGTCAGTCATACACCCATAACAGTGACTCCATACAGCTCTGTGCCTAATAATCCATACACTCAGAAATATCACCAACACACCCCACCTCTGTGTCCACAGGCATTAGCCTGTCAACACTGAGGAAAAGGTTGAACACACTGGACTTAAGTCATGTTCTGTAGCACAGGTAGGTCCTGGAGAACTTGACCTCCACCAGTGAGTTCTGACCAATCACAGCTACAGAAATTTTCCCCCAGAAGAAGTGTATATAGGGAGGACACCTCTGCCTTATTTCACCACAAGATTGTTCAACTTCACAGAAATACAGCACACTAAAGTTAAAACTGAGTTCTGTTGTCTTTATTTGGGTCAAATATCACAATTCCTGTACAAGAAACAAAACCAGAACACAGTGCAGAACACCGATAAAAGACAGATTGTATAATCTATTATAAAGTCCATATTTCACTGAAAACTGTTAAAAGACAACATCACAGACACAGAATCACTTCTTCTGCTCTGGTGTTTCTGGATCCTGTTTCTATCTTGTTTCCTCTTTGGTTGAGTTTCAGTCAATGTTTTTTGAAGTGGGCCAATGCAGTGATTTCCACTCCAGAGTCGTGTCTGTTTTTAATGCAGTGCTGCATGAAGACCTGGAGATTAGAACCATTCAGTCTTGGTTTTGGTCCTTGTCCTTTTAGTACAGAGATTTCTTCAGATTCTCTCAATCTTTTAATGATATTATGTTGATCTAAAACAGGAGTTCTCAACCTTTTGCGAGCTGGGCCCCCCCAAAGGTGGTCCAATGCAGTTGAGCCCCCCCACCCCACACACACACACACACACACTCACAGAACCCCCACCCCCCAGGTGATGTTAAGGAGAGACCTGAGTCTGTTTTGCCTTGCAAAGATCCTCAATTCTTGGTGAAATAAAACACAGCTACCATCCGGGAGAGAGGCTAAAACCTCCAGTAACATACCGAGGATCCTTACTCACACATGCATGCACACACGCAGCAGCAGCGATCAGATGTAAACATTTGTGTAATAAACTAAGTGTAATAAACTTCATCACCAGTCTTCATAATTAACACACCTGTCTGACCACTGCTCTGGTGTTTCTGGATCCTGTTTCTATCTAGTTTCCTCTTTGGTTCGGTTTCAGTCAATGTTTTTTGAAGTGGGCCAATGCAGTGATTTCCACTCCAGAGTCATGTCTGTTTTCAATGCAGTGCTGCATGAAGGCCTGGAGATTAGAACCATTCAGTCTTGGTTTTGGTCCTTGTCCTTTTAGTACAGAGATTTCTTCAGATTCTGTCAATCTTTTAATGATATTATGTACTGTGGATGATGAAATACACTCATTGTTTTAGTTTGATTTGGTTGTTCATCTATATCAACTTTTTACCTGTTTGGTTTCCTCTTTAACAACTTGTACCTGTATGGTTGTTCCTTTTACAACTTTTCACATGTTTAGTTGTTCCTCAAAAACCTTTTCACCTGTTTGGTTGTTCCTCTAATAATTTTTACCTGTTTGTATTTACTGTAACACCTCTTAACACACGTTTCTGACATCATATTTTAAATCTGCACATATATTACTAAATATTGTCTCCTGAATAATTTGAAAGTTTCTGTCTTTAATATTTTACATAGTGCCCCATCTTCCCTGAAGTAGTTGTAGTATTAGTCACAATGTGTTTCCCTTCAAGTTAAGTTAAGGTAAGATAAGATAAGCAATTGCCTTTTACAGTTCATCCCGTCCAAACAGGAGAACTGTCTGGTCCCCACAGACTGGCGCCCCTTCAGATAACTATCAGTAGAATATTCAGAGCATTGTCTGTAGAACAGTCAGGGTATTGACTACAGAATATTTAGAATATTGTCTGTAAAATATTCAAAATATTGTCAGTGGAATATTCTGAGTATTGACTAAAGAACATTCAGGGTATTGACTGTAAAAGATGTGTTGTCTGTAGAATATGCAGAGTATTTTCTGTAAATTATTCAGAGTATTGTCTGTAGAATATTTAGAGAATTGTCTGTCAAATATTCAGTAGTATTATCTGTAATCGTTAGTGGGGGCCTTCTGAAGTGGACTTGCAGAGTCATTTCCTGAGGGTGAACCTGGCGACTCTGAGACGGCGGCTCCATGTCTGTACATGTGTTAATTCAAACCCCTAAAGACTCTATAACGCTGAATAATGACACTTATGTTCGTCAATTTAGATCTGATTTTAAACTCGAGAGATCAAATCCTGATCCCGGACTCTGGACTCACCTTCAGCCACCAGCTCCTCCACGGTCACCTGGTACCTGCCCACCGCGAACACTTTGCCTAGGTAGCTGCTGACTCCAGAACTGGAGCCGGATCCGGACGCCCCTCCGAGTGCTCCGCTCTCGGATTTAGGCATCCTGGAGAACTTCTTCATACTGGAGCTGTTGTGGATCCACGAACAGTCTTTGAGTGGAGGATTACAGCTTATTCCGGATTTACTCGGTCAGGCTCCTATCTGCTTACTTGGAGCCTCCTCTCCACCTGCATGCTCCTCGGGCTCCTCTGCGGGTCTGAGCACCGTGTGCTGGTGCCTCATGAACAGACAGTAAACTCGGTTCCGGGCTCAGACAGGACCTACTGCATTCTCTGTTAGCCGGGTTAGCTCAGCTGAGACATCCCTGCTAACATGCGTGGACCCAGCCAGGACGATCCGCCGACAGACAGAGGAGGGCAGGGGGAAGAACTAACATGCAGCGAACTAACAGAATCTCTAGAAGGTCTGAGAAAAAAGACACCCACCTCAGCTAACCTCCAGGAGAAGCCCCGGCGCTGCTAGCATCACACCCCACGGTGAGTTCGCCCTGCTTAGCTAGTTAGCTGCGGAGGTTGGCGGCTAATGCTAGCAGACACAGCGGGCTGACACGCTCTGAGCCCGTCCCTCTCACACGTTATCGTCCCTTTGTCACCTGAAACCCTCAGGTAAAGCCCGCCTGATTCACTTGCTCTCGGCCCCTCGTGATTTCCACCAAGTTTCGGTGACGGTTAACTTCTCGTGACTCCGTAACGGCTGTGGGTGGTATGTTATTTACCCAATGAGAATGACAACCTAACCCGAACAGGCCCCGCCCACTCCCTTTGTTATGATTGGTGTTAAGGGAGAAGATATGGAGGCCCGACAGAGCCACTTATGTAGCAAGAAAATATTGAATGAAAATAATAAATAAATGAAAATAATCATTGTCCAATAAAAAACATCTTGAGTTTTTAACCTTTTTATACATGACTTACTTAATCATAAAGGTGTTTGTTTTTATTTTTAGAACAAGAAAAAATGTTTCAAAAAATTTCTGGAGGAGTTATGTGTCTGTAGCTACTGGACACCACACATCAACACAATAACGAGTAATAAAATATCAACTAATATTGGTTCATGTCATGCTATTATGACATGAATTTGTCAGTAATTTACATAGCTTACATAAACATGGAAACATTGAATAACAATAAAGACGCAAAAGTAGATTTAAAAAAAACCATTGTCTATTTTGAAACCCTTTGTTTTATAAAACTGAGACTGAAGCACAAAACTTGCAACTCTCCAGCAAAAAAATCTGAAAAATGGACGTTTGCTTTGTTTTTACTGAGAGCTCTGTCAGTGAGTGACCGGTAAGTTATCCACTGAGGGGTTTAAACAGCCATGTGCTCCAGCAGTCAGATATTTTCTTAAACATTTATAGTTTTGGTTCTGACCCTCAGCCATATTTGATACAGACACACTGAAGGAATTTGTGTGTTTGGACTCACACAGATTTAGGTAATTCTGGATTCCCTTTATTCTCCCTCAACACTGAAATTCAAATTTATTAACTCATCATTCAAAGATGTATCCCACCTCCTGTATTTATTTGATCTGTTATTTCTTACACAGTATCTTAATGTAATGACAGAGTAAGCTCAAACTGATTAAAATTTTTAAGAAAGCCTTTGAAAATATATTTAAACATCTGTGACTGCAGTTTGGATAATAACAATGTTTTTTAAAGCGTAGGTTTGTATTTTGTGTCAGCAATGTGCCTCCATATAGCCTACTGAGCTGTGGTCTGAGAATCAGTCTAAGGAGAGGACAGAAGGAGATATCAGGCAGTCCAAGGAAAGGAGAAAAGGAGAGACCAGACAGACTGAGGAGAGAAATGAGAGATGGAGAGATCAGACAGACTGAGAAAAGGAGAGAAGGAGAGACCTGACAGACTGAGAGGAGAGATGGAGAGATCAGACAGTTAGAGGGGAGGAAAGGGGAAAAAGAGAGATCAGACAATATAAGGAAAGTAAAGGAGAGAAGGAGAGATCAGACAGTCTGAGGAAGGAGAGAAGGAGAGACCAGACGGCCTAAGGAAAGGAGAAAAGAAGAAAACAGATACATTGAGGAAAGGAGAGAAGGAGGGATCAGGTAGACTGGGGAAGGACTCTATGATTTGCATTATTCATAAAAACTTAATCCTAGATCAGATAGACAGCTCTTAATCTCTTTATAGTTTAATCAAACTGGTCCGAGGTCCTTCATTTTACAGGGACCAGGTCTGGAACAAACAGTGATTTATCATCAACCAATGAGGAAGTGCTGAGACAGATGCTAGATGAACTAGAAAAGCACTCGGAGAGCACAGACCTCCACCAAGCAGCTCATGTCCCCCCTTATATTGTGATTCACACCAAAACTTTTACTGTTACGTGTATTTTATTAACTTGTTTGTGTTTAAACTGGTATGTTCACTGTTCATAATGTTCCTAAAACAACAAAGCTCATTTAAGATACATAAATGCATGATTTATTATGCAATATTTGTAAGCGTTCACTTCCTTGTATCTTCATTGCTTATCTTTCAGCATTGAAAATTCCAACGACACCCTTATTTTTGTGTGTTCTGGATCACAGTATCCGGAATTTTTTCTGGATCAGGATCAACTTTTGATACCTTATAAAACTCATTGAGATCCTTTTGTGTAATTTTTTACTAAAGACTCTGGCCATTTTTACCTCCGCTAAGGAGGTTATGTTTTTGGTAGCGTTGGTTTGTTTGTCTGTTAGCAACTTTACGGAGAAAGTAACAGACGGATTGACCTGAAATTTTCACCAGAGCTCAGCCCCAGGAGGATCCCATTAAATTTTGGTGGTGATCCGGACAAAATTCTGGATACTGTGATCCAGAACACACAAAAATAAGGGTGTCGTTGAATACTCACTGCTGAAAGATAAGCATTGGGCAGCACAGTGGTGTAGTGGTTAGCACTGTTGCCTCACAACCAGAAGGTCCTGGGTTCTGGGTTCAGGGCATTTTTCGTTTAAGGGGGGACATGAAAAAGTGGAAAAGACATATTTCTCATATATTCTTTTTTAAGTCTTTCTACTTGTTATTAAAAGTTGTTGTTAAAATTAGGGCCATGAAGCATTTAAAGGAACTGTGCTTCAGTATAGGTTTCACAAACAAGGAGATACTTCATCCTCTGGCACATCAGCATCACATCGTCACAAGTATAAAGAATATATGATAAATATGTCTTTTCCACAGGGAAAAAAAACTGGTGGACTTGAAGGAAATCGCTGCTTTTGTGGAGGCAGAAATGGATATGCAGAGGATATATCTGTCAATGCAGCCGTAAATATCCGTGAATGACATTGAGCTTCAGTGTATGATATGAATCCATATGCCATAATAAGGTGTTGGTGTCTCTGCAGGTGTAGGCTACCGCTGGTGTCAGAGACGTGGTGCTCGTCGGAGCTCGACTCCCTGTGGATCACAAATGTTGATCATCAGTTTGATTGTTTCTTCAGAAACCACAAAAACTCTCTGAATGACCCACTGATACATCCACCGATAACCCTGCAGATGACCAGCTTCAGTCATTTCCCCCTCCACAAAAGCAGCTTTATGTCCTTATTTACTTTATGACTTTATTCTCCTAAATTTACAACTTTAATCTCTAAATCTTAAAAGAAAAAAAACTCAATGTTGTCCTAATACTCTGCTGTAGTTTTGTCAGCTTTCTTATTTCTAATGTTTTTGATTGCTGAAGCAGAGCGGATCAGTTGTCTCTAAATCTATAATGTTAGGTTTGCAGATTTTAGTGAGTTCAGAGATCATGTGCTCATACAGCCTGAGCTGACTGTCTGCTGTTTTTGGATTTCTTGCATTTTTTTTGAAGACATGCTGTGTCTCCAAGCGAGTCCAGCCTCTCACCCGAAATGCGCAGCTGTGCAGCGGCACGCAAAGAATTCTGGGATACCAACGGCACGAAAGCTAGATAAATGCACGCTTGAAAAATGCTAAGCGCTCTTAGCATTTCGTGCCAAATGGGACACTGTTCGCGCCGCGTGATGACATCATGCACGCTTCAAATGCGCCGTTATGTGCCGTTCGACGGTGCGGTCTCTGAAATGGGACACATGCTGCGTCCAAATTGCCAAGTAGTAGTCGAAGTAGTATGCAGCATGTCCGAATTGGCCACCGGAGCAAGTAGCATGCTACTTCAGATACTACTTCAGATACCAGACACACCCACATTGTAGGATGGTCGCGGTGCATCCTACGGGCATGCTACTGACCCAAAATGCAACGCGGGCTTCTTCTTCGTCCTCTTAAAAGTTGTAGAAGCGCATGTGATGCTAGCGCCACCAGCTGCTGCCTATTTAGATGCGTCGCGAACGCCGGCTGGCCACAGCAGCGTGCACCATGGCGGAGCAGCAGCAGCAGCAGGCAGGACCGCAGCAGTACAGATGTAATTTTCATGTAACTTCGCACACTGTCCTAAAAAATGTGTGGGTGTATCTCTTTGTCATGTCATGGTGACATATTTGCCCAAGTAATCATTGTAGCTGCGTCCGAATTGCCAAGTAGTAGTCGAAGTAGTAGTCGAAGTAGGATCTAGCATGTCCGAATTGGCCACCGGAGCGAGTAGCATGCTACTTCAGATACTACTTCAGATACTAGACACGCCCACATTGTAGGTTGGTCTCGGTGCATCCTACGGGCATGCTACTGACCCAAAATGCACCACGGGCTTCTTCTTCGTCCTCTTAAAAGTTGTAGAAGCGCATGTGATGCTAGCGCCACCAGCTGCTCTGCCTATTTAAATGTGTCGCGAACGCCGGCTGGCCACAGCAGCGCGCACCATGTCGGAGCAGCAGCAGCAGCAGGCGGGACCGCAGCAGTAAAGATGTAAGTTTCATGTAACTTCACACACTGTCCTAATAAATGTGCGGTTGTATCTCTTTGTCATGTCATGGTGTCATATTTGCCCAAGTAATCATTTTTTGAGCAAATATGTGGCGACATCATGGAAGTAAAGCTCACTTATTCCATCATTAAACTGCACAGCTGCAGCACTACAGCCAGGCCAGCAGATGAGGGGCTTCAGTTACCACTGTCTGCACGGGCGCAGTACCTACTCTCTGCCTGCGGGGGTCGTCTTTTACCACCACTCGTCTAGTGTGTCCGAATTGGGCCAACGTGTTTAGTATGTAGGAGTAGGATCTAGCAGTAGTATGTAGCAGTAGCATGTAGTATCCGAGCGGGCAATTCGGACGCAGCTTTTATGAGCAAATATGTGGCGACATCATGGAGGTAGAGCTCACTTATTCCATCGTTAAACTGCACAGCTGCAGTAATCAGGCAGATCTCATTGAACAAACGATCACCACGTGAGTGAATGAAGGCTAAAAGTCATGGAAAAGCTACTTTGTGAATTTCTAAAGCAGTGCAGGAATATAATACAGCAGCATCCATCACTTGCACAATTACCATTCAAAGTCTAAAACGGGCACAGTACCTACTCTCTGCCTGCGGGGGTCGTCTTTTACCACCGCTCGTCTAGTGTGTCCGAATTGGGCCAACGTGTTTAGTATGTAGGAGTAGGATCTAGTAGTAGTATGTAGCAGTAGCATGTAGTATGCGAGCGGGCAATTCGGACACAGCAACAGCCTCAGGCTGTGTCCGAAATGGCATACTACTCCTACTAACCCCGCCTCTGAATTGAGTAGGCAGTGCGTTCACACTGTACATTATGCGAATTTTGTGTATGCGAGAAATGCCCGGATGTATACTCAATCGGCTCCAATTTCTGAGGCTGTGTCCGAAATGGCATACTGCCTACTATGTACTTACCTACTCAAGCAGTAGCTACTGCCTACTGACTACTCAAAGATGATTTGAGTATGCCGCGGCTGCCCGAGCGTTTACACACATACATACTAAATACCCCAGAATGCATTTTTGTGCCGGCCGGAAGCAGCGCTGGGAAAATTTAAATAGTCCTACCGCACGCTTCAAAAACGACTGCATACCGGACAGACTGTATAAATTCAATCAGAGAAAGTAAGTGTTTACATCACGATTATGAGCCCAGTTGTTTGAAAAGCTGCTGTTTGTAAATTTGCCTCAGCGTTTTCGGAGACCGAAACGTCCGCTTGGTGGGTGTTTGCGTCTACATGCCGTAAATACTGGGCAGCAGCAGCTCCCCCTTCACGTTTCCAAATTATTGCGAAGTGTTTTCATAATCAACAGCGACGCGACTCAAACTAAGCGGCAGTGGATTCATAAAAATTACACAAACATCTGTGTATCCATGGTGATAACGCTATACATCACCTGCTGGGCGTATGATGAGCAGCATAGGGCTGCAAAATGACCAACACGCAACATAATTATGACCTTGTTCGGTTATTCCTTGGCAAATACATAATTTCCCAACTACATTCTTCTCATGTACAATGATAATTTCAGAAACCATCGGGTCGTTCTGCCTGGTGTAGGCTGACAACCAAGCCATGCAAGGAGACGAAGGCATCTTTTCTTCAGGGCAGCTATATACTTCCTGATGGATTTTCAACCACAAGTAAGAATTATTAAAGCTCACAGATACATTGTCAACTGGAAACTCCCCCGTTTGTATATTTTGAACCATGTGCTCTCTACCAATAATAATTCTTATTAATCAGAGGTCTGTGCTTAATATGAGTGACCACTTTGATGATGCATTTAGAGATGAGAAGATGCTCAAACTTGTTGTAATAAATACATCTTTAATAGACACTTAAATAAATAAAGTCAATTCATATGAATAGTTAAAAACATTACCTACAATCTTAATTTAAAATACAAATAAATCTGGTAAAAAGATAAAAAAAATATTATTGCAATCACATGCCACCAATGTTTTTCAGCTTCGGGAAAGAGGGCCATATTGCCAAATTAACCATCATGTCCCTCTGGTACGCCTGTACTTTGAGGGGGGTGACCTGCGTAAGGACTTCAGGCTGACCAGGCCCTCCCTGGAGCACCTCATCCACCTTCTCCAAGGGGACCATTATCATGGATGGGGGAAGGCACTTGAGGTGCTTGTTTTTCTTTACTGGCTGGCCTGTGGCACATCATATCGGGTCGTTTCAGGGGCCTTCAACATCCCTCATTCAACGTGCCACGATATGGTCCACCGGGTCAGCAGCGACATCCAGCAAGTTTTCCAGAGATTCATCCGTTTGCCCAACAGGGCTGAGTTGGAGGAAATTGGGGCTGGGTTCCAGCAGTTGGCTGGTCACCCAGCTTTCTGCAAAGTGGCAGGAAGTATCGACGGATGTCATGTCCGCATTGTGCCCCCTTGACAGTTTGGAGCAGACTTTTTTAACAGAAAACTGTTCCACTCTGTCCAGTTTCAGGCCATTGTGGACCACAAAGGACGCTTCCTAGACGTGCATGTCGGTTTCCCTGGCTCTGTGCATAATTCGCGGGTCCTCAGGTGCAGCCCTGTGTACGTGCACCAGCTATACCCTCCTCCAGGATGGTGCCTATTAGGGGATAGGGGTTATCCCTGCATTTCACAACCACTCACCCTTATCACCCCATTCAGGGAGCCTTTGCGGAACCCCACCGAGGAGAGGTTCAATGCCAGGCATTTTCGGGCCAGGAGTGTGGTGGAGAGGGCATTTGGAGTCCTGAAAACCAGGTGGCGCTCCATATTTCTCAAGGCCCTGGAGGTGAAGGTTGACTTCGTTTCTGAGGTCATTGTGGACTGCCTTTTCCTCCACAACCTCTGCCTCGGGCACGGGGACATTTTGGAGCCAGAGGACGGTGAAGAGGTTGATGGGGATGATAACTGTCTGGCGGCAGCTCATGACCTGGCCCAACAGAGTGGTGATGCCTTCAGGGATCGGATGGCAGCAGCAATGTCAGTTCCAGAGGAGCAGATCCCTGCACTGAGGGAGCATGATTATTTATGAGCGTTATAATAATAGTCATTGTGAATAGTTAATGTTATTGTTAGTTATATTGTAGTTGTAAATAGTTAGTATTATAGTATATAGTTAGTATAAGGATGGTTTACAGCGCAATCTTTGAAGACTATAAGTCTTGATGATTCTGTAAAGGTTTTTGTTACTTCCTATTATTGGTTCTTTATGAGGATTTATTCTTGATTTTTTGAAAAGGAGGATATGTTAGTTTTATGATTTGTTCTATAATTTTATGAAATTAGTATCTTATTTTTTATTTTTTGTATACGTAAAAATTGTTGGGTAGCCTAATATGTGCATAAGCTTTTGCTTCGGCCTGTGCCTTTTCAGTCACTTTCTTCATGATATTGTTTGTAAATGTAAATATTAAGTTGTATTGTGTCTGTGACTGAATAAAATCTTCACTCACTCTTCTTCTTCTTCTATTATACTTATTTTATTGTAGTTATCATACTATTTATAGTTATACTAATATTATACTAATTATACTATTATATTTATACTTTGTTAGTATTATACTTATGGTACTAATGGTTAGTATTATACTTACCTATCTATAGTAAGAAAGTGGTCTCTTGCATGTGAAAAGATGGATGTGGAGATATTTTTGCACAAAAGAAGCATGTTTACACTAATCCTAGGTATGTGGGTGATTACATAACTGCTTTCAAATAAATACTATGCCATTCCTGCCTCTATTCCTTTATGTACCGTGCAAATATGTTAAGATTAGTCATGGAACAAGAACAATCTTTTAATTTTATAACGATAACAAAACCATGAAGCAACAAACTAAAACTTTACAAAGAATAGGTGACCAAGATAATACAATAATTTGTGAACTTAAAACTTGGTCTGTAAAATAAACATAAATATCAAATGAACACATTATTTTGAATTAAAAAGTCTTTCAATTAACTCCATCCACCTCTCTTCTCTCACTCTACTCTCCCTTTCTCTTTCCTCTCTCTCTCTCCTTTCTTCCATTGCTCTTCTGTCCATCCACTCTCTCCACTCACGCTCTCTTCTATCTGTATTCCTTCCTTTCCTCTTCTCTCTACTCTCTCTCTCTCCTTACCCATCTTTCTTCCATCTCTCTCTTTTCCTGCCTCTCCCTCTCCTCTGCCCGACGTTCCCGCTCCTCTGCCTGCCAAATCTTTTCATCCTCCCTCTCCTCAAACTCTTTTACCCACTCCTCGAACCACTCTCTGCTCCGTGAGTCGCTTGTTCTCCTCACTCTCACAGGAGGAGACTCAGAAGGGGGATTTGGAGGAGAGGCCACTGCTGCTGGTGTAATGGATGAGGTGATGAGGTTGGGCGGTGATATGGCGGGACGGTCCCTCATCACCTCATCCATGATATTAAACCATTTCCAGCTTGCAGCAGTGGCCTCTCCTCCCTCTGTGCTGACCCCCGTTGGTGGTGCCTTGAGAACCTGGCAAATGACACACACACAAAGATAATCTGATAACATAGGTCCCTCTCACACTGACTGTTTCAACTCTGACATAGTCAGATTATATAGTAAAATTTAAAAACATAAGCATTCACTGTATTGATGCGAAACATAAATACTGAAGTGTTTGTCACACCTCCACCTACCTTATACTTCTGCTTTAGGTTTTCCCATTTTTTGGGGGGAAAACTTGGGTCCACTTGGCCCTCCAGCCCATGCTCCTTGATGAAAGCCCTAAACAAGGATGACAAACAAGGGGCAATCAAAAGGGCATATGAACGTGGCAAGTGCCTACAAGCCACTCATATTATTCATATTATTTCTGCATTAGGCAGTAGCTTTTTCCCCATCTTGTAATAAACCCATAGCAACTCTCGTATTATGTTCTGTCGAGTGGTGGGGAGCGTTTGCGGCTCGTAGAATGCTGCTCTGATAACAATAAATCTAAAGGCCGACCTGGCCAACGTTTGTGTTCCAGTCGGCTCCAGTTGAAGCGTGTATTTACAATAAATAAATCCACGGCGCAACGGCGCATGAACAAAAATGTCTTACTCAAAACCCTTTAGGGCGGCGTTCCTTCTTCCCGTGAACAGGGCTTCGTTCCGTCCCCGCCACCAGATCAGCCGCTCAGTATCCTCATCTGTCCCTGAAGGAAAACATAGCAGTATTTATAATGCGACATCACGGGTCCACATTACTGTTTAGTTGCGGCTACGGCATAAGCTAACGTGCTAACCAAATGGCAGGCTGACTGGTCGTCGAGCAGCGCATAAACTCAAACGTCAATACAACTATTATCTGCGCGGCTAAGTGCCACAATATAAAATTAGATAACTTACATTTATGAGCGCTTTTTTGCTCGTGCTTGACGCTGCTGCCGGCTGTCTCCATGTTGACTTTCGTTTTTTCGCGGCAGAAGTCCGCAATGCATTGTGGGGCAGAAGCAGTACGTGAAGCAAGCTCCGTTGCACACTCAGAAATCGAAGCCGATTGAGTATACATCCGGGCATTTCTCGCATACACAAAATTTGCATACTGTACAGTGTGAACGCACTGCCTACTTAATTCAGAGGCAGGGTTAGTACGAGTAGTAGGAGTAGTAGGCCAATTCGGACACAGCCTGGGTCTGAGGCAGGCTTATACTGCCACCTGCTGAAAAGTTCATACTGTGAGATTCTGTGTTTTCCAGCATGATGGACAAGGGAGTTTATGAATTTACCCCCATTTTTGGGGTTATATTTTTCTTTCTGTTGCTTTCTGTTGTTGTTTCTGTGTTGTTGTTTTTTTTAATAACATAAAGTTTTAGTTCAAAAACTGAAAAATTTCATTTGTTTTCAGTTTAATTTGTTTTGATATAGTTTATATCCCTTATGCATCAGAACTCAACTAAGGAGCAGCAAAGTCTGGTCTCTCTGAATTTTCTCACCACGGTAGCAGCTACCAAAATTGATATGTCGTCGACCATAGTTATATATATATAAATAAAAGCTAGATGGCTTGCACACGCTGTTGGCCAATGGAGACTGACGTCAGGGCATGGCGGCCATCTTGCGACAGACAGCCCACCCATTCATAACATTACAGTCTACAGGGCATGTAGCATTTAAATAACCATAGATTGCTTAATTTTAAACTGATGTTCAAACGGTTTGGTCTGTAACAAACCTCAGGATTTAAGTTATGTTCCTGCATACTCAAGAATAATTTCAACCACAGAGGTAGGTAGGTAGAGCAATAGCCATCAGTCTACACACACAAAGTAGTTATATCAAATCATTTATATATAAAACAGTCAATCATTCCATATGCGTTATATTGGTAATATTTCTATTATAGGATAACTATAATAACATATATCAACATATATCTGTTGCGCCTTTCTGTATATCCGTTCTGTGATAGAAAACTATATCTAGCATATTGTTGATGTCATGTAAAATTTTTTTATCTTCATATTTTACCTTTTTTACCTTTTACCTGTTGAAACAAAAGAGCATATCTGCCCCTCCCACTGATGAGATATTGCTGGGTCAACTTTTCAACACGTAATTGGTCCCACCCACAGCCAGCCTAAGTCTGTTAGCCAAGTTAGACAGCTGAAAAACACAAGCACATCCACAAAGACTGTCACTTAGACAAAAAAAAAAAATGGCTGTCATACAAGAAATTAAAATCTCGATTGCGGTCTCAGCCTTGACAACTTGTGCAAAGCGATTAATAATTAGCCATTGCACACAAATAGCCGTGAAACAACTGTGCTGCAGGATTAAGTTATTTTTCTCTAAAAAAAGCTGCCATTTCAATATGTCCAAGCACCCCAACTCATAGCTGCGTTATTAAGGTATGTACAAAAACAAAACCATTTGTAAATCTATCAAGATTTCAGGGAGTATTTCTGATCATGCAGATTACTCACCTTCCCTCAGCTACCATAGGACGTACCAGAATGGTATACTGGAGAAAGAAGGCCGCTGTGTAGGGACAGGTGACTCCGCCTCAAGTTATCTAGCCTTTCTTAAAGCTATCTATGTCGTCGACGCCGGTTGAGGAGGGTGCGTCACGTGGAGATGATAACAACTAGTGAGTATCATAAGTGTCCTCCGAGGGTTTTTTTTCTATATTGAAAAGTATCCCGTTAAGTTATGCATTAAAAACTTTACAAAGTATATACCGCAGAGAAGTACTCCCTCTGCATTAAAACGATCCCCGTCAGTGTTATAGCATTAAATTAATATTGCTTTAATGTGTGTAACCATTTACTGATGTTTATAAAATAATCGATTTTGATCACAATGATTATAAAATAAGAGGAACTTTATTTCTCCCCAAGGTTAAGTTGGAGATATATATATACTATAGATAGATAGATAGATAGATAGATAGATAGATAGATAGATAGATAGATATAACCTGTCCCTTTACACATTCTTTTAAAAACAGCCTATTATAAAAGATAAAATGTTGTAATTTTCCTTTTAAAACCAATTTTACTGTCTGTACTGTAAATCAGTGTAAGAATGTGCAGAACAAACAGAAGCAGCAGCTGTGACTTATTCATGAGAGTTTATTAATATTATCACACTGATACAGGAGAACACCTGGTAAAGATCTGAATAAAGAGGGAAAATACAGAGAAACTGGGAGAATGACCCAGCTGTTTCTGAGACTGGGAGGTCTAGCCTTTATTAAGTCATTTGAGTTTGCTTCTCATTCAGAGCTGGTTTACTCTGATTATCTCCAGTTAAGAATATCACCTCAAAGAACAATCACTGTAACATATTTAACTACCTGGGAATAGGTAAAGGTTCTGACTGTTTTCAATATTTGTCTATTTATTCTCAATTTAACTTTGATCAAGACATAGAAAAACAAAAAATATCGAAATAAAACTGATTAACTTCAAAAATTCTGATTTCACATTTCTTCTATCATTTCTTCTTTTTGTTTGTTATCATATCTTTATATATTTTTTATTTTAAACCTTTTTGTCAGTACAGTTTCTCATTTGGAGCTGCTGAGCTCTTACAGCTTTTGCCAGAAAATTATTTCAAGAAGACACTTTAAATGTTGTATTTCTTCAAGGAAAACTATGAATTTAAACACAACAGAGGAGTAAAAGATATTTCTAATGCTGAGTGATGCTTATCTGAAAAACTAACAGTAACAATAAACAAACACAAATTAAACTACACATACAGTTTTTTTCTGTATTTTTGTGTGAACATTAGTTTTAAATAAATGAATTTTACTTAAGGACAATGAATCCTCCAACATTTACACCTGATAAATAAAACCCGGCTTCAGATAAACCAGGAGAATAAAAACTTAATCAAATATTAAATTCCTTCTTCTAAATTATGTTTGGTCAAAGTTCAGGTTAAAAGACACCTTTTGCCTCATAAATATTCAGATTACATGTGATAATAAGAAGACTGAGTGTAAATCTGTATTAAACTGATAAAATGATGTATAGACAGGATCAGGTGCTGCAGTCAGTAGTCGTCATCTCCTCCACAGATCTTCAGCAGAGATTTTGCATAATCTCCTCCACAATCAGACTAAAACACAGACAGATAGACCACAGCTTCAGTAAGTAATTAACGGGTGAGCCACAGGTGAGCTATACACAAGCTGCAGGGAAGCTTTAGGAGAATTACATGCAAGCAGCAGGGGAGTTACATGTGAGCTACAGGTGACCTACATGCAAGCAGAAGAGGAGCTTAAGGTGAGATTCATGCAATCAGCAGAGGAGCTTTAGATGGGATACAGGTGATCTACATGCAAGCGGCAGGAATGTTACAGGTGAGCCACATGCAAGCAGCAGGTGAGCTACAGGTGAGCTACATGCAATCAGCAGAGGAGCTTCAGGTCAGCTTCATGCAGGCAGCAGGGAAGTTACAGGTGAGAGACATGCAAAAGCAGCAGGGAAGCTTTAAGTAAGCTACACACGTCATGTTCTACATGTGAGCTACATGCAAGCTGCAGGTAAGCTATGGGTGAGCTACATGCAATTAGCAGAGGAGCTTCAGGTGAGATTCATGCAGGCAGCAGGAAGTTACGGGTGAGAGACATGCAAAAGCAGCAGGGAACCTTTAGGTGAACTTCACACGTCATGTTCTACAAGTGAGCTACATGCAAGCTGCAGACAAGCTAGAGGTGAGCTACATGAAATCAGCAGAGGAGCTTCATGCAGGCAGCAGGGGAGTTACTGATGAGAGACATGCAAAAGCAGCAGGGGAGCTTTAGGTGAGCTACACACGTCATGTTCTACAGGTGAGCTACATGCAAGCAGCAGGGATGTTACAGATGAGCTACAGGTGAGCTACATGCAATCAGCAGGGATGTTACAGGTGAACAACAGGTGAGCTTTGTGCAAGCAACAGGGGAGCTACAGGTGAGATACAGGTGATCTACATGCAAAAGCGGCAGAGGAGGTTTAGGTGAGCTACACACCAACTGCAGGTGAATCACATGCAAGCAGCAGGGGAGCAACAGGTGAGCTACATGCTGGCTACAGGTAAGCTACAGGTGATCTCCAGGGAGGGTGACCAAATGTCCCGTTTGCCCAGGACATGTCCTATCTTAATGTCCTGTCCTGGTTTTTGGTCATCAAAATACAGTCAACCTTATCTACAAGTGAGCTGGCAGCTATACGCCAGCTACAGGTGAGCAACAGGAGATCTACAGGTGAGCTCCATGCAAGCAGCAAGGGAGCTTCAGGTGAGTAACATGTAAGTATCAGGGGAGATACAGGTGATTTACAGGTAAGCTACAGGTGATCTACAGGTGTATCTGTGTATACTTAAAATCATGATTCAAAAAGACAAACTGATCCACAGGTATCCACATCTGTACGGGTGAGCCTCCGTGTTTTGCCTGATAGCTGTGGTAATTAGACATTAGTCTGAGGGTGAAGAAAGAGTGAGAGAAGACAGGTGAGGGTTAGGCTGGTTACTTTTGTCTCAGGTGAGCTCAGGTTTTAGTTAGTCGTCTCCTCCACAGATGACCTTCAAAGCTTCTCCAAGTTCCCCCGACAGATCAGACTGAAAGACACAACCACAGACCAGGAGAACACACCACCAAGACCAGTTAGGCCAAGACTGACCACTGTCACAGTCTAAGCAGTCAGAACATTCAGGGCTGTGCAGTTTTTGCGCCTGCGAAATCTGTGCAGGACTGATACACAAAGCACACAGATGGTTTAAATGTACCACAAACTGCTCCACAAACAGCATCACTGTGCACCACTGCTGTTAGCATTAACTTACACCAGTCAATATACATTTATTGGTGCAAACATTCCCCTTGCTAAATGACCCCAAAATAATCTTTCAGTACAAACTTCTGCTGACATGACTTTGACTTCAGAGCGCTTATCATTCGAGGGTAAATCAGCCTCAGTCTCAGCACAGAGGGCCTGCACTGTCACGCTCAACTTATTTCTTTATCTCTGAACATGCTGCTTTGTACAGATCTGATCTCTGTCAGGACGAGACCTCGCAGTTTAGCTCTGTGCAAAAGCTTTGTGCTCAGACCTTTAGACTAAGCAGACAACAGGGTCAGTGACATGCATTTCTTGGTGCGATAAACAGCTGCAGTCCATTTTTTGTGAATCCCTCTCAGTGTGCAGACAGTCCAGTTCTCTTAGACTGCTGCACTCCAGCTCAGGGTTAGTGCAGGTTAGTACCTCTTCAGGTCTCCACTAATTTACCAGGATAGATTGATAAGTGTAGCAGAGACAACCACTTTCTCAACCCCAAAGGAATGTAAGGCTTACATCTGATCACCAAAGAAGAGATGGTGTAAACCTAACACCAAATAACATTTTTTCTACAACCTCCTGTCTTTATTCCAGACAACCTTCTCAAAAGGACAAACATTTTATCCTTCCCATGTCAAGGAGACAAAGACAGGATCATTTATTGCAAGACATGAGCAATGGATTATTGACAACGAGAGCAACCTGTTTTTGCGGCAAGTCCTGTAAGAACTTGAGAGGTCTGAAGAGCCACCAGACTAAGATGGGCTGCACAAGGAGGAAGCAAGCAGATCAACGCACAGAGCTAGTGCTCAGCACTGCCCCTGGTGAGGCGGAGGAGGAGCAGGTCCCGGAATCACCCCACAGTGTCCAGAACCTCCAGGCCCTGCATGCTGCACCTAGCAGATCGTCTGAACACTGCCAAGTCTTATAGCCTGCCGCACACAAGGAGACCAAGTGGCGCCAGTTCAATGAGGATGTGGATACCGCCTTAGAAGCATCATCAAGGGGAGGAGTTGATCAGCATCTCCACTTGATGTGCATGCTAATTATCAGTATTGGTGCTGAGAGGTTTGGCATCAAACAACCGAAGGCCAAGATCCTCATCAAGCCAAACCAGCCTGAGGCTGAGATCACCAAACTCAGGAAAGAACTGAAGTTCCTGAAACAGCAGTTTAGGAAGGCGAAAGAAGAGGAGAAACCTGCCCTGACTGAGCTCCGGAACAAATTGAGAAAGAAGGTCCTCTCCCTCCAACGAGCTGAGTGGCACAGGAGAAGGGGCAGAGAGAAGGCTCGCAAGCGGACTGCCTTTATAGCAATAGCATCCATTTGGTTTCACCAAACAGCTTCTGGAGCAAAAGCGCAGCGAAAGTCTTGTTTGCCCAGAAGAGGAAATCAATCAGCACCTCAGCAATGCATACAGCGACAGGAGAAGGGAGGAAGAGCTGCCGCCCTGCAGGGAGCTTAATAGACCACCAGAACCCTCCATCCAGTTTAACGCCAAAGAGCCCACTCTGGCAGAGGTGAGAGGAAACAATCAGAGCTGCACAGGCCAGTGCTGCTCGAGGGCCCAGTGGAGTGCCATACAGAGTGTACAAACACTGCCCAAGTCTCTTGGAGAGGCTGTGGAGACTTATCAGAGCAGTATGGCGGAGGGGGAAGGTACCCAAGCAGAAGAGACATGCTGACGGTGTCTGGATTCCGAACGAGAAGGATGCGAGTGACATCACGCAGTTCCGCACCATCTCCTTACTCAGTGTGGAAGAAAAACCTTTTTCAAGGTTCTTGCTAACAGGCTGACTTTTAGCTCCATTCTCTCCTTTTTCGGCTCTCCCTGTGACTGCTAAAAATCTTGCTTGCTAATTACCCTGACACTATGCGTTCAACGTCATTTGCTTGATGGTTGTATTTACAGGCAAGCAGGTGAACAAACCACTCACTCTCTGCTGCCACCCCATGGTCAGTGGTGAAAAGCAGTAAAGTAAAGCTACCAGAGAGAGACAGCGGGGCAATATCTGCTGTATTGAAGAGGAACGAACTGCGCATGTCAAAGTTATAACGAGAGTCAATGGGGAAAGATTTGTGCACCCCTGGCTGGATATACGTCAACTATTAGAACAGAATAGAATAAAACTTTATTGATTCCCCAAAGGGGAAATTCATATTGTCACAGCAGCAACAGATACCACAGGACACACAAGAGTTTTCATCAAAATAAATAGCTATGACAACAAATAAATAGTTATGGCAGTAAATAAGATAAAAACCTAAAAGTTAAAGAGCTCCACCATGCTAGGACCTGTGTGTGTGTGTGTGCTATATCTCATTCAGGCCTGTTAAACAGTAACTATAACAACACTGTTAATAACTGTAGGCAATGTAGGACATTTCTAAACTGACTTTTTTACTACAAGTTATACTTTCAATACCTCTCTTCAGACTATATTATTCAATTTTCTTTTCTAAAACACAGGATTTACATATAAGTCATTAAAAAAAATGTTTTATTAGAATGACGGGCTGTGTAGAAACATGTTGTGAGAGAGAGGGCCCTAGCGCCCTCTATGGACCAGCCGCCACTGGCACAATCCAAAGAGAATAAGTACAAATAGTCTGATTACAGGTTGGATGGACACTGCACAATGATCTTCTGTCAGTACTCAACACTAACACTAAACAGTCTTTGTCCCAGTAGCCTATCATGTTCAAAAGCCATGATCTCACACTGACAAAATAAATCCTTCAGTCTTAAAGTTCCCTAAGGTCAACAGCTTTCCAAATTGTTTATTAATTTACTGTCGAAATTAATATGTTTGAATTATAACCCTTTACTTGTAGAAATAGTGTAGAAATGTATAGTTTATATTCTAATCATTTGTTTAGCACTGTTAACCATTAGGTAGTTATACTTTCATTTAATAATCTGAATGTTAGTATATAGAATCATTGTTATGAAGTTCATTTACATGTGTTTACCCTTTTGTTATTCAAAGTTTCTATGTCTTACTATCTGTTTCATTTCAGTTATTTTAACATGATCAATGTTCTTTAAAAAGTGATACTCAAAGCATAATGACAATGTTTGTTAATGTGATTCCACAATTCTTTATATATGTGTTTGTATCAAAACATTTATTATGAACCAAGCATTAAATAACATTAATCATAGTGAGTAAGTTTTAGATTTGACTCCTTTACCAGCCATAAGTATAAGTTGGATCAAATAATCCGATATCCTGAAGGGATTCTCTAAAGACGCTGCAGCAGGACACCAGCAACCCCTCCTCTCTTCCCTCACACACACACACACACACACACACACCCCAGAGACACTCACAGTTTGAAGAACATAAAACCACTAAAGTTGGGGTGCCCTCTTTCTCTTATGCTCGTCACCTCTCACTCTCTTGACTTTTCACTTTCCTCTTTCTCTTACACTCTCAGTCTTTTTGTCTTACTCTTACGCTTGGTCTTACCTTTTCCTCATGCCCTTCTACTTTTGTCATTTTTCCTGCCAAGTTTTTCAAGTTTTACGCCACCTGTATATTAATGTTGTTTGATTTTCTTTAACACCATCTTAGTTCAAGTTTTGAAACTTCAACTATTTTTTTGTACACATAGCGTTTCAAGATTAAAGTCTTTAACTTATTTTTCTTTAATTTCACTGTCAATTTTCAAATAGTATTGACTGGCCATCAAGCTTCTTCTTCTTAGTTCTCAGAGTGATTTTTCAAGTCACCTCTGAATGCCACACAGCAGGCCCAAAGGCATCCTCTGTGCCAGAGTTTTGCAGTGAGACCAAAGGAGCATCCACAGGATACTAAAGGCACTGGTTCTGCATTTAGGCCTGCATGCTGTGACCCCTGGCCCATCTCTCAGCTGACTCTGGTCCTCTGCTGAGCCAAAACTCTCAAACTGCCAGTAAGCTAGACCTTCAGTGAACCCTCTCCATCCTCTCCAAGTACCAGCCTCACTTAAGTACAGGGCTGATGCTGTCTCATGCGTTCATAATTCAAATATTCACTTATTTGAGTGATCCCAAATTCATCCACATCCAAATTTATCTGGACACCAAAGTTAATTCAGGTTAATATGTTAGAGCATATTCACTCACTATCATTACCTTTAGTAGTTATAGCCTGACTCATTCATTCATCTATTTTTATTTGTCCTCATTATCTTATCATCATTTATTGTATGTATGTTGTACCATCATTCATTTTTCTAAGTTCAGGTCTGTTAGTGTTCTTTCAGAAGCAGAGTGAGAATTTTGGCTCAAGATATGAGATTGATTCAAGATTGATTTAAGATTGACTTAATGTTTAATTTCTGAATTAAACTTTTGCTTTTCTTTATTTTCCTGCCATTAAAGGTGGGTGGTACCCCTTTTAATAAGTGCATAAATATCTTAATTTAAAATTATGATCAATTATTAATCTTAGGACATTAATTATAAATTTAAATTGCTACATAAGTTTAGTCCTAGTTTACATTAATATAGTCAACATGTTGTAAGTACATAAGTCACAATCATGTTATCTTCTATTCTTCCAGTCTGAATATTCTGAGAATAGTCTTCATGGACCCAGAAAACAAATCCAAACCAGGGTTCTGGTTCTGTGTGTGTTTCCTCAGAGTTATAAAAGAATAATCATCGACGTTGACACAGCAGACAGACTCAAATCATCAGTAGACTAAACCTTCAGGCAAACGTTTCTTACCTCAATGGCCGAGTGCAGCGAGTACTTGTACCTCTTCTTAAACTCAGCTCGGATATCCAACAGGTCGATCTCAGAGCGACTCACCATGATCCTGTTCAGAGTCCACTCATCTGTTCCTCCACCCTGAATGAGTGGACACACACACACACACACACACACACACACACACACACACACACACACACACACACACACACACACACATGAATATATAACCTTTCCCTCTTGTGGTTTTAGTTTAAATCCTCTCTCTGGTCTGAGCTCAGTCTCAGGAGTTTCTCAGAGTCTGATCTACATCTGAAACAGATGGAGAGCCTCGGGTTGGGCTGGAAAAACTGAGGAGCAAATATTTACTGAGCTATTGAGTGTTTAGAGGATATAATCTGTCCACTCCACACCCCAGAGGAGTTTCATATCAGGCAAAGGAGGGTAAAAATTGGAGCCACCAACTGCAGAGCCTGTAAAATAACCCAAAATGTCCTGCTCAGGGAAGTTTAATTTAACCTTAAAATTCATACAGAAAAATCTCAGCAGATGAAACAGAGGTGATCAGCTGACAAACAGACTTCCTGTCATGTGACTCCTCAGAGGAAAGGTTCTTTATGTCTCTTTTCTTTCCTCCCTTTTTTCCATGCAGGTCTGGTAGGAGGGACTGAGATGGAAGGGAAGGGTCAGAGAGTCAAAATAAGTACCCCACAGAAAACGGAGGGAAACCAAATTATTAAAGTACTCAGATGCAGAGAGAGGTTTGAGTTGAACCAAGGTGAAGTACAGCTGCTTAGCAGAAAACAGGAGGAGGTAAACAGTGTTCTTCATTCTGCTGAAGGTCACAACATAGGTTGATGCCAATGAGATGATTTTATTCACACATGGTGTGAACACAACATCACAGTCAAATTTCTGCAGAACCTGTGTACAAATGAGTCAAAACAGAGAATTCACCTTCATGCTCTCATACAGACGCTCTGCTAGGTATGCCGGCACACTCTTCACACATTTCACTGCAAGACAAACAAGAAATAACAGACAACAGTGAGGTCACCACACTCTGTATACACTTGACTGCAGGGGATCATGAAGGTCAGGTTAAACAGCACACAGAGATGTTCATCTGCTTCTACCAAACAAACAGCAAAGTTTCTGAAAAGTTGAGGTGGGTTTATTTAATATGATGAAGCCAAATACACTTATCCCAGATATTAAAAGTTTGAAGAGTCTGTAGGTAAAAGTATGCAAGTAGATGTTTTATATTATTTGTCATACAATTCATTAAGCTGTAGGACTAACAGCAAATCCAAATTTGTCTGGGAGAAGAATAGGTAAAATTCACAGTATAATAATAGTGCTTCGTGGCTTCGCCCTATACTTCTGTATAGGGGCCAGTGCCTTAGTGCGTTTGCCCCATGGCCCTAATAACAGAAGTGACATTGGTCATCACAATAAACACAAAAATAACAACAGTAATGACAATAATAATGACATTAATGGCATAAATAATGACATTAAGAACAAAAATAATGCCATTAATAATAGCATTACTGACAATAATATTAGCAATAATGACATTAATAACGACAATATTGATTTAATAATGTCATTAATAATGACATTAATGACAATTTTAATGACAATAATGACATTAATAATGACAATAATGACATTATTAAGGTTATCAATAAGAATAAGTGTGTTGACCCACCGATTATGACATTCATAATGCCATGAATGACATTAATAATGACATTGATGACATAAATTATGACAATTATAATGATAATAATGTAAATTATAATGACAGTTATGGCATTAATAATGAGCAATAATGACATAATTAATGACATTAATGACATTAATTATGAAAATTCTAATGTCAGTAATGACATTATTAATGACTATTATGACAATAATAATTTAAGGATGTCATTGATGATGACATTAATGACAATTTTAATGACAATAATGACAAAAATTACATTAATACTGACAATTATGACATTGACAATGACATTTATGATGACAATAATGACATTTATAATGTTATCAATAAGAACAATGATAAGTGGGTTGACCCACCAATTATGACATTAATAATGACATAAATGACATTAATAATGACATTAATTACATAAATTATGATAATTACAATGATAATAATGACAGTAATGGAATAAATAATGAATAACAATGACATTATTAATTACATCAATGACAGTAATAATGATATTAATAACATTAATTATGAAAATTCTAATGTCAGTAATGACATTGATAATGACAGTAATGACATTAGTAATGACACTTATGACATTATTATGACAATAATGACATAAATAATGAAACTAAAGACATTAATGACATTAATAGTTACTATTATCACATTTATTATGACAAAATGATCTTAATAATGACAGAAATACAGGCAACAATGACATTTATAATGTTATCAATTAAAACATTAATAAGCACGTTAACCCACCGATGGCAACCAGTAGCTCCTTCAGTGTCCCTGACATTTCCCCCTCGATGCTCTTCTGAAGGGTTTTCCCACTGATAGTTTTATACTCAATAAGAGCTGAAACATACACCAAATGAAGGTTAAATATCTCTGCACTTTTAATGAAAGGAGACACATCATCTGAAATAAGTGTGTTAATAACTGTGACCTACTCTGTCTGAGCTGAGGTATACTCCTATGACAGAGGATGTTGATGAATTTACACTCGTCCGTGCCCCACTTCTTCTCTCCGGCATCATATAGAGCCTAAGTACCATCAGAATCTCATAAGTTGAAGTATACTCCACATGAAAACACTTGTGTGAAGAAAAGGGAAACAAGTTCAAACTGGCACAAAGTATCACCTTGGCATCTTCTTTAGCTCTCTCTGTATCCACTGTGGTGTTCTCATCTCTTTTACCCTGAAACACAAAATGAAAGTTCTTTTCCAATACATACTGATTCATTAATCCTGTAATCATCTTTGAATACTGACTGCCGGCTCCATGAATAGACACTACTCCTCTGCAGAATAGTGTCCATCATTACTGACAACATGTTAATTCCCTTGATCATATACCTTGATCATGATTTTTTTTTTTTGCTTTTAACGTGTAGCCCTTTGGGGTCTCTGGATTTAAAGGGCACTACAAATAAAATGTATTATTATCTATTATTATCAGGTTCAGTTATTATGCAGATTGTTGTGAACAAAAAGATCTATACCAGCAGATCTGAGAGTTTTCAACTCCTTTACAAATGTATTTAAAGGGGACCTGCCATCAAAAATGTAATTTTGTGTGTTTTTGTGTCAGATAAGGTCCATATTATGTTCGTCTTATGTTGTAAATGTGAAAACAAACCGTTACGTCGTTTGCATTCTGTAAAGGTTTTAAAAAAGAAACGGGTAAACCAGGCCAATTGAAAAAGCAGGTCCTTCTGACGTCGCGCTGACCTTGCTCATTATTATTTACGAGCGCATCCCCGGTGAGCCGCGCCCACTCTCTCGTTCTCGTACCCAGTCACAGTCAACATCACTCTCCAGCCAGAGCGAGACCCAGCTACCACTGTAACCGCTATGGGTCTCTTCCAAACGACCGGTGTTTCCTTGGGTTCACTGCCGGGAAAATTAACTTAAAGCTGGGCAGAATGAATGAAAACACCGCTGGAGATCTCCGGCTTCTTCTTCAACTTCCACCTCCTCTTCGTACTCGGGGTCTAAAATATATGGTTTAATACCTGCCATTTTTAGCCTTTAGCATGAGGTGACCAGACGTCCCCGATTTCCGGGGACAGTCCCCGAATTGGATGACCTGTCCCTGGCAAAAGCTGTCCCCGAAAATGTCCCCAATTTAAGCGTTTCATGAATGAGAGCAAAAATGTTGCGTGTGGGCTCGAACAACGGTTATTACAGTAGCCGAATGGGTAGGAAGCACAAGTAAGCAGTCCTGGGCAATAGTTCTTACGGGGGTTATTACAAGGGACATGCACTGCTACTAAATAGTACCGAGATTTGTCTGTGATCACACAGCCCCTGCAGCCCCTGCACCCTCCCCGCCACCGCCACCGCCGCACCGCTCCACCGAATATCCCCGGATATCATTACAGACATCTGGGCACCTTACTTTAGCACACATTAGCAAGATGGATAAACCGAAATCCGAACCTTCACTGCTGAGCCAATTAGAGCACAGCAGGCTTCACAGCAGCGATCCAATCAGAGCAAAGCTCATTACCATACATGTTAATGAGCCAAAGTCAGTTAGTTATCCTGTCAGGTTTTTTAGGCATACTAAAATGGTTTGAAACAAACCATCAAATAACTTTTCAGCTAAAATTATGTTGCAAACATAATCAGAGGACATCAAGGGTTATGAAAAAATTATAAAAATGGGTATGAAATTTTGATGGCAGGTCCCCTTTAATTAAAAATCATTTTACAAAAAATTGAAACAGATGTTATTGATTCAAGACAAAAATACCTAACAAGATCAAATTTGAGCAGCAAGTGTTTAAAGGAACACCAAAACAGGTAAAAAGTTCTTAGAGGAACAACCATACAAGTAAAAAGTTTTTATAGTAGCAACCAAACAATTAAAGAGTTCTCTTTGAGGAACAACCAAACAGGTAAATAGTTCTTATAGAGGAGCAACCAAACAGGTAAAAAGTTCTTTGAGGAACATCTGAACAGGTGTAAAGTTCTTAGAGAAACAACCACACAGATGTAAAGTTCTAAGAGGAACAACCAAACAGGTCAAAAGTTGTTGGAGGAACAATTTCTCCACTATCTCAGCATGTATGATTGATGTTTGTCCATGTTTATAGCAGATAGGTTTGTTTTACTCTGCACAGATTGACTGCTAACTCCTACATAAAGACAAACCTCAGCTAGGAGGAGCAGAGCATCAGCAAACTCTCCAGAAACTTCTGACTTCAGATCCAGGGTCACCTTCTTCTCTGTCTCTATGCAGTACAGTATTTTCAGCAGTTAGTTCTTGTGTTATGCTTATAATGTTTTTCTTTTCTTATTCAATAAACTTTCAAACTGTTTGTCTTGATAATCTACCTGTCAGGTAGACCTCATTCAGAGCTCTGATCTGTTCAGCTGACCTGGAGGCAAAGATCTCAATCAAGACGCTGTCTGTGGTTCCTGCCCCCTAGAAGACACAAAAAAAGACATCAGAATAATCAGACTCATAAAAAAGGGTATAAATAAAGTATTGACCTTGTTTATACCCAGGGGGGAATTTGGTCATTACAGCATTACACTTGCTCTTGAAAGTACAAATATTAACAGAAGGGGATGAAGGATGTATGGACCAAAATAACAACAGAGATGGCCCTCTGAGTCTGATCCAGGGATTCAGAGGCTGGCCCTCTGAGCCCACTGGACACCCGGACTCAAACTGGGTCATAAAAGTAACCTTTTCGAAGGAAGTTCTCTTTTCATATTGTTTAAGGTTGTTTAATGTTAACTGTCGAAATAAGACATTCAATACTATTTGTTGTCCTAGTCGCAAAATGAGTATCTATGAGATGAGGAGATGGAAAAGACAAAAGGTAATTCATGTGCGATTGGAATTTATGATAAATGTCTTAAGATTAATAATCTTAAATTATGACATTTATGCACTCGTTGAAAGGGGCACCACTCACCCTTAATGGTGGGAAAAATAAAGAAAAACAAAAGTTTAATTCAGAAATCAAACATTGAGTCAGTCTTAAATTAATCAATCTCATATCTCAAGCCGAAATTCTCATTTCAGGGACTCCACTTCTGGAATAACACTAACAGACAAGAACTTAGAAAAATAATGATCTGTTTATTACAGGATAAATGATGGTACAACATACATGCAATAAATTACAAGATAATGAGGATAAATATTGATAGGTGTATAATAAAAGGTTCTGAGTCAGGCTAGGAGCACTAAAGTTAATGATAGTGAGTGAATATACTCTAACATATTAACCTCTATAAACTTTAGTGTCAAGCTAAATTTGGATGTGGATTTGGATGAAACTAGGATTACCAGAATAAGTGAATATCTATGTTATGGCCACATGAGACAGCATCAGCCCTGTTTGGAGCGCTGGAGGTTTGAACACTTAAGTGAGACTGGTCCTTGGAGAAGATGGAGCAGGTTCCGAAGGTCCGGGGCTACCTGTGGTTCGAGCGGTTCCGCTCAGAAGACGGCTGAAGTCAGCCGAAGTCACAGTGAAGTTTTTAATGCACCACATGAACAACACACAAGAGGAGAGTCATGTGTGGCCCAAGGGCGTCCCACCACGGCGGGCATGGGTGCTGGTCGGCCTGCTTCTTGGTGGTGCAGGGGGCCGGGCCCGCCTCTGGTCCGGACTATAGTGTTGTACATTGTAGTGGCTTTTGTTGTTTTGTATCCTTATTATTATTACTGTTATTATTGTTGTCGTCAGCGTTGTCATTCTTTTATGGTCATAATTATTGCCGGTATTACTATTGTTGTTATTATTGATGCTGTTGTGGTTGTTGTATCATCGCTGTTGTGTCGGTGATTCGGGGGGATTGTGTGTGTTTGTGTGTGTGTGTGTGTGTGTGTATGTATGTATATGTATGTATATATGTATATGTGTGTATGTATGTGTGTATATATGTATGTATGTATGTATATAATATATATATATATATATATATATATATATATATATATATATATATATATATATAGTTATTATTACATATATATTTCAATGTAATCCAATTCAGATTTTTTTTTAATATTCTATATTATATGTATTCTTTCCCCCTCCCCTCCCTCACAAAAGTATTTTTGTTAATTTTTTATTTTTATTTTTTGTTGTTCTTGTCATTTTTGTTGTTGTTGTCACTCTGTTTTGTTGTTAAATTAAAAAAAAAAAAAAAAGTCAGCTGAAGGATGGGTCAGGAGTTGCAGCACTCAGGCCCGAAGCAAAAACCGGTGCCTGTGGATACTTCTTTGGTCTCACTCAAAAACTCTGGCACAGAGGATGACTTTGGGCCTGCTGGGTGGCATTCAGAGGTGACTTTGAAATCACGCAGATAACCCCGATAAAGAGGCTTGATGGCCAGTCGAAACTATTTCAAAAATGGCTTTGGGAAATTAAAGAAAAAACAGTTTAAGTCTTAATCTTGAATTGCTATGCATACAAAAAGTTGAAGTTTCAAAAACTTGAACTAAGACGATGTTAAAGAACAATCAACGTGAATGAACACGTGGCGTAAAATACTTTTGGCTGGTAAAAGAGTCAGATCTGATACTCACTATGATTAATATCACTGAATGTTTGGTTTCATGACAAATGATTTGATACTAAACACATATGAGTGAAATGTAGAATCACATCAAACATTTTCATCATGTTTTAAGTATCACATTGAACATGCTAAATTACTCTGAAATGAAACAGACAGTAACGCATAGAAACTGTGACCAACAAAAGGGTAAATACATGTGAATGACCTTCATCATGAGTAATAATGGATTCTATATGCTAACATATAGATTTTTCAATGACATTATAACCACCTAATGGTTAAAAAACACTAAATAAACGATTAAAACGTAAACCAAACATTTTTAAATTATTTCAGTTACTTAGAGTAATATGTGCTCCAGAAGCCAAGTTATCACTCTGACTTTTGTTCTTTAGTTTCTTTAGACCAACAGCTTTTTAGACTACTTCATGAACTTTTAAGAGTTATGATTCATAATCAATAAATCTAACTCTTAAAGGTTCATGAAGTAGTCTAAAAAGCTGTTGGTCTAAAGAAACTAAAGAACAAAAGTCAGAGTGATAACTTGGCTTCTGGAGCACATATAAAATCGTGAAACATCTCATTTTAACACAAATTTCATGATTAGACCGATTAGTACATTGCTGAATGCATAAGATGTCATGATCAGTCATTTGTATTCTTTCTCGAAAGGAATGCAGTTTTTATCAGTACATGGTCGAGCAGGGTTTTACGACCAAGGTCTGGAGGTCAGTGTCCTGCTCCTCAGACCTTTCCTTGGGGTCCGTATGTTCACACACTTTAAGACGGTAAATCTCAAATGGGAGACCTGGATTAAGGCATGAATAATTATTTAGATGGTCAGTGATGGAGTCAGTTTGAAACGTAATAAAAACTCTGTCTCTGTTCTCCGAATTGACCAACCGTGAAGAGCCAGAGGTTTTGATCAACCTCTGGTTGGGTCAGTTAGGTAACCTGAAAGTGCAAACAAGTCTGGAAAGATTTATATTATCCTATGTCCTGGGACCAGATAAGGAACCTTTCCTGCGAGGAATGTGTGGGTTTCACCCACAGAGTAGTCTCGGCTGCTATACATTCATATACTTTAAATGACAGCCAAGATCGCCTCCTTTAATATTAAAAGAATACTCAATCCAACAGAGATATCTAAGATTTTATCAAAGATGAGAAAGGACAAGGTGGAAGTTGTATTTTTACGAGACTCACCTAACACAGCGTGAACACGAAAGCTTAAAAGATGTGGGTTTATTCAAGTCCTCTCTTTTTTACAAAAAGGGACATAGAAGAGGGGTGGCTATACTTATATCAGGAAAACTTTATTTTGAGAAAACATGAGAAGTTATAGATACTAAGGGCAGATATATACCAATAAGAGGGAGGTTAGGGGAAGGAATGGTCACTCTTCTTAACATTTATGCACCCCCGGGTTCAAAGCGGACATTTTGTAGACAGATGTTTGACTTAGTGACCTCAGAGATAGAGGATGATCTGACAGGGGAGGAGATTTAAATCTAAGACTAAATCCATATCTGGACACGTCTTCAAGAGGGCAACAGAAAAATACCATAAGTGAAAAAAATGTAATACTGTCAGAATTGGGCATTATAGATGTTTGGAAAGATCTTAACCCACATGTAAAGATTTTATCTTCTATTCAGCGTCACATTCAACTCATACGAGGATTGATTACTTTTTGATGTATGATAAAGACAAATACAGGGTAAAGAATTGTTAAATAGGTATAAGAGATTTATCAGATCACTGTCTTGTATACATAACTTTAAATTTGACAAATGAGAAGAAAACAACACTTTGGAGATTAAATTCAAATATTCTCAAAGGATGCATGAAAGAGGAAAGAGGAAAATAAGAAATAAAAGAAATTCAGACATATGTGGAGATAACAATAATGGTGAGGTGTCTCCATCAGTCCTGTGGGATGCTTGCAAGGTGGTGTTGAGCAGAAAATTATTACAAGAACTGCATATTTAAATAAGATGAAACAGGAGAAACTTAAGGATCTATATTCTGAGTTAAAAGGATTGGAAAGAAAACATAAGGAAAGTATGGAGGAGAGCTTACACCGAGACGTTTGTAGGATGAGTGGGGGGGATAAATTAGATCCAGGGACAAGAAATCCAAAATGGGTCTTGGACCGACAGACGCAATATAGACATGATCTCCACGTCTATCAGACTTCTAATGTTTAGTGGGGCTATCTCAGTAATTCCAAAGGATGAAAAAGATAAATTGGAATGTTCAAACTACAGACCTATAAGCGCCGGATCTACTACAGGTTTGTGCACTCTAAAAACCCCTGGGTTAAAAACAACCCAAGTTGGGTTGTATTTCACCCAACACCAGGGTTGAAAAGGGACCGACTACTTATTGGGTTAATTTGAATAACCCAAAATGTTGGGTTATTCAACTTAACCCAAATTTTGGGTTGACTCAATAACTCTTTTTAAGGGTCAAGTTAACCCAGTCTTTGAGTTAATTTGACTCATCATCTTGGGTTAAATTGATATATGCATTTGGGGAGCTTTTTTTGGAAGCTTTGCTTTTACAACCTGTACCCTATTTTCCCATGTACTTTTATGCCAGTTCTTAATACGTAAAACTAAATTAAACCTACCCCACCCCTTCATTGATTTTTTTTCTCCCTTTTTTTTTTTTTACAATTTAGTGTTCCTCATTGCAGTCTTCAAGAACCTTATCTGTTTGCGCTCTGTTCATGTAACCCTGCTGGTTAGGTTTACTGGAGTAGTAGCATCCCAACAGAGCCTCATTCTCATCTCGTGTCCAGAAGTCCATTGCCTTCTCTTTGTTGTTCCAGTAGCCCATTTCTCATCACAATGCCCTAGTTCCTCAGCATGTGATGCAGACCTTGTTAACCCAGGCGACATCTGAGCTGGTTTGGCTTTCAATGGTAACGCACTCATGTTTATGAGGTAGGCCATAGTGCTAAGGGTCTTGCCCATAGACTGTATATACTATGGACAACTTAGTTTCGCCTCCCACCTATATACGGATTTGAAGCCAAAAAGCTCTCTGTATTTCCGCGATTTTTCTTTATTTCCTGAAACCAGCACTGCACAGTAGCGTTGTGCGCATTCGGCAGGAGAGTCGCCAACAGTCGCTGTGATGACGCTTGCCTCAAACAGCATGTCCCCCAGGTGAGCTACACAATCCCTGAACGCCAATAGGCTGTGTCAGGTGTCAATCAAAGAAAACATGAACCCCCCCAATAACTTTTAAAAACGGAGCTTCACAGAAAAAAGAGGACTTTAGCATACACAATTTAAGTACTGGATGAATGAATGAATAAGGAGATGAACAACAGATGATGAGGTTTAAGGATGGTCTTGGTTAAGTAACTGTACATGAATGTTGAATATTAAATAGTTTAAGGTGTGAGTCCAGTTTTATTACAGTTCGTTGTAAAGTCTTATTGCAGAAGGGAGGAATGACCTGCGGTAGCGCTCCATCTTGCAAGGTGGAAGTCTCAGTCTGCTGCTGAAGGAGCTGCTTAAAGCCCCCACAGTCTGGTGCAGTGGGTGAGAGGGATTGTCCATGATGGATACAAGCTTTGCTAACATCCTCCTCTCACCCACCTCCTCCAGGGAGTCCAAAGAGCAGTCCAGGACAAAACTGGCCCTCCTGACCAGTCTGTTCAGTCTCTTCCTGTCCCTCTCGGTGCTCCCTGCCCCCCAGCAGACCACTGCATAAAAAAGTGCAGATGCTACCACAGAGTCATAGAAAGTCCTGAGCAGAGTCCTGCACACTCCAAAGGACCTCAGTCTCCACAGCAGGTGGAGACAACTTTGGCCCTTCTTGTACAGGACGTCTGTGTTGGTTGACCAGTCCAGTTTATTGTTGAGGTGGACACCCAGGAATCTGTAGGACTCCACCATCTTGATGTCCAGACCCTGAATGTTCACTGGAACAGTCTGAGGTGTCCTCCTCCTGCTGAAATCCACAGCTATCTCCTTTGTCTTACTGGTGTTGAGCTGGAGGTGGTTTGTACCACACCAGTTGACAAAGTCAGTGATGACAGTCCTGTATTCCCGCCCATCCCCTGACGATACACATCAGACGATGGCTGTATCATCAGAGAACTTCTGGAGGTGACAGCTCCCAGAGTTGTAGCTGAAGTCCGAGGTGTACAGGGTGAAGAGGAAGGAAGAGAGCACTGTCCCCTGTGGAGCCCCTGTGCTGCAGACCACCATGTCCGACACACAGTTCTGAAGTCTCACAAACTGTGGTCTGTCGGTGAGGTAGTCCACGGTCCATGCAGCTAGGTGACAGTCCACTCCTGCCCTCTCGAGCTTCCCCCTAAGCAGTGAAGGATGGATGGTGTAGAAAGCACTAAAGAAGTCAAAAAACATGACCCTCACAGTGCTGCCGGTGTTCTCCAAGTGAGCCATGGACCTCTGCAGCAGGTAGATGACTGCGTAATCCACCCCAATGTTTGGCTGGTACGCAAACTGCAGAGGATCCAGATGAGAGCTCACCAGGAGGTGGAGGTTCTTCAGCACAATCCTCTCCAGAGTCTTCATCAGGTGAGAAGTGAGAGCCACAGGTCTGAAGTGGTTGGGCTCCCTGGGGTGTGCTGTCTTGGGTACAGGAATCATGCAGGAAGTCTTCCACAGTGCTGGGACCCTCTCCAGACTCAGGCTCAAGCTGAAGATGTGCAGTAGCACCTCACAGAGCTGGTCTGCACAGTCCTTCAGGAGTCTGGAGCTGATGCCGTCAGGACCCGTGGCCTTCCTTGGCTTCATCTTCCTCAGCTCACTTCTCCTCTGGTCAGCTGTTATGGAGAGGCTGGGGGTGGTGCTGGAGGGGGGGTGATGATGCCGGTGCCATAGAACTGAGGTGGTATGAAGAAGAAGCAGTTGGGTCGTTTGGTTGGATGAGTCGGGGGAGGAGTGGGAGCAGAGTCAAATCTATTGAAGAACAAATTCAGCTCGTTGGCCCACTCCCTGTCTCCTGCTTCAGGTCCCCTCTCATGGCCCCTGCGGTGACCTGAGATGGATTTCAGGCCTCTCTAGACCTTGCTCGCGTTGTTCTGTTGCAGAAGGTTTTCCATCTTGGTCTTGTAGCTGGCCTTCCCCTCTCTGATCTCACCAGGTTGTGATCTGAGCAGCCCAGCGGGGGGAGAGGGGAGGAGGTGTATGCATCCTTGGTGTTTGCATACAGTAAGTCAGAAGTTTTATTGTCTCTTGTTGGGCATTCAGTCAGCAGCTCAATGTCCATAGAGCAGCGCTGCTCTTTAACACTAACGTGCCCAGCATTACATCATCTCTCATATACATACACCGCTATCCTGCCTCCTTTCTTCTTACCACTCTCCGTCACACTCCGGTCCGCTCTGACAAGATGAAATCCGTCCAAAGTTACGAGCGGGTCCGGAGTGAGTTCCTTAAGCCATGACTCCGTGAACATCATGAGGCTGCACTCCCGGTATTCCCACTGCAGCCGAGTCAGCGCTGTGAGCTCTTCCATCTTGTTGGGGAGAGACCTCACGTTTCCTATAATGATGGACAGGACAGTTGGCTTATCACGTCTCCGCTTTGCCTGATGCTGAACTCTGGCTCTGCATCCTCTCCCTCTCCTGCGGAGCTTGGCGGAGATATCCAGTCTCTCAAATGAAGGTGGCCGGGCTTGGGGCAGCGTCAACAGCTGTTTACGGCTGTAAACAATAGAGCCGCTGAACGGGTCACCAGACATGGACTTAAAAACTCCAAAAAGTAAAAGAAAACAAAGTGCTAGAGTGCACATCCATGATTGGAATATGCAAAACACAACACTGCTTATTAAAAAGAAAGACAAATAAGGTTCAAAATACAACAACAAAAAAGGCAAAAACGTGAACACTGTGTAGAGCTGCTGTGACTCGCTGCCACTCTCAGGGCGCTCAGTCACTAAGACTGAATCCATTTGACCCAAGAAATGGGTATGGATCTGAAAAATAACTCAGAAATTTAACTCAACACATATAACCCAGGAATTAGGTTGAAGAAAAAAACCCAAGAGTTTTTAGAGTGTGAGTACAAAAACACGTGCAAACTTGATAGTGTGCGCAAAGCTGATCTACTAACCATGTGCACCGAGGATTGTCAAATGAGCAAAATAGCATGCACAATCAGTTTAATGTGTTTGCCTTCATTAATATGCAGAACGTGTGTAGATCAACAGAATGCGCAAAATACTGGGAGGAGTAGAAGCGAATGGCATCATTTAGCATCTGCAATGTCTTTTATCACACCCGGAAACTGATTGTGATCACTGTTTTGCATCTATATTTAGCATGTTTAAAGGCACATGCAAACTGGCACAGTGTTACGCGCAAATGGCTACGGTCATTGTGGGGAGCAGGAAGCAAAAGTGTAGTGATAGACGACGGAGAAAGAGAGTCTTCCGTGCGAGTGTCAACATATTTGGACTGTTAGAAAGAAAAATATTAGAGTAACAGTATTGCCATATTTGAACTGCTGGGTGACCAAGGGCTGATTTGAAGTCAGTCACAAAAATGATCCACGCCATATGTCCTATGGAAAAATTCCTTGCAACATTGCATTCCGGCATCTGGATCATTCCAGCATCTAGATCATTCCAGCGTTTCATCGCAGTTAGTGGTCTCCCAGAGTAGTTTTTCTGGTGTTCTGTCCCAAGTGTTGGACCAAGTGCTTGGGAGCTCCGGGGCTAAAAGCTTGTGATTTATTTTGTTTTTCAAGTAAATTACAGTTTTGATAAATAATTAGGTAAAACCCGGAACAGTCGCTAAAATGTATGTCTTTGTCTCATTAATTGAATTTTTTTATTTCATTTTAAATATATTTTCTTGCATCAGTAAAACACTTTGAATTGCCTTGTGTATAAATTGTGATATACAAATAAACTTGCCTTGCCATTTATGCAGTTGCTGGCCTCCCCAAAACAATAGGTGCAACCCAGGCTTCAAACATAATTATTCATCCACAACCACTCAGCTTTCACAAACTCTCCATGGTCACCCACAACAGATCACCCACAACATGCCCATGAATAGCACGTGTAATTTTTTAGGTTGCACATGCAATTTAGCAGCCCTTATTTGGAAATCATATTAAATCAGACCCGAAGTGCGCTAAATCAGACTATTCACTGCTATTACGGCCAGACACATGGACAAAAATTCTCCCAGAAATAATGTATTTAGATCAAACAGGATTATAAAACACAGCTAAACCCAAGACAATATAAGATGTTGCATATAATGCAACATATACTTGACAAACATGGAGAACGAAAAGAGACAGAATGAAACATTTAATTACATCCTTAAAAAAATACTTAAATGTGTCATTAATTAATTAAAATGGGAATTTAATACAAAAATGTGTCATTAATTTATTAAAATACCAGTTCATTCAATGTAAAAACATATATCATCGTCCTTATGAAACCTGCTCTATTTCGGCGAGTGTCTGTCTTCTTCTGTAGTCAAACCGCAAGATATCAAAATCTACACAGATACAGCAATGGCGCTTTTTGGTCACTTGACTAGTATGAACAGTCTTTATAAATCACTCAACAAGACAGTGCCCCAAGTTGCTTGAGTATAGTGGGTTGGATGGTGTTGAATGCACTTGAAAAGTCGAAGAACATGATCCTCACATAAACCCCAGGTTCCTCCAGATGAGACAGGGCACGGTGAAGCATGTAGAGGACAGCATCGTCCACTCCAATGTGTTCTTTGTATGCAAACTGCAGGGAGTCCAGTTTTTCTTTGACCTCAGACCTCAGAAGGCGCAGAATCAGCCGCTCCAGGGTTTTCATGATGTGGGAAGTGAGGGCCACTGGTCTGTAGTCATTGAGTTCAGCAGGACATTTTGTTTTTGGTACTGGCACAATGCAGGATGTTTTCCACAGAGCAGGTACCTGACCCAGCTGTAGACTCAGGTTGAAGATCTTGTGGAGAGGTTGACACAGTTCTGCAGCACAGTCTCTAAGCAGCCTTGGACACACACCATCTGGACCAGCTGCCTTTCCAGGACAAAGTCTTCCAAGCTCCATCCTCACCTCTGTTTCGGTGACAGACAAGGACTGTTGATCTAGGAGGGAGGCAGTTGAAGTGGATGAGACATTTGAACGAGATGGAGGAGGAAGGGGAGAAGTTGTAGTGGAGATTTGTTGCGGAGAGGAAGGTGGAGTAGCAGTGGAAGTGGGAGTGACAGCAGTGTCAAATCTGTTGAAGAACAGGTTGAGTTCATCCGCTCTTTTCACATCACCCACTACTGGCTGTCTTTTCTTTTGACTGCTGTGTCCAGAGATGGTACTGATTCCTCTCCACACTTCACGGATGTTGCTGTGTTGTAGATGATTCTCTATCTTCTTTTTGTACTCCAGCTTTGCCATCGACCAGAGAGCAAACTGCGCGCTGCTGCGCTGATACGTGTGCTCCACCCCGACAGCTTGCCATGAGCTAACGAGCAGCTAGCACTGTCTTTTCATTTTGCCACCAAAATTTCAACCTTTAAACAAACACAGAGCCGGGGGGATATCGTTTGAGTTTCTGGGATTAAATAAACACATCGGCCACGGCTGGAACGCCGCAAGAGAGACTTACCTGAGATTTCCACCAACAGCGGGCCCTCTTCCGGGGCCCTCGCCGGTAAGTCTCCTCCCGTGTTGTCTGATCCTCTACCTTAGGGACGGAGCCCTGGCGTGTAAGTGTCATTCTCGGCACAGTCGAATCCCTGATCCACACTGTCCTCTGTCAGATCCTGCCTTGTGTCGTTGGCTGCCTGCTGGCTGTTGCTCTTTCTGTTTCAGCCATGGCTCCATGCTCCTCTCCATCCGGCTGTGCCAGCTGCGCCTGTCTGGCAGAAAAGATCCAGGAGCTGGAGAGAAGGATCTCCACCCTCTACCAGATCCAGGAAGCTTAGAAAATCATGGACACCATTATCTTCAGAACACCACATCCCGACTTCACCGGCTCATCGGATCCAGACCCCACCACTCCCAACACCTCTCCTCCGGCTGCTGCGACCACCTCTCCTCTGCCTGCTCATACATCCCTCTCCCCCGTCGTCTCCTCGACAAGGCTGGGAGCAAAACCCAAGGCTAAACCAGAGCCTCCAGCTAGCTCCACTCCATCCCTGCAGGAGCACTGGTCCCACATCACCGCCCGCACCGGGAAAACAAGGCTCCCACCTCAGGCCCCCCTCTTCCACCTCCACCTGGAAAACAGATTCGACACCCTGGACCTCAATGACTTCCCCCCCGCTGCCCGCGGGATCCCAGCCGATGTCCACCCGGCTGTATCACGGGTCCTTCAGCTCTCTGCTTTCCCCATCCCGTCCGCCCCCCCGTGCCCGACCATCTGCATGCCGGGTCTCTCCGGCAGCGCTCGATGCCGTGCTTCACACCTGCACCGCGGCTGGCCCGTGTCCCTCCCATCTCCACTCCGATGTCGTCCTTGGCGAGTTCCCCCCCTCTTATGACATATTCCTCTCCGGTCACGCACTCTCCACGTCCACTTTTCCCTCCGACGACTTTAATTGTGGGCGACTCCACCGTGAGAATCATCCACTTTTTTAACGCCGTCACGCAGTGTTTCCCTGGTGCGAGGATCCTTGACATTCTAACACTCCTCCCCACTCTGTTAAAATCTCTCCCATCTTTCTTCCAGAGAATCATAATCTATGTCGGTACAAATGACATGTCCCTCCACCAGACCGAGCTCACGAAAGACCATTTTACCCAACTTTTTAACTTCCTGAAAAACTGTGAACTGTCTGTTTTTATCAGCGGTCCCAATCCCACTTCTGGTCGTGGGTGCGGGCGCTTCAGCAGAGTGCTCAGCTTGCACACCTGGCTCCAATCTACCTGCCAAGCCCATAGCTTTGCCTTCGTGGACCATTTTAATCTTTTTTGGAACCGTTCGTCCTTTTTTAAACTGGATGGTATCCACCCGAACACCACAGATAGCTGCATATTAGCGGCTAACCTGCAGCACACCATACACTGTTCACCATGTGACTGACTATTTACTTCCCCCCCACACACACCCCCCTCTCCCTCTGTGGTGCACCCACTGTTGACAGGTCCTCCCCAGAGCTCCCCCTGCTGGCCAATTCTGTCACCGACTCCCTCTGCCACAGATCTTCCCGTCATCTTTTCCCCACTCCCAAATAATCACAGTAGCATCCAACTCCTCCCTATTCCTGTCCATATCACCAAGAGACACCACTCTAATAGAAACACCACCCGGACTGTCAATCACTCTGTTTTAGCAAGCCCATCCATGCTGGCTCCCATCTTCACCAAACATGACAATACCTCTGTCAGCTTCGGACTTCTCAACATCTGCTCACTCACCAACAGGGGACACATCATCCACGATCTCCTCACTGACCGCAAGCTGGACTTCCTCTGCATCACTGAAACATGGCAACAACCAAATGACTTCTCATCACTCAAGGACTCCACCTCCCCGGCCGTGGTGGAGGTATCGCTGTCATCCACCACAAGAAGTGGAAGGTTCTATCGCTGTCCCTGCCTCTCTTCTCCTCATTCGAACTTCTGGCACTTACACTCCCTGGACCCACTCCCACCATCATCGCCACCATCTACTGCCCCCCCCCCCCAAGCCCCACACTGACTTCTTAAATGACTTCTCAGTTCTACTCACCCATCTATGCACACTCTCACCAAACACAATAATACTGGGGGACTTCAATATCCACATTGACAACACCAACCTGCCCCTCACCAGAGACTTCTCATCATGCCTGGACAGTTTTGGACTCCATCAATTCATCAACTTCCCGACACACACTAAAGGACACACTCTGGATCTACTCTGCCGCTCTGGCCTCATCCCATCCAACTGCACAGCCGATGATCTCCATGTAAGTGACCACCTCCTCATCTCCTTCAGTATTCCTCTCTGCCTCTCTAGAATTAACACACCACGCCTCATTTCATTCCGCAATCTTAAGAACATAAACATTGACACTCTGTGCTCTAACATCAACAATAGTTTGATCCCGGACTGTTCCGCTACCCTGATGAAATAACATCCCATTACAACACCTGTTTAAATAACATCCTCAACTCCCTCGCTCCAGTCAAAACACGCTCTGTTTCCTTCTCCACAACTGCTCCCTGGTACACCCCCCATCTCCGCTCTATGAAAACCAAAGGCCGCCAACTGGAAAGACTCTACAAGAAAACTGGACTCTCCATTCACAAAAGAATGTACACTAACCACATCCACTGCTACAAGGACTCAATTTCTCAAGCCAAGACAGACCACTACTCCGCCCAGATCATCTCCAACAAAGGAAACACCAGATCACTATTCACTCTCCTCAACAAGTCTCTCCACCCCCCCCCCCCCTGTCTACCTGTCTTCAACCGACACCTGCAACACCCTAATGCAGTTTTTTAATGACAAAGTCTCCAACATCCACCAACAACTGCACTCAGGCTCTCTCCCCCCTGGACCCCCTCCGACCCCACCAACTCCCCTGCCACACCGTCAGTACTTCTCCAGTTTTCTTCTTCCCATCGACTCTGAAATCTATGATCTCATCCGGAAAACCCTCAACCTGTCAGCTGGATCCCCTTCCCACCACACTGGTCAAATCATGCCTCCCATCTGTGCTTCCTCTCATATCTGCCATCATTCACTCCTCACTCACCACTGGAACTGTTCCCGCATCCCTCAAGACAGCAGCCATCACCCCTATCCTGAAAAAACCTGGCTCTGACCCCAATAACTTCAACAACCTCCGCCCCATCTCCAATCTACCGTTCACAGCCAAAATACTGGAAAAGGTCGTCGCCAGCCAACTACACACCCACCCAATGTTCCCTCTAATTTTCCTGAGCACACTGAAGATCATTGTGAGCACCATCAAATGCGCACGCTGTGACCACACACCAGTAGCACACCTGTACAATAACTGGAATCATGACACTTACGTGGTTTATTAAAATAATCAGATTACAGCAGCAATTTCAATTTATTTACTTTTAATAAAAGTGATTTGGCCCACTTAAAATGAAAAAGACAAAAATTTTGTACATGAAATGTGCAGTATTTTATATGTGAGAGTCCTGTTTTTGCCATGAGAAGAGTCCTGTTTTTGCCATGAGAATGCCGAAGGAATCGGGAGAAAGTGAAAGTAAACAATAAAAGGTGGATGGTGGCATGCGGGGGGGGGGGGTCCGACATGGCTCGCGCAAGGAAATAAAACAGGTGCCGAAACTATCTGCAGTGCACTATTGCGGCGCTCCTTCTGGTCACCGACCGACACATCACTAGCTTCCATTCAGCGCAGCCTTTAGTTCCCACCGGCCGCGTATTTCTCCGCAGCGCTTCTGCTCCTCCAACTGTTGTTTCAGAGCTATCATGGATATGCCGCTATGTTTTCCTGACTGTATCAAACATGTTTGTCCACTTCTTTTATGTATCCGTGAATGAAAGTCGTCTACAGGGCTATACACACACAGACAGACACACACACACCCGCACACACAGGGACACGGACCAGCGCTGACAACTGCTTGTGTAGATTTACTGTTGTCCATATGTTTTCGCTATCTGTGTGTAGCTGAGTAAATATTTCGAAATAAATAAAACTTTGATAAAAAAAAACATTTTAATTTACTTTCTAGGTGACAATGTCACCAGGTGGACACCCGCGGCTTATTTACTGGTGCGGCTTATACGTGTACAAAGTTATTTTTTCCCTAAAATAAGCATCTGCGGCTTATGTAACGGTGCGCTCTATAGTCTGGAATTTACGGTATGTAAGCAATGTCAATGCGATGATTGGCTACGTAGCGTAAGTGAACCGTATCACATCATTGGCTGGACATCTATCACTCACTGTGTTAGACATGCGCTGTATAGCTTTTCTTGTGCGCTGATAATGTGTGAGCAGTGCGCGATTGCGCAGGCGCGCAGCTTAGAGGGAACATTGCACCCACCTAACTCAGAACTCCCTCTACGACCCCTTCCAATCTGGTTTCCGCCCCCACCACAGCACCGAAACCGCACTGCTAAAAATCACCAATGACCTTCTCACTGCAGCTGATTCCGGTTCACTTTCCATCCTCATCCTCCTCGACCTCAGTGCAGCCTTTGACACCATCTCCCATCCCATCCTCCTCCGTAGACTCTCCTCCATCGGCATCTCCCACACCCCTCTCCGCTGGTTCCACTCTTACCTCTCAGACCGCACACAGTTCATCCAGCTCAAATCCTTTAAGTCCGACCCCTCCCCAGTCAGTTCAGGTGGGCTCTGTCCTGGGGCCCTTGCTGTTTATCACCTACCTCCTCCCCCTTGGTTCCATCTTCTGTAAATTCAACCTTCAATATCACTGCTACGTGGACGACACCCAGCTCTACCTCTCCAGCTTACCAAACTCCACCCTCCCACCCACCTCCCTCACCACCTGCCTGTCCGAAATTAAATCCTGGTTCACCGCCAACTTTCTCCAACTAAACAGTCAGAAAACAGAAATTCTTCTAGTAGGTTCCAAATTCATCCTATCCAAAGTTGACAGTCTCTCCCTTCCCATCGTCAGCTCCTCAGTTCCCCCCTCCCCTCAGGTCAAGAGTCTGGGTGTCATCCTTGACAGTACTCTTTCCTTCAAATCCCACATCAGCCTTACCACTCGGACTGCCTACTTCCATCTCCGCCACATCAATCGGCTCCGTCCCTCCCTCTCCCCCAACACCGCCTCCATCCTCGTCCATAGTCTCGTCACCTCCAGTCTGGACTACTGCAACTCCATCCTCTTCCATTTCCCTCACACATCTCTCCATAAACTTCAACTGGTCCACAACCCCCCTGCCCGGATCATCACCAAAACCCCTTCGTCCCACCACATCACCCCCATCCTGCAGCAGCTCCACTGGCTCCCGGTCCCACTTAGGATCCAGTTCAAAATCCTCCTGTATACCTTTAAAGCCATCCACAAACTCGCCCCTACTTACCTGTCTGACCTCCTCCACATCGCCACTCCATCACACCGCCTCCGATCCTCTTCCTCTCTCCACCTCACTGTGCCCCCTGTTCACCTCAGCACCATGGAGGGCAGAGCTTTCAGTTGCTCTGCCCCCCGACTCTGGAACTCTTTACCATCACACATCTGCAACATAGACTCCCTCCCCCTCTTCAAATCCAAACTCAAGACACACCTGTTTAAACTGGCCTATCCATCCCAACACCCCTTACTCACTCTTTTAATTTAATTTTAATTGGTATTATTTATTTCTTTATTTATTCCTTTGCTGTTGTTTATGCTGCTTTGTTGATTTTAACTGTTTTGATGATTGATGATTTTCATTGTTAATAGTGCTCTGTTATCATTGTTTTATATGTTCTGTAAAGTGTCCTTGAGTGACATGAAAGGCGCTCCAAATAAAATGTATTATTATTATTATCTTCAGTCGCCTCTTCAACTCTTGTTGCACTTGTTTGAGTTGTTCTTTGTCACCATCTTTAAAAGCGATCTTTTTCTAGTTAAGGATTGCTTTTATGTCTCTTGTGATCCAGGGTTTGTTGTTGGGGAAACAGCTAACAGTTTTTGTGGGTATAACTGTGTCTCTACAGAAGTTGACATAATCAGTAAAGCAGTCAACCTGTTCATCAATGTTCATACTATCCACATCTGTTTCCAGCAGCACATTCCAGTCTGTTGATTTAAAACAGTCCCTTAGAGCTTCACTGGCTTGAGGTGTCCATCTTCTTATTTTGATTTTGGTCACAGGCTGCCTCAGCACACATGGGGCTCTATTTTCGTGTACGCCGGTGAGGCGGCGGAGGGTGGCGGACCCCGCGCAGTTGTATTTTCATCTGGCGGAGCCCGGCTTACAGCCAGTAGTATTTTCGTGGACTGAGGCGCACGGAAGCGAACCGAGATCCGCCAAGCTGGGTGTGGTGGCGTGGCAGGGGGAGGTGTCGACAGAATCAGCTGGCGCAGTGACATTTTCGTGCTCGCCAGTGGTGTGTAAAGTGCGCTGGAGGCTCGCCGATTCAAACCTGGTCAGCTTTCAGCGCAGGCAGAGCGCAGCTGGTCTAGTAGTATTTGGGTAGACTGGCGGCGTATCGGCATACATCACCGATGCCTCACCGGCAGGTAAATCTATAGCAATATTGGAGATTGCTATTTTTTGAGACATTGCATAGCACCACCTAGGCGAAAATAAGGTGCTTATTTTCTAGCCTGTCAGGTACCCCATCAGGTGTGTCCTGAACAAATCTCAGCTGCATCCCATCAATTAAGGGGTTCTGGACTTCTGGACCCAAATTTGCAAGAATATTTACTTCATGACCTCCAATCCCAATTTAAAACTTATACAATACAAAGTACTTCACAGAACTCACGTCACCGGTCATGAAATGTTTAAAATGGGATTTTCACAGACACTTACATCCATGCGATCTGGCACTGTGAGTGTGGCACATCAACACAGTACAGCCCCCCCCACTTGGATAATGGTACTGCACACCTGTCAGTCACTTCTGGAAAAATGTCACAGACATACTATCCCTGTTTCTGAGCTGCCACATTCTATCATCACCTTCCTGTTGTCTGCTAGGAGAATTAGCAGCAATGAAACTGGATAAAACACACTGTCAATTACTCCTCACAGCCCTAACTATCGCTAAGAAAACTGTCCTCATAAACTGGAAATCAAGGAACTCTATCCATATCAAACACTGGAAAAACCAGCTCACTGACCACATTTCCCTTAAAAGTACATACTCAAACAACAGCAAGGATCATGATTCTGTCTGGCTTCTCACTTCCTCTTACTAGCTTAAATATGAAAAAGTATATTTCTGTCATCCAAAATTTAATACATTTACCAGTCTATCTACTTTGGTGATGGTGGCGACTACTACACAGTATTCTACTATGCTGTCAACAACACAAAAGAAATATATGATTATCTTTGTTTCATTAGTACTATTGTTGGAATAATCTGTAAATAAGTTATCATGCTTTAGATGATTTGAACTTTTGTGTTTTGCAAAGAGATATGAAACAGTTGAACTTTTGTGCCTTGTCTTGTGCAAAGGGACATGAGAATGCTTATGTTTCTCATTATGTAAGACTTAAGAAACTATTGCATAGTTGACGGTTGCAGAAGTTTGCAGAAGTAAATGACTATGAATAATCATGAAATAAAGGATGCCCTTGTGGAAGAACTGGTCAGAGAGGGACTGACTGAGAACTTGAGCAGTTCTCCTCAACCGTTCTTTCCTTGGTCAAGTAAAACCTTTTTTGGTCTCTTCTGTGTTCTTGAATCCTCCTAATTGTTAAGTATGTCCACGTGAACCTGACAACTATACTATAATGATGTTATTTGAAATTCATTGTTATACCATGGATGGGATATTTATATTTTATCATAACATCATATAAATTATCATATCATGTATAATATATTTAGTTTGTATTACTAGATCATTCAGATTATTGTAACATTTAATAAATTTTATATCGTTGTCATGTTTTTTTTTTCTCATGCTGAGTTATATAAACAGTAATCATGTTTATATCAATTATGTTAATGGCACGGGAAAAAAGGGATAAGAAAAAAAGGAAGGGAAAAAAGCTACGAAGGTGGGAAATTACAAATTAATAAAAAAGGTTATGGCATTACCATTTTTATTATTGCCATTATTATTATATTATTATTACAATTATTATCATTATTAATAGCAGTAGTAGTAGTAGCAGTTGAAGAAGTGGTGGTAGTGGTAGTAATAGTAGTAGTAGTAGTAGTATTACTGTTGCTATTTCTATTCCTCTTGAACATTCAGTATTTTTTTTCCATGCTAATTCTCCCCCACTAGACCTCTTTTTAATAGTCTATATACCCACAGACACATACACATACACACACAACCACCCCCTCCACCCACACACACAAATAGCTATGATGACATAACCGCATATCGCATATGCCTGTCCGACATGTTGGTGGCACCGCCCCTGATAATGGTTAGCCCAGCCCTCTAAAACTTCTTTATTGAGTTCACACTCTCTAGCATCTACCTTTGGGACCTTTGATGTAGACTTAGAGCTGGTGGATGAAGGCTTCCACATACTCCAAAAGGTCTAAAATATCTAAAACCAACTCCTGAGTAAGTTGGAGCAGATCCTCCGTAGCCCCTGTGTTTTGAATGACTTCCATGCTTCAGACCAAAGCAATGGATCACACTAGATTAGTCCCGCCCACTGACTTTGACAGGTGAGTTTGACAGCTAAAATATATTCATGAAGCACTGCAACACAGGTCCATGAAATAATTAATAAAACAGTGAAATAATTATATATGTTTTTACATTAAATGAACTGGTATTTTAATAAATTTATGACACATTTAATGACACATTTATGTATTAAATTCCCATTTTAATTAATAACACATTTAAGTATTTATTTAATGATGTATTTATATATTTCATTTTTCTCTCTTTTCTTCCTCCAAAGACAAACAGGTAGAAGTGATAATCATAGGTTTGTATGCGGGAAAAGCATTCAACTCTGTGAGGTGGGACTTTTTATACACAGTGCTTGAGCAATTGAACTTTTATGAGAACTTTATAAGAACTATACAAGCTTTATACAATAATCCAGCAGCTATGATAAAGATAAATGGGAGTCTGTCAAATTCTTTTACACAGTCCTCTCCTTTTCTGCATTTTTTTTTTTTTAACCCTTGAGTCAATTGATAAAACAAAATTAAAACAAAAAAGGCATGAATTTGAATGGAGGGGTTCAGAAAATAGGATTATTTGCAGACAACATCCTGATGTTCAGATGTATTTAACAAAGCCTAGAATATCTTTTCAGGCACTTATGCCAAATCTAAGGGTGTGTTCACACCTGAAAGTCCAGACCAAGGTCCGAACCAAGGTCTGTGTTTTTGTTACATTGTATAAATTTGGTTTAGCAACTACATGCTTTGCGTGTCTCTGTAGTTTACATTGATTGGTCATTTGGCCGGCAGGTGTCTGACGTCAACACGTTGAATAACGTGGGTCTTGAATATTGTAAACATGGATAAAATCGTCATTCCCCCCATCATATTTTTGTTGATTTTTAACTACCAACAGTGGTAACTGTAAGAGCTGTACATGAGGCTGGTTAGAGTTCATCTTATCAAATCATATCATAACAGTAGTTGTTTACATTCCACCCAAATTAACTGAAGAATGTTGCGATGTTTTGCAAAATAGTGTTGTCAGGCCATAGACTCAACACCCTGAGGCACTATTAATAATATCGGGAGACTTCAACCATGTCACCCTCTCCTCTCACCTGACTGGATTCACACAGTTTGTGAACTGTCCTACCTGTGAAAACAAAACCCTGGATCTGCTGTATGCCAAAGTCAAAGAAGCCGACAGAGCCACTGCCTTACCACCACTGGGCAAGTCAGATCACACTGGAGTGGGACAACTTTGAGGTTGTGTGGAAAAACTTGATTCACTTTATAGCGCCAATAAGACTGGATTTTAACTGAGAATAGACAAAAACAAAATATACCTCTTGAAGATACCCATGGCTCATAGCTACAATTTTAAAATTATTAGATATGTTCATGTTTCTTCCTTGTGCCTTGTATTTTCATTTTGTGTAAAAATGATATCATGTATAAGAGAGATGAAAAGGGAGTGTGTGCAAAATTTAAATGTTACATGTAATGAAACTTGTCTCAATAAAGAGAGAATTAAAAAAAAAATCAGTAAAGAATTTTTTACAGAGTCAGGCATCAGAAAAAGGCATCTCTATTTAAAGAAATATCTCTCATTCAGAAGCTCCAACATTGACATATAAATTCAAACAGCTCAGGACAGACAGAGAGAGTGACCTCTGACCTTCATGGCTCTCATCAATTCATGACAGTCATACGCTGCAGGGGGAGTCACCAGAGCCACCAACAGGTCCTCAAAGTCCCCACCAGTGTCTCCTCTCAGGTCATCCACCAACATCTGAACACACACATACACACATGAGCACACACGAGTGCAAATGTACACACAAGCACAGACTCACTTTAGGTAAAACTTTAAAGTTTCACACACAGAGAGATCATAATCGAAGGAGATGGAAATTAGCTGTGTTGAAAACATTTGTCTATTAAAAATCAGAGTAACTCATTTTTATTTAGTCAATATTTAACCCTTTGTCGTTCCTATCCTCTTACCTCTCTACTTCTTAATCTGCAATTATGATATTTGTGTAACTGAAATATTTATTCATCTCAAAGTGCATGTGCTTATTTTTCAACATCACCTCGCTGTGCATAAACTGAGGGCAGGGTATGCATTACTTCCCTTTTGCAGAAATGTTTGTTGTGTTACAATGGAAACCTAAACATTTTTCACTTAGAGGGTGAGTTTGTTCCTCAGTTTGTGGCATGTTTTACAGTCAAATCTAAGAAGGTTGTCTATTCTTCCCTCAGTCAAACCCATCTGTCTTTTCCCTTATACTTGTCCTGTCCAGACTTTGACTGCAGGTCATCAGAAGGCCCACAGAGTGGTTATAGTTATCATAATATTTTAACCATCAAACAAACTAATGTGAATTGTAAAGACAGATTTCCTGTGAGTTTAAACTTATGTTCTGTAAAATGAGGCCCTAATGAGGAAGAATGATCTGCCTCTCTCAGAACAGGTCATACTACAGACTCAGTGTTGTGTTGTTAAAGCTGAATACAGATTATAACAGAACGTGTGTTACTGACAGCAGATTTCTTACTCTGCCTGTGGCCTCTTCATAAGCTGCACAGATGAGCTGCCTCTGAGAGCTGCTTCTGTGGGTCAAGACATCCACCAGAGTCTCCTCTTTGGTTCCTGGATCACATTAAGAAGGATGGAAGACAATGTAAAGGAAAAAAATGCAATTAATATTACAAGATATGAAACAGGTTCGGAGTCTGAGAGTCTGAGCAGTGGAAATCAGACTGTTAAAAACAAACAGATGAACATGACATGAGAGTAGTAAAGTTACCGGTTGTGGAGAAGAGTAGTTAAAATGAGGGCTGTGGAGCATTTAGATGAAGTGTACTTCAGTATAGGTTTGACAGACATGGAGATACTTAATCCTTTGGTACATCAGCATAACATTGTCTAGAGTATCAAAATTTTAAAAATAATATATAAGAAATGCATCATTTCCACAGAAAAAAACAGGTGGACTTTGAGGGAATCGCTGCTTTTGTGGAGGGGAAAATGGCTGGAAATGGCTGTACAGAGGCTAAATCTGTCAATGCAGCTGTTAATAGCAATAGCATAGAGCTTTAGGTTATCATATGAGTCTATATGCCATGAGGTATTGAGGCCTTAGCAGGTGCAGGTTACTGTTGGCCGGAGCTTGACTCCCTCTGGATCACAAATGTTGATCAGTTGGATTGTTTTTTGGGAAACAAACCACAAAAGCCCTCTGAATGGTCTGATGATGCATCCATGATAACCCTGCACTTGCCCAGTTCCAGCCATTTCCCCCTCCACAAAAGCAGCTTTAAGACTTTATTCTTGTAAGTTTACGACTTTATTCCCATTAATAATTACTTTATTCTCATAAGTAATGACTTTAATCTTAAAATCTTTTTTTTTTTTCCTCCTATGGCCCCAAAATTCTGTCATAAATGAAGGACAAACTCATTTACACCAAATTAATTGTTGTATTTACAACTTTCGGGACAAAATATGACAACAAGAAAACCTGAATCATGTAAGTCAGTGGTCTCCATATGGCGGACCGCGGTCCACTTCCGGACCAGGAAAGAGTCCAATACGGACCCGAGCCTACCGCAGAAAAATGTATGTTTTTTCTCTCTCTTGTAGGCCTGCACGATATACGTGTGTGCGATAGTCACATTGCAGAGCCTGCGATGTCGGAGGTGAATGAACTCAGTTAATTTCAAGGGTAACTGACTGAGATACACTGCATGTGACTCTGCATGTGCTATGTAGCGATCCACCAATCACCTTTGTCCTTTACTCAGTTGCCAATCAGACTCAGTTCTCAGTTGCCAATCAGACTATCCTGCCAGCTGTCAATCAAAATCAGAGAGGAGGAAACCCACCCCTGCACATGTTCTGCACATGGAGGTACTCGCTGGCTGCTGGTGTTGAGCCGAGAAACGCGTGTCTGCTGAGAATTACTTTCGGAACTTTACTCATGACTGTTAAGCCCAACAAATAAGAACTGTATGGATTTTAAATGGTACATTTCCATGGACCACTCTATTATAAGCGGTGCGCATTTTGCGAGGTGCATGCAATTCTCGGAGGACATGCGTTTCTCGGCACAACACCGCTAACAACAACAACAACAACAAAGATTGCAAAATGAGCAACGAACAAGAGAAAACCACCGAAAATTAAGATTTGTTGCCAAAAAGAGAAGGAAAGTCAGTTATCTGGAATTATTTCGGTTAAAAGAAGGATGATGTCGACCAAAACACGTGTTCTGTGTTCAGCTGTCGCCACAATAACGTCCCAGCACAATAAAAGCTAAAAATATCTCTGAGACAGACAGAAGCCATTCTAACATTCACAAAAAGAGGTAAGATCAGTGCAGGTTAACTGTCCTCAAGATTTCAGCGGTGCAGCATATCATTAAATGCTATTCAGGTCATCTGGTGAAAATTCCTATATTTTTAATATCACAATATATATCGCAGGGTTGAAAAAAATCGCCATGTTGGTTTTTTCCAATATCGTGCAGCCTTACTCTCTTGCTTTGTGCCTGGTTCAGTAAACTGCACGTGCAATTTCAGCAAGGCATTACATCACTTGCTTACTCGCTTGACTTGTCAATCAAATCAGACCTCTTAGCCTACTCGACACACGAAGATTACCGAGCAATCCCGATGTTGAAAACTGTCAGGCGGCAGACTGAGGAGAAAGTTGTAGCAGCAGCTAAACATGTCGGCTTCCAAACCACAAAAGTTAGAGAATGAGAACAGGGTGTTTTATTGCGAGTGGACCGAGTCATTTGCATTCATTTTACCCGCAGGAAGCACACAGCCAATTGAAAGTAGGCAGTTATTGGCAATACAAATGAAGGGAATATTTCAAAAGAGTAATGCACTGTAACAAAATAAATAAATAAAAATCCCTGGACCCAGGCCTGCAGGCATGTCATTCAGGTGGACCCACTGAAAATTTATATGAAGACCCCTGATGTAAGTGTTAATAAAAATGAAATGAATAAAAAAAAAAGAATGTTAAAAATTTACACACACACACACACACACACACACACACACACACACACACACACACACACACATATACATACACACACCTATACATGTACATGTAGATATGTGCATATACACAACTTACAAATAACTAAATAAATGAAATTCAAACAGCACAGAATGACCTGAAGAAGTCAGGAAACGATATCCTGAGATCATAATGAGGAAAAACCAGAGGTAAGATTAAAATGTTAAAATTCAAAATATAAGATTAAGAGAATAGATAAATAAAATGACATAACAAATAGAATGACAGAATGCTAAAACCTAAATGAACACTATAAACATACCATACTAAAAAATACTAGGTGAGAGAAAAAAAAAGTCAGAAAAAATGATAAAACAGAATAAGAGTCGGAAAAGAATTAATATTAAATATTAAAACTTTAATCAATATATTAATAAATAAATACTAAACTCAACTAAAAGTCTTTGTTCTGACCTAAAAGTTCTGACTTAAAATCAATTCTAAAAGATACTGGAAGCCAATGCAGAGACCTTAAAATGGGTGTAATGTGAGCTCTCTTTCTGGTCTTTATCAGCATCTTAGCAGCTGAGTTTTGCAGAAGCTGAAGCTGAGATGTTCTTTTTAGGAAGACCAGAAAGAAGAGCGTTACAGTCGTCAATTCTGCAAGTAATAAAAGCATGGACTGGAGTCTCTGCATTGGCGTGAGAGATAAACTGTTTGACTCTAGCAAAAGATTTTTTTTTTAATAAAAAGCTTTCTATGTAATCTCTCTGATGTGTGTCTCAGGATTAAGATGTTGGTCAAATATTACACCTAGATTCTTCACTTGGTTACATGGATTAAAAGACAGTGTTTAGAGTTTTGCATCCAGTTTCTCTCTGTGAACTCCAGTACTAGTGACTAAAACCTGCATTTTGTCCTGGTTGAGTTGTAAAAAGTTGTCTGCCATCTATGACTTGATATCTAAAATACAGTTAAAAAGGTTAGCAATCGGTCCTGGGTCGTCATGAGACACAGCAATATAGAGCTGTGTGTCATCTGCAAAGCTGTGAAAGTTAATGCTGTGTCTCCTAATGACAGTTACCAGAGGCAACATGTAGAGGTTAAAAACTGTCAGACCTAAAATTGAACCTTGGGGAACACCACAATTATATAAACTTGATGAGCAGTTCCCCATGCTGATTTAACTATTAAAATCAGGGATGACAGTACATTCAAATGATGCGCTTGAACCGAGAGGTTGCTGGAAGTCTGGTCTCTCTGTATTATCTGTAATTTTTGTAATTTATGCTAGATTTTTTTCATATTTTTGTTGTAATTTTGTTAGCTGCTGATGAATACTTCTGCTGGGCAAAGAGTTTACTCAAGAGAAGAGCTCCTTTTATTGAGAAAAAGCAAATCTGGACAACAACATACAATTCCAGAGGACATCATGAGGTGTTATCGCGGTTGCCATGCTGGTGCAAAGGTGAAGGCAACGCCGAATGCTAGGAGGAGGCGATATAAACCCTTTCTTCCATTAATCATCATGGGAAACATCAACTCTCTGCCCAACAAAAGCGATGAGCTGGAGATCTTGGTGAAGACTGACAAAGCATACCGTGAGTGCAGTTTCCTGTGTTTTACTGAAACCTGGTTGAATCAAAACAACTCGGACTCCAGTGTGGCTCTACCTAGCTCGACTCTCATAAGGTCAGACAGAGATGCTCAAGCTAGTGGCAAGAAGAAAGGAGAAGGTCAGGCTTTATTTGTCAACCAGAGATGGTGTAACCCTTCACACATAACTGTCAAAGAGAAGTTGTGTTGTCCAGATATCGAACTGTTGGCAGTTGTTGCTCTTCGGCCATATTATGTTCCAAGAGAATTTAGTCATATCATAACAGTAGTTGTTTACATTCCACCCAAATTAACTGAAGAATGTTGCGATGTTTTGCAAAATAGTGTTGCCAGGCTACAGACTCAACACCCTGAGGCACTAATAATAATATCGGGAGACTTCAACCATGTCACCCTCTCCTCTCACCTGACTGGATTCACACAGTTTGTGAACTGTCCTACCAGAGAAAACAAAACCCTGGATCTGATGTATGTCAATGTCAAAGAAGCCGACAGAGCCACTGCCTTACCACCACTGGACAAGTCAGATCATAACTTGGTCTATCTGCAAACCTGTTACAGACCTTGTGTACTGAGGCAGCCTGTGACCAAAGTCAAAATCAGAAGTTGGACACCTCAAGCCAGTGAAGCTCTAAGGGACTGTTTTAAATCAACAGACTGGAATGTGCTGCTGGAAACAGATGAGGATAGTATGAACATTGATAAACAGGTTGACTGCTTTACTGATTATGTCAACTTCTGTAGAGACACAGTTATACCCACAAAAACTGTTAGCTGTTTCCCCAACAACGAACCCTGGATCACAAGAGACAAAAAAGCAACCCTTGACCAGAAAAAGAAAGCTTTTAAAGATGGTGACAAATAACAACTCAAACAAGTGCAACAAGAGTTGAAGAGGAAACTGAAGATGGCAAAGCTGGAGTACAAAAAGAAGATAGAGAATCATCTACAACACAGCAACATCCGTGAAGTGTGGAGAGGAATCAGTACCATCTCTGGACACAGCAGTCAAAAGAGAAGACAGCCAGTAGTGGGTGATGTGAAAAGAGCTGATGAACTCAACCTGTTCTTCAACAGATTTGACACTGCTGTCACTCCCACTTCCACTGCTACTCCACCTTCCTCTCCACAACAAATCTCCACTACAACTTCTCCCCTTCCTCCTCCATCTCGTTCAAATGTCTCAACCACTTCAACTGCCTCCCTCCTAGAACACCAGTCCTTGTCTGTCACTGAAACAGGGGTGAGGATGGAGTTTGGAAGACTTTGTCCTGGGAAGGCAGCTGGTCCAGATGGTGTGTGTCCAAGGCTGCCTAGAGACTGTGCTGCAGAACTGTGTCAACCTCTCTACAGGATCTTCAACCTGAGTCTACAGCTGGGTCGGGTACCTACTCTGTGAAAACATCCTGCATTGTGCCAGTACCAAAAACAAAATGTCCTGCTGAACTCAATGACTACAGACCAGTGGCCCTCACTTCCCACATCATGAAAACCCTGGAGCAGCTGATTCTACGCCCTCTGAGGTCTGAGGTCAAAGACAAACTGGACTCCCTGCAGTTTGCATACAAAGAACACATCAGAGTGGATGATGCTGTCCTCTACATGCTTCACCGTGCCCTGTGTCATCTGGAGGAACCTGCGGTTTATGTGAGGATCATGTTCTTCGACTTTTAAAGTGTATTCAACACCATCCAACCCACCATACTCAAAGACAAGCTCACAGAGATGGGAGTGGATCCTTCCTGTGTTTCCTAGATCGCAGATTACCTGACAGGAAGGCCACAGTTTGTCAGGATGGGGAACTGTGTTTCTGGGACATTAATGAGCAGTACAGGGGCTCCACAAGGGACAGTGCTGGTGCCATTCCTGTTCACACTGTATACGTCAGACTTAAAATACAGTACTGAGTCCTGCCACATCCAGAAATACTCAGATGACACCGCTATTGTGGCATGTATCAGAAATGGACAAGAAGCTGAATACAGAGATCTAATAAGAGACTTCAGTGACTGGAGTCACAAAAACTGCCTCCTCCTCAACACCTCAAAGACAAAGGAGATGGTCATAGACTTCTGTAGATCCAAACCCACTCTTCAGCCAGTGGACATCGAAGGGGTGACATCATATAAATACCTAGGTGTACATCTGGATAATAAGTTGGACTGGTCTAAGAATATAGACTACATCTAGAGAAAGGGGCAGAGCCGTCTCTTTTGCCTGAGAAGACTCCGATCAATAGACGTCTGTAGTAAGACGCTGCAGATGTTTTATCAGTCTGTGGTGGCCAGTGTGCTGTTCTACGCTGCAGTCTGCTGGGGAGGAAGCATCAAACACAAAGGTGCAAGACATCTTAACAAACTGGTGAAAAAGGCTTGCTCTGTGGTAGGACTCAAGCTGGACTCAGTGGAGGATGTGGTGGAAAGATCTACACTGAGGAAGGTGGAGACTATTCTCAAGAACATGGATCACCCACTTCACAACACCTTGATGGACCAAAGGGCAAATGGTGGTGGACAGCTCCTCTCTCTTCGCTGCAGGACAGAAAGATTTAGAAGATCTTTTGTACCAACAGCCATCAGGCTTTATAACTCTTATGTAAATAATAGATAACTTTTATAGACATATTACGTGAGACAACAGAAAATTGAATTTCCCTTCGGGGATCAATAAAGTTCTTCTTCTTCTTAAAAAAAAAAGGTTCTCTGAAATCTTAAGAATGGCAGATTTGAAATCGGTCTGTAACTATTCCATATTGTTGCATCCAAATTGCTTCTCTTCAGAAGAGTTTTAATTGTGGGTGTTTTAAAGACACTCATCTGAAGAGAGTGATTAACAATATTAAGGAGATCAGAAATGAAAGGGCCTCAAATATTTCTGAAAAGGGATGTTGGGATGGGGTCTAAAAGGCAAGTTGCCGGTTTTAATTGGATGATAACTTTGTTAAAGGGGACCTTCCATCAAAATTTCATACCCATTTTAATCATTTTTTCATCATCCTTGATGTCCTCTGATCATGTTTGTAACATAATTTTAGCTGAAAAGTTATTTGATGGTTTGTTTCAAACCATTTTAGTATGCCTCAAAAACCTTACAGGAAAACTAACTGATTTTGGCTCATAAACATTTGTGGTAATGAGCTTTGCTCTGATTGGATCGCTGCTGTGAAGCCTGCTGTGCTCTGATTGGCTCAGCAGTGGAGGTTCTGATTTCGGTTTATCCATTTTGCTAATGTGTGCTAAAGTAAGGTGACCCGATGTCTGTAATGAAGTCCGGGGACATTCAGTGCGGCGGTGGCGGAGGCGGGAGGGTGCAGGGGCTGCAGGGGCTGCAGGGGCTTCATGATCACAGACATCTCGGTACTATTTAGTAGCAGCGCATGCCCCTTGTAATAACCCCGTAAGAACTGTTGTTCAGAACTGCTTACTTGTGCTTCCTACCTACTGTAATAACCGTTGTTCTAGCCCACACGCAACATTTTTGTTCTCATTCATGAAATGCTTAAATCGGGGACATTTTCGGGGACAGCTTTTGCCGGGGACAGGTCATCCACTTCGGGAACATCCCGGGAAATCGGGGACGTCTGGTCACCTTATGCTAAAGGCTAAAAATGGCAGGAAACCATATATTTTTGACCCTGAGTCCAAGTCTGAAGAGGAGGTGGAAGTTGAAGAAGAAGCCGGAGATCTCCAGTGGTGTTTTCATTCATTCTGCCCAGCTTTAATTTCATTTTCCCGGCAGTGAACCCAAGGAAACACCGGTCGTTTGGAAGAGACCCACAGCGGATACAGTGGTAGCTGGGTCTCGCTCTGGCTGGAGAGTTATGATGACTGTGAATGAGTACGAGAATGAGAGAGTGGGCACGGCTCACCGAGGACGCGCTCGTGAATAATAATGAGCAGCTTGACGTCAGAATGACCTGCTTTTTCAATTGGCCTGGTTTACCAGTTCTTTTATTTTAAACCTTTACAGAATGCAAACGACGTAACGGTTTATTTTCACATTTACAACATAAGACGAACATAATATGGACCTTATCTGACACACAAACATGCAAAAATTACATTTTTGATGGCAGGACCCCTTTAAGCATCTCAGCATCAACCAGGACAAACTTCACCAGTGTTTCCAAATTTTAAAAAACAGACTTTACAGTGTTAATAGTTTTTGACTGAGAGAAATTATATCTGATATGTTTTATTTTACTACTGAAGTGGACTGCAAAATCCTCACAGTGCACAAATCCAATGGTAGATAAAAAACAGAATTCAGTAATCGGTCAATTGCTGAGAAGAGAAATCTGGGATTGTTTGGATTTTAAGTTATTAATTTGAAAAAAAAAAAGATCTCTTCTCGCTTGTTTGATTGCCCTTTTATAGATAAACAATTGTTTTTGGAAAATGTTGTCCTTTATTGTGAGTTTGTTTTTTCATTCACCATTTATTTATTCCTTTCTACTGTTTCTCTTAAGTTGTTTGTTTCTTCATTTCTCCAGGGTGGAGTTTGATTTGTTTGATCTGTTTCACTTTTAAGGGTGCAATTTTGTCCAGTGTGGACTTCAGTTTGCTCGTCTGTTCCCTGGCTTTTGTTCAACTGTTGGAAAGGACAGGTCATCTCTGTGTGTTCTGGAGGTTTGGTCCCCGGCTTGCATGTCGGCATTGAGGTTTGACTTTAAAGATAATGCAGCTGAACTGCTGTGTGCCTCACTACCTTGTGGCTGAGAGGTAAAGCAGCAGACTTCCCTGCAGGAGATGCAGGATCGAATACTGGCAGGAATACAGTTTGTTTTTCCTGTTTTCTTGTGTTTAATGAAGACTGTTGAGAACTTCTTTTTTCCTCTTCGTATCTTGCTCCTTAACCCTGTTACGGGGTGTGACACCATGTGCTCTATATTTGTGTCCACCGGGGACGCGGCAGATGGTGGCGGACCCTGCGCAGTGGTATTTGCGTCTGGCGGAGCCCCGTGTACAGTCAGTTTGGTATTTTCGTGGACTGAGGCGCACTGAGGTCCGCCAAGCTGGGCGTGTTGGCATGGCAGGGGGAGGTATCGACAGAATCAGCTGGCGCAGTGACATTTTCAGGCTCGCCGCTGGCGAGTAAAGTGCACTGAAAGCTTGCTGATTCAAACCTGGTCAGCTTTCAGTGCAGGCGGAGCGCAGTTGGTCTAGTGGTATTTTGGTAGACCGGTGGCGTATCGGCATACGTCACAGATGCCTTATCGGCAGGTTTCCACAGTGTCAGGCACATTTCAGTTCAATAAATAATAAACAACAACTAATAATCTGAGTCAGCACATACATTTAGATCTATAAATATATTCTGATCTATATCTGATCTGATGAGTGCGTTTGGCACGCGTTTGGACACACAACCTGACCAAATCAACACAGCTGAAACTGCATTAAATTAAAGTAAATATCTAGTAAATAGACACACATGATGACGTGAACAAGATATGTGATTCTTCTTCCCCCTTTTCTTTCTTCCTCTTATTTCTCGCGCAGCTCGACCTGGACATGTCTCCGTGTCCTCTCCCCGTCCTGCTGCAGCTGCGGCGGCGGCTGAATAGATGATTTGTTTCAGTAATCAGATGAGTTATTTACTTTATAGGCTGTATTGGGACAGAGGAAAAAGGGCCTAGAAAGTGAATCTCGTTCCACTTCAGTGGGGCAACATAAACTGTGATTCATAAAATAGCTCGATTGCCAGTAAGTACTAAAAAAAAAATCTACTCATGCCATCCAGTTGATTTTTAGTAATCAGTGTTTCGGTGTCGAACTATTTCCTTTCTGCGGCGTAGTGATACTTGCACACGCGCAATCGAATATGCAGAGGGGTGAAGCGATTTTTGTCATGTGGACCAATAGGAGCCGAGTCTCGTTGCCATAGTATCAGAAATACACAAACATGGCGATGAGCGCATCTAGCAGCGAGACAAGCGAAGAGGAAGAAAGGAAAAGGAAAAAAAGGACACACTGGGAAACTTACAGAACTAGTATTAGAAAGTGGCTTTCTCTACAGGGTGAGACAAAGGACCTTGCAGAAACTTATAAACATTGTGTTGATATCCACTTTGACAATGTTCCTGATGATGCTGGGTTTCACATGACATGCTACCAGCGATTTATTTGCAAAAGGCGTTTGAGAAACAAGAATGTGATGAGGCCACGGGTCAGTCAAACCCCTCAGCCAGCATCGCCGATGCATCCACGTCTACGGCATCTGAAACTCCGCAAAAGAAACTTTGCTCGAGGTCATAGGCTGTATTGGGACAAAGGAAAAAGTGCCTAGAAAGTGAATTTCGTTCAACTACGCTGGTGCTACTTGTTCAATGCATTTTTGCATAGACCATACCATTCTGGACTGCGGGTTAAAATATCTACTCAGACTATCTTTTGTCACCAGCCAGAAATGTACATATATGTGAGTAACCCAAAAAGTAATTATATGGTGCAAATGTAGAACAAAATAATAAAAATGATGACTCTGATGAAAGTGATAGTGATGGGTAATATACGCAGCATGTCACCATGTACAATTTGTTTTGTTTAAAGGATTGCTACACTGAGATTTGAGATTTTTATATTTGTTCTATGTTTGTCTGCGTTTGTGTTTTGATCTTTATTTTCATATTCTGGAGGGATTGATAAATGTCAGATGTTTTGACACTGTGATACTTGAATGAATGTTTTATACCATATTTTGAATTAATTCAGACCTTTTGTGCATTTATTTTTGTCTTGTTACATTTTTTCCATTATTCCAATTTTGCAGGGCATGATAGCAATTTGATTGACTTTCAGCCATTTATGGCCATGGTGTGCTGTTTATATTTTATTGCTTTTATTACACAGTAGGTTGTGTCATTTTTATGTATGAAACATGAGCTTTTAGCTAAATTTACTGTATATATTTCATTGTGCTGGGTGCAAATCACGAGTTGATGTAACAGTCTGCTCTGCTGCTCAGCCACACCCCTCATCAGCTAACTGCTTCCACCTGCTGCTCTCACCTGCTCATCATCTCCAATCAGGCCAGTATATATGCAGCTTCTTTCCCCTCACTCTTTGCCAGATTGTCTTCGCTCTCATGCCTGACTCTCCAGCGTTTATCCTCGGACTGCTTACCTGTTATCGACCTGATCTGCCCCTGACCTTTGCTTCTCGCCTCAGCCCCGGTAAACCTACCTGCCTTCTGTCCTTGACTACGAGCTTTGCCTGCCTGTTTCCTGCTATTCGTCTGCCTGCGGCTGAATGGCACTCAGCCTGTTCCTGCTCTGTTGAGATCCCCCTTCTCGTCAGCTTCACCTTGCCAACTCACCTCCTCTGCCGACGTTGGTTCTGCCAGCTCCTCTGCAAGCTCTGGATCCTCACCCAGTCCTCACCTGAACCACTGTCCAAGAAATCTTCCCCCAGCTGTGAGTTGAGCGTTTTCCCCTTCTCTACACTCGTAGAGCAAATTAAGACTAGACAATTCCCTGCTCACGAGTCCAAAATTCTTGTCTGACCTGTGGTCCACTGCTAATCTCCTCGTCTATCACCCGGAAGACCCGAGTTCGAATCCTGCCATACCCACCTGCTATACTCTGCTGCTTCATTGGATTTGGTGTTAAATAAAGACTGTTGTTAAAGTGAACCTGCTTGTTTGTGCTGCAATTGGGTCCAGTCAATACCCGTTACTGTACAATCTGGCCAAACTATGGACCCAGCACACAATCCTTCACCACTGAATCGCCTTGAGAGAATTGAGGGCGTTCTGCAGCAACATGAGGCCATGATGACTGCGGCTGCCGCTGAAGCCAGACGAGCTGCTGAGACTCAGGGACAATCACTAGCAGCTTTAGCTGCACAAATGCAACAGCTAGCAGCTCAACTAACCCAGCTCCCCTCATCTGCTGGATTTGCCTCTTCTTCAGAAGCTTCACCTTCTGCACCTGTACCCGCCTCTTCTCTACCCAGCAATGCTCCTGAGCCACGGGTGGGAACCCCAGAGCGTTATGACGGAGATTGAGAGACTTGCGGCCCCTTCCTCACAAACTGTTCTCTCCTGTTTGCCCTACAGCCCTGCACCTTCGCCGCAGAACCGGCAAAGGTAGCGTTTGTCATTAACCACCTGACAGGCAGAGCTAGACTATGGGGAACAGCTGAGTGGGAGAGGCGGTCTCCAGCCTGTGCTTCATTTGACCTGTTTGCTGCTGAGCTTCGGAAGGTTTTTGGGTTTGAGAATTCTGGTTCTGATTCGGCAAGGGGACTGATGGGACTGAAGCAAGGCGAACGAACAGTGGCTGACTATTCCATTGATTTCCGCACCAGAGCCAGCCAAAGTGGTTGGAACAGTGCAGCTCTCCATGATGCCTTTCTCCATGGGTTGGCTGATTACATTAAAGATGAACTGGTTTCACATGACACCTCCCTCACCTTGGACGGGGTGATTGACTTGGCCGTCTGCATCGATCTTCGTGTTCAGACTCGTCGACGAGAGAAGCGTCAAGGGGGAACCCAACATTCTCGTCCACCTCGCTACCGTTGGGGTGCTGCTGCAGCCAACTCCACCCCATTGGGTCAGCAGTTTGAGGATCCAGAGCCCATGCAGTTGGGCCGCACCGCTCTCTCCCTGGAAGAGAGAGAGCGTCAACGCAACTCCAATCTCTGCCTCTATTGTGGGGCAGCGGGACACTACATCTCCGGCTTTCCAGCAAAAGCCAGAGCTTATCAGTAGTTGGGGAGACCCTGGTGAGCTCAACTACCCTGTCACCTCCCCAAAGCCAGCGACCCCTGCTCCAAGGCCGCCTCCTCCTTCCAGACGGCCCCCACACCTTGGCCATCTTCATTGACTCCGGGGCTGATGCCAGCATCATTGACGAGGAGGTGGTCCTTCAGCTGGGGCTTGAGCGGGTTCCTTTGCCTCACCCGGTTCCTGCTCGAGCCTTAGATGGACATGTCCTGGGCACCGTCACGCATCAGACCTCTCCTGTTCACCTGCTACTGTCTGGTAATCATCATGAAACCGTCCAGTTTCACATCCTGAGCTCTTCCTGCCTGCCACTTATCCTGGGATATCCATGGCTCCGTCTTCACAATCCGCACATCGACTGGGCAACTGGGACCATCCGGGAGTGGAGTTCCTCCTGTCATCAGAGGTGCCTGCAGCAAGCCTCAGTTCCGCTTCATCCCTCCGGGTGTAGATCCAGTTCATCACCTGACCTCAGTGGGGTGCCACCCGAGTACCATGACTTCCGCCAGGTCTTCAGTAAAGCCAGAGCCACCTCTCTGCCTCCACACCGACCCTATGACTGCGCCATTGATCTCCTGCCTGGTTCATCACCTCCCAAGGGTCGCCTGTACTCCCTGTCTGAGCCCGAAAGAAGGGCCATAGAGACATACATAAATGACTCCTTGGCCGCAGGCATCAGTCGTCCCTCTTCATCCCCTGCTGGAGCAGGGTTTTTCTTTGTTGAGAAGAAGGACAAGACATTGAGACCTTGCATAGATTATAGGACTGAATGAGATCACGGTAAAGAACCGTTACCCACTGCCACTCATCTCCACTGCCTTTGAACTGCTCCAGGGGCCACCATTTTCTCCAAACTCGACCTACGCAACGCCTACCACCTCGTCCGCATCAGAGAAGGAGATGAATGGAAGACGGCATTCAACACCCCTACTGGACACTACGAGTACCTCGTAATGCCGTTTGGCCTCACCAATGCCCCTGCCGTCTTCCAGGCTCTGATTAATGATGTTCTCCAAGACATGATCAACAAGTATCTTTTTGTTTACCTCGATGACATACTCATCTTCTCCCGGTCCAAAGAGCAACACATTCATCATGTCCAGTCCGTCCTTCAGCGCCTTTTGGAGAACTCCCTGTATTTAAAGCAGAAAAGTGTGAGTTTCATGTTCCTTCAGCATCTTTTCTGGGATACATTGTGGCACAAGGCAGCATCCAGATGGACCCAGCCAAGGTCTCAGCTGTTACCTCCTGGCCTGTTCCGGAGAACCGCAAGCAGCTTCAGCACTTCCTTGGATTTGCCAACTTCTACCGTCGCTTCATCTGCAACTACAGCTCAGTAGCAGCCCCTCTCACCATTCTGACCTCCCCCATAGTGCCCTTCCAGTGGTCTTCTGCAGCTGCAGCGGCCTTCCAGTTTCTCAAGGATTGGTTCACCTCATCGCCCATCCTCCTGATGCCTGACTCTGAACGCCAGTTTGTGGTCGAGGTAGATGCCTCTGATGTTGGGGTGGGGGCCGTCTTGTCTCAACGCTCATGCACTGACCAGAAGCTCCATCCCTGTGCCTTCTTCTCCCGACGCCTGTCCTCTGCAGAAAGGAACTACGACATTGGTAACAGGGAACTCTTGGCAGTAAAGATCGCCTTAGAAGAGTGGCGCCATTGGTTGGAGGGCACGAAGGAACCTTTTCTTGTATGGACTGACCACAAGAATCTGGAGTACATACGCTCTGCAAAGAGACTGAACTCTCGCCAGGCCCGCTGGTCCCTGTTTTTCGCCCATTTTAACTTCACCCTCTCTTACCGTCCTGGTTCCCGCAATGTCAAGCCTGACGCCCTGTCCCGACAGTTCCAGAGGACAGAGGATTCTGTTGTTGGAGCTGAGACCATCCTACCTACTTCCTGCCTTGTAGCCATGTTGACCTGGGACATTGAGGAGAAGGTGAAGGCAGCCACAGAAGGACAGCCGGGCCCTAGCTCCTGCCCGTCTAACTGCCTCTTTGTTCCACCAGCCTTGAGGTCAGAGGTGTTACAATGGGCCCACTCCTCCAAGCTCTCCTACCACCCTGGGATTCAACGGACACAGCATGCCCTCCTCCGACGTTTCTGGTGGCCCACTGTGCAAGAGGATGTCCGGGAATCCGTCAAGGCCTGTCCAACCTGCAGCCAACATAAGACCTCCCGTCGGCCTCCTGCTGGGCTACTACAACCTCTTCCTGTTCCTCACCGCCCATGGTCTCACATATCTTTGGACTTTGTAACCGGTCTTCCCACCTCTGATGGTCACACTGTCATCCTGACAATCGTGGACCGCTTCAGCAAGATGGTCCACTTCGTCCCTCTGCCCAAGCTTCCCACTGCTAAAGAGACTGCCCAGTTGGTTCTGCTCCATGTTTTCCGTCTTCATGGTCTCCCTGTTGATGTGGTGTTGGACCGTGGTCCCCAGTTTTCTTCCGTGTTTTGGAGGGAGTTCTGCAGTCTACTGGGTGCTACCGCCAGTCTGTCCTCTGGATTCCATCCTCAGACCAATGGACAGACTGAACGTATGAATCAAGAACTGGAAACAGCCCTGCGGTGCGTGGCCTCGCAGAACCCCTCTTCTTGGGCATCACAACTTTTGTGGGTGGAATATGCCCACAACTCCCTCGTCTGCTCTGCTATTGGCCTCTCTCCATTCCAGTGTGCTTACGGCTATCAACCACCACGTTTTCCAGCCCAGGAGAAGGAGCTCTCCTGTCCGTCAGTCCAAGCCTTCATCCGTCGCTGCCGCAGAACATGGCTCCAGGCTCGCTCCACCCTCCTCCGTTCCGTGGGTTGTTACACTGCCAATGCCAATCACCGCCGTACTGCTGCACCTACCTACCAAGCGGGTCAGCAGGTGTGGCTCTCCACCCAAGACTTACCTCTCCGGGTGGAATCCAAAAAGATGGCTCCGAGGTTCATTGGGCCTTTCACCATTCAGAGGGTCATCAACCCTGAGACAGTCCGGTTGAAACTCCCACGGTCCATGAGAGTACACCCTACCTTCCATGTCTCCAAGGTTAAGCCAGTCCACAACAGCCCCTTGGTCCCTGCGGCACCACTACCTCCCCCTCCACGAATGGTTGACGGTGGTCCGGTGTATGTAGTGCACCACCTAATTCGTTCTCGGCGGGGGGTAGGGGTCTCCAGTACCTTGTGGACTGGGAGGGTTATGGTCCTGAGGAGAGATCTTGGGTTCCTGCTCGCCACATTTTGGACCCCAACCTCGTGGTCAACTTTCATCTGCAACATCCTGACCAGCCAGCCAATGAGTCAGCCCGTCGAGGAACCCGCACCTTGCCCCCACCTGTCCAGGATGTGGAGGACCGTTCTGCGGGGAAGTGAACCTGCTTGTTTGTGCTGCAATTGGGTCCAGTCAATACCCGTTACAGTTGAGACGTTTTCTTCAAGAAATTTGCTACATTTCATAATCTGAATTCACTTATGGATATACTAAGGCACCAATAACTGTTTTAGATGTTAGGTAGATGTATTTATGACATTTGAGAAAGATTTTTTCTTGCCAGAATCAACATAGCAGTTTCTACAAGCAAAAACAGCAGCACCATATAATTGTTTTTTGTGTTACTCACATATATGTACATTTCTGGCTGGTGACAAAAGTCTGACAGATAGTCTAAGTAGATATTTTAACCCAAAGTCCAGAATGGTATTGTCTATGCAAAAATGCATTGAACAAGTAGCACCAGCGTAGTTGAACGAAATTCACTTTCTAGGCACTTTTTCCTTTGTCCCAATACAGCCTATGACCTCGAGCGTAGTTTCTTTTGCGGAGTTTCAGATGCCGTAGACGTGGATGCATCGGCGATGCTGCCTGAAGGGTTTGACTGACCTGCGGCTGCATCACGTTCTTGTTTCTCAAACGCCTTTTGCAAATAAATCGCTGGTAGCATTTCATGTGAAACCCAGCGTCATCAGGAACATTGTCAAAGTGGATATCAACGCAATGTTTATAAGTTTCTGCAAGGTCCTTTGTCTCACCCTGTAGAGAAAGCCACTTTCTAATACTAGTTCTGTAAGTTTCCCAATGTCTCCTTGTAAAGTCAAGAATGTCTTCACTCTGGATAGATGATAGATGCATATAGCATCGTTTCGTTCCATTTTTATGCACTTTTGAAGGCTGTTTTCTTTTTTTCCTTTTCTTTACTTCCTCTTCGCTTGTCTCGCTGCTAGATGCGCTCGTCGCCATGTTGTGTATTTCTGATACTATGGCAACGAGACTCAGCTCCTACTGGTCCACGTGACAAAAATTCTCTGCATATTAGATTATGCGTGTGCAAGTATCACTACGCCGCAGAAAGGAAATAGTTCGACACCGAAACACTGATTACTAAAAATACAATAGATATTTTTTTTAGTACTTACTATCAATAGAGCTATTTTATGATTCATAGTTTATGTTGCCCCACTGAAGTGGAACGAACCAACATGATCTCACTCAGCCAATACAGCCTTTTAAGCCTACATACTAATATTATAATATTCAGTTTTGTGAGCCAAATTTATTTTATATGTCAACATCTATGAAGGTAAGAGCCAGGCCGCGGAGCGCGATGCATCATTACGCACAAATGGTTCTCATTTTAATGCCATTATTGGAATTTATGTTGTGATCTGTGCGCACAGCCCACCTTTGTCACGTGAGGTTTGAAAATATGCAACTTTATGTGAGTGTCTTTATTTGTGGAAAAAGGGTGTTTTTCTTACCAGTGGGTCCAACCTTACACACACCAAATCCATCTGTGCTTATATGAAACAGTGTGGAGGACGCCCTCTGCAGCGCTTACAGCGACACTTGTTGAGGGGCTGCCTTTTGTTGCCATCGTGTGGCATTGCTGTCTTAAGACATCTCTTGATCTCTTTGACTACTTCACGAAAATAGTAATACGCCTCGCCGGTGGCGGATTTAAAGGCGACAAGAGGAGCTGATGTTATTGGTCAATACAGGTCTCGGCTGTGTCTAACCCTCTCCACACCCTCTCTCCTCCCTCGCTACGACTTACGACGCTGGGAGGAGCTGAGTTAGGGAGGGGGGATACTTATGCCGGGCTGCGCGGCTCACCAAAATACCAAATTGTGCTTGGGAACGCCTTGTTAGCGTTGTGGCGCAGGTGCGGCGTAAGTCAGGTCCGCCGCGCCTGCGCCATGACGCTGGTGAAGCACAAAAATAGAGCCCCATGACTCCCTGTGTACTGGAGTGGAGCTCATTTGGTTCTTGGGTTTAGCTCCGAGTCGCAGCCAGCTATGCCCAGCCGTAGCTGCACCAGGATCAGGGGCAGCAGCGGGGGCTGTAGCACCAGCTGGTGGTGAAGATGCTGTGGCTGGAGAAGGAGTAGAGCGAGACCCAGCTTCCACTGTATCCGCTATGGGTCTCTTCCAAACGACCGGTGTTTCCTTGGGTTCACTGCCGGGAAAATGAACTTAAAGCTGGGCAGAATGAATGAAAACACCGCTGGAGATCTCTGGCTTCTTCAACTTCCACCTCCTCTTCGGACTCGGGGTCTAAAATATATGGTTTAATACCTGCCATTTTTAGCCTTTAGCATAAGGTGACCAGACGTCCCCGATTTGCGGGGATAGTCCCCGTATTGGATGACCTGTCCCCGGCAAAAGCTGTCTCCGAAAATGTCGATTTAAGTGTTTCATGAATGAGAGCAAAAATGTTGCGTGTGGGCTTGAACAACAGTTATTACAGTAGCAGAATAGTTAGGAAGCACAAGTAAGCAGTCCTGAACAACAGTTCTTACGGGGCTTATTACAAGGGGCTTGCGCTGCTACTAAATAATACCGAGACTTTGTCTGTGATCACACAGCCCCTGCTGCCCCTGCACCGCCGCCGCACCGAATAACCCCCGGATATCATTACAGACATCTGGGCACCTTACTTTAGCACACATTAGCAAAATGGATAAACCGAAATCCGAACCTCCACTGCTGAGCCAATCAGAGCACAGCAGGCTTCACAGCAGCGATCCAATCAGAGCAAAGCTCATTACCATAAATGCTTATGAGCCAAAATCAGTTGGTTTTCCTATAAGGTTTTTTAGGCATACTAAAACAAACCATCAAATAACTTTTCAGCTAAAATTATGTTGCAAACATGATCAGAGGACATCAAGGATTATGAAAAAATGATAAAAATGGGTATGAAATTTTGATGGCAGGTCCCCTTTAACATTTTTAAATATTTCCCACCAGTCCTCATCCGCAATTTCCACTCTAAGATCCGCCTCCCTCGTCCGCTTGGTGACCAGGCTATTAATGGGTGTGGTAGATCTCAAAATACCATAGCAAAAGCCAATTGGACATCTTCTAAGGCCAAGTGAAAGAGCTCTCTCAACCTGAGAGGTGTCTGTATCAACTGTTAACGTCATACGTTTAAGTATGGAGTCTCTCACCTGCAGAAAACTGAAGAAAGCTGTGACGCTATGAGTAAAATAACATAAGAACTTCATTACCCAGCTTGCCACAGTAAGAATAATACTGTGTTCGAGTTACCTTGGAGGTATGAAGTCTGAGCTAAAAATGATGTCACATCCAATGAAGCCACAAGATGGCCACATCTACAAAAGTTATTTTAGTGCTTGCCTTATTGTGGTGAGACGCCTCCTCATCTTGTTTTATTTTGGCTGGACTTCCTGTGTTTCCCTGTCTGCCTGGTCTGGCTTTACTTTCTTCCAGAGCTTCCTCCCCTCCCCCGGCGCTGAGGCTGAGTTTTTCCTGCAGTGTCTCCAGCCCACACGACAGCCTGCCAACCAGCCCTCCGGACTTCCTCTGTTTGCATTTCGATCCTGAGTTGGACATTAAAATTACACCTTTAGTTGATCTCAGTCTCAGTGTCTGCTTCTGGGTCCTCACAACTAACCAGCCACACTACAGAATACTCAGGCCAGGAAAATGGACCCAGCAGACCCAGACCGAGTTCAGCAAGCCGTCAAGAAACTCGGCACGCGGCTTGGTCAACATGAGGATATGCTCCAGGATCTCAATTGTTCTTTTCAAGGCCTCTCGGTTCAAGTGGCGCAGCTGGTGGAGCAACTACTCTCTCGGCTTCCACCGCAGCAAACAGGATCTCCCCCCTCTGTGAGTACGGTCCCCTCTTCACCTCCTCCACCACCCTCTATCCTCAAAGAGCCCTATGTCCCTCCTCCTGAGCCGTATGCTGGGGAGATTGGGGACTGCAGAGGTTTCCTGCTCCGCTGCGCCTTAGTATTTGACCAACAGCCCATTAGTTACCCCTCAGATCGGTCTAAAATAGCTTACACAATAAATCTGTTGAGAGGTAGAGCCGCTAAGTGGGCTACGGCTGTCTGGGATAGGGAATCACCTATGTTCTCCTCTTACGCCCTATTCTCAGAGGAGCTCCGGAAGATATTTGATTTTCCTGTCGAGGGCCCCGAGTGTACCAAACGGTTGTTTTCCCTCACCCAGAGCTCTTGGTCAGTGGCGAAGTACTCCATTGAGTTCCGTACAGTGGCGGCCGAGAGTGGGTGGGGGGAACTCGAGTTAAAAGGGATATTCACTTGGGGCCTCTCTGAACAATTGAAAGATGAGCTAGCGGCTCGAGATGAGCCCTCCTCCCTTGAGGAGCTAATAGCGCTAGCAATCAGAATAGATAATCGCCTCAGGGAGAGACGGAGGGAGAAGAAAAGTCATTCCCCGGTACGTCTTATAGACTCCCCTTCCTCTGTTGCGGTCAGCGGGTCTCCTCTCCAGCCCTCAGTCTTCCCAGATCCGGTGCCCTCTGCCGAGGAACCCATGCAGATCGGCTGCACCAAACTACACCCAGATGAACGGAGACGGAGGATAGAGCTAAAGCTCTGTGATTATTGTGGCCAGGCCGGTCACTTTTTGGCCAACTGCCCAAATAAGTCAAACGGCCAGGCATCAGTGACAGTCGGCACCCTGAAGAGCCACACCTCCTCTGTTCCCAGCTCTCCCAGACGTATCGCTGTTCCAGCCTGTCTCCTGTGGGGGAAGGGCTCCACGTCGCTCCAAACCCTTATTGACTCCGGGGCGGACGATAACTTCATTCACGCCGGACTGGCAGCGCGACTTCAGCTCCCCCTGGAGGAACTCCCGGTCCCCCGTAAGGTCACCGCTCTCGATGGCAGAGTGATAGCCTCTATCACCCACTGCACTGCTCCTCTCACCCTCATCCTCTCCGGTAACCATCGGGAGGACATCCGGCTGTTCCTGCTTCCCTCTCCTCACTCTCCCCTGGTGCTTGGACTCCCATGGCTGCAGATCCACAATCCCCAGATCAACTGGTCCACAGCGTCAATCTCCGCCTGGAGCCCTCACTGCCACTCTCACTGCCTCCGCTCGCCCCCTGTGCTCAGACACCCGGATCCTTCTCTCCAGTTCATGGTGGAGGTCGACGCCTCGGACTCCGGAGTGGGGGCCGTCCTCTCACGGAGGGATACCGAGACCCAGAAGCTCCATCCTTGCGCCTACTTCTTCCGGAAATTCTCACCCACCGAACAAAAGTACAACGTGGGAAACCGTGAGTTGCTGGCTGTTGTGTGGGCACTCCAAAGATGGAGACACTGGCTGGAAGGAGCGCAACACCCATTTCTCATCTTGACGGACCACAAAAACTTTCTTTACCTCCTTTCTGCTCGAAGCCTCAACTCCAAGCAAGTCCGCTGGTCCCTCTTCCTCCGCAGATTCACCTTCACCGTCTCCTATCGTCCCGGCTCCCACGACCTCAAACCAGACGCCCTCTCTCGGACCCACTCCTCGGTTACCCCGGACCCCAGCGAACCGGACACCATCCTCCCTGCCTCGTGTGTCATCGGCTCCGCCTCTTGGGAGATCAACCCCTATTGTGGACCAGGCTCTCCGGAACAACCCAGACCCGGGAACTGGCCCGCCGGACAGAAAATTCATCCCTGGGGTTGCACGTTCCCAGATCCTACAGTGGGGGCACTCCTCCAAACTTACCCGCATGGCGGAGCGCAACAAATGCCTGGCTGATGTGCACCGCTCCCCAGCACCAGACTATCGTCCTGGTCAGATGGTCTGGTTATCGTCCCGTGACCTTTCCCTGCAGACCGAGTCCCGCAAGCTGTCCCCCCGCTTCATTGGTCCCTTTCCGATCCAGAAAATCATCAACCCTTCAGCTGTGAGATTAAAACTTCCTTCATCTCTCAAAATCCACCCCACATTCCATGTCTCCTTGATAAAACCTGTTACCTCATGCACCCTGAGCCCCTCCGTCGCCCCTCAACCCCCCCGGTTGATTGACGACCACCCTGCCCTCACTGTACGGAAAATCCTGGACGTGCCGCCGCGGCAGCGAGGCTTCCAATATCTTGTGGACTGGGAGGGGTACGGTCCAGAGGAGCGTTCCTGGATCTCCCGCTCCCTCATCCTGGACCACCAACTCCTTGACGACTTCTACGTCGCTCACCCCAACAAGCCCTTAACGAACGCCAAGAGGCGTTCGTTAAGGGGGGGGGTACTGTGGTGAGACGCCTCCTCATCTTGTTTTATTTTGGCTGGACTTCCTGTGTTTCCCTGTCTGCCTGGACTGGCTTTACTTTCTTCCAGAGCTTCCTCCCCTCCCCCGGCGCTGAGGCTGAGTGAGACTACACACCTGCTCCACATCTCCAATCAAGGCACTTTAAGAAGCCTGCAGCCCTCAGTCTCGGCGCCTGAGTATTGTCTACCCTTCCTAGCGGTAAAGACGCGTCTCCTGGCCAACCTCGTTTGTGTAATCATCAAAACTTTGCTCCTCGTGACTCTTTTCATGTTCAGTAACTCCCGTCTCCTCTGGATTTTCCTGCAGTGTCTCCAGCCCACACAACAGCCAGCCAACCAGCCCACCGGACTTCCTCTGGTTGCATTTCGATCCTGAGTTGGACATTGAAATTACACCTTTATTTGATCTCTGTCTCAGTATCTGCTTCTGGGTCCTCACAACTAACCAGCCACACTACACTTATGTTTGGACAAGGCAAGCACTAAAATAAGAGCTATGGAGAGGCAAAACAACAGTGCAGGCCATACATAAAGAACAAAAACAGAAGGATATATTTACCAAACAAAAGGTCCAAAAAGAGAAATCTGCAGAGTTCAAGTGCGGTAAATGTGGAGGCAGCCACCAGCCAAAATCTCAATCATAGTGATTGAGCAATCACTATGCTCAATGGTGCAAAGCAGCTTCAAGACAGAAAGTTCACATGGTTAAGGAAGATGATGATAACGAGAAGTTTATTGTGGATACAGTGCATGCTTGCACAACTGAAAAAGAGCAGTGGATTGTGCCAGTCACAGTGAATCAGATGACAATACCCTTCAAGCTTGATACAGGTGCTCACATAAACCTGCTTTCATTGGAAGCCTACAAAACACTGACTGTAAAGAGCAAAATTAATCCTGTAAAGACAAGAGTGTGTAGATACGCTGGACAACGTGTTCCTGTCAAAAGCAGATGCATCGCAACCTTCAAACACCAAGCTGGACAGATAACAGCACAGCTACTGATTGTGGATATGAGTGTACAACCAACCCTGGGACTCAGTGCATGCATGAAGCTCAATCTGATCAAAAGAGAGTTTGTGGTGACATTGTCAGATACTGCGAATGCCCAGGACTTACTTATGGAGGAGTATAAAGACTGTTTTGAAGGACTTGGATGTCTACCTGGACTACATAAAATATGTGTGGATAAAAATGTGACTCCTGTTGTGCACCCTTGCAGGAAAGTTCCCTTTGCGCTGCAAAAAAAAACTGAAAGATGAACTAGCGCGCATGGAAAAACTAGGAGTCATCAAGAAAATAGATGACCCAACTGAATGGGTCAGGTTGCTGGTTGTGGTGCAAAAGAAAATAGTTGCCCTGAGACTGTGCTTGGATCCAAGGGACCTAAAGCAATCAAAAGAGAACAGTTCAAGTTACCAACCAGAGAGGAAATCATGGCACAATTTGCTGGAGCTCAATGTTTCAGGAAATTAAATGCTTCATCAGGTTTCTGGCAGCTGAGGCTAGACGAGTAGAGTTCCCGACTGTGCACATTCAACACCCTAAAGAGCAGGTACAGGTTTCTTCATCTGCTGTACAGTATCTTGTCAGCACCGGAAGTCTACCACAAGACCATCCACATGATCTTTGAGCACGTGCATAGAGTAGAGACAATGATGGATAACATCATAGTTTGGGGCTTAACTCGAGAAGAACATGATGAAAGACTGGGACAAGTGCTGGACAAGACAAGGGAGGTGAATCTGAAACTTAACAAAGAAATGTGAGTTTGGAGGGAAATCACTTACATTCGTGGGAGATGTTGTGAGCAAAGAGGGAGTAAAGCCAGACCCGAGAAAAACTTCAGCAATCAACAACATGGATAGACCAACCAACAAAGATGAGGTCAGATGGTTCCTAGGGTTGGTCACCTATCTCGCCAAGTTCATCCCTCGACTGTCAACACAGTCAGCATCTCTCAGGAGTCTTCTTAAGCAAAAGAATAAATAGATCTGGTCCCACGAGCAGAAACAATGCTTTCTAAAACTTAAAGACTTTGACACAGGAGCCTGTGTTATAGTTCTACAACCCAAAGAAGAGCACCAGGATCTCCAGATGCAGATGCATCACAGTACAGCCTGGGAGCAGTGCTGCTGCAGTGACACGACAAGCAGTGGTCACCTGTTGCTTATGCATCCAGAGCCTTGACAAGCACCAAGTCCAGGTATGCTCAAATTGAAAAAAAAAAAAAAACTGTTGGCAAGTGTGTATGCATGTGAGAGTTATTAATAAGCCTACAGCCAGATGTTTGAAGTGGAAACCGATCATAAACCCTTGGTGTCCATCATGAACAAACCTTTCAATGACTGTCCTGTATGGATACAGTGCATGCTAATCAGGCTGTAAAAATACGACATGCACATGATATACATACCAGGAAAATACATGTACACCCTCGACACCTTGTTTAAAGCAATGGACAAAGAGGAACATGCTAACAGTAAAAAGGGCACAGAAATACAGGCATATAAGGACATGGTTGTGACGTCTCTGCCTGTGACTGCTGACAGAACAGATCAAATCAGGAGAGAGACTATCGCAGATAAAACGATGAAAGAACCCAAGAACTCAGTACTGAAAGGATTGCCTGACAACAAAAAGGATTGCCCTGTGAAGATACAAGACTACCAGAATTGTAGAGCAGAGCTCACAGTGGTGGATGATCTAGTGTTGAAAGGGAGCAAATTTGTTATTCCATCCTCACTGTGCAAAGAAATGCTCCAGAAGATACACGAAAGCCACCTTGGAGAAGTCAAGTGTAAACGAAGGGCTAGAGAAGTGATGTACTGGGCAAGAATAAATCAAGATATTAGCCAGACAACAGCGTCATTTGAGCTTTGCCACACCTACAGGCCAAAACAACAAGCTGAGCTGATGACTCATCCAGTGCCCCACAGACCTTAGTACAAAGTAGGTACTGATCTGTTTGACTATGATGGAAAGAGCCACATAGTGGTCACTGATAGCTTTTCAAACTATCCTGAAGTTGGAGCGCTGCAGTCAATGTCGAGCAAAGCAGTCGTCAGCTATCTAAAGACTGTTTTCGCCAGACATGGTGTCCCATTTGAACTGTTTTCAGACAATGGACCCCAATTTTCTAGCTGCGAGTTTGCTGCCTTTGCCAAGGAATGGGGGTCTTAACACTCCACGTCAAGTCCAACTTATCCAAGGTCCAACGGCTTGGCGGAAAGCTCTGTAAAAACTGTGATAACCATGCTGAAAAAAATCAAAGGAGAGAGATGACTTTCAGAAAAGTCTGCTGATCTACCAGTGTGCACCTCTACAAAACGGATGCCCAAATGCTGATGGGTAGGTGCATTTGCTCCAACCTACTAGTGAATGAAGACCTGATGATGCCTAAGAGCACACACAGAGTCAGAAAAGTAAGAGAGGAACAAAAGCAAAACAAGAACAGCTGCATGATCGAACAGCAAAACACCTGCCGGTGCTGAGGCCTTGAGACGTTGTGCATCTCAGGAACATTCCTACAGGTACATGGAGACAAAAGGTATAGGTGGTCCACGTTCCTACAGGACCCAGACGGAAAATGGACTGTCTCTGAGATGGAACCGCACAGATCCTCAACTACAGCTGAAGGAAGAGGATGCTGCGGCTCAGGACACGGTTCAGCAGGGCGCAGCTGGATCTAAGGAGCTGGCTGATAGTGGGCTTGATCATGCTAACAATAGTCTGACAGCATTGTCTGCTTCACCAACTGTTGAAAGACCATGGCTGTGTCTCAATTCAGAGACTGCATACGGCTGAGCGCGCTCAAGTGTGTTTAGCTGAGCGCACTGCCGTTCTGTGGACTTGAGTACCCTGGGTGAGATGGTCCGGTTTTCGTGAATTGGGACGATCTACCCTTCAGAGGACTTACTGGTTGAGTCGCAAAATGTCCCCGCCCTCAGGCTCACGTCATGACTGACATGAAGAAAAGCTGCGGAGCGCAGCAGTTATTTTTTAACTGTGCGACCTTGCACGGACACAAAACAGTAGATACATGCAAGCAAAGACCATTTCCACAATATTCATCCAATGATTCCATGTTTTGTATGGAGTATGAGGGCCATATTGAAAACTTTTTTAAAGACTTCGAGATTAAAGTCATGAATTTAGGAGAATAAAGTAATTAATTTATGAGAGTAAAGTCGTAAGGTTACCTGTTATTTCAAAGGAGAGTTGTTAAAATTAGGGCCATGAAGCATTTGAAGGAATTGTGCTTCAGTATAGGTTTCACAACCAAGGAGATACTTCATCCTTTGGCACGTCAGCATTACATTGTCACAAGTATAAGGACTTTAAAAAGAATATATGAGAAATGTGTAAAAAACAGGTGGACTTAGAGAATATTGCTGCTTTTGTGGAGGCAGAAATGGATATGCTGCAGATAAATCCATCAATGCAGCTGTAAATAGCCGTGAATGACATTGAGCTTTAGTTTATGACATGAATCCATATGCCATAATAAGGCGTTGGTGTCTCTGCAGGTGTAGGTTACTGCCAGTGTCAGAGACATGGTGCATCTTATATGAAGTGCGAGACAACACAAAAGGGGGCCTATGAAGTCATATTTTTGCTGTAACTGGTGGCTCCTCTGCCTCCGTTAAAGGTGGGGCTGCTGGGCCACCACCCGTTTTTCTGGCATCTGCCCTCTTTCTGTTTGCTGAGTGAAAGTCTAATATTGAGTGTACTGTTTGTTAGTTTAATATATATACATATACATACTGAGAGTTAGTTTGATATTCCTAATCATTTGACAGAACATCATAAGAGAGTAAAATTCATTTTTGAGTGTGAAAAGAGCATTTTGTAAGGGATCAAACTGCCACTTAATACTTACTTGACAATGTAAAACATGATCAAAATGAGAAAATGCAGATGTCTCACCTGTTTGCACAATGTTTTTATATTTAATTTTCAGCTGCTGCCAAGTGCACTTTTGTCCCGCTGGATTGCACCTACATAAAATAAATTAATTGGCTCCATGCACGCAGTTTCCCCTGCAACAGTCTGTCATTGTGATTGCACAAGACTAGATTTAAACTTACGCATAGACGCGAGCAGCAATTTCCTCCCATGCCCTCTCCCTCTCCTTTGCAGCTGCTGCTGTATTGCACTTTCTTTTAAAAACGTGCTGTAACTCGCTTGTATCAGTACTTCCAGCTCCACTTGCGTAAAAAATGCTGCCCTCCTTCTCCCTGTTTCCATTGGTTGATCAATGAATCTGGGCTCCACAGATGCTGGCTGTTTATGTCTGGCATGCACGTGCTTAACTCCAGGTCAAACTACTCGGAGCTGCGAAAACTGACTCAAATCAGGTGTTGTGAAACCAGAAACTCAGAGTTTCCTATCTCAGAGTAGATCAACTCAGAGTTACGGATTTGACTCAGAGTTTGTTGAACCACCTACGTGAAACGGACCCCAGATAAACAGTCTGTCAAATCCACCTCCGAACCCCTACACACCATATTTTTAATAAAATCAAAAATATTCTTACTTCCCATTCAGTGTAAAATAAAATAAAGGGACTTAAAGGTGGGGTAGGCAGGATCTGAGGAAGTGCCAGTTTTTGGGAGAAATCTTGAATGTAAACACTACCCCTCCCAACCAGTTTTCCCCTCAGCTCCTCCTCTTCCCTCCCTCTCTGCTCCAGCAAGCCCTGCCCAGAAAACAGACGCTCCTGTTGTCGGACAGTAAAAACCAACCAGAAAGTACAGAAAACTGCTGCGTGTCGTAGTGCCGTTAAACTGTTTACCTCGGGTCCTAGAGTATGTCACTTTATCCTAGTTTTAGAAGTCCTGCAAACGTTGTATTTGCTGGTAGTTTGTTGGCATCTACAGTAGCACCAATGCTTGTGAATTTTAACATTGACTGGGCCCCGTTTGTAATCATCTGAAGTATTTATCTGCATTATATATCTGAATTTAATTGGAATGATACGAGCGAGCACGAGTGTCTGTTTGTGGGTGGGGCTTGCTGGAGCAGAGACAGAGGGAAGAGATGAGGCAAAAACTGGTTGGGAGGGGTAGTGTTTACATTTAAGATTTCTCCCAAGAACTGGCACTTCCTCAGATCCTGTTTACCCCACTTTTAACTCTCTACAGCTCTCTGGTGACCAGTTTGTCAGCACAAGTTTGGCGGAAAGCTCTGTAAAAACACACACAAATCCACACAGAGAATTTACAGTGTTGTCCTTACAGAGTATTAAGGGTGTGTGTGTGTGTGTGTGTGTGTGTGTGTGTGTGTGTGTGTGTGTGTGTGTGTGTGTACCCAGTCCTTCGATTGCCTTCCTCAGAGCCACAGCATCATCTTTAGCATCAAAGTTAGCTTTTGGTTTGATGGTTCCCCTCTCTCCACTCTGATAAAAAACATAGTTTGAGGGTTTTTGTTCAACAAAAATTTTGACGATGAGATTTTATATCAGTAAGAGATTTTAGTCAAACCTACAGAGAAAGATGATGGTTTATCCATAAGGTCATCCAAATCTTCCTGAAGAATGAAAAAGGTGAAATTAGGATTTAAGAACCATGTTATTATGAATTAGAATCAAATTATTTTGAATAATTTTACCCACCCACAAAGATGACATGATATAAGGAAGACCCTCTGTAAAATAAAAAATAAACAGTTAAGTTTCCCCCATATTTTCAGACAGTTTTCCCCCTGGACCTTCACTGACACACACAGCAAAACTGTTTTTACTCTGAAATATGAAATATTAACTTAATTGAATATAATCATGTTATCTTTTTCAGTTCTGTGTAATCTTTAATAGATTAGCTTATTTGAGTAAGTTTATAATCACTGTGTTAATTTCACTTTGACTTTAATCAGAATAAAGAGCTAAAGTAAAGCTATATTTTAACAATTAAGTCACACATTGACAGTTGTAAATTTTCATGGTCAAAGTCATCCGTTATACATACATATATATATATATATATATATATATATATATATATATATATATATATATATATATATTATATTATATAGAATATCTACTTCAAAAAGTTTTTGATTTTTAAGATAACAGTCTTACAATTACAACAAGAGGGTCCTAACTGAACGATAAAAAGGGTTTAAATATTGGTACAAAAGATTCCTGAATAAACTAGAAAGAAGTTCAATTTTCACTGGAAAAACAAACTAAAATTTACAAAAACCCATTAAAAAATTACTTTAAACAAGATAAAAAAAATAAAAAATAAAAAATTGTAAACCCATGAGGAAAAAGTCTTAAATTTGTGTAATTAAAGTTAATGAGAAAATAACTTTGATTCTACTGAACATTAATGTTTCCTCTTTCTCCACCAGTGTTTTACTTTTTAGCCTCACATTTCCACTGCCTGATTATTGCTTATAATTATGTTTTATTACAGCTGTATCCTCAAACTCTTCTCTCAGCTTTTCTTGGTGTGGTTTTTTTCTCAATTGTTGGATAGGTTTTAGATTTCATATGTGTATATTCTACATCCTCACTTTGGGCTCTATTTTCGTGCCTGCCGGTGGTGCGGCGGAGGGTGGCACACCCCATGCAGTGGTATTTTCATCTGGCAGGGCCCGGCGCACAGTCAGTTTGGTATTTTCGTAGACTGAGGCGCACTGAGGTCTGCCAAGCTGGGCGTGGGGGCACGGTTGGGGGAGGTGTCTACAGAATCAGCTGGCGTAGTGATGTTTTCATGCTTGCAAGCGGCGTGGGAAGTGTGCTGAAAGGTCACCGATTCAAACCTGGTCAGCTTTCAGCGCAGGTGGACCGCAGCTGGTCTAGTGGTATTTTAGTAGACCGGCGACATAGTGCACATACGTCATCAATGCCAGGTGAAATGTGCCAGTGTCAGGCACATCTCACGTGCCTGACACTGGCACATTTAATGAAACCGCATTAAATTAAATATCCAGTAAACAATTACACATGATGAAGTTAACAAGATATTTAGTTTGTCTCCCCCCTTTTTTTCTCATCCTCTTCCTCTTATTTCTTGCGCAGCTCCACCCAGAGATGTTTTGTGTCATCTTTCCGTCCTGCTGCTGCGGCAGCTGATCAGATGATCTATTTTGGTGATCAGAAGAGTTATTTACTTTGAAAATTTGAACAAAAAAATAAAAGAAACTTCCATTCAAAATTACCTGTTAATCTAATGTTCTGGCATCCTTAAAATTCTGTGAATATTCAATCCGGAGTCAGGCTCACATACAAATTTTATAATATTCAGTTGCGTGAGCCAAGTTCATTTTATATGCCAACATAATTGAAAGAAAGAACCAGGCCACGGAGCGATGCGTCCTTTACACACAGGTGGTTCCGATTTTAATGCCATTATTGGAATTTATTTATGTTGTGATCTGTGCGCACAACCCACCTTTGTCATGTGGGGTTTAAATATATGCAACTTGATGTGTCTTTTTTGTGGAAAAGGGTGTTTGTCTTACCAGTTGGTCCAACCTTACACACACCAAATCCCTCTGTGCTTATTTGAGAGAGTGCTAAGTATGCCCTGTGCAGCGCTTACCGCGACACTTGTTGAGGGGCTGCCTTCTGTAGCCATCGTGTGGCATTGCTGTCTTCAGCCATCTCTTCGACTACTTCATGAAAATTGTAATACACCTCACTGGTGGCGGATTTGAAGGAGAGGAGAAGAGCTGATATGATTGGTGAAAACAGGTCTCGGCTGTGTCTAACCCACTACGCCGCTGGGAGGAGCTGAGTCAGGGAGGGGGGATACTTATGCTGGGCTGTGCTGCTCACCAAAATATTAAAATGTGCTTGGGCTTGCCTTGTCGGCGCGGCGGACCTGACTTAGGCCACCGGCGAGGCACAAAAATAGAGGCCTTTATGTCTTCAAGGGATAGTTTGTATGTTTTAGCAGTGTGGTTGGAGGGTGTTCCTGTAAACAGTGAGTGTTTTACCCACGGAGGATCCTCGTCAACTCAGCTGCTTGTTGGGAAACCAGCACAGAAGTTAGTTTACACAGAACAGTGCTTTAGCTTCAGTTTGTTAAAATGATGTAAATGAGGTGGTGGAGCTGACATTGCCTGCAGAGGCTGATAGTTTAGCTTCCGTTTTGATTCCCAACAAAGATGGGGATATAACAAGGACCTCCCGTGGATGATAGACTAGCACCTCATGCAACCACACTGTAAAATGACACAGACTATCCCTTTAACCGCTGCATAAACCATACACTGTTTTGAAAAGAATAAACCTGTTTTACAAGTAACAATGTTTGCTTTAATTCTTTCTTCCATTACATTTCATTCAAGTTTACTCTCGAAATGTTTGATATTTTGTCTGTCACTTAACATTGGGACATTGAAAACATTTTTTTATTAAAGCCACAGATGTTGATATTTTGAAGTATCTTCTCCAGAAAAAAAAGAAAAAATTACTGGGGGTTTTACACCTTAACCTGAAGCTGAGACAGATTTTTACAGTGGTTCGACATAAATCATGGAGTCAAGTTACTCTGTGACCCGACACCACTTTATTTTAGTATAGCATTTTATTGTCATCGCTGCAGGACTAATAGAGCCTGATTCTGGTCTCGGATGATGTCCTAATGATATCCTAATGCTGACACGTCACTGTTTACTCTCATGATCAGCTGATATGACCAAAAGAAACAAAAGATATTTCTGCTCATCACCAACAACAAACTGGAAAAGTGTATAAAAATCCTTAAAGATCCCAGAGCTGATCTAATTCAAAGCTGATCCGGTCAAAGCTTACCTGGTTTAAAGCTGATCTGGTTTAAGTTGATTTGGTTTTAAGCTGGTCCAGTTTAAAGTGTTAAGATTCAGGCTAAATAAGTCTGCTGGGGTTTGTTTGGTGATTAATCATTATAATTGTCTCTATTTTAATCTAATTAACTAACCTTTGGTCATCAGGTCAGATCTAAGAGTAACACAGTAAGGTGTTTCACAGGTGACAATGACTTGATGAAAAATGAATCACCTGAGTTAAAACCTGTGCATCTTGTTTTCTGTCTGTAATAACAATAACTGACCCACAGCGACCCAAAGATAGACCCACACTCAAATATGAAGAGCATAAAAACATAAAACAGACTGAAAATCAGAGAGAATCAGAGACTCACCTGCTTTTTGACTCAACCGTAATCTTGTTCTGCCACACCTTTGCTCTGTGGAAATCTACCTGTAGAGTAGTTTGACCACACCCCACTAACAAAAGCTACCTTTAGGAACAGCTCAGACATTTCAAACATCTATATTTACTGAGCCTGCCTGTCAGTGAGAAATTGTGTCATTATTCACTTGGGGCCCGTTGCAAAAAACTAGGATTAAGACATCCAGGATAAATGACTGAGCTGCATTCAACAAATCCAAAACAAGACCATCCGGGGTTAATTGGTTGCAAGAAGACCAAACCAAGATATACCAAGTAGAAATGGATTCATCAAGCCAGATGAAACCAGTCCTGTTTTAGTGGCACAAGCAGCTTCCTCAAATAAACCTTGCCATCAATCACAGATTCACAGATTCACCATGACAACAAGAACGGCATTCTTTTCCCCGTCCGAAGCACAATTTGTCATGGTGGCTTACAAGGAAGTTAAAGACCAAATAAAAAAGAAAGGCAACATAGCCACAATTATAAAACAACAGGTTAAGCGTGGCAAAGAACTGCAGACCGCCTGAATGCGTAAGTATGGTGTGCAAATACATACTTGCTGCTCCACTGAAACCTTCACACTTACAATCAAAACAGTTTAATTAACATCTCTGAAAATTTAGCTAGTTATACTCCGATTATGAATCTTTTGAAATTGTAAGTGTGAAATTGACTGCAGATGTGGGTGAAATTGTGTAAATGTAACTCCATCAGAATGTAAAATCTTCCAGACTCAAACCCCACCTGATCAGAATAGCCCACTCTTTGTAAGTCTCATTTTATAATGTGTTTGGTTGTATCTTGTTTTATCAAACTGTTTTTATCAGTAAAGTAACCTTGAGTGTCAAGAAAGATGTGTATTTATAAAATGTATTTATTATTATCATTATTACATCAAACCTTATCTTACAAATTACAGGACAACTGTCAACAGTCATAGTAGAATAGCCTACTCATTGCTTCTGTTACAGGTTTCTTCAATGTCAGTGGTGCATTGGACTGCACACATATCAAGATAAAATCCCCCTCAGGTGCCCATGAGGCGAATTTTGTGAATAGGAAATCCTGTCACAGCATTAATGTTCAGGTGAACATGGCTTTTTTTTGTCAATTCATGAACACTGTGCATTGCTTGTGATGTGCAATGATCAGTTTAAATAGTCTTATGATTTCAGATGGTCTGTAATGCTGACTGTCTCATCAGCATTGTTGAGGCAAAGTGACCCGGTTCGCTGCATGACTACCGAGACATTGGTTCCTCTAGAATCTATCAGTATTTATCACAAGGTGAGCCACACAACCTCCATTAATAATCACTTTTTACATCATGGCAGTGTCAAAAATGTCATTCTATTACGAGGTTGTGATGATTGAAATGATCTTTGGCCTCCTGAAGCCATGATTTCACTGTCCTCAAGACTTCAGGGTCAGCCCTTTGAGGACCTGTGACATCACTGTGGCCTGTACTGTCCTCCACAATGCAGAGGAAGGAGAGGGCCCCCAGTGCGCATGACACATGGACTGGGACAATCCTGCCATCTTCCCTCATGACCGACAGCGGTTGGCTGATCAGGGACCAATATGTGTTAAATTATTTAAACATTTATTTAAACATGTACCCTTTAAATTTCAGTTAAATATGTCCTAACTTATACCGTACCATATCCCGCTCCCTACTATTCTGCCTTTGTGTGTATTTTTTTATTTGTTAAGTTCTGTGGATTTGCTTATCTAAGTAGTTAAGATATTATGATTACGAGTTTTGCATAATTAGAAGCGTAGCTGACTTGACAGACAGGTGGGCACAATGTAGCTGTCAGAAAAGTACACAGTGTCATAAGTATTAACTTATATAATGACTTATTATATACGACTCAGGATAGAGCATGACACGATAATGTAGAAGACATGGCAATTCAAAAAATATCACACAGTAACAGAGAGATAAAATATAATATCACACCATAACATGTTGAATTCTATTATATCCTGTCCTATATTACTATATAGTATGATATTTTGTCCTATTGTAAATATGCTATAGTAGGTTATTGTCCTGAATCACTGACTCTTCTTGAGTTATTGTGTGTTTCTTAAAATCTTCAGTGTTTTTGAGAAAACAGAGGGAAAAAAGACAGTAAAATCTATTATTTCCATATTTTATTACCAAAGAAAGGCACCAGAAACAGGCGTTATTGTTGGTATTATTGTAATCATTATTTTCATAAAATAGTAGCACCAAAAATATCTATTTTTATCCCCCTGACCTCCTGTTCCTGTGGTTTGATAGGCACAGATTATAAAGAAACAGGAACACAGACATGTTAGCACAGTGCTCTCTAACCAGTGTGTTTGACTCTTCATATACAGAAACACAAGAGGGTAACATATAATCAGATAATAACAAAAGAGTAAATAAATGAGGCATTAAAAACATCATGAAAGAGGTTAATCTAAAACATGTGAGGACTCATTGTCTTTGTGCAGAAAACAGGCAGGCAGACACACATGTCTTATAAAATACATCATTTAAAAAAGTGATTATAACAGCAGTTCAGTCAGTACACCCAATCGTGAGCTGGGATTCATTCAAATCATGATTTTCACTGATGGAGGACAAAAAGAATCATTTTGGACGATTGAATCTGAAGTTCATGAGGATAAATACTGCATGGCACTTTTTACTGGCAGCTGTCAGAGACAAAAAATAAAGACTTTAAACATTGAAAATAAAGTGTTAAACCTGACAGTAAATGTCTGTAAGGCTAATAACACAGGTTTTTGAATGTAAATCAATGATGGGCTGAAGGGGAGGAGTAATTGCACTTTGAAAGTGTCATTCATATATGTCAAATTCACTTTCTGCATTTACTCACAGCTGCAGAACAGGACACTCTACAAAAACCCAGATTATTCTGACACAGACAGGAGCTCCTGAATGCACCATGAGGCTCTGCAGCTCTGACTTTATAAAAACAGTGAAATGACAAGAAACAGCATAGGACCAATGAGCAGACTCAAAGCTTCTATCTCCACCTACACACCACCTACATACAAACTGAAGCAGGGAACACTGGCGGGTGATAGGAACGACTGTTGCAGCTGAGCATGTGATTCCTGAGGCAGCTGCTAACAATGCTAACTCTGCTAAACAATGTGTAACATTCTAAACATCACTTTCTTCCCTTTTTCAAAGTAGTACAATTTTTTTTACAAACATCCTGAAGAACAAACTCTCCTCTCAGAAAATCACTTTTTAAAAACTTATTTTCTCTCCTCTACCTTACCTCCTCTCCTCACCCCTCTCTCCTTGTTCCTTATCTCTTCTCCCCTGTTCCTTATCTCCTTTCCTCTACCCTATCTCCCCTTTCCATGCTCCTCTTTCCTCTCCTCTTTCCTCTTCCTTATCCCCTCTCCTCTTTCCTCCCCCCCTCAGACCTCTGTGCCATCATTGAGGTTGTTGTGGACTTTGACCTCCAGGTTGACCTGTTTGACCTTGGGGCGGGGCTCCTGGGTGCGGTTCAGGATGTTGATGTTCCTGACAGTGCAGTGTTTTGAGCTGAAGTTCTTCTCTACGCACCTGTCCATGCACACCTCTACCTTGGTGTTGAGTGGGTACTCCTCATACGATTTCTCTGCCTTCTTGCTTGCCTTCATGGCTGTCCGTCTGCAGCGGTGGAACAGAAAACAGGATGCCAGCAGGACTAGAACCAGCAGAGTGACAGCAGCAACCCCCCCTCCCAAAGAACTGCCCATGTGGGCATTGAAGGAGGCTGACAGCGCTGGCTCCAGCCGCAGGGACTTCATGTTGGTGCCATTCTTCACCTGGTCGCCCTCGTTGTCGTAGATCAGAGACTCATCCAGCGTCAGGCGTCCACTGTGGTCCACCAGGTCGCGTCTAGAGCGACTAAGCTGATAGCTCACTGAGCGCTGGATCCTTGGGCTTGACCTAGACTCTGGACCAATCACGTAGATCACCTGAAGGTACCACTGATGTCCCGCCTCCACCTGTCAATCAACAGAGAGCAGAGGACACTGTTAGAGGACGTGATAAAGCTGCAGATGGATAAATGAATCAATTTTTGAAGGATTAAGGATTTAGTAACAGGATGAAATCAGAACAAAACATAACAAGGGACAATCAGAACATCTAAAACCCTCAGGAAGGGGGAGCAAAAGTTAACATGTGAAGACTATGACAGCCAGTGAAAGGCTCTGGATCATTAATGTTTGTGGGACGGACCTTCAGGGCCACCATAGCAGACTCAGAGAGTCAATACTCAAAACAGTAATCAATTGGATTTTAATCTGGTTAAACTGAAGATCCACTGAACCCCTCATCCCTCTGGGGTTCAGGTTTAAGCCTCACCCACCTTGTAGAGAGCATCCACCTTCATGGTGAACCCATCCACACCCGGCATGGCACTCACAGCCTGCAGCTCAGGGACGTCTGAGGCCAAATGAGCCTCAAATGGAACATCATGGAAGAATTTATCACAGACATCAGGCTGTTTACGATCCTGCAAAAGGGTCAATGAGAGGACAGAAAGAATCAGAGTCTAGGGGCATGTTTCTGAGATAATGGTGACGGTCCTGAGAGTCAACACAGTGTTTATATTAACAGAGACATTAACCTGGTGAGTAAACACAATCCACCCTCTGACACAGGTCTCTAATCAGACCAGTTCAACAGGTTTAATAGAGAAAGACCTGTGTGTGTGTGTGTGTGTGTGTGTGTGTGTGTGTGTGTGTGTGTGTGTGTGTGTGTGTGTGTGTGTACCAGCAGCAGGAAGCGGTGTTTCAGCTGTTTGTTGGGCTGGATGCAGCCGTACTGTGGTCCCTCGTTGTACAGCGTCCCTGTGGGATCAAAGAAGGGCACGTACCCGTCTCTACCTGTACACAAGTACACCTTCTCCAACTGCAACTTGTATGCTGCATTCAGGCTCTGCTCCGGATTCCACAGCACTCTGCCATACAGAGTCTGACCTGAAGGGGGCAGCACAGGGACATGAGCTGCAGGAAAACCTCAGAAATTCACTGTGTTAACCTTTGACCTCTATGAAGGTTAAATATTATAACCAAAGAGCTCACTGCTACAGACAGACACACAGACAGACAGTCAGACTCACAGAGAGAGACACAGACAGTGTCTGAGTATTAGAACAGAGTAAGACAAATGATCGTTTTGGGGGGAGAGGCCCTGCCTAAAATCAGCTCTCTCCTCCAAACTAATTATTTTAACAGCCCCCCACAACCCACCCAAAGACATCCTAAGCCCTTCCCCTTTGTCCTCACCCATAGAGAAGGCACCCTTGTAATCCATCTCAGCCACAGAGACATCTGTGGTGGCAGGGTCCATCATGAACACCTTCCCGTTGTTGCACAGCTGAAACTCTGTGTTCAGAGAGTAGACTACAGGGACCGGCCTGTTGGTCTGCTGGAAGGCTATGGGAACCAGAAACCTGGCAAACACACACACACACACACACACACACACACACACACACACACACACACACACACACACACACACACAAACACACACACACACACACACACACACACACACACACACACACACACACACACACACACACAAACACACACAGGTTCGGGTGAGCTCCCATCATGCAACTGGCTGCTCTTTACATACATTAAAGGGTTGGGTTCGTACTTCTCTGGGGCATGGGCAGTGCAGGACAGAGGTTTGTCTCTAGGGTCGATCCAAGGCTGGGTGGGCTGTACGGTGCAGGGGACGAGGAACATGGTGTACTCTCCTGAATAATCCTTCCTATTAAGAGACAAAGACAGAAACAGCATAAGACCTCTAAAGACACACAGTATGTGAAGACAGCCCAGGACCAGGTCAGGACCAGGTCAGGACAGGCTAGGACAAGTGTCACAGGTGCAGCAGATAACTGAAAAAAATGTTCAAATGGTGATGCAAGCAGGAAATTTGGCACAAATATTCTTTAGGGGTCACTCTTTTGAAAAATCATGGTAGACACTCTAAAATTCAAGATGGCATATTTCATGATGGCTGCCACTTTGGTAGAAAATTGGTATGAGGAGTGTATGTGGGTCAGTTGATCAGAAACTGCTCACAAACAAAAGGTAATCTGCGTATAGTGCCACCTATAGACTTTGCCGCCTAGGGAGATACCGGTAATGCCCTCTACTGCTCTAAGGGCTATAGCAAGAGGTTCAACCGCCAGATCGAACAGTTATGGTGAGAGGCCGCAGTGTCTCTGACTAGGGGGAAATAGTCAGAGACACTGTTGTTGGTCCATACAGCCGCAGTAGGTGCGTCATATTATTTTAATGAATTTTCGAGTGTCTAACATAATTTTTCAAAAGAGTGGCTATCAAAAAGTATTTGTGCCAAATTTCATGCTTGCATTACCATTTGGATGATTCTCTTAAAACATGCAATTGTGTGTGTGTGTGTGTGTGTGTGTGTGTGTGTGTGTGTGTGTGTGTACTGACCTGCTGTATGAACTGGTGGCTCTCCACAGCTGATATGGCGAGTCAAAGGTCTGAGCGCTCCACAGCAGCTGGATGTCAAACTCGATCCCCCCCAGATGATCTGGAGCCACCAGGTGAGACTTATGACTGGGCAGTGTGTGGTGCTCAGGTACAAACTGACCTGCAAGAGGGAGAGCACGCCTGTGATGATCTCTGACAGTGATCCTCTCATATATGAACCCTCAGACCCTCTAATCAGGGTCAGACCATTTCTAAAGACCACTTCCTTTTCTGTGATCTGACCTCTGAACTTGGCATGCGTCTTGAACTCGATGACCAGCCGTCCATCCTCTCTGATGTAGATCCTGATGATTTGCAGCCTGGCTGATAGGACGCTGTCAGTCTGGATACCTGAGGTAACACAGGTATCGGAAGTCAGACAGACTCTTCAAGTTCAGTCATTCAATGTGAGACTGAATTAACCCTATTAGAAACTGTAAAGTGAGGCAAGGTGAATGCTGGGAGTTGTGGTCCTGCCCCCACCTGTCCTCCACAGCACGGTGTCGTAGAAAAAGGAGAACTCCATCTCAGTGTGGTGCTCCAGAGACGCCCAGCCTCGAGGAGCCGTCACATAGATGTAGGACACGTAGAGAGGAACCTGCACCGTTAGGAATGACTGAGCCGAGTCACGCACCTGAAACACAACAACATACCTCAATATCAGTTGTGGACCAGGGCCCTTAGAGGGTCAGGGTCAGGGTTTACATCATCCTTGTTACCTGAGGTCAACGGCACGATAACAATTTTCCTGTTTCAGTTTTATTCTGTTTGATTTGAAGTTCAGCTGTTTGAATTTTATCATGAAAAGGTTTTGGTCCAGAATGAAATTTGGCGGAACAAATGAAACCCGGTGGGGCACCAATGGGCTTAAGCCCTGTCGAGCTGCTCCTTTGTGGACTGCCTCCCAAGCAGACCACTGACCCGTCACACTGCCCGTCATTCCCCGTGCTATGCTCTCCTTGGCAGCCAGGACAGTTGTGATGGTTGGTGCCTGTGACTGCCTTTAGTGATATTGCTCATTTATGGTGTAAAAACATGCTCTTGAATAGGTGTGATTTAAATCAAGTTGATTTTTAACATTGACTTTTCTTTTGGGGACCCTTAATGTCATCCACTCAAACTAGCTCTTTAGAAAAAAAAGGATTTGTGGAGCTCTGGAGCCTTTAGATGCTGATATGAGGAATTTAAGTCACATAAACAGCCTGAAAGATGTTATATGGTTGAAAACTCAGGAGCTTCAAAAACATGCTGCTTAAGCTCTTATAATTTTTTTTTCAGTTTTTGAGTCAATAAATAAGACATTAAGACATATTTCTGTAGTTTAATTTATGAACATTTGGGATGAGTGTATGTATACCTTTGAGCTGCTGCCTGGAAATGTTTGCTGAGGTTGTATTATGGAAGCAAATTTGTAACATAGTTGGAATGAACTTGGATTAACAAAAATGCATTTCCATTTTCAGAATGTACCTGAATTTCTTGACACATAAATAAAATTATGAATAAATAATTCAAACTGCATTTCTGTTTTTTCCCCGAGAACCCTGAAGAGTTTATCAAAATATAAAAGATAAGGGCCTTTTGAGATTTAATTTTTAAAAGATAGTTACCAAAATTTAATTTGAAATGTCAAATCAGAAAATTTCAATACATTAACAGAAAGGCCTTTTCATTTCAAAGCAACAAGCACATTATCTGACTCATAAATATAGTTAAGAATAAAATATCCAAACTACATTTTCTTATTTGAGTTGCACGTTTTGTGACATTATTAAAAAAGGAAAAACCTAACAGGTCATTGCTTTTTCATTTCCATGTCTGTCCCACAGAAAATGGTGAAAGAAATCAAATTGGCAGATTGACAACTCCAAGCAGCGCACACAAGTGATGTCAGTGGCCGTCTGCTCTTCTTCTACGCATCTAATGTGGTGCTGATATCTGTCCTCTGTTGATATCAGTCCCTGTAAATATCTGACCTTGATAGATATCTGTCCTCTGTTGATATGTCTTTATAGCAGTGGCGATTGCTCTAAGACTGCAAGGGAAGCTCAGCTTCCCTTAAAATGTCACCCCCCCAAAAAAAGAAAAAGTGGTGAAATACGTACTGCTGTGTGTACATTTCATTAACTAAATACGCACTAGAAAGCCTTCATGTTTTGTGCACAACTTCGTTCCCATTCATCCTCGCAGCGCCTCAGCGCTTTAAACAGCCGGACGCTCGGCTTCTGCTGACTTCAATGTGGAAGCTCAACGTGGGTTGTTCCAGCAGCGAAACTAGACGCTCATTGGATAAATGCTGGGCTTTGTCCCGCCCATCGGACGCTCTGCGTCTCTGGAGTTCTATGGCGAGAGGGCGGTCCCGACTTTCTCCCGGACTCCGAGCTTCTGCATCCATGATTGGATGAGCTGTCTGAGGCGAAATCCTTTTTTGATTGACAGCTAAACAAGCGAATCAGCGATCTTGAAGAATAAAACATCTACCAGAGCATTTTCCAAGTTATTCATTCCGTTGTTCTTATCTGCTCCAGAGACTTTACCGATCCTCAGCGACTTTTGTCTTTGTTAAAAACGACTGCCGTTGTGTTTGGCGACTCTGTTCTGTTACATACAAATAAGCAAACACAATTATGATGTAGGCCAGAAAAATGAGCAGCCGCCACTGCTTTGTAGATACCTGTCCATGTAGATATTTGTCCTTGATGATAGCAGTCCCTGTAGATATCTGTTCTCTGTAGATATGTCTTTGTAAATATCTGTCCTTTGTTGCAGATTAACCCTGTAGATATTTGTCCTCTGTAGATATTTGTCCCAGTTGATATCTGACCCTGTTTTAATATCTGTTCTCTGTACCTGGAAGTCAGCGGTGACGGAGCCTCCACAGACGTCAATAAGCTCTGTCATGTCGTAGTAAGCGTCGAAGGTCCAGATGCAGCTCTTCAGGTTCAGGTGTTTGTAAAGCTGGATGGTCCGTGCTTCACGGACATTCTGGTCAAACTGATATGGACGATCAAAACCTGGACCGAGAGAGATACTGTCCACAGAGACCTCATCCAGGAACCCAGACTCTGAGGAGGAACCAGCCAGTCAGATAAAAGATACTTTAGACATCTAATGTGTTAGAACAAGTGTTAGTGTGTAACTGTGTGTGTTAATGTGAGTGTATGTTCCTGTGAGTGTGGGTTACTATGAATGTGTGTTTCTGTGAGTGTTACTGTGAGTGTGTGACTGTAAGTGTGTGTTACTGTGGTTGTGTAACTATGAGTGTACATTACTAGGAGTGCATGTCACTGTGACTGTGTTACTTTGATAGCGGGCTAATGTGAGTGTGTGAAACTGTGAGTCGATGTTACTGTATATGTGTGTTACTTTGAGAGTATATTACTGTGAGTGTGCGACTGTGAGTATATATTACTGTGAGTGTGGGATTCTGCATGTTTCTCTTTTACAGTGATTGTGTAACTGTGAGCGTGTTCCTGTGCATGTATATTTCTGTGAGTGTGTCACTGTTAGTTTGTGATACTGTGAGTGTGTGTTACTGTGTGTTGTCGAGACCACCACTTTATCACACCCTCAAAGGAATGTAGTGCTCAAACGTGGTCACTGGAGATAGGATAGTGTGACCCTTTTTCACCAAATCATGGTCTTTTTACATTCTCATTCTTGACTCAGTTGCTCCTACTCAGCAGAAAACTGTTAAACGCGACAGGCTGGCTCTGTGGTATAATGCTGAAACTCATGAGCTGAAACAGTTATTAAGAACACGAGAAAGGATTTGGTGCTCTTCCAAAACAGCTGAAGCTCGTATTCTCTGGCAGGAATGTCTTGACAAATATAAGAAGGCCTTGCGACTTACTCTGGCAACTTACTACTTGTCCCTTATTGAAGAAAATAAGAACAACCCCAGGTATCTCTTCAGTACTGTAGCCAGGCTGACGGACTGTCAGAGCCCCATTGAGCCGTGTATCCCTTTAGCCCTCAGCAGCGATGATTTATTGAGCTTCTTTAATAAAAAAATCTTAAAAATAAGAGGTAAAATAAGTAATCTCCTGCCTTCAACAGGTGTCTTTCTCTTAGATAACCCTGAAATTGTGGAGGAGCCCCTAAGGCCTCTGGTGCACCTTAGTAACTTTGCAACTATTGACCTACCTGAGTTAATTTCAGTGGTGTTGGCAGCCAAACCATCAACATGTCTTCTAGACCCAATTCTAGCTTAACTGCTGAAGGAAACTCTTCCTTTAATTAGTACGTCCTTGCTTAACTTGATCAGTACGTCTTTATTAACAGGATATATTCCCCAGTCTTTTCAAACTGCGTTGAATAAACCTCTCCTTAAAAACCTACTCTTGACTCAGGCACCTTAGCTAACTATAGACCAAAATCCAACCTTCCTTTTATTTCTAAAGTCCTAGAGACAGTTGTTGCGAATCAACTCTGTGATTTTCTTCATAACAACGGTTTATTGGAGGATTTCCAGTCTGGATTTAGAAACCATCACAGCACGGAGACTGCTCTGCTGAAGGTGACAAATGACCAACTCATGGCTTTGGACAGTGGTTTTCTCTCTGTTCTTGTCCTGTTGGATCTTAGTGCTGCGTTTGGCACGATTGACCACCGCATCCTGCTACAGAGACTGGAACAATCTATCAGCATAGCAGGAACTTCTCTATCCTGGTTTAAATCTTATCTAATGGATCAATCCCAGTTTGTCCATGTTAATAATGAATCCTCTGTGCACACCAAAGTCTGCTACGGGGTCCCACAAGGGTCAGAGCTTGGACCGATCCTCTTTACCTTGTACATGCTTCCTCTGGGTAAAATTATGAGGAAGTACTCGATTAATTTCCACTGTTATACAGATGACACCCAGTTATACTTATCTGTGAAGCAAGAAGAAACAAATCAGGTTACCAAATTAGAAGCTTGTCTCAAAGATATAAAATCCTGGATGACCAATAACTTTCTGATGCTCAATGCAGACAAAACTGAAGTTCTTGTCCTCGGTCCTAAACACCTTACAGGGGCATTCTCTAAAAACATAGCTACGCTAGATGGCATCAGTCTGGCATCCAGCCCCACTTTACTAAATCTGGGAGTTTTATTTGATCAGGATTTGTCCTTTAGCTCCCACATTCTACAAATCTCTAGGATACGTTTTTCAACCTGTGCAATATCTCAAAATTAGACCCATCCTGTCTTAGAGTGATGCAGAAAAACTAGTCCATGCCTTTGTTACCTCTCGACTGGACTACTGTAATTCTCTCTTATCAGGCTGCCCTAATAAGTCTTTAAGGACTCTACAGCTGGTCCAAAATGCAACAGCTCGGGTACTGACTAGAACCAGAAGAAGGGAGCACATCTTTCCTGTCTTGGCCTCTCTTCATTGGCTCCCTATTAAACCTAGAATTTAGTTTAAAATCCTCCTTCTAAACAGTTGCGCTCACAGTCTGCAGGTCTGCTCGTTGTACCAAATGTCTCTAAACGTAGTACTGGAGGAGGAGCTTTCAGCTTTCAGGCACCTCTCCTCTGGAATCATTTACCACTCAAGGTTTGGGGGGCAGACACCCTTTCAACTTTTAAAAGTAGTCTCAAAACGTTCCTCTTTGATAAAGCTTATAGTTGGGGCTGATTTGAACCAGCTCTTAGTTATGCTGCTATAGGTTTACATTGCCGGAGTTATCTGGCACACTGAGCTCCTGTCTGTCCCTATCTCTCCTTCACATCTTTATGTCCCATATAAGTCACTAACCAGATTTCTCTCTCTCTGAGTGTCCCTGAGTCTCTTAGCTTCCTCTGGACTAATGCTGCAGACGGTCTGCTGTGGAACTGCCTGACCCCAGCTGCATTATCTTTGATTGTCCACCTCAGGCCCTGAGCTCCTCCATCTCTTAGGCTCCCCTGGACCATTGCTGCAAACACGTACATAGGCCTAACTGACATCAATAAAATAAAACTAGAGTAAACTGCCATTGAACCTGCCAACTTTAATCACCTTAAATTCATTTAACATAGTCCATAATTAGTTGTTTCATTTTCCTGTACATTGAAGTGATTTCCTCCCATCTAACTGCTAACCAGATCTCTCTGTATGTCTCTGAGCCCCAGTCTCTTTGGTTGCTCTGGACTGATGCTACAGATGGTTGGCTGCTGCAGACCTGCCTGACTCCAGCTGCATCGCTTATGATAGTCCGCCTCAGGCCCTGAGCTCCTCCTTCTCTTGGGTTCCTCTGGACTGTTGCTGCGGACATGAACATCAGCCTCACCGACATTAATAACATCAAACTAGAGTTGACTACTATTTGGCCTGCTGATTGTAATCCCATTACATTAATTTAACATTGTCCATAAATACTCATATCCTAACCCTGTAAACTGAATTAATTTTGTTTCACCATTACATGTGCTGTTGTTGTTGCTGTTGTTTTAATGTTGCTGCTGTCCCCTGTCTCTCTCTCTCTCACTCTTGTTCTCTACTCTCTCCCTCCCTTCCCCTTACCCATTTCTCTCCTTCCCTCTATCTAGTTCTCTTTCTCTCCCCCTGCCGTCTCTCCGCTCCTCTCTCTCTCCCCCTATCTCTCTGTATTCCTCCCCAACCCAGCAACCTAGCATGAGTCTGGTCCTACCCAAGGTTTCTGCCTGTTAAAAAGGTTTTTTCTTGCCACTGTTACTCATGTTAGATGAGATGGGCCAAATCCCATCTTAGGTTGGGTCTCGATAATTCATCAAACAGTGAGCGTGGTCTAGACCTGGTCTTTTTCTCTGGAAAGCGTCTTGGGATAACGACTGTTGTAAATTGGTGCTTTGTAAATAAAATTTGATTGATTGATTGATTGACACACAGCCCTTGAAACAAAGACAAACCTGGACCTTACTTGAAAGAAAGGGGTAGGATTTTGATATGATTTTAAAAGTAATGACACTTAGGTTTTTTTTTTTCTTTTTTAAATCAGATATTCAATCCTTTGCAACTCCATGCAAATACTAGCTATGTTTTAAATTGTTTGTGTTTTAAAATAGCGCATTATGACAAGCTAGCTAACAGAGCTATAGCTATTGATGGCTACACTGATGTTAGACTTGGGTGACAAATTCCCTGCAAGCGGCAAGGCGTGATGACGTAGCGGGAATCAAGTGGTGTCTTGTTTCTTAGCGGTGTGTTTTCACCCCATCTCCTTGACCCTCAAAACAGAGGAACATGGGGGGATAGGCAAAGGGGTAGGACGAAGGGGATGGGAAAAGGGTGACATTTTGGATTGGCCCTTGGTTTCCAATGCCCCCCCCCTCTCTCTCTCTCCCCTCTCCCTCTGCTGCAGGCTGGAGTGGTGGATTGAACACACCCGGAGCCAGCCTTGAAAAGGAGGAAAGCAGGCAGCTGGTTTTTCTCTGGAGCAGACCAAGTGAAAAGCCCAAGTTTTCATGTGGAAAACACTGTCTTCAGTGGATGACCTCTCAGATTCTTTTTTTTAGGGTTAATCTAAATGGGCAACTCCATTTCATTCAAGATTTTGATTTAGAGGAGTTTGTTTTTCGTATAATCTATTATATAAATGTTGAGTTATCTTGGAACATTCCTGTCTACCTCCTCATTCCTGGGTTTTTCTTGGTTAATTGTTATTTCCCCCTAATAGGAATGCAACAATTTAGGGGCTTGTCCAGGATCATTTAGGGCAAAGACTAGAATTCTTTTCCAAGGTAAGTGAAACACCATGGGGTCGAGAAGTCTGCTGTGTTGGCAGTGGGGTTTAGTACTGTTTTTTCTCTTCTCCCAGCCTTCCAACCTGTTGAAAACTGCTTCTTCAGTTTAGAATAGGGGAGTGTCCATCTGATCTGTGGTGCAGGTCTTCCTTTGGGCACTCATTTGTTATTTTAGTTTTTTTTTTTCTGTGTGGTAATCTTGAGGAGGGGTGCATCTCTTTCTGATGTTGCAGTTTGCCTCTGCCTGGTCAAGCTGTGACTTACTGATGGAGAGATGCCTCGAGCTCAGCAAACCACTGAAGAAAAGTAGGTAAGGGGGGATTCTGTGGGATCTGGGGAAGTTGGTTTATAAAGGTTGGTTGAAATCCATCATGTCATAGAAGACGGTAAACATTATAAGATTTCTTTCTCCAAGGTGATGAAAAAGAGGGAGTTGAAACGAACTACGCTGGAAGGTTTAGTAGCTCAAGGTCTTTTCTCACCTACAGCTGTGCAGTCTCCAGGACCGGTAGCAACAACCTCCCTTGTAAAAGGCCAGACAACTTCTTCAGTGGAGAAGAGAGTAATTGAAGAGCAACCTGACAGCATCACTCCAGTTGTGAAAAATGGTGAAGATGAAAATAAACCATGTAATTTGCCACAGTTTAAGCTTTTTTTGTTAGTCTTCTGTAGGATCCAAATTGGACACATGGCTCAAAGTACGCCTAACCTGCCTTCAGATTGAGAAAGAGCATAAAGATAAATAAATAAAAGTAGAGGCAGACACTGCTGTTAGGATGAAACAGTTACAACTACAGGCAACTCCAAAGTCAAGCCCAGGTGTGGTGACAGATACGGTTTCAATGTTTGATGTGAATAAAAACATTTCTCTTGTCCCTGTGTTCAGAGAAGCAGAAGGGGAATCTTTGCTGCTTTTGAATGCATTGCAAGTGCTCTGTGATGGCCACCAGATGCCTGGCCCATTCTTCTGTGATGTTGTCTGTCTGATAAAGCTCAGGAGGCTTATGCTTAACTCTCAATAGAAGACTGCCTTTACTATGAAAAAGTTAAAAATCCTATTCTCAGATTTTTTTAAATGTTTTTGGGTGCCAGAAGCATACCAACAGCATTTTAGAAGTCTGAGAAAAACTCCTAGCCAGTCCTACACTAACTTTTCCAGAAAGAGGGGTCTTGTTTGATCAGTGGTGTTTGGCCTGTAAGGCTGATGATTTTTCTGAATTGCGTGAACTCATTCTTCTAGAAGAATTTAAAAATTGTAAATCGACTGAGTGTCTAGGTAGTGAACCCACACCCCCAGATGGTCCTGAAGAATGTTTTAAACCCTTCGTTTTAGTGGATTTGTGTCCCTCACAGGACAGAATGAAGATTAGTGACCTGTAACAACACTCTGAGATACAGGCAGCTCACAATCATTCATTCTGTCAAGTCTCTTACCAGTAACTGAACAGTCTGCCTGTAATACCAGCACTGTAGTTCGAGGTATTGGTTTGAGTTGGTTCCTGCCCCCTCTTAACCATATCCATATTAACTCTTAATTGGCCACTGGTTTCTTCCTTGTAGCAGTACGGTCCAGTTTCCTTATTGAAGGAGTAGACTTCATCATGGGAAATGATATTGCTGGAGGTAAAGTTTATCCTTCTTCTGAGGTGGTTCAGGTGCCCATTTCTGAATTGGTACAGGATGATTTTTTAAGTGTTTGCAGTTAGTGTGCTAACCAGAGCTTAGGTGCATAAACAAGCTGAGAATGTTGACTTGTCTGACTCCGTGTTTGACTCTGCCCTGACTGAAGACAGGTTGTCCCCTTCTGCTGGTGAAACGGTAGCGTGCAAGTCCTCAGAGCCAAAGGAGAAAGAGCAACCTGTTGACTCACCTGCAGTGTAAATGCCACTTACCAAAGAGACCCTCATCAAGGCTAAGAAAAATGATTTCTCCCTACTGAAATGTTTTGCTGATATTAAACAGGACGAGAAGGGTAACAAAAAACACTCTTTTCTGGTAGATGATAGGCTGCTTATGTGTAAGTGGTTGTCCCAAGCAGGGATTTCCACTTACTCAGGTGAAGACTGGGATGCAGTTTATCAGATAGTTATTGCAGTGGGTTATAGGAAGCACATACTAGAGTTGGCACATAAGCACCCCTGGTCTGGACACCTTGGTGTCACTAAAATGTACAATCTGTCAAAAGGGTATTGGCAGGTCCCTGTTACTCCTAGAGCATCAGACATTTCAGCATTTGTTACCCTAGATCACTTTATGCAGTACACAGACCTGGCTTTTGGTATGAGGAATGCACCAGCCATCTCCCAGCATATGGTGCTCCTAGTGCTAGGTGGTGTGCCAAACTGTAATGTGCATTTAGATGATGTTGTTGTTTATTCAAGTCACTGGGTCGCCTACATAGCCGCTCTGCAGGAGGTATTCCAGCATCTTGCTGGTGCGTCACTGACACTCAACCTAGAAAAATGTGAGTTTGTTAATGCTACTGTCAACTACTTAAGGAAGCAGGTAGCCTATGGGCAGGTTAGACCTTTTGTCGCCAAAATTGATGCAGTCCTGTTTGTGTGGACTGAAGAGTGCAATCATTCTTTTCATGCTGCCGAATCTTCCCTATGCAGTGTACCCATCTTGGCTGTCCCTGGCTTCTCACTTCCTTGAAGTGGATGCCAGTGCCTCTGGAGCAAGAGCAGTGCTGCAGGACAGGGTGGGAGGTGTGAGACATCCAGTTTACTGCTTTTCAACCAAGTTCAGAAAGCATCAGCTGAACTATTCCACCTCTGAGAAGGAAACATTGGCCAATGCTCCTGGCACTTCAACACTTTGAAGTCTATGTGGGGGCTGCTGCTCATCCAGTAATTGTTTACACAGACTAAACCCCCTGGGCTTCTTGTCACTCATGTACAACCACATACATTATTTGATTGCCAGATACTGAATTCATGTTACCACCTTAATATTCTTCAAAAGAGTACCCATATAATTTTAAGTTGTTGTCTCTTAGTGGTCCTTCCAGAAGTGAAGTCCCTGAAATAAGAATTATGGCTTCAGATGAAAGATTGATTTAAATCTATTTAAGGTTGATTCAGTGTTTGATTTCTAATTTAAACTTTGTATTCCTTCTTTTTCCCACTGCACTGGGTGGGTGGTGCCCCTTTCAACAAATGCATAAATGTCATAATATGAGATTATTATCAAATAATATCAAATATTAATCTTAGGGCGGCACGAGCTCAGGAGGTTGAACGGTCATCCAATAACTGAAGGTTGACGGTTCAATACCCCCCTATTCCTAGTCTGTCCATTGTGTCCTTGGGCAAGACACTTAACCCACCTTTCTCCCAGTGTATGTCCTCCACTACTATTTGATTGTGAGTGTTGTGTAGTCGTGGTTGGAGAAGCTGTAGGCACAAACTGGCAGCCACGTCTCTGTCAGTTTGCCCCAGGGCAGCTGTGACTAAATTCTACGTCAGTTTACCACCACCAAGGTGTGACTGTGCAAGCGAGTGAAAGATGTATTCAGTGTAAAGTGCTTTGAGGGTCTCTGATAAAGCACTACAAAAATCTGATGCCTCATTATTATGACGTTTATTGTGTTTTTGTGTGTTTCTCTGTTACTGTTACTGTGAGTGTGAGTTTCTGTGTGTTTCTCTGTTCCTGTGAGTGTGTGTGACTGTGAGTGTGTGTCTCTCTGTTACTGTACTGACCTGACAACCCTTGTAGGTCTTTCAGCATCACCAGGTTTGAGCAGACGTGTTGCTGCCTGTAAATGGACTCTGACAACAGGAAATGCAGATTGTGCAGTGGCATGGTGGACACTAGGGGGAGCATTCCGTCCTGATGAGGTATCTGCACCGAGATGTGGATTCTGTTAGCAGACGGACAGAGGACAGTGAGGACAAAATGTACAGTAGATAGAAGGGACAGAGAAAGAAAAGAGAGGAGAAAGAGAACAGAACGAGGACAGAGGGATAAGAGATAGAGGAGACAGTGAAAGGACAGAGAGGATGGAGAGGACAGAGGAACAACACAGAGGACATAAGACAGCTAGAGGACAAAAAGGAAAAGGACAGAGACAGGACAGAGAGAGGACACAGGACAGAGAAGACAGAGAGGACAGAAAAGACAAAAGACAAAGAGGACAGAGAGAAGACAGAGGACAGATAAAGGTCAGAGAGGACAGAGAGGTTAGAAATCAGGGAGGACAGCTGACAGAGAGAGGACAGCAGGGACAGAGAAAGGACAAAGTAAAGAGAGAGGACAGAAAGAGGACAGGATGGAGATAGAGAACAGAAAGGACAGAAAGACAGAGAGAAGGCAAAAAGGACCAGGGACTAAGGCTGCACGATATTGGAAAAAACTAACATTGCGATTTTTTTCAACCCTGCGATATATATTGCGATATTAAAAAATACAGGAATTTTCACCAGATGACCTGAATAGCACTTTATGTTGTGCTGCACTGCTGAAATCTTGAGGACAGTTAACCTGCTCTGACCTTACCTCTTTTTGTGAATGTTTGTCTGTCTCAGAGATATTTTTAGCTTTTATTGTTCTGGGACGTTATTGTCGAAACAGATGAACACAGAAGACGTGTTTTGGTCGACATCATCCATCTTGTAACCGAAATAATTCCAGATAACTGACTTTCCTTTTCTTTTTGGCAACAAGTCTTCATCTTCTGTGGTTTTCTCTGTTTGTTGCTCAGTTTGCGATCGTTGTTGTTGTTGTTAACGGGGTTGTGCTGAGAAACGCATGTCCTCCGAGAATTGCATGCACCTCACAAAACGCGCACTGCTTATAGTAGAGTGGTCCACGGAAATGTACAATTTAAAACCCATACGGTTCTTATTTGTTGGGCTAAACAGTGATGAAGAATGTTACGAAAGTAATTCTCAGCGGACAAGCGTTTCTCGACACAACTCCAGCCAGCGACTCCCTCCATGTGCAGGGGTGGGTTTCCTCCTCTCTGATTTTGATTGACAGCTGGCAGAGTAGTCTGATTGGCAACTGAGAACTGAGTCTGATTAGCAACTGAGTAAAGAACGAAGGTGATTGGTGGATTGCTGCACAGCACATGTAGTGTCAAATGCAGTGTATCTCAGTCAGTTACCCTTGAAATTAACTGAGTTCATTCACCTCCGATATCGCAGGCTCTGTGATGTGACTATCGCACACACGTACATCGCGATGACGATGCTCAAACGATATATCGTGCAGGCCTACTAGGGACAGAGACAAGAGAGAAAGGACAGAGAGGAGTGAGAGAGGACAGAAAATACAGATGACAGAGAGGACAGAGAAAGACAGTAAAGAGGATGAATAGAGGGAGGAGAGCACAGAGAGGGCAGAGAACAGAGAGGTAGAGAAGTCAGAGATTACAGCGGACAAAGAGAGGATAGCGTGGACAGACAAGGAACAGAGAGATGAGAGGACAGAAAGAAGAGAGAAGACAGAAAGAGAACAGGGAGGACGGGGGGAAAGAAAGAGGACAGAAGACAGAGAGAGGACAGAGAGGACAGAAACAAGAGAGAAGACAGAGAGGACAGTGAAGACATAGGGCAAAGAGAGGAAACAGATCTTTAAGCGCTGTCTTTGTTAAATAATTTTGTACTCATACCCGGGCTGTCTTCATTTCTGAATTGGACTTAGTTATACTGCTCAGTTTCAGACCAGACCTCTGATTTAGGGACAGGTATAAGACCCTTTTCTCCGGTTCTTCTCTATTATTATCCATTTTGTTCTGTTTCTGACTGCTTTTGTGTTTTTTTTTAACTTCCCTTTTTTTCTTCAGGAGACAAACTTTAACTCTTTAAACTTAAGATTTGAACCATGTTCGGGCTTTTAGAGTAAAAACCTGAGTGTATTTTGTGTTCACTTTCATTTCTTGATAAAATATTCTTGTTTAGATTTGAACCCATCTCCTCTTCCTGCTGACCGGTTTGGGTGCTCCTTATGCTTGACATCCAGGTATTTGAGAGTGGCGATAAAGGACTGGGCCTGGAAGCCCCGGGCAGTTCCCGTGGTAACAGGTGTGTGACAGATGGAACCATCAGTGCCAATGGTGACAATGTTGCTCCTTAGTGGCGTCCCGAGGTGACCCGCCTTATCCCGGGCCTGAGCCACGCAGCGGACGTGGAAACGACGACTGAAATAAATGCTGTCCAGGACCTAAAGAAGTGAGATGGTGACAGCTTTAAAATCCTAAAACGGAGTGCTCACACAGGCTGACCCGGTAAGGTTAAAACTCCTGACTGATAGAACTCTCTCTCCTCACCATGTGGTTGACGCCAGTGTATGGTGTGGTATCTGTGATTGTCTCAAATGGTGAGCGGGCCCCGTTGGTGTCGGTGGGAGCTGCCACTTCCCAGGAGAAATGGACCTGAGTCTGGTTGATGCCGGCCTCCTTGCAGCGCTCCTTCATTACCAAGAACTTTGGGTAGTGAGGGTCACATGGGGAGACGCACACCAGTGGGTAACCGGGAGAAGGTGTCTTCTTACTGCCCTCACGGGTCACCTCCTGCACGTGGTCATAGTCTGCAAGAGAGACCACCTGAGAAATGGGGGGGGGGGGGGGGGGGGTAGATGAAGGAAGGTTAACAGGCTTTATTTGGTCAGAGAAGCAGGGACTAAGAGAGTTAATAACACATAAGGGAGACCAGGGCTTGTTGTCACACTTTTTACACTATTATATATTCTTGGAATCAATACATCATGTATAAACAAAATTTGTACCAGATGAAAGACCAAAGTCTCAGGTATATATTTCGTATTCATGTCATTTTTATGTCTTGTGTCAGTGCAGAGTTACGAGCAATCAAATAGAGAGTGTGAACATGTGACATGTTGCCCGACCATGGGGTAAGTTGTCTCACTATATGGGGTAAGATGTCACAGTGGATTTTGCAGATAATAAAAGGAGGACAGAATTTTTGTTGTTCTCATTTTTTCAAGTGAACATCAAAGTCAGGCACAGAAAATGTTCATCATTAAGCTTGAAAAAGTCTTTGAACATAGCCATTGAACAAACTTTAACATAAAATATTATGCAACATGCACTGGAGTTTGGAGAGCTATCTGACTCTGTATTTTGGCTGGGGTGAATGTTTTACAGTACCGAGCCAAGGTATAGTAGTTGACATTAAAGTCCTTTATTGTACTCCAGATTGATTTATTAGCTAGGGTCACCTGCCTGACTGCCCTCAGCATCATGTCAGGCACTGCACTGCTAAGTTCTGTTTTTCTTTTGAAATTCCTAACCATGTCTTCTCGCTTTCTTCTCTCCTTTAAACCACTCTTTTCTCTGTAAAAATAAAACCAACATTTTATAATGACAACTGCTGAGAAGCTGACTTTCTATGTTAATTTTAATCCCTTTTAAACATGTGACAACTAACCCCAAAATGACTGAGACATGTTGCCCCAAACCACCATGTTTTCTAACTCTAGGTCTAGCCTAAAGTTAGCTTAAAACAGAACAAAGACTGAGGTATGACAGGATGCCTTAATCGCTCCTCTAACAAGTCCACATGTACCACTGCTACGATTTTTATCCAGAAGAAGCTTATTTTAAAATATATTGAGTTAATTTTCTTTTCTTTGGGTTGTGCAAAATGGTTAATATGCGCTCATCTCAGCTCACAATGTGCTCCTCTCTTATCAGATAGGACACTACCCCTGACCATGTAAAGGAAGAAAACTAGTATTCCACTTATTTAGGGCTGCACCTAATGATAAGACATAAAAAATAGCTTCGATATGTTTTGAACTTCTTTAGTCCACTAATATTAGTGTTTGAGTCCTCATATGTTTTACATGCTCTCCCGTATGAGGCTCTCTGAACATCTGTGTGTGAAATACAGCACTCTTTTATCTGAGGCTGCCCTGAACGCATCACTCTGAGACGGTGAAAGACTATCAACGTAAATATTATATCTCAGGTTTGTTTCCCTCAATATTAAAGTGTTCGTTTCACAACAAACACTGTTAAAATATAGTTTACAGCTTAAACCGACCTGAATCATCCTAAACTGTAAAGTCAAAGTAGGCTATCAATCCAGTGTCTGTGAGGCTCAGCAGAAACACAGGAGTATCTTTGGTTGTCTGGGAACTTTGGACAAATATAGTGATCCGATTCATGAATGAACGTGGACCATCAAACTACGGGATATTCCCAGAAGAAATGACAATACGGGAGGAGGGCGGGGGATAGGTCTGAAATACGGGAGAGTCCCAGGGAAGAACGGGAGTGTTGGCAGGTATGGTATCAGTATACATATATGCAGTGGAGCTCGCGATCGCCGAGTATTAGCATTAGCAAGCTATCGTCACACAAGCGATCACACAGCTGATAAATTAGCGAGTAATAGGACACATAAAAGCACAAAACTGATGCTTCAACTCCGAGCTAACTGCTCAAAATGAATGAATTAGATATGGGATGCAGGGTGTACGATGCAGCGTGCACTGAGGCGTTTGCTGCACCAGTCATTTGATTGACAGGTCTCTTCATGTCTCCTTGAATGAAAGCAGTGCGAGCTTGGAAATGTGAACAAGGAAGCCAGGAAGAACACATTCATTGATTAAGAAGAGTTGCACATAGATCATGTAAAAGTAGATTTGAAATCAACCCCATTAGGTTACCTGAAGTAGCCATTGTTTACACCATCATGGGACGCGTCAATGCTTGTTTTTTGCGTCGACAAATTTTTGTAGTCGATTATGTTGATTATGTCAACATAATGGTGTCGATTATGTTGATTATGTCAACATAATCGACTAGGGGGATTGTTGATTATGTCAACGAATCCCCCCAGCCCTACACTTATTAGTTGCGCACTCTTTTGGCAAAGATAATTGCAATGTGACAACTTACCCATGTGACAACAAGCCCTGGTCTCCCCTATTTTAAAGAGTGAAACTAATGGTGTGTCAGTGTCTGCAGGAGGAGTGTTTCTGCTGGAATGTTTCTGCAGATGGACTGTTTCTACAGGAAAACAGTTTCTGCTGAAGCCGTATTTTTGTAGGGGGTGTGTCTCTGCAGGTGGAATGTTTCTGCAGGAGTGTTTCTGCTGGAATGTTTCTGCAGGTAGACTGTTTATGCTGAAGCAGTGTTTTTGAAGGGGTGTGTTTCTGCAGGCGGAGTGTTTCTGCTGGAGCAGTGTTTTGGTAGTGTTTTTTATTTGCAGGGTGTCTAAGTTAAGTTGCAGCTCTGAGCTCCTTCACAGTCTGGTACAAAGCTGTGAAATCAGGTTCACATTCAGGGCTAACTCTGATTTTTAAAGCTGACACACTTTGGCCCCTCTGACATGCAGTCTGCTCAAATCTGCTTTGTTTCTCTGGAGCATCTCAGTGACCCTCATAAATCTGATGTCAGTGTCATGTTGGTGTCATTGTTGCTGTTGTTTTTGTTGTTGGTGGTGGTAGTGATATTGTTATCCTTGTTGTTGTCCTTGTTGTTGTTGTTAGATGTCTGATGTTTCTTACGATGGGTGTGGCTGGCAGGATGAGGCTGCCTGAAGCTTCCTGGTCCAGGATGGTCACTGTTGCTGTGGTAATCTCTCCAAGCACCGCCTCCACAGGGTCATCAGGGCCAAGGACTAATGAAAAGGACTCGTGCCACTCTCTGTCCTCATTGGACAGAACCTCCACCTTAAACATGAGGTGGTCCATCCCTGCCGAGAGGAAAAACAGTATCAGAGATGTAACATCAAGACCTTGTGTGTGAAACATAAACATTCCTCACAGGAAAGGTTTCATATCTAGTCCCGGGACACAAGATAATTCAAATCTTTCCAGACTTGTTTGTTCTTCAAGGCTACCCAACTGACCCAACCTGAGGTTGACCTGAACCTCTGGCTCTTCTAAATTGGTCAATTCCCAGAAAAGAGACAGAGTTTTTATTACCTTTCAAACTGACTCAATCACTGACCATCTAAATAATTATTCAAGCCTCAAACTAGGTCTCCCATTTGAGATTCACTGTCCTAAAGTGTATGAACACACACAATCTGACCAAAGGTCTGAGGAGCTGGACACAGACCTCCAGACCTCTGTCATAAAATCCTGCTCAACCATATACTGATAAAAACAGCATTCCTTTGGAAAAAGAATAGAAATGACTGACCATGACATCTTATGCATCTAGCAATGTACTAAACTGTCTTAACATGAAATTGGTGTTAAAATGAGATGTGTCCTGTTTTCCTATGTGCTCCAGAAGCCAAGTTATCACTCTGACTGAATAATATTCTTTAGTTTCTTTTGACCACCAGTTTTTCAGACAGTTTCTTTTTTTTTTTTAGTATTTCTAACCATTACCATTACCATTTAACCATTAGTTATGATGTCATTGAATAATTTAAATCTGGGTAAATAGAATCCACTATTAATCATGATGAAGTTCATTTACACGAGTTTACTCTTTTGTTGTTCAGAGTTTGTATATGTTACTATCTTTCATTTCAGAGTAATTTGATCAGTGCTCTTTTGAGAAGTGATACTTAAAACATAATCGGAATGTTTGTCAATGCGATTCTACATTTCTCTATGTGTTTAGTATCAGATTCAGACAACTTTATCAAATCATTTTTAATGAACAAAGCATTTAACAACATTAAATATTGTGAGTGAGTATTAGATCCTGAAGGATCCTGATCCTGAAGGTCTCCTCTCAAGAAGTTGCAGCAGGAGATCAGAGAACCCTCCTCTCTCTCCTCACACACACACGCCTCAGAGACATTCCAATTTGAAGAACATAAAACCAGTAAAGTTAAGGTGCTTGTGTGCCTTTTCTCTTATTGTCTCTAACGCCTGGTTCACACAGGGGGCCGACGCGCGCGCTTGGCTGTTCACACATAAAGCATTTTGTGCTGCGCTCTGACGCGCCGGTCAGACATCGACTGAGCCCGGCAGTGCTCGGCTGTTTCCATCTGCCCTCAGTTTTCCACACTTACGAGCGCTTTAACATGGGTAAATGAATATTTATTTACGTTTTTATTATGTCATACATAAATTAAATATTGGCAGCATCTTCAAGTATTGTTTTAAATAATTATATAAGGGTAAACAACGAATGAATTGGGGAGTCTGTTGACTCCGTTGTATGTGTAGCCTTGTTAGCTCGAGGCTATTGACTCTATCGTAATAAAGTCCCCTCCTCTGTCTCATTAACATCACTGAATCTCTGCAGCTCTCCCTCCGAGTGTGTGTGTTTTTGTGTGTGTGTGCGTGCGTGCATGCGTGTTCATCGGGAAAAAATAGACCTACAAGCAGCACCATAAATCCTTTTTTTCTAATTTATTGAAATATATTTTATTTTGAAAATTGACCGGATTCTCTCGCATCTCCTGTTCCCGACTTCCTGTCTGGTCCGATCTGCTCTGTCCAGCTTTACAATTGGCGCTTGCGGCTCGCGTGGCTCGCGCAAAAAATAGAGAGAAGTGGAGTGGCCGCGCTCCAGAGCGTGAGCCATTCCGTGCGGCGCTCCTGCGCGCGCTGTGTGAACAGTCACATAGGTTAACACGGGCGCTTATCCAAAACTCGGTACGTGGCGCTTCCTGTGTGAACCAGGCGTTACTCTTACTGCTTAGTCTTACTTTTCCCTCATCCTTTCCTACTCTTCTACGTTTAACACCACTTGTTCATTCACATTGTTTGATTTTTCTTTAACATCATTTTAGTTCAGTTTTTGATACTTTTGAAACAACTTTTTTTTTGTACGCATAGTCCAAGGCTAAGCCTTTAACTTAATTTTCTTTGACTATGAAAAGTCACTTTTCAAATAGTTTTCACTGGCCATCAAGCTTCTTTTTCTTAGTTCTCAGCATTATTTTAAAGTTACCTCTGACCGCCACACAGTGGGCCCAAAGTTATCCTGTGAGCCAGAGTTTTGCCATAAGAACAAAGGAACATCCAAAGGATATAAGGCGCTGGTTTTTGCATTGAGGCTTGTGTGCTGTGACTCCTGGCCCATCTTTCAGTTGACTTTGATCCTCTTCTGAGCTGAACCTCTCAAGCCACCAGTAGCCCGGAACCTGCTCCATCCTCTCCAAGGACCAGCCTCACTTAAGTATGCAAACCTCCAGAGCTCCAAACAGGGCTGATGCTTTCTCATGTGTTTATGATTCAAATAAATATTCAAATGATGCGCTTAAAGGGATATTCTGGCATAAAATTAAGTTGGGGTCAAACACACTGTTAACACCGAGTTAGACACCCCCTCAAGAGATGAATGTTGCAGACTGCTTGCTTCTCTAGTTATATATATAAATACGTCTATATTCCTATACCAGTCCAACTTATTATCCAGTTGTACATCAAGATACTTTTGTGATGTCACAACTTCGATGTTCACTCCACAGGTGTTTGCTGGCTGAAGAGGGGGTTTGGATCTATGGAAGTCTATGACCATCTCCTTTGTCTTTGAGGTGTTGAGGAGGAGGCAGTTTTTGTGACTCCAGTCACTGAAAGCTCTTATCAGATCCTTGTCTTCAGCTTCTTGTCCATTTCTGATACATGCCACGGTTGCAGTGTCATCTGAGTATTTCTGGATGTGGCAGGACTCAGTGCTGTATTTGAAGTCTGATGTATAAAGTGTGAACAGGGATGGCACCAGGACTGTCCCTTGTGGCGCCCCGGTACTGCTCCTTGATGTCCCAGAAACACAGTTCCCCAGCCTGACAAACGGTGGCCTTCCTGTCAGGTAATCTGCGATCCAGGAAACACAAGAAGGATCCACTCCCTTCTCTGTGAGCTTGTCTTTCAGTATGGTGGGTTGGATGGTGTTGAATGCACTTGAAAAGTCAAAGGACATGATCCTCACATAAACCCCAGGTTCCTCCAGATGAGAATGGGCATGGTGAAACATGTAGAGGACAGCATCAGCCACTCCAATGTGATCTTTGTATGCAAACTGCAGGGAGTCCAGTTTGTCTTTGGACACAGCTCTGCAGCACAGTCTTTAAGCAGCCTTGGATACACACCATCTGGACCGGCTGCCTTCCCAGGGCAAAGTCTTCCAAGCTCCAACCTCACCCCTGTTTCTGTGACAGACAAGGACTGATATTCTAGGAGGGAGGTAGTTGAAGTGGTTGAGACATTTGAAGGAGATGGAGGAGGATGGGAAGAAGCTGTAGTGGAGATTTGTTGTGGAGAGGAAGGTGGAGTCGCAGTGGAAGTGGGTGTGACAACAGTGTCAAATCTGTTGAAGAACAGGTTGAGTTCATCCGCCCTTTCCAGATCAGTCTCCACTGGCTGTCTTTTCTTTTTATTGCTGTGTCCAGAGATGGTACTGATTCTTCTCCACACTGATGTTGCTGTGTTGTAGATTCCTCTCTATCTTCTTTTTGTACTCCAGCTTTGCCATCTTCAGTCTCCTCTTCAACTCTTGTTGCACTTGTTTGAGTCATTCTTTGTCACCATCTCTAAAAGCTTTCTTTTTCTGGTTAAGGATTGCTTTTATGTCTCTTGTGATCCAGGGTTTGTTGTTGGGGAAACATCGAACAGTCTTTGTCGGTATAACTGTGTCTCTACAGAAGTTGATATATTCGGTAAAGCAGTCAACCTGTCTGTCAATGTTCATACTATCCACATCTGTTTCCAGCAGTACATTCCAGTCTGTTGAATTAAAACAGTCCCTTAGTGCTTCACTGGCTTGAGGTGTCCATCTTCTTATTTTGACTTTAGTTGCAGGCTGCCTTAGTACAGAAGGTCTGTAACAGGTCTGCAGATAGATCAAGTTATGACCTGACTTGCCTAGTGGTGGTAGGGCAGTGGCTCTGTAGGCTTCTTTGATGTTTGCATACAGCAAATCCAGGGTTTTGTTCTCTCTAGTAGGACAGTTCACAAACTGTGTGAATCCAGTCAGGTGAGAGGAGAGGGTGACTTGGTTGAAGTCTCCTGATATTATGACACTATTATGATCACATGGAGTGCAGTTGATTTGGGTGGGATGTGAACAACTATTGTTATAAAATGACTAAATTCAGTTAACAGTTTAATATCTTGACAACACAACTTGACGGTTATGTGTGAAGGGTTACACCATTTCTGGTTAACAAATAAAGCCAGACCTCCTCCTCTCTTCTTGCCACTAGTGTGAGTATCTCTGTCTGATCTTATAAGAGTGAAGCCAGGTAGATCCACACTGGAGTCCCAGTTGTTTTGATTTAACCAGGTTCCAGTAAAACACAGGAGACTGCACTCACGGTATGCTTTCTCAGTCTTCACCAATATCTCCAGCTCATCGCTTTTGTTGAGCAGAGAGTTGACGTTTCCCATGATGATTGATGGAGGATTTATATCTCCACCTCCATGTAAAAACCTTTGCACCAGCACAGCAACCACAATAACACCTCCTGATGTCCTCTGGGATTGTATGTTGTTGTCCAGATTCGCTTTGTCTCAATAAAAGGAGCTCTTCTTTTGAGTAAACTCTTCGCCCAGCAACAAAAAAATCTAGCAAAAATTTCAAAATTACATGTAATACAGAGAGACCAGACTTGCAGCAACCTCTCAGTTCAAGCGCATCATTTGAAATTTTTATTTGAATTTTTTATTTGAGTAATCCTAAATTCATCCAAATCCACATTCATATTTATCTCCACAGTTAATATAGGTTGATATGTTTGAGCACATTTAGTCACTATCATTAACTTTAGTAATCATTGCCTGACTTGGAATCTTTAATTAATCCATTATTATTCATTCTCATTATCTTATCATTATTTATTGCAGGTATGTTGTACCATCATTTATCCTGTAATAAACAGATCATGTATGAGTTCTTGTCTGTTAGTGTTCTTCCAGAAGTGGAGTTCCTAAAATGAGAATTTCAGCGTGAGGTGTGAGATTGATGAATCTAAGAGTGATTCAAAACAAACCCACCAGAGAGATAGAAAGAAACATAAGGTGTGACCAAATCAACTGTTTGGAACATTCATCAAGAAAGAACGAACCGGTGAGCTCAGTAACACCAAAAGACCCAGAGGACCACCAACTGTGGTGGATGACAGAAGAATTATTTCCCTGGTGAAGAAAAAACCCTTCACAATAATTTGCCAGATCAAGAACACTCTCCAGGAGGTAGGCATATACGTATGTGTCGAAATCAACAACCAAGAGAAGACCTCACCAGAGTGAATACAGAGGGTTCACCACAAGTTGTAAACCATTGGTGAGCCTCAAAATAAGGAAGACCAGATAAGAGTTTGGCAAACATCTAAAAAAGTTCTGAAACAACATCATATGGACAGACGAGACAAAGATCAACTTGTACCAGAGTAATGGGAAGAAAAAAGTAAGGTGAAGGACAGTGACTGTTCATGATCCAAAACATACCACATTATCAGTGAAGCATGCTGGTGGTACTGTCATGTATGGTCATGTATGGCTGCCATTGGAACTGGTTCCCTTGTATTTATTTATAATGTGACTTCTGACAAAAGCACCAGGATGAACTCCTGTGGGAGCGAATAATAGACATGGTTTTGGAGCAAAGTTATTGCAAAACAGGATACAGCCAGAGAGAGTCCAGGTCATGGTGAACTTTCAACTGTTATCTTGAGTCCAGAGAGGAAATTTGGCAGAGCCGGCCAGCAAAAACATGTTTACAGAAGAAGTCACGTTGTTGGCTATCAGACACCAACATGAAGGCCGCTTACGGGAGTAGGACTAATGATGCCATTGGGGTAGTAAAAGAAGTAGCAGTTCTAGGGATTCTAAAGATTTTTGGGGCTTCTACTGTCCATTTGATTGTCATGAGTTGTGTTTGATGCTGTAACTAAAATAAAATCCCACGAGAGGCTGCCAGCTTGATTCTGTCTTTGTGTGGTTCATTTTTGCACATTTTTGCAAGCATACTGCAAAAGCAACCAAAGAGTTTTTTAAGGCAAAGAAATGGAATTTTATGTAATGGCCAAGTCAATCACTTGACCTAAATCTGTTTGAGCATGCCTTTCACTTGCTGAAGACAAAACTTAAGAGAAAATGCACCAAGAACAAGCAGGAACTGAAGACAGTTGCAATAGAGGCCTGGCAGAGCATCACTAGGGGTGAAACCCAGCATCAGGTGACGTCTATGTATCTCACTCTTCAGGCTTCAATTGACTGCAAAGGATTTGCAACCAAGTATTAAAAAGTGAGAGCTTGACTTAGGCCTGTCGCGATAATCAATAAATCGCCTTATCGCTCGGTAAATAAAAACGAGGTCAGTCATTTTGCCAGCCTCGATAATTCACGTGCGTTTGTTTTCCTCCTCTCTCGCTACCAAACACGCTGGATGAGAGAAGAGGTCTCACTCTGCGCATTGTTCTCGGCACCTGGGGGCGTTGGCTCTATAGCGGAATGAACGGAGTTAGTGAACCCTCCTGTCAGTCATTCAGTGTCTTTGTCACGAGGGGGCTGGCGCGCACAGGCACACAGACTTTTGGATACAGTGCTGCAAGTGAGCGTCGTGAGTGAAAAGCAAGCAAACAGAATGAACACGACAGCTTTGGTGTCTAAACCGAACGCAACAGCCCAAGTGTGGGAATATTTCGGCTTTAAACCAGTTTTGTTTTTCGTCAACCACAAAACTCGTGTGTGTGCGCGCGCGCGCGTGTGTGTCTGTGTGTTGGAGGAGCACAGCAGGCTGATGAGAGCTGTCAGAGCGGACTGAAGCTGCTCCTATATGTTTAGCATTTAACTGACTGAGTTTTGCGACTCTGTTTGTCATTTTCGTCTCGTCCCATCAACGTAAACGCACTTTCGTCTCGTCACATTTTAGTCATCTCCGACTTATGTTTAGTTTGTCAACGTTACGTCTTCGTCGTGGAAGAAAGGGAAATATTTTAGCCAACGAAAACAACCAGTGTTGTTCTCGTTGACGAAAATATTTGACGAAATATGACGAAAACAACACTGCTTTAAACCAAATGAAAGAGGTGAGCCCACAAATACAGACGAGCCGATATGTCGTATTTGTTCCAAAGTTGTGGTGACAAAGAAGGGGAATACGATGAACATGCATGTGCACCTCAAGCACAATCATCCCCTCCATTTTTCTCAACTGAGCAAAAAAAGTACCGCCGGAGGTGCTGCGGAGCCATCATCCCGACAGGTACCGCTTACTGAAGCGTTTCGTAAGCAAAGCAAATATAAACAAAACAGTGCAAATGGCGCTGACAGACAGTGAAAATTAAAGTTTATCACTTTTGACACGGTGTACTCGCATTATTATGCCATATAATATCATTATCTATAATTTAAAAAACGGTGTCAATAATATCGTTTATCGGCGATAATTTGTAGCACAATTATCGTCCAGCAAAATTTGTTATCGTGACAGGCCTAGCTTGATTTATGATTTTTAGTTCATCCAATTACTTTTGGTCCCTTAAAAAGTGGGAGGCACATATAGAAACCGTTGTAATTCCTACAGCGTTCACCTGAATTGGATGTAAATACCATTAAAGCTGAATGTCTGCAATCAAAGCACATCTTGTTTGTTTCAGTTCAAATCCACTGTGGTGGTGTTTACAGCCAGAAAGATGAGTATTGTGCCGGCGTCCCAATATTTATGGACCTGACTGTAGATGAACGCTTCAATACAGCTAGGTTATTTGCCTAAATAGCCTAAAGGATTGACCAGCTGAATTTCAGTTTTTTATGGAGGGGCAGACAGACGCGGCTTAAAAAAGCATACCTCCAAAAGCTCAAAGCTGCCGGTGGCCTAGCCCTCCCAAATTTTTGCATCTACTATTGGGCAGCTAACCTATGCTGTCTTACATTTTGGTCCCACGTCTATTCCTGTGGAGTGGACATCAAAGTGGTGACATCATATAAATACCTAGGTGTACATCTGGATAATAAGTTGGACTGGTCTAAGAATATAGGCTACATCTACAGAAAGGGGCAGAGCCGCCTCTTTTGCCTGAGAAGACTCCGATCAATAGACATCTGTAGTAAGACGCTGCAGATGTTTTATCAGTCTGTGGTGGCAAGTGTGCTGTTCTATGCTGCAGTCTGCTTGGGAGGAAGCATCAAACACAAAGATGCAAGACATCTTAACAAACTGGTGAAAAAGGCTGGCTCTGTGGTAGGACTCAAGCTGGACTCAGTGGAGGATGTGGTGGAGAGATCTACACTGAGAAAGGTGGAAACTATTCTCAAGAACATGGATCACCCACTTCACAACACCTTGATGGACCAATGGGCAAATGGTTGTGGACGGCTCCTCTCTCTTCGCTGCAGGACAGAAAGATTTAGAAGATCTTTTGTACCAACAGCCATCAGGCTTTATAACTCTTATGTAAATAATAGATAGCTTTTATAGACATATTACGTGAGACAACAGACAATAGAATTTCCCTTCGGGGATCAATACAGTTCTTCTTCTTCTTCTTCTTCTTATTATTATTATTATTATTCTTATATCCAACCTGATCGCCCTGACTGGGTGGCCATCAAATTACACACTGAGGACAATCTATCTATGGCTGCACGACGCACATCCTCGCTTCCACTTCCTTCACTTAAGTCTTTAAAAAAACCCAGTGGTTAAACATTCTTTAAAGATATGGGCTCAGTTTCACAATTTTTTTTAGCCTGCAAGACTTCTCTTTATCAAGTCCAATTCCATTAAACTACTTTTTTAAGCTATCCACTCCAGACCCTGTCTTTGGTGAATGGAGCAGGAGGGGGACTGTTTGTTTTAAGGATTTGTTTATAGACAACACTCTAGCATCATTTGAACAACTAAGCAACAAATTTGGTCTTCCACATTCAAACTTTTTCCATATTTACAAATTATGCATTATTATGCATACTAATTATGCTTACTAATCTGTCCAACCCCCCCTAAACGACCAGATGCAACCATTGTCAATAAGATTCTTTCTTTAAATCCATCACAAAAAAGACCTGTCTCCTTACTATATGGCATGATGCTAGCTCTGGGGAATGCACCTACTGGCAAGCTTAAGACAGCATGGGGGGAAGACTTGGGCTTCTCTTTACCGGAATACCAGACACATGGGCTTCCATTTTAAAACTAGTTAACTCCACCTCTCTATGCGCCCATCCCAGCCTTATCCAATTCAAAGTAGTGCACAGAGCTCACATCTCCAAAGCCAAATTAGCTACTTTTTACCCAGAAGTGAGACACCTCCTCTTCTTGCTTTATTTTGGTTGGACTTCCTGTTGTTTCTTTGTTTCCCTGGTCTGGCTTAACTCTGTTTTAGAGCACCTTCCCCCTCCCCGGTCGCTGAGGCTGAGTGAGACTCCACACCTGCACTGCATCTACAATCAAGGCCCTTTAAGAAGCCAGCAGCCCTCAGTCTCAGCGCCTGAGTATTGTCTTCACTTCTCAGTGGTACAGACGCTTCTCCTGGCCTTCTCTTCAGATAAATGCTCGTGACTTTAAGGCTGTGTCTCATTTCAGAGACCGCATCGGGCTAAGTGCACTTCTGCACCGTCGAACGGTGCATTTGAAGCGTGCATGACGTCATGACGGCGCGAACGGTGTACCATTTGGCACGAGATGCTAAGAAATGCTAAGCGCGCTTAGCATTTTTTCAAGCATGCATTTATGCACGCTTTCGTGCCGTCGGTATCCCAGAATGCTTTGCGTGCCGCTGCACAGCTGCGCATTTCAAGAGTACCCAGATGCAGCGCAAAGATGGCGGACCCAAAGATGAACAAACGCGATGAAAAACCGCAATGAATTTCCGCATTACCTCCGATTGGCGCAATGAATTTCCGCATTACCTCCGATTGGCGGACCCAAAACATGAACTTCCGCTTTGCGATGCCAGAACAGTAGGTGGCGGTATGCACCTACACTTTCTGATGGCAAAATTTACAGAAGAAGAAGAACTCTCAGGAAGTTTGAAAAGAAGCAAGCCGTCCGCATTCATTCAATCTCACCTCCGACCCACTCAAACTAACCCTAACCCTGCATTCCATTGTTTCCATCATGGGAAATCTAAGTGACGCTCTCAAATTAACAGGAACATTGCGCAGAAGATATGTCCTGGGCAATGGACTGAGAAAACGGGCAGAGATTTGGAGGTATTTGTGCATGCTCTATATTACAGTTGAAAAGTGTATAACAGCTTTCCAATGCTGTTACTTGTGGCGAACACCTTTTTGCTTGAGTTGATGCGTGCCCGCAGGTGGAATAATGTCACATGTCACACACATTTTCTGTTGTTTTGATTTATTTACTCATTCATCATTTTATGTGCGCACCTCTCCTAATCAACCCACCCATTAAATAGACAGGCACAATAGCACCATCTGCTGGCACAAAAAATACATAACAATAAACTGCAAAACCCCAATCTGGCTCCTACAAAGTGTATGTGACAAGATGATTAACGTTTGCTTTTGTTAAATCAGGGCTTCCCCAGCCAGGACTTCGGCTCAGACTGTGGCATATTCATGTTGATGGTAGGTCATAACGAGCTGTAATGCACAAATATTGTATCTAGAATAACTTTCCAACATGGACTTTTTTAAAGTTATCTCACATGTTGTCTCATAATTTTTTTTTTTAAGTCTGCCATGTACATCGTTATGGAGTCACAGTTTGACTACTCAGTTGTAAGTACTTTTCAACACGCAGTGTCATCCTCAAGATAGTATTTTGTATTGTGCACTAAAATGAAATAAAAACAACAATTTCAGCATGACATGCCTGTTTTGCGGCGATGGTGGTGCCTGTTGCTCCTGGAGAACAATTCTTTGAACAGGTAGACAGTTTAAGTAAACTAGATGTCCTAATTAACTGGAAGACAATCAATATATTGTACTTAAAGATATATTGTCATTACAGTTGTGGAAAAATCTTCGCCCACTGGACCAAAGAATGTCAAGAGCTCATTGCTGGAAAGCATACTCCAGTCTTCAGTCTAAAGAGGAAGGCAGAGCAGCAGGACATAGAGGTTAGAAAATTGCCTTCTAAAAACAGTATTATCTCAGTGGGAGTCCTTCAAAATGCACACAGTTGTATGGATCAACATTGTCTCGATGTATTTGGTAATTGATGTTACTTTTCAAATTGCCTTGTCAAGGAAACCATGACGCAGACGGCATCGGATGTCCAAAGAATGTGCATGGCAGATTCAATGCAATTCTGTGTCTACCAGACATCGAACAACACAGGAGAGAGGTGTGTTGCAGACTCAATTTAATAAATGCAATTATCGGGGCCTATTCAGTGATTTTCCATGAAGTGACCACTTTTACATATAGTTTAAATGCACGAATCATGCGGGAAAATTATTTATACATTCAAATGTGCTGCAGAGGTATAATCAATTGGACAGCGTGTTTGTTTAATATTATGTTTGTCTCTCATTTGATCAGATTGCTTTACCCTGAGGTAAACTTCATGAAATGGGTCCAGTGCAAGACGTGCAGGGGCTGGCTGCATCAGGATTGTGCTGGGATTGAAATGGAGCCGTTTGACTGCGGGTGCAAGGACTCCATTGAGCATCCTCGGTATAACATAATTTATCAAGGAAACACAGTATCAGTAAAAAATACGAGGCTCAAAGGATGAAAAAATGAGGGCTTGCTCTTTTTCTTATTTCTCTGCAGGATCAAGGATGCTGTTGACAGTGGAGGAATTCATGCTGTCTTTTCTAAGACACAGATCAAGGTTGCTTTTGAATGCACTATCAGTTGTTAAAGCCACCGTTTCTTTTTCAGATGATTACATTTTTGTCTCTTGCTCTTTGGTTTCAGACATTGCACGATGATCTACTGTCTGGAAAGATCCGCTCCAATAGAATGTTCCTTTGGAGGAATCCCGCCACCACACTCCGACTAAAGCGGCACCTTAAGATAAGGACACTAAGTTGGAGTGAGCAGCGCGTAAGTAAAAATGCCATCCATCATGAGTATTTTTACTCTCAGGGGTGTTACATTTGAAAGGTGTTTACTTTGTGTGTTTTTCTTCAATAGATGTTCGAGCTCCTGCGGTTCATTGAGGAGTCAACAATGATTTCTGAAAAAATTAAGAGAGGCGAGATTCATCTGCTTGATTTTGTTTTTGATGTCATGCTCCCAGAGGTGAGTAGATCAAACTATATAGCATGCTTTGAAAATTGATGATATTGTTAAGAGGTTGTTCTTATTCATTTGGAAAGCTCAAGAACAACAATTAACCCATACTGCATAACTTCAATTGTTCACATTATTTGACTGTTTTTCAGCTTTTGATCAAAGCACTTAAGGAGCATGGCATCACCCGGTTAAGAGCAGAGCTGATGATGGCCTGTGGCAACGTATTTTAAGCCCCCCACCACACCGACAGTGCTCTGAATTTTGTATATATATATATTTTTTTACTGTTCACAATTTTGTTTGGAAAACATTAAAGAAATCTTACTGAAGCACAGTTCCTTCAAATGCTTCATGGCCCTAATTTTAACAAGTCTCCTCTGAAATAACAGGGAACCTTATGACTTTATTCTCATAAATTAATGACTTTATTCTCGTAAATTCACGACTTAAATCTCAAAGTCTTTAAAGTCTTAAATCTCAATATGGCCCTCATACTCCTTCATACAAAACAATCATTGGATAAATTGTGCTTGTATGTATCTACTATTTTGTGTCTGTGCAAGGTCGCACAATTAAAAATTAAATGCTGCGCTCTGCGGGTTGTCATGACGCGAGCCTGAGGGCGGGGGCATGTGGCGACTCCAGGAAGTCCTCCGAAGGTCTCCAAATGTCCCCGCCCTCAGGCTCGCGTCACGACTGACTTGAAGAAAACCCGCGGAGCACAGCATTTATTGTTTTAATTGTGCGACCTTGCACAGACACAAAATAGTAGATACATACAAGCAGAGATCATTCCCACAAAATTAATCCAATGATTGTTTTGTATGAAGGAGTATGAGGGCCATATTGAAAATTTTTTTTTCAAGACTTGGAGATTTAAGTGGTGAATTTACGAGAAAAAAAGTCATTAATTTATGAGAATGAAGTCGTAACCTGTTATTTCAGAGGAGACTTGTTAAAATTAGGGCCATGAACCATTTGAAGGAACTGTGCTTCAGTATAGGTTTCACAAACAAGGAGATACTTCATCCTTTGGCACATCAGCATCACATTGTCATAAGTATAAAGACTTAAAAAAAGAATATATGAGAAATATGTCTTTTCCACGGGGAAAAAAACTGGTGTACTTGAAGGAAATCGCTGCTTTAGTGGAGGCAGAAATGAATATGCTGCGGATATATCTGTCAATGCAGCCGTAAATATCCGTGAATGACATTGAGCTTTAATTTATATGAATCCACATGCCATAATAAGGTGTTGGTGTCTCTGCAGGTGTAGGTTACCGCCGGTGTCAGAGACGTGGTGCTCGTCTGAGCTCGACTCCCTCTGGATCACAAATGTTAAAAATGTTATTATATTGTAACAGTGAAACTCATTGTCATACCAGCGTGATGTGGCCACTTTAAGAATAGTTTAAATGAGGTTCTTGACTCTCAAAACAGGTCCAGATACCTTATTTGTTCATTTTAATGCAACATTGGCTGAGATATAGGCAAAATCAATGTTTCCATAATGGCAGCACCAATTTGCATATAAATAGTAGATGGGTCATGTTAACAACTATTTAACATAGCTCATCATTTTCACCACATTTTTCCAATAAGGAAATACTGATTAGACATATAAATATATATATCTGGGGGTGCATGATACCTGTAATAGACAGCTACTGGCAGAATCTCCTATTTTCTCCAATTTGAGGTATAGTGCAGAACTTTGGCTATAGAAAGAGTAATTTTCAAGCCAGAAAGGTCATCTTGGGCTCAAATTGAAACTTAGGGACATGGGAAGTTTATATTTACAAATGAGGCAGTGATATTCACCATAAAGAGCTGGAAATTAATCATCTTTGTTATTATTTGTCAAGCGGACAGTATATTTTTTTGTGTTTCTGGGGATGATGTTGGTCATAATTATGAATACAGTTGTAGCAGGTCCTAAAATTATGTCCAATTATGTAATTTTAGTGAATTAATATTTGCCTTAACACAATTTCGCTAGAGCCATATTCCAAAAAGTGGGTTTTTGGGGGTTTGGGGGCAGATGGGACATTCTAAGAACTTTTTATCATAGCTCATCATTTTTAGCACATTTTTTCCTACAGAAAAACACTGATTAGAAATATATCTCCGGGGGGTGCACTGAACCCCCTCCGTCCAACTGGACTATTTGTGCTCCCTGTGAATTTTTGTATGTTTTCTCACTCCCCTCTCCTCTGTTTTTCCACAGTGTCTCCAGCCTTTTTACCCTGAGTTGGACATTAAAATTACACCTTTAATTTGCTACCTGCCTCTGTGTCTGCTTCTGGTTCCACAAAATACACCACACGCCACATCCACTCTGATAAAAATTTTTGAAGTCCCTCTTATCCATATGCAATGGTCATGTCCCAGCCTGAACAAATTCTGGGTTGAGTTTTTTTACACTCTATCCCAAGTGTTGAAGGTGAGATTGGAACATGAACATCTCATTGTACTGTTTGGGGTTGCAGGAGGGGAGGTAAGATGATCCACTGGAAAACAACGCATTCTAGCATTTACCTCTCTTCTGGCTCAGTGGCCAGTTTTCCTCAGGTGGGTAGATCCTGTTCTGCCCACTCATACAGAATGGGTGGCAGATATTATGTCCTGCCTGAAGCTTGAAAAAAATAGATACTCACTTCATGTGAGCCATGTAACGTTATTACAACTCACCAACACACTTTTCATGTATTATTGTGATGACAGGCCAATGCTGATGTCGATGAGCTCACTGGCAGTGACTAGGGATTATTTTAGTTTTATATACTTCATTTGTTTTAGTTTTCTTTGTTAAGATTACTTTTCTGTAGACATCCTGTCTGTAACAACTGAATATATATGCACTATATCCTAAAAAAACAAATAAAAAGATATTGATTGAAACTTTTGTTTTTCCTCACTTTCCCACCATTAAATGTGGGTAGTGCCTGTTTCAACAAGTGCATAAATGTCATGATTTAAGATTGTTATTAAGTATTAATCTCAGTATATTTATTATAAATTCAAATTGCTGGTATGGCTAATTTTACTGTCCCATGATCCATAATCACAGATGATGGTTGATCATCTTTAGTTTACTGAATTTAACACTAAGAAAAAATAAAACGTAAAAAAGAGAGGACCAGACACACTAACACTAACCAAACTAAGAGATACAGCAGAGACTGTTAAACACAGACACATTGTAAATAAATGTAATATATGATTTATATAAACATTGTCAAAGTATACAGTCTTATATATGCCCCACTGCAGAAGTAAACAAACTTCAAAATGTTTTAAAGAAATTAAACACAATCAGGGATTAAGAAACATGACACTGATCTGACTAATACTTTTGGGTCACACCTGGGTTTCCTTACCAGAGTAAATATGCTCTCTTACCTGGGGTAAATTTAAGCACTCTGCTCTTAGGGTTGTAGTCCACCCCGGACTGGGCTGATCCATCCCGGGTGCTGCAGCGGATCTTGGAGGTTCGGTCCAGGTCCCCGTGGCGGATCACCTTAATATTCAGGACCTCGATGCCATCGGGACCCAGCGGCTCTCTGACCTGAAAGGCTGCCTTCTCAAACTCGATGGTGGGAGCTGGAGAGAGCAAGGAGTGTCAAAGGTCAGAGTGCTGCCCCATGTTAATAACTCTGATCTCACTGTATGTAAACTTTACTGGTTTGTAAAGGTCTAGTAAAGGTTTCAGTGCTCCTCTTTTAAAACTACCAGTTTTAATCTCAGATGATTTTTTTATCCCAGAGTATTTTAATCTCACATTATTTCAATCTCAGACTATTTTAACACACAGTGAGAATTTAAGATATATTGTTAATGAGACATGGCCTGACACTGAGGCATTGCTTGAAGAAAGAGCTACCCTAGGGAAACACTGGGGATAAAAAGATAAAAAATTGTAAAAACAAAGACTAAAACCTGAGGGACTAAAACAAGAAAATAATACAAGATGAACAAATAAGTAAGAGCTCTTTACCATGTAAAAGGGGTAAAAGAAGTAAAAACCTCTATGGCGGGAATGATAAAAAAAGATGAAGAATAGAAATATTTAATAAAATGACATAAAAGAAATATTAAGAACTTTGATTAAAATGAACCATAGCAAAAAGAGAAATGTGAAAAGGCAATTAGTGCAAAGCCTGGTTAAAAAGGTGAGTCTTGAGCCTCTTTATGAAAAAAATCATCAACAGTCTCTGTGGCCATGAGGCTCTCCGGGTAACTTTGGGTATGGTTGAAAGGCCTGTGCTGGAGGACCTTAAAGTCTGCTAGGGTTGATATGATAAAACTAAATCAGATAAATAGGAGGGGCCAAGACCATTAATACATCTAAAAACTAATAAAAGAACCTTAAAATCAAAAGCATGCATCAGCACCTCTGTGCTGGCGTGGGAGAGAAACGGGTGGACTCTGGCTATATTCTTAAGGTGGTAAAAATCTTTGCTATGTTTTTAACGTGTGGAATAAAACTGAGCTCAGAGTCAAAAATTACACCCAGTTTTTTACAGATCTGGATACTTTAAAATCTTGTAGTTTTGGTAAAAGTGTCTCTCTCAGGCCTTCAGGACCTATAACTAAAACCTCTGTTTTGTACTGGTTGAGCTACAAGATACTGGCTGCCATCCAGGACTTAATGTCTAAAATGCAATTTAAAAGGGCATCAATTGGCTGATGCCGTGCCTCCTGATGATGTCCCCAAGGGGAAGCTAGAGAGATTAAAAAGAGTTGGACCTAAAATTGACCCCTGGGGAACCCCACATGTAGTTTCATGGGTTCGTGAGGAACATGTATCCATACTTACAAAGAAGTATCGATCAGTGAGATAAGAGGTAAACCAGTTAAAAACAGTGCCTGCGAGGCCGACCAGGTGCTTCAGTCTATTTCATAAAATGTGATGGTCTACTGAAGGCATCTCCAAACCATTCCACAAAGGGCCGGTGTGGCTGCAGGTTTTTCTTCCAACTAATAAAGAGCATGCAGTCTGATCAATCAGCTGTCTGAAGACTGAGATCAGCTGATGAAATGAATCAAGTCTGGTGTGCTGCTGCTTGGTTGGAAAAAAAACCTGCAGCCACACCGGCCCTTTGTGGAATAGTTTGGAGATGCCTGGTCTACTGTATCAAAGGTGGCGGTTAGATCCAATCCAAAAATATTTTGATTTCATAGTATTTTCTAACAGCAGTCTAATCTCTTAAAATTTAAATCTGAGTGTATTTGAATCTCACATTTATGAGGTCTTACATTGTTTTAATCTTGCATTATTTGTTTTATGTGATACTATTTTAATATCACAGTGTTTTCATCTCAAACTATTTTGGACTCACAGTAACATATGTTGAATTACTACAATCTCAGAGTTTTTAAAAGTCAGACTACTTGAATCTTACATTATTTTATTCTCAAAGTATTTTATATCTCATAATTTAAATCTCACAGCATTTCAATCTTACACCTATTTAATCTCAGTGTATTTAAATCTAAAAGTATTTTAGTCTAACAGTATTTCATCCCAAATAGTTTCAATAGCAATTTAATCTCAGAGTATTTTAATGTCACATTACTTAAGTCCCATGCAATTTTTATCTCACATTATTTTCATCCAATAAATTGAATCTTAAATGATACTTATCTTATTTAATTAATTTTGCAGTCTTATGAAATCACAGTATTTTAATGCCATATTATTTTTACTCAACAGTATTCCAATCTCACAGTTTTAATGACACATTATGCGATTCTCATGTTGTTAAAATCTCAATGTTTTTAAATCTTAGAGTTTTTTTATTTCAAAGTGATTTGACCTCACATTTTTTAACCTTATTTTGTTTTGGTCTCACATGATTTTAATCTCACAGTATTAAATCTAATTAGATTAATCCCACAGTATTTTAATTTCATAGTAATTTTATTATCTATTATTTTACTCTCACAGAATTTCAATCTTAAGGTATTTCAATCTCAGAGTATTTTAATCTTACACTGTTTTTATCTCACACTATTTGAATCTTACAATATTTAAATCTTGGAGTTTTTCAATCTCACATTATTTTTATCTCAGAGTATTTTATCCTGACATTGTTTTAATCTCACATTATTTAGTCTTATTTAACTAATCTCACAGTATTTTAGTCTCACAATATTTAAATCCCATTTTATTTTTATTTCCCAGTAGTTCAATCTCACAGTATTTTCATCTGTCATTTTTTTCATCTTACAGTATTCAAATCTCAGAGAATTTATTTCAAATAGTTTCAATTTTACAGCATTCTTATATAACAATATTAAAATCTTACAGTTTTTAAACTAACATTATTTTAATTCCACTGTATTTTCATCTGAAAATATTGTCCCCACAGTATTTTATTCTTACATCATCTAAATACTACAGTATTTAAATCTCAGAGTATTTTAATTTCAAATTATTCAAATCTTATTTCACACTATTTTCAATTTCACAGCAATTTCATCTCACAGTAATTTAATCTCACATTATTTTAATCCCACATTTTTATCTCACATAATTTCTAACTAATTAATTTAATCTTACAGTATTTTGATCACAGAATTTTTATCTCACGTCCTTCAAGACTCATTGTATGTTAATCTTACATTACTTTTATATCAGTGTAATATAATCTTACAGTATTTCCAATTCAGTATTTAAATCAAATTTTACTTTAACCTCAGAGTAATTTAATATCACAGAAATTAAATCTCACATTATTTTAATCTTGGAGTTTTTTTTTTTTAATATTGGTGTATTTCAATCTTAAATTTCTTTATTCTCACATTATTTTAATCTCAGAGTATTAAATCTCAGAATTTCAATCTCACAGTCAAAATCTCAGAGTACTTAAACGCTCAGTAGTTAAATCCCATATTATTTCTATCTCACTGTGTTCTTTTAGTCTGGTTTTAGGTGATTCTTTGATACTCTAGGTGGAGCTAGTTTGGAGGGGGTAATAAAGCCTTTATTTTTCCTAAAAGGTGAAACGCTCTCTCTGGTTTTCTCTGTGAGCCGTTTGTTTTGTTGATGTGCTTTGTATATTTGTTTACAGAAAACCATTATCTGTATTCATCAACAATAAGCCATCTGCTGACCGTCTTCAATGTTGGTGATGGTAACCATGACAATGTCCCTTTCGCCCACCATCGCCCCGCTCCAGTGATCGCCCAGCGGCGTTCCAAGATGGACCTGGAACTCCTCCTCTGGCTCAAACACAGAGTCATCATTGACATAGATGCTGCAATTTTTTACCTGTAGACAAGCAAACAAACAAACCAACAATCAAACAGACAGACAGACAGACAGACAGATAAACAAACAGATAGACAGACAGGCAAACGAACAAACAGACAGAGACAAACAAATAAACAGTCAGTCAGTTACACAGACAGGCAGACACACAGACAGACTTTAAAATGTGTGTAAAGATTGTTACCCCGAGCATTCCCTAGGCTAGGGCATGACCAAGATGAAAACAAAACACTTGATGTAGGCTATAGCTTTTTTGTTATCGTCTGTCCACCTTCTCTCCTTTCAGGAAGGTGATCCTAGAATCCTCAGCATTCCTTCGCTCTTCAAAGTCATCCATAACCATCGCCGACATGGTCCGAGTGAAACATCTGACTGATGACTTAATGGACAGGTCACCTGAGCGGATGACTGGCAGGTGGAGGACACCGTCTTTCTCCTTCACTGTGTAGAGGCTCTTCTCAAACTGCATGCTTGGAACTGGTAGGGAGAAAGGACAAAACTGTGAGGACGATTACAAGCTTTATTTTAAGACCTTTTTAGTGTTTTTGTTCTGTGCCAAAGGTGTCTGAATAATCAGGTGAAAACTCCATTTAAACACGCGTTTTTTTACTTACTGTCCTGGAAGGTGTCAGTGATGACCACACTAGCCTCATACGGCTCCAGGAGGACTGCCCCCTGAGGGGAACTGAGGAATACCACAAAGGACTCGGGTCCCTCAATGGACGGGTTCTGGATGTCATCCATGACAGTCAGACTGCAGCTCTAAGGAACATAAATACAGGGTCAGAGTGTCTCTAAGGGCCTAATGCAGTCAGGATAGTTAATTCCCAGGTATTGAGGAGCACACCTGGTCCGCAGGTAGACCTTTTATTACCTGAGTAACAAAAACTTACTTCCAGAAAGGAGGTTTATAGACAGTCCACCTGAACAGCTGGATCACTGAACAATTTAAACATCAGAGGTCTAAAGACAGTCTGCTGTCCTCCTCACACTGTGAATGATAACATTGATTTTTAAGGTAAAACTTAAAACTGATATAATTAATTTAATTGAAGAATTTTCATCATTGTCAGCCAGTCCAGATTCCCCTGACTGCATATACCTCACATATCTGACTAAAATCACTTTGTTGCTTTTGGTACCTTCTGTGATTCCCAGGTTTAAAATCAACCTTTTTGGATACATTCAAAAATACATATTTTAGTCACAACCCCATAGGTCAAATAATAATTATGAGGGGGGTTGGAAAATCTTTCTATTTCAAAACTTGACAGGTTTGGGCAGAGGGCAACTAGCTAAGCCATTAGCAAATATAAGCTGTGTCCTGCCTGAACTAACACCAGGCTCATTTTTAGCAGATGTTGGTATGAAGGATCAGTCTGTACCTCCAGGGTCTTACCAGGTTTAATTTTAACCTTCTTATATACTGTATATACACTACAGGCCAAAAGTTTGGAAGTAAGATCAGATTTGTACAAAAAAAGATCATAGTTTCATATATATAATTTGCAACACAATAAACATGACTATTGTGTGAAGAGTAACTTATCAGAAGACATTTTGACTATAATTATTAGGTATTTGAGTTATTGTTGCTTAGACTTTGCTTTCTTTAAAGTAACCTCCTCTGGCTTTAACAACAGCATGGCATACCAGGCATTCGTTCCACAAGTTTTTTAAGGTATGTTCCAGGGATTGCATTTCAAGCTTTCTTAAGTTCATTAAAAAGACACTACTGATTTGCGGGACGCACTTTTCTGACCAATCGATCCAATTCATCCCGCACAAGCTCTATTGGAGAAAGGTCTAGAGACTGAGGGGGCCAAACCATCTTCTGAAGAACACCTTCCTCTTCTTTTTTGCTTTCAGACATTCACCATTTTGTCAGCGGACATAGACTCTGCGTTTTGAACCAAACAGTTCAAACTTGCTTTCATTGGTCTAGAGAACTTGTTTCTAGCCATCATAAGTCCAATTTTTGTGAGCTTTTGCCCACTTATATCTCTTTTTCTTGTTCTGTGGACGAAGTAGTGGGTTTTTTTTGCAGACCAGCCTTTCTCGAACGTCATTTCACAGTTGTCAGAGATATTGGTTTTGACCTTGTCAAATTGATTTTCTCCCTTATTTGTGGTGTTGTCTTTCGCCGATCTCTCTTACTGGTAACAATGATATGTTTATCCTCTGCTTTTGTAGTAACTCTCTTTCGTCCGGGCCTTTTTCTATAATCATAACTTCCAGGTTCCTCTAGTCTCTTCAGAATGTAGTGGAGTCCTTTGTTAGACACCATTAGGTGTTTTGCAATTTCTCTTTCTGTGTATCCTTCTTTCCTCAATTTACAAATCTGTACTTTTGTTTCTTTATTTAGTTGCTTCTTTCTAGCCATTTCTGCAGTAGTTTGATGCAATTGAGATTTATTTGGATTTTTGTATGCAGGTTCTCAAAAGCCAAAAAGTTGAAGTGAATAATCCAACTGTGATTTGTTTTTTTGCTTTTGCACTGAAGTTGTGACTCATGCAAATGTTTTAAACCCTAAAACTAAGCCCTTATTATCTTTTGCTGACATATATTTAGCAATGGTCTGTTAACATCAATGTATATCTAAAGATAAATGGAGTAAAATGGTGCATTTCCATGAAAGCAACATCTAATCATGGAGTAAATACATCCCAAAATACATACAACTCATGCTGGATTTACAAAAAAAGCATTGTGAACAAAAACGTGAAGTTACTGCCAACTCTTCGGCCTATAATGGCCTTGCTTCCAAACTTTTGACCTGTAGTGTATAAATAAATAAATAAATAAATATATATATATATATATATATATATATATATATATATATATATATATATATATACATATATAAAACAAGGCCTCACAAGACAGCAAGTTCTGTGGCGTCACACTCACAAATGTAGATGCACAGACATTTTGAACTTAACACACGTATACATATGTGTGTGTGTATGTATGTATACACACATATATATATATATACATATATATATATATGTATGTGTGTGTGTGTGTGTGTGTGTGTGTGTGTTCAAAATATATTATTGAATTTCCCTTCAGAGATTAATAAAGTTCTTCTTGTTCTTATTCTTTTTGTTTTTAGTGTAGTTATGACCACTGTTCTTTTGTACCTCCTGAGTCTTCCCAGGCTTGAATTCGACCTTCTTCGAGCTGGGGATGTAGTCCACACCCGGGCTGGCTGTAGGGGGTTCAGAGGGTCGGGTGGCACACCACACAGAGGTCAGAGAGGTCAGGTCACTGCCATACCGCAGCACAGGGATTTCAATGGTACCTGGGGAGGTAAATAAAGGAGGAAACTGGGTTTATACCTGATTAGAGAGGAAACAAAAAGGGTAAGAAACAGTCTGATGGTAAAGTCCTCAGTCACAGTAAGGGCTGGGCATCGAGTATGGAGCATCAATGGGAACCGGGAGTAACATTTAAATTCTCCTGGAACCGTTCAAGTATTTAAATTTCGATTCCAAATTTCGATGCTGGAGTCCGCCGACCGAGAGAAATAGCCGCTGAAAATCAATGAAGAAGAAGCCGCTAAACACCAATGAAGAAGCCACCCATCACCAATTTAAGACGAAACATCTGAGACAAAGCCACAGAGAGAGACAGAGAGAGAGAGAGTGCATTGCAACCTACAGCAGCAGCGGTCAAAAGTTTGGCTAAACTTAGCAGAAAGAATGAACCATTGTCTCAGTGCAGCATTTGCACTACAGTTATATTGTGCAAAGAAGGGTGCACGATCAACATGATTAAACACCTCCGGATTTATGGAATAGAAATGAGTGCCCCTTCTTAGACACACTGCGCCGGTCATTTTACTGTCCTTTTAGGATCAACTTAAATATCCAACTAACGTTAGCCTGTGTACTTTTTTTATTGGTGAACAAGCTGACAACAAAATTTGATATTGATATACTGGTTGAAAATAGCCCTTCGGGAAATTCATAGTAAAGTTCATATTATTTAAATGTTCATGAAGAAGTTCATACATTTCATCCAAAAAGAACTGTGGTTAGTGCTCTAATTTAAACCATGCATTTTTTTTAATCCTGCCTTTTAAAGGAATCGTAATAGAGAATTGTTGAGAACCGGAATCGAAACAAGGAATCAGAATAGGAACCGTAATCATTCAAATTCAAACATGCCCAACCCTTCTCACAGTCCCCATAAGACTCCAACTTCCCCTGAGTTTATCCAGACCTCAGTTTACAATTCAGCCACAGTTCAACAGCTGACACAGACACTTGATATTTTAACTTCGTTTACAAACAGAAAAACGCACACACAGAAGGACAAACAGACCTAAGAAAACAGACACGCACATACAGATGCACAGACACACAGACAGACAGACACACTGACAGAATCACACAGAGAAACTCACAGACAGACTGTTTTACAATGGCAGGGAAATCTGACGACCTTCAGCACTGTGACTCATATACAGTGCATCCGGAAAGTATTCATACCACTTCACTTTTTCCACATTTTGTTATGTTCCACAGCCTTATTCCAAAATGGATTAAATTCCTTTTTTCCCTCAAAGAGTCTACACAAAATACCCCATAATGAAAAAGTGAAAAACTTTTTTTAAGAACATTTTGCAAATTTATTAAAAATAAGACACTCAAATGTTGCATTTACATAAGTATTCACACCCTTTGCTATAAAACTCCAAATTGAGCTCAGGTGCATCCTGTTTCCACTGATCAGCCTTGAAATGTTCCTCCAACTTGACTGCAGTCCACCTCTGGCAAATTCAGCTGATTGGACATGATTTGGAAAGCCACACCTGTCTTTATAGGATCCCACAGCTGACAGAGCACGTCAGAGCACAAACCAAGCCATGAAGTCGAAAAGAACTGTCTGTAGACCTCCGAAACAGGGTTGTATCAGAGCACAGATCTGGGTGGGGAAGGTTACAGAAAAATATCTGCTGCATTGAAGATCCCAAAAAGCACAGTGGTCTCCATCATTAAGAAATCGAAGACGTTTGGAACCACCAGGACTCTTCCTAGAGCTGGCCACCCAGCCAAAATGAGCAAGCGGGGGAGAAGGGTCTTGGTCAGGGAGGTGACCAAGAACCCGATGGTCACTCTGACAGAGCTCCAGCGTTCCTCTGAGGAGATGGGAGAACCCTACAGAAGGACCACCATCTCTGCAGCACTCCACTAGCCAGGCATTTATGGTAGAGTGGCCAGACAGAAGCCACTCCTCAGTAAAAAGCACATGACAGCCTGCTTGGACTTTGCTAGAAGGCACCTGAAGGACTCACAGACCAGGAGAAACAAAATTCTCTGGTCTAATGAAACCAAGAACGAACTCTTTGGCCTGAATGCCAAGCGTCATGTCTTGAGGAAACCAAGCACTGCTCACCACCTCGCCAATACCATCCCAACAGTGAAGCATGGTGGTGGCAGCATCATACTGTGGGGATGTTTATCAGCGGCAGGAACTGGGAGACTTGTCAGGATCGAGGGAAAAATGAATGCAGCTAAGTGCATCGAAATCCTTAATGAAAACCTGCTTCAGAGCGCTTGAGACCTTCGAGTGGGGTGACGCTTCATCTTCCAGCATGACAATGACCCTAAGCACACAGCCAAGAAGACAAAGGAGTGGCTTCAGGACAAGTCTCTGAATGTCCTTGAGTGGCCCAGCCAGAGCCCAGACTTGAACCAGATTGAACATCTTTGGAAAGACCTGAAAGTAGCTGTGCACCGACGCTGCCCATCCAACCTCACTGAGCTTGAGAGGATGTGCAAGGAAAAACTCCCCAAATCCATGTTTGCCAAGCTTGTTGCATCATACACAAGAAGACTGGAGGCTGTAATTGCTGCCAAAGGTGCTTCCACCAAGTATTGAGTAAAGGGTGTGAATACTTATGTAAATCAACATTTGTGTGTTTTTATTTTAAATTTTTTAATATATATATATACAGTATATATATATATACACACACACACATATATATATATATATATATATATACACACACACACACACACACACGTATATGTGCGTAAAGTTGAAAATGTCTGTGCATCTACATGTGTGAGAGTGACATCAGAATTTGCTGTCTTGTTAGGCCTTGATAAATCTTTCCTCTGCCTCACCTGGCCCATTCATCTAGTCTTCCAGACTGGCCACAGTCGTGCTAATAACAGGGGAGATGGAGGAGATGTTAATGTTTTCTTTTTGGAGGGTCAAGTTCATGCGGTTCACTAGCCAGCGTGTGGCCAATGGTTGTTTTACATCCCCCCCCCCCCCCCCACTCTTTTTTTGGGAGTTTATTGATATAAATATACACTACAGGCCAAAAGTTTAGAAGCAAGGCCATTACAGGCAGAAGAGTTGGCAGTAACTTCACGTTTTTGTTCACAATGCTTTTTTGTAAATCCAGCACAAGTTGTATGTATTTTGAGATGTATTTACTCCACAATTAGATGTTGCTTTCATGTAAATGCACCACTTTACTCCATTTACCTTTATATATACATTGATGTTAACAGACCATTGCTAAATATATGTCAGCAAAAGATAATAAAGGCTTAGTTTTAGGGTCAAAACATTTGCAAGAGTCACAAAGCAAAAAAACAAATCACAGTTGGATTATTCACTTCAACTTTTCGGCTTTTGAGAGTCTGCATACAAAAATCCTAATAAATCTCAACTGCGTTCAAACTACCACAAAAATGGCTAGAAAGAAGCACTTGAGTAAAGAAACAAAAGTACAGATTTGTACATTGAGGAAAGAAGGATACACAGAAAGAGAAATTGCAAAACACCTAACAGTGTTTAACAAAGGACTCCACTACATTCTGAAGAGACTAGAGGAACCTGGAAGTTATGATGATAGAAAAAGACCTGGACAAAAAAAGCCTTTCTCAAACGTCATTTCACAGTTGTCAGAGATATTGGTTTTGACCTTGTCAAATTGATTTTCTCCCTTATTTGTGGTGTTGTCTTTCGCCGATCTCTCTTACTGGTAACAATGATATGTTTATCCTCTGCTTTTGTAGTAATTCTCTTTCGTCCAGGCCTTTTTCTATTATCATAACTTCCAGGTTCCTCTAGTCTCTTCATAGTGTAGTGGAGTCCTTTGTTAAACACCTTTAGGTGTTTTGCAATTTCTCTTTCTGTGTATCCTTCTTTCCTCAATGTACAAATCTGTACTTTTGTTTCTTTATTCAGTTGCTTCTTTCTAGCCATTTTTGCGGTAGTTTGATGCAGTTGAGATTTATTAGGATTTTTGTATGCAGGCTCTCAAAAGCCAAAAAGTTAAAGTGAATAATCCAACTGTGATTTCTTTTTTTGCTTTTGCACTGAAGTTGTGTCTCTTGCAAATGTTTTGACCCTAAAACTAAGCCCTTATTATCTTTTGCTGACATATATTTAGCAATGGTCTGTTAACATCAATGTATATATAAAGGTAAATGGAGTAAAATGGTGCATTTCCATGAAAGCAACATCTAATCATGGAGTAAATACATCCCAAAATACATACAACTCATGCTGGATTTACAAAAAAAGCATTGTGAACAAAAACGTGAAGTTACTGCCAACTCTTCGGCCTATAATGGCCTTGCTTCCAAACTTTTGGCCTGTAGTGTATATATACAGTATATATTGGGTGGAGCTTGACTTTGTGGCCTGCCTGAACTAGCTCAATGCTTTGTAAATGCAGCAGTGTGCATACACTCTGTTTAAAGTTATTTACTGTAGAAACATCACCATCACCAAAGAATTATGACTAAAATCAGATTCCAGTCGGCAACAGATTGAAGTTTTCTTTACAAAGACTGTTTATTTCTGATTTATCAGCTCTAACTTCTCTGAGGACGTCACAAAAGGTCACTGTGTTTGACATGAAACAGTTACAGTCTGCCTCATACCTGCATCTTCACTGAAGGTAAAGGTGGCGTTTCCCAGAGAAACCATTGATGCGTCATTGGGTCCATCGATGACCACCTTGGCCACAGTCACATCACCTATGCGAGCATTGTCAGAGGCGTCGGACAACACAAGCTCAAACTCCTCAGACAGCTCGTACTCGCTATCATCAATGAGTTTTACATCGCAGGTGGAGATGCTGACCCCAGGGCCAAAGATTACCCGGTTGTCGGAGGTCATCCCACGACTTTTAAAGTCTGAGCCAGATTCCAGAGCTGTAAGGCTGCTGCCCTGAGCTGACTTCTCCATCGTGTAACAAAGGGCTGACACGGTGCTGGAGGTGTCACCTGAGAGGAGATGAGAAGACAAGCAAGATGAGGGGGGTAGGAGACAAATAGGAGAGGATGGAAATGAGGAAAGGGAGAAGACAGGGAGGAGAGGAAGGAGACAAGGAGGAGAGAGAGTAAACAAAGAAAACCGAGAGAAGACACAGGGAGAAGAGAGAGAGGAGAAAAGGAGAAGAGAGAGGAGTATACAAGGAGGAGACGGAGGAGACAAGGAGGAGGGAGGAGAAGGGGAGAAGAGAGAGAAGAGACATGGAGGAGAGGAAGGAGACAAGTAGGAGAGGAAGGAGATAAGAAAAGGGTGTAGACAAGGAGGAGAGGGAGGAGACAAGGAGGAGAGAGATTAGACAAGAAGAAAAGAGAGAGGAGAAGGGGAGAAGAGAGAGAGGAGACGGGGAGACAAGAGAGACGAGACAAGGAGAAGAGAGAGAGGAGTATACAAGGAGGAGACAAGGAGGAGACAGAGCAGACAAGGAGGAGAGAGTAGTCAGGGAGAAGAGGGAGGAGACATGGAGGAGACGAAGGAGACAAGGAGGAGAGAGAGATGTGCATTAGTCATATTTGATGGTATGTCTCTGTTGTGAGTGCTGCCTGCTCTTTCGTGTGCATACGTGGAATGCTAAAGTCTGAGTCCCCCTCCCCCCCTTCATGTGAGTGCTATGATTATTTCTGTTTCAAAAAATCCTGAAATCAAGATCCATAATGACATTGATCATTGATTCTTGAGAAAGGTGGCAGCGTTGTCAGCAGAGTGAGTCAGAGTTACTAGCCTGTCTGAACTAATTCTAAAACCAGTTTCTGTTGGTGTGTGCTTGTTCCTCTATACCTTCCCTGTGGATGGGGACGTGGATGAAGCCAGTGCTCTCGTTGACGTGGTATGTCTTCTTGTCAAACTGCAGCATGGGTTCGTCCTCTGTATCATTGATGTTGATGACAGCACGTGTGTAACTGCCAAGAAGCGCGTACACAGGCATGCTCAGCTCCACCTGGAAGTTCTCCACCCCCTCAAACACCTTATCATCATTGATGACGATGGTGCACACCTTGGTGTCTTCACGCTCATCAAACTGCACCTGAAGTTCAACAAGACCACATGGTGACTTATTTTTTCTATCAGAGTCTGTCTACAGATAAAGAAAAGATGGATCCTGGGGCATTTCTGACTTTCTAACCTCTGATAAAAACCAAAAATCAAGAACAGACAGAATGGAAGATGGAAGACAAGGAGACACTGATCATAAAGAGAGAAATCTGTCTGTGACATGTTACTAGCACTTGAAACACAGACATAAAAAAATTACTCTGACAGGATCAGGTCAACTTTGAGGGGACTTTCCTACAAGAAGTCTTCTTATAATAGTGTCCTTAATGATATTTAAGACAATTTAATATCATTCAGTGACTTTAAAACTACATTAAAGACTCCTAACTGTTTTGCATGGTTTACAAAGAAAGTGGAGGACACAGTTTTTGAGGCTTTCGTTATTGTCCATAGGTAAAAAAAAGAGACATCAGACATCAGTGAACCACGGTTACCTGTCCTGCATACTCCACGTAGTCTTGCTGTCCTGGACGTGATCCCACACTGCTACTGGAGGTGGCACTACCCTGCTCAGTGCGACACAGCACAATGGCGTACTGGTTCAGGTTTCCTGTTCGCTTCACTGTAACCTCGACTGTGCCAGCCTTCTCACTCACATTATAGCTGTGGACCAATCAGAGAAGGAAAGACAGGAGTTACCTTCATGAATACTATATCGCATACTATCTTGTTTTATTTTATTTTGATTATTTATTTTATTGACTTATACGTATATGTAGATGGGTAGGTATGTGTATGTATGTACACGTGTGTATGTATGTTGTGTAAATTCAAAACCAGATCTACTTATTTTATTTTATTATCTTTTTGCTTCTGTTTTGTACAGATTTATTCTGTTTATTTTTGTTTTTGCTTTTCATGTTTGTTATCTTTGAAAGTATATTCTTTACGTTTGGCATAAAAGTGAAGAAAGGGTAGGCACAATAAGCCATGGGCTTCAGCCTACACCTTTTTTTGGTCCAATGATTTAAATGAAAAGTGTAATTATAATATATATATATATTTTTTTGGGGACCAAAAATAAACTGAAAACTGAACTGAAACTGAACTGAAACAGGTGCAGGTGACGTTATGAGAGAACCTGACTGAGGAACTAATCTGTATTCACAGTTTACTCATAAGCAGTAGACCCTGCTCTCAGTGATCAGAATATCAGTCCGAGAAGTGTTCTGGTTTCTGTTTGTAGTCCTCAGAGTATTGACAAATCAGGCGTGAGTAGGCTTTGGTGTCTGTAGGAAAAACTGTCTTTATGGGGAGCAAAAGCAGAAAGGAACACAGTCCTACACTCTGGTGAGATGCGAAAATACTTTTCGCTGTACTGTACTTGTACTGTACATTGACAATAAATTGAATCTCTCATCTCTCTCTCATCTCTACATAAAGACCTCCAGCTCCCATGGTTGGTGATCTGAGGAGGATTTCTGTCTTTGTATAAACTAATGAACAGTAAACCAGAGTGAAGAGACTATTTACAGAGAAACAGAGACTCTCCGCAGACCAATGAACAAGAAACCAGAATAAGGCCTCTGAGAGTGTATTTACAAGGAAAGTGAGACTCTCAACAGACAAATGAACAGTAAACAGACTGAAGCCTCTCAGAGACTATTTACAGAGAAACTGAACTCTTCACAGACGGATATGAAGCATAGTGGTAGTCAAGCTAAAGGCTACAGTCAGCTGATCTTAAGCTAACCCTCAGTCAGCTGACAGCCCTCTGCACATCCTATTGGCTAATGTCAAATGGCGCCCTATTTAAACTGCTTCTCCTGCCTACTCTGCCTGCTGCAACCACTCTGCAACCCACCTCCACCCAAGCTCCTCCTGTTTATGTTGTGTCTGATCTTATTAGTGTCATATGTATTGTCACTGATGCTTGCTCTGTTCTGTGGGGGGATTTTAATTTATTTATCTTAATCGTATTTATTTGCTGCTGCTTTTTCTGCCTTGGCTTTTCATGTATGCACATGAAAGGGAGGGGGGGAGCTCTCCCCTCTTATAGCCATGGCATTCCATGCAAGCGCATGGAAGGGCAGGGAACTCTCAGAACAGAGCCATACCACCAGTGTTAAAAATGTTTGCTTGTAATAAATAATTAATTTTGACTAAAGTGGTCCTGACTGAAATACAGTTAACCAGAGTGAAGCCTCAGAGACAGTGTTGCTGTCCTGCAGTTAGTTGAAGGTTTTAGGTTCCTAATAGAGGAGTTAGTTATTTCAGGTAAAAGTTTAGTTTAATTAAACCTTCCCCTTTGACACTGACCTCTTGTGCTGGAAGCTGATGAGTGACCACTGGATGTGAAAGACGTTATCACTGACCATGTTGGGTTTGCTGTCTTTGACCAGGAACTTGAAGTGGTCCATGGTCTCCTGGATGCTCTCCTGGTGTAGCACGTAGCGGATCAGACCCAGGTTTATATCAGCTGAAGGGAGAGGAGGTCAGAATATTAAAGATCACACAGTAAACTTACCAAAGAAACCAGAATCTGCTTATAATTTTAACAGCAACATGACACTGCAGCTGGAGCTAATCATTTGGGTCACTGACTGTCTCTAAATCTGAACCAACAGTTTGTTTCCAAAACCAGCAGCAGCAGACCTTCCATCGGTGAGCATCTCTACCTGGTGGTTACTATCACAGTTTCTTACAGGAAACATCTGGCTCAGTGCCGATAGTTTCTTCTGAAAGGCTGACCATGTTTGTATTGGTGTTTATTTACCCTCCTCCTTTAGAAAACACCCAAGCAGCAAATCAGAGCAGTGCAACATTAATGCATAGATGATGAAGTGAGAAAATGAGAGGCTATAGATCTTCCACAGAGGCTGAAAGTGTGATGAATAAATCAATTTCATTCAAAATCTCGATTTAGAAACAGCCAGGAGATGTTGTAGAGAGCTACAATATCAAAATGAAATAAAAGTCAAGTTTGGTATAAAATTACTGTTTTGGAAAAAGCTGTGTAACAAGGAGGATAAAGGGATGTAAAGAAGCTCCTCATCTGTGAATAGCTGCTTACTTTATGTTTTCCTTTACCTGTCTTTTTTTAATAATTATTATTGTGTAAAGCTCTTTGAGTTTCTCCATGTATAAAAAGTACCAAACGTATAAATGTGCTGTACCATCAGGTCAGAGACAGAGAGGGTGAAACAGTGACTCTATAAATATATATCTGTGGGTATCTGAGCAGGTAGTTAGCAGGGTGGCTGGATTTTATGAACCGTCCTTGCAGACTCCAATCCCCACCTAGCAGGTCGCTCTGACCTTCATCCAGGATCATCACTCAGTAACAGAGTCAATCTGAATTAATAGCTTTATTATCTGCAGTCACCCTGCTACCAGGATGAGAGGGTCTGTGTCCTTAGTATGATGACATAAAGCTCAGATATGTCTGCATGAACAGTCAGCAGGGTCTGAGGACACTGATGGACACTGATCCTCCTTTGGGGCTCTGACTCCTGTTCCTTATTAGTCTGACTCTGCATTAAAATCAAGTTTACAGGCTGAAACCCCACAATTCAAAGAGCCTGACCAATCCCAGCCAGACTGTTCCTAGTGAGATTGTTTCAAGCCAGACTGTTCCCAGCCTACAGGGTCAACAGCAGAGACAGGAGTGCAGGAGCCAGACCCAGAACCAGCAAGGCCAACATCAGGGACAGACCCAGGAGATCAGCAGTAGTCAGAACCAAACCTAAGCCAGAAAGTACACCAGCAGGACCAAGTAAACCAACCAACAGGTAAAAAATGAATTTAGGACTGCAGCCAGTAGATCAGCGGGTGACAAAACCAGAAGCAGAACCAGCAGGATCAACAACAAAGACAGGGCCGCAGGAGTTTCTGAAAACTGATAAAGACAAACAGGTCTGCTCTGCTGAAGAGAATCCAGACTAGAGTTCTGAGAGGTCCTGCTGAGTCCAGTTCTCTCCATTCCTTGCTGGGTCTTTGTGAACATGGACTCAGTCCTGAAAGCTCTTGAACCCTTTTTTGAACTGGAGCTGGAGACCAAACAGTGGGGGAACAGCTGGTCTCTTCCCCAGATGTTTGGTAGTTTGGGCCCATCTAGAGCTGGTGTTGGTGCTAAGCCATCTCTGGTGGTGGAATCACCAAGGGCTGGTTCCAGATCAGGCACTGACACTGAAACAGTCCTAGAGCTGACCAGACAGGTACTTCTCTTCAGCCCTGGACCCTCAGACCCTCCTCTTTCTCACTAAAAAAACATTATGATCCAAGGTCAGACTTCATGGAGTCCAGTTTCTTCCTCCAGACATGTGTGACACGTTCAAGGTAACACAAGGACTTTAAAAGTCAGAGATCATACAAATGCTAGAAACCAGATTCTGACAGTTGTCCTCTCTGAAAGCTGAGCTGCCCCCACTTTTCCTCTGTGGTGGTTAAAAGTCTGTGAGGCTGATTATTGTAGGAAGAATTCCGACGGGATGTTTGATTTGGAACCAGAAAGATTAACTATGCCGTTTTCAATTCAAGAACATTTAAGATAAAGTCCAGATTGTTGGAAACCTCATCTACACTGCTGAGTGATCTGAGGCCAGAATATACAAATCTTCACTCTGATACCGCTCTGATGAACTCCATTTATTCAAACATTGAAATCAAAAGGATCAGAGTGTTTTTCTGTGACTCTCTGCTCCAACATGTTAAACAAACAGGATCTACGTATTTTACTCCTACAAACACTCACTGAGCGAAATAATCTGCATGTAACTTTGCTGACTGAGTTTAAAGTGTTAAATAATCACACAGATTTTCCTGTTTGATCTGAGGAGGTAGAGAGAAGGTAAAAATTCAAATATTTTCTGTCATTAACATCAGCACCTGAGAGGTGTGAACCTGCATGTTAGCTGTTTATTACAGGTGTGTTTTTGTAGTTAGTTGACCTGAATTGATCTGAAAAGATAATAATAATGAGAGACCCTTAAAGTGCTTTGCATTGGATATATTGTTCATTTGCTCACACAGTCACACACTGGTAGTGGTAAACTACCTGAGTAGTCACAGCTGCCCCTGGGCAGACTGATGGAAATGTGGCAACAAGTTTGCACCTACGGCCTCACCGACCATCACCACACAACACTCATAATCATACACCAGTGGAGGACACACACTGGGCGCAAGGTAGGTTAAGTGTCTTGCCCAAGGACACAACAGACAGACAGACTAGGGATAGTAGGAATCAAACCGCCAACCTTCCAGTTATTAGACGACTGCTCTATCCCCTGAGCTACTTCCCCCCCCCCAAGATGAGAGTCAAAGAAGAAAACCAAGCCAGCAACTGCTGCACACAGCATGCCAAGACCGCCAGGTTTTACCCATGCTACTGCTGTGTAAAGGTATGTTACAGGCATAGGTGTGTGAGAGGTGGTGTTTGTGTGTACTAGAGGTGTGTACTTTCTTTGATGGTATATTACTTCTGTATTACAGCTGCGTGCTTTTGTGTTACAAGTGAATATCTTGTGTGGTTACGGTTTATTACCTTGTGTGAAGGTGCTGATGGGGCTCCCAGGTGAGAGCTTGCTCTCCAGGTATCCTTGTTTGGGCTCTGTGGTGACCTCGTAGATCAGCTGATTGTCATCTGTATCAGGGTCCACCGTCAGCAGCTCCTTCTTACTGATCAGGTTAGTGGCCTGGAGGATCAGAGACAAGTGATTTATACCTGAGCTAGGAAGAGGCAGATTCTGATCACGACAGGTCAGACACTGGAGAGGTGGTGTGGGTGTTTAGAGTGATGATGAGGGTCAAGACGTTAGGGTTACAGACTGAACTCTTCTCTCTCAAAGGAAAAGCTGACACTGATATTTGTCATTTATATTTAAGGGCTATTTAACAATATTTAGATGTATTTTTGGGGACATTGCTCTTAACAGTAACAGCTTGAGGACAAAAGAAAGGGTTTCTAATATTCTGACTATCTCCAATATCAGGACAGTTGATTATCTGTAACATCCCTGAATAATTAACAAAAACACTGTCTTAGAGACCACAGAAGTCTGTGCTGATCACACTGTAATGATGTGTTTCAGCCAGCAGGGGGAGAAGCAAAGTCAGTCTCTGGACCAAACACTGACAGAACTCAGTTCATTCTGTGCGAGTCAGAGACATTAAAACTGTTCATACAGGAAGAGAAGGCACGCACACACAAACAAACACACGCACACTGAGGAAAATTCATGCTTTCTCTGTTAACTTATAATGAAACAGATTTGTTCTGGATTCATCTCCTGAAACCCGTCTACAGGTACTGTGTTTTTATAATCTTTTACCTTGTTGTCCATATACTCCAACCACTGCAGGCCCAGGTTAGTAACGATCCGCGGTGTGCTGTCATCAACCGGGAGGATGTCAATCTTAAACTTCTGAGGGGATGCTGTGACGATCTGGGACAAAAACAAAGGCAAAGAGCTTTAAACTCAGAGAAAAGGCTTTGGAGAGGAATGCTCAAACTATATAAACTTTTGATTTACAGCTAAAGGAATAAATGTAAACAGCACAGAACAAATCATCTCATTTAGTCCAGGTGATAGACTGTATATAGAATGGACGCTGTCTGCCTCCTCGCTGGGTGAAGCCACTCCGAGAACAGCACATTCTGGTGATGGGCGACCTTGCGGCCACAGCTCACAACAGCTGCTTCCACAATGGCAGAGCGGAACAAAGCCCATTCTGACTCAATGCCCCCCTCTGCCCTCGGGACACAGTTGAAGCTCTGTCGAAGGTGGGAGTTGAAACCCAATCTAACGGGTTCTTCCACCAGGCGTTCCCAACAGACCCTCACTATACGTTTGGGCCTGCCAGGTCTGCACAGTGGCTTCCCCCGCCACCTGACCCAACTCACCACCAGGTAGTGATCAGTTGACAGCTCTGCACCTCTTTTTTCTCTCCCTTGGCCTTACTTTCAAAATAAAGGATTAGAGTATGTAAACTTAAACAGTTTTCTAAGCCAGACTTTCAATCAAAGCAGAAGGTAATAATTAAAGGAAGACCATTTATAAGCATCATTTATGAGTAAAGGCAAGACCATAATAATGTTTTTTTATATCAAATGTGCTTTTTTTGTGTGCTACGGTTTATTTGTGTGAAGAAAGCTGACATGGGATTTTAAACATGACCCGTTAACTGCTGCCAATCAAATGGTTAAGGAGCTACTCTGAAGGGTTCACAGGTTTGTAAATCTTACTGTGATGAAGTCATTGCCTCACCAGCCATCAACCTCACCACACATCACTGCTATTTACTTTAGATTAAACACACAAACCCACAGAGAGAGAAAGAGAGAGAGAGAGAGAGAGAGAGAGAGAGAGAGAGAGAGAGAGAGAGGGAGAGAGAAAGAGAGAGAGATAGCAACACCTGTCTGTTGTCCCTCACTTTAATCACAGCAACTGCTTGCAGTGACAGGTGGAGGAGGACCCTGTGAGTGATAGATAAACGAAGACAGACAAATCATTGACCACACAGCTGCCACCAGAGGGCAGTAAAGAGTTCAAATGTCTCTTAAAATTAAAGAGCAGTGCATGAATCTAAGAGATAATCCAAGTTATTTATGAGTCCTCAGCAAAATTTTAACAGAAAGGTTGGTTATGTAGGGCAGGTTTGCTAGGATTAATGTGGACACATACACACACATACATGTCTTTTAAATTTTATGAGGACAATGTTCCAGAAGCTCTTTGTGTGAAATAGGGCTGCAGAGTTGATAGTAAAGATGAAATAGTGCATAAATGAATATACCACCAGAGGGCAGAGGAGAGTTAGAATATCATTTAAAAATAAACATAGCAAAATAATATGATAAAAATATGATAATAGCAATTTATACTTACATTACATGTCATATGTCAAAAAGACATCACCCAAGCATCAAACTGGAGAGGACTCAGCAAAAACTTTGTGAACAGAAAGGCTGTCCATCAAGTGTTGGTCTTGGCAAGTATATAATTCTGTGTTCCAGTTAACTCGGAAGTCGGATGTTGGAGCTGGGAATGACGCCACACCTGAGTTGACAAGCTAACGGCTGTGTCTGAAATGAATCACTCAATCCCTAACCCTTAACCCCCATATGGGATTTTACTATATAGTTAACTATGTAGTGAACTCAATCACCGGAGGTTTTGGACACTACATGGCAAGACGCAATGCATGACGGGATGCCCACCGCCAATGAGTGACCATCGGATGGTCACTACATTTTGCAATGCTTTATGGGAAACTTTGAGTCGCCTACATAGAGCACTAGAATTGATTACTGAGGTTTCGGACACCCCTCAAAATGGCGTAACCCCCATACAGTCGCCTATATAGGGGTTAGAGATCCATTTAGGACACAGCCAACAAGTCGAAAAAACCAAGATGGACACCTACTGTTAGCCGTTGTCAGCTTTCGTTAGCTGTTGTCAGCTTTCGTTAGCTGTTGTCAGTTGTTGTTAGCATTTGTCAGCTGTTGTCAGCCATTGTCAGCGGTTGTTAGTTGTTGTTAGCTTTACCACTTGTAAACAACGCATAACACAGTATTTTACTCTTACAAACACCAAATTACCGTGTTCACAGTTAGACATTGGGCAGTACAACATATACCACTTATTTAATTTCACAAAAACAAAACAGAAGCGCTAATAAATAATACATTACGAGAGCTTCTACAGTTACTCTTTACTGTTGATGCACTGCACTGCTATCTTGGATAATGACATTGTCGTCAAGTCGACTCTCCGTGTCGGAAATCTGAACTTCAGGGGGGAGCTCCAGGTTATTCTCCAACTCGGAGCTTGGAAATTCCGACTTCCGAGTACAACTGGAACTGTTTTTAAGTCTGTGAGAGCCTTTACTGAAGCATCTGATATTACAATGGTCCCCAGAGACTGTGAGAGGATTTTAAAGTAGGAGGAGAGACATTACAAAACCAAACTGTTTTCTGGACTCTTGAACTTCCATTGAGTTTAACCCTAAAACACTTCAAAAACTCCTCAAACCCAAAACTCTGCAGAACTTTCGTTAAGCCTCAGGTCATGTCCTCACACCTAGAGAGCATCATTTTCATTAACTACCACCCTGTTTGGCTCATGAGAAGGAGTGAACAGATTCAACAGGCTGTGATTGGTCAGTCCTGAATCAGGAACAGGTGTAAATCTGTATATTCAATCAGATTCAGGTGGATGATGTAAGGCTTTTAAAAAATTTACTCATTTTTTTCCAAATAGTGTTCAGAAATCACCTGTCTTCCTAACATCACATAAGATTGTGTGAACTTTTTATGTCTGTCCTTTAATCTGAAAATGTGTCCAAACTTTCACAAAATGACCTCAATTTTTACATGTGTCAGCCAGCAGGTCTACAACTACAGATCCACACAAGGATCGAAGAACAAGAACACACTCAAACTGCTGATTCACCTCTCCCATCATAAAATGTCACAGTGTAGTTCAACACATGCAGAAAGAAGAAGGCTGAGAAATAAAGTCCCAAAAAACTGCAGTTCCTGAAATGGCCACTAGAGTCAATCAGTCAGCTCAGCTTCAGTTTATAAATCAGTTTTTTAGACTAAAACTATCAGACAGAAACTAATGAAGCCATCCCATTTACCTTAGTGCAAAAATTTTCTGCAGTTTTTCACATAGTAAGTCACGAAAAATTCATATACCATAGAGAAAAGTAATGGCATACTGATCCCGTTATAACTGTACTTTTTGATATATAATTAATCATAAAACTCCTTAAGCTGTAGGACGAGTAGTGAATCGAAATTTGTCCAGAAGAGGAATAAGAAAAATCCACAGTATAACATTTGTGCCTCGGCACTGGCCCCTATACCTTTGTATAGGGGCCAGTGCCTCAGTGCATTTGCCCTGTGGCCCTAACAAGTTTTCACTGTGGTATTAAAACAGTTTGGGTCTTTGCAGCTCCTTCTTCTCAACTGTATGTGAGTTTATTGCTGTAGCTCTCTGATTACCCTTTACTGCTGTAATACTATAGTACTATAGTGCCCTTCCATCCAGACAGAAAACAAGAACAGCCTATATAGCCTCTTGTAGTGTGGTGCAGCTCAGCAGTGCTTTGACATAAAGAATGGAGATGAAGATGTCTGTACCAGAGTTGTCATACTATCATATTTTTGCTTCATGATCATTGTGACAAAAAAATCTGTAACTTGTAAAAAACTGACTGATCACTCAGAAAGGTGTTGTTACCTCTTTGCCCCCCTCCTCCACCATGAACAGCAAGTTGGTGCCATCGCTCACACTGAAGCTGAAACGGTCCTTTAGAGAGTTGGATCCATCGTGGTTGTAGCTGATTCTGTTCTGGTAGATGTCATCCATGCTGAAGGTGCTTGTCTGACGGTAATGCTGACCATTACTCGTACGCTCAATGCTGCCATGACGAGGAGGCTGCAGCACCGTGAAGATGATTGACTCTGCCTGAAGAGGTGGATTTTCGGTTTAGACATGGGAAAATGTTAGACCACTTTATTTATCAGTTTACCTAAATGGTTTCTATTTTAACTTTTAACTTCTGTGGCTCTGCCTGAAGAGTTAATCTTGTCTCTGACGGTGCATATAAACTCCACGGCCTTGAAGAGTATGTTTTCTGGCAGATTGTGGTTCCCAGAACAACAGCATGGAGTTTCGTGTCAACACCAGGCAGCACAATGACTTTGAAGACATATGTGTATTATGAAATTCCAGCATTCCGGTCTGGATCCTCAGCATGCACACAAGGTTTGGGTTAGAATGGAGTATGCACAGCTGAGATGTACTTCCTGTTTCATGGGAAAAAAATCCAACTTATAAGGCTGGCCACAGCCACAGCCACAGCCACAGCCTACTTAAGTAGACTTTCAAGTCAGATAACTTGTTTTCACTGTGGTTAAATTGTAGTGTTTACATCTCAGCTTGACATCATGATCCTTTTTTTTTATGGAGGGAAGCCTTATAAGAGTACCAATCATCATTTCTCTGCGTGAAACAGCCTCTGTTCTTCTTGTTAAACAAGAATAGCTGATCTAGTGTAGTTTATTCTTAGCTCTGGAGGCGAGGATTACAGATTTGGAAAAGCGGCACCGATGCTAGAGTAGCGGTAGCTAGCCAGGACCCGGTAGCCGGTGTGGGTCGGCCTAGCTTTGCTTCCCCCCAGGCAGATCCCGAGCAGCCGGGATGTAGTAGTGGTTGGGTTACTGTGAAAGGGAAGCATAGCAGCAGGCCTAAGAATCCCACGTTAGACCACCATATTCACATTTCAAACAAATTTGCCCCTCTCAGCAACACACCTGCTGAGCCCGACGCTCTTGTGACTCGAGACTCTGTAGTCCGAAATGTGAAATTAGCGAAGTCAGCTGCCATAGTTCAGTGTCTTCCGGGGGCCAGGGTGGGCGACATTGAAGGTAGTTTAAAACTGCTGGCAAAGGCTAAACGTAAATTCCACAAGACTGTAATACATGTCGGCGTTAATGACTCCCGGCGCCGCCAGTCGGAAGTCACTAAATTGAACGTGGAATCGGTGTGTGAATACGCCAAAACCATGTTGGACTCCGTAGTTTTCTCTGGTCCCCTGCTCGATCAGACAACTGATGAGATGTGTCGCCGTATCTCATCATTCAACCACTGGCTGTCGAGGTCCACAAAACTTGTGGGCTTCATTGATAATTGGAAGTCGTTTTAGGTCAGGCCTGGTCTGATTAGTCGGGACGACATTCATCTCACTCGAGATGGAGCGGCCCGTTTATCCAGAAATCTGGCCGATTTTATTAGTCCGAACCACTGGCAATTTAGAGTAGAGATCAGGGAGCAGAGTTGCAATCCTACATGCCCCTCTGTGCCTCCTTTGGAGCAGCTTCCCAGCCACTATCGCTTTTATACAGACACTAGAGAGCAGAGCCGCAGTCTTACACGCTCCTCTGCACTCCATTCAGAGCAGCTTCCTAGCTACAATCAGTTTGAAATAGAGATCAGGGAGCAGAGCCGTAGTCCTACATGCCTCTCTGTACTCCCTTCAAAGCAGCTTCCTAGCTACAATCAGTTTGATAGAGAGATCAGGGAGCATAGCCGCAGTCCTACACGTTCCACTGAACTTTTGTTAGAGCAGCCTCCTAACGTAGCTGAACCGAGTAGTAGTAAGATAAAATATGGTCTACTGAACACTAGGTCTCTATGTTCCAAATCTGTGTTAATAAATGAACTAATCTCTGATCATCGCATTGATTTACTCTCCCTAACTGAAACTTGGCTGCGTCAGGATGAATATGTCAGCCACCTAAGCTTTCACATTCCTCGGGACTCTGGCCGAGGTGGTGGAGTTGCAGCTATTTACAATTCCAGTCTTCGAATTAACCCAAGACCAAAACTGGATTATAAATCTTTTGAAAGTCTTGTTCTCAGTTCTCCGCATCCAGCCTCAAAGACCATGAGACCACTGGTATTTGCCATAGTTTATCGCCCTCACAGCCCATACTCTGAGTTTTTGTCAGAATTCTCAGAGTTTTTATCTGATCTAGTCCTTAGTGCAGACAAAGTCATTGTCGTTGGTGACTTTAATATTCATGTGGATGTGGAAAATGATAGCCTAAGCATTGCTTTCTTGTCCTTGCTAGACTCAATTGGGTTTACACAGTGTGTACATGGACCTACGCACTGCTTTAACCACTCCCTCGATCTTGTCCTGGCTTATGGCCTTGAAGCTGAAGCCTTGTCAGTAAGCTCATTAAATCCTCTTTTATCAGATTACTTCCTAGTAACTTTCTAATTTGTGCTTTCAGGCTACTCTCCTCATAACAAAACTGTGCTAACTAGAAGGTTGTCTGAAAATGCTGTGACTAAGATCAAGGAGGCAATTCCGTCTGTTCTTAATTCTGTGCTTGAGAAGAACTTCATTGATAGCTCATACTTAAACATCAGTCCTTTGCAACTTGATCAGTTCGTCGATGATACCTCAGGCACATTGTGATCAATTCTTGACTCAGTTGCTCCTTTTCGACAGCAAACTCTTACACGCGGGAGGCTGGCTCCATGGTATAATGCTGAAACCCGTGAGCTGAAACATTTATTAAGAAGACGAGAAAGGATTTGGCGCTCTTCCAAAATGGCTGAAGCTTGTTTTCTCTGGCAGGAAGTCTTGACAAATATAAGAAGGCCTTACGACGTGCTCGGACAACTTATAGCTCGTCTCTTATTAAAGAAAATAAGAATATCTCTTCAGCACTGTAGCCAGGCTGATGGACTGTCAGAGCACTGCTGAACCGTGTATCCCATTAGCCCTCAGCAGCAACGACTTCTTGAGCTTCTTCAATTAAAAGATCTTAAAAATAAGAGGTAAAATTAGTAACCTATTGCCTTCATCAGGCGTCTCTCCATTAGATAACCCTGAAATTGTTGAGGAGCCCCTAAGGCCTCTGGTGCACCTTAGTAACTTTGCACCTATTGACCTCCCTGAGTTAAATTCAGTGGTGTTGGCAGCCAAACCATCTATGTGTCTTTTAGACCCAATTCCATCTAAACTGCTGAAGGAAACTTCCTTTGATTAGTATGTCCTTGCTTAACTTGATCAATACATCTTTATTAACAGGATATGTTCCCCAGTCTTTTAAGACTGCATTGATTAAACTCTTAAAGACTCCAAAATCAGGCAACTGGACTGTGTAGAGTTGAGAAGATGTTTCAACTCTTATCCAAGAAGCGTCTTCAGTTCAAATTATTGCTACTGTGAGGAGCAGATATTTATCTTACTGGAGAAGGGGACAGACAACGACTGGGAGGAGTTGGAAAGAATGGGTTGTAGAAACCCATCTCTGGGTGTTCCCCCCCTGAGGGTTGTTAACCTGAAAGGGTCGTTAACAACCCCTGTCATGTGACCACATGACTCATGCCACCTGAGTCATGATGTCCCAGGTGTGAATGTTTGTGGAGTTTCCTGGGGAGAGAGCTGAGAACTGCATTGTAAGTGCTGGAGAGATTGTGCCTGAGTCCACCCCCTCTGTTCAGAGAAGCTTTCTCCAGTCTGGTAAAGATGGTCTGTCTTCTCTAGCCAACACCTGTACATTGCTGTCCTCGAAAGAGTGACCCGTGTCCTTTAAGTGAAGGTGGACAGCTGAGTTATGACCTGAGGAAGTGGCTCTCATGTGTTGAGCCATGTGCTTGTGAAGCGGTTGTTTAGTTTCCCCAATGTACAGGTCCGAGCATTCCTCGCTGCACTGGACAGCATACACCACATTACTCTGTTTATGTCTCAGTGTTTTGTTCTTGGGATGGACTAGCTTCCACCTCAGTGTGTGTTGCCAGGCTTGAAATAAACAAGAATATGGTGTTTGCCAAAGATCCTCTTGAGTTTTTCTGACAGGCCTGCAACGTAAGGGATTACAATGGACTTGCGTCTCTCCTCCCTTTCGTATTCAGTGTTATTTCTCTTTCTGTTCTTCACAAAGGCCCACCTCGGGTATCCACAGGTTGTCAGGGCATTTTTGATGTGCTTCTGTTCCTTTTCCTTACCTTCTTTCTTCGTGTGAATGTTCTCAGCCCAGTGGTTGAGTGTTCTGATAACACCCAGTTTGTGCTGCAAAGGATGGTGGGAATCAAAAAGTAAATATTGATCCGTGTGTGTGGGGGTTTCCTGTACACTTCAACGTTGAGACACCCATCTGCCTCCAAGTGTAAAGCACAGTCCAAAAAGGCCAACATATTGTCCTTGACATCTTCACGGGTGAACTTGATGTTGCTGTCCACTGTGTTGATATGGTCTGTGAAGGCCTCTACTTCAGGTGTCATCCACATATCTGAACCAGTGGCTAGGTGCTGCTCCTTTGAAGGAGGTTAGGGCCTTCCTCTCTACCTCTTCCATGTACAGGTTGGCCACTATTAGAGAAACCGGGGAGCCCATAGCGCATCCATGTTTCTGTCTGTAATGGCGCTCTCTGAACTGGAAATAGGTGTTTCTGAGGCAGATGTCCAATAAGGAGCAGATGTGGTCGGGGTTAAGTTGGTTCTGACCAGTGTGCTGCCCTGTAAGAGGCGTTGTCTTACTGCTTGGACTGCCTCTGTTGTCGGAATACTCGTGAAAAGTGCTGTCACATCATAGGAAACCATGGTTTCATCTGGGTCCAGCCTGATGTCCTTGATTTTCTCGGCAAAGTTCTGTGAGTTTTTGACGTGGTGAGTGGTGTGGCCCACAAGAGGAGCTAGGATGGTGGCCAAACGTTTTGCCACTTTGTATGTGACTGAGTTGATGCTGCTGATGATGGGTCTGAGGGGGGCCTCTTCCTTGTGTATTTTAGGTAATCCATAAATGCACGGGACTGCTTCCCCTGGGTATAGCCGGTAATAGCGTGGGCGGTCGATAACTCCATCCTTTTCCAGCTGTTGAAGTACGCTGATAACTTTCTTTTTGTTGCTGTTGGTGGGGTCCCGTTTTAGAGTTTCATAGGTGGCAGTGTCACTGAGAAGGGTTGTTACCTTGTCATGGTAATCCCTGGTGTTGAGTACAACAGTGCATCTCCCCTTATCTGCAGGCAGGATGGTGATGTTTTCATCTTTTTGCAGTGATGCCAAGGCTCTTCTTTCCTGCATGGTCAGGTTGGAAGGAGGTGTTTTGGCATTCAAGAGAGCAGTTGTTACCTTCAGCCTAAGTTGCTCTGCCTCCGTGACCGTCAGATTGTTGTTACGGATAGCTGACTCCGTGGCTGTGATGAGGTCTACCACCGGGATCTGTTCTGGGGTAACTGCAAAATTTAATCCTTTGTAAAGGACTTCCTTTTCTGGCTGAGTGAGAACCCTGTCTGACAAATTCTTCACCCACTTTTCTTGCATGTTAGTGTCTGTGTGGCTGTCAGTTTTGTCCCTCCAAGCAAGTTCTGATGGGCTCTTTGAGTGCTGGGAAAGTAGTCTGTCAAATTTCTGTGTTTGTCTTTCCTTGTCTTTGTTTTGTTGAGAGGTCTGAACCTTGTAAATAAAGTTGTAGACTTTGTTGAGGATGTCCTCTGGAAGTCGGGATGCCAGTGTCTCCTTGGTGTGATTTATTTTAGCTTCTACGATCCATTCTTTCCAACTCCTCCCAATCGTTGTCTGTCCCCTTCTCCAGTAAGATAAATATCTACTCCTCACACTAGCAATAATTAGAACTCAAGAAGCTTCTTGGATAAGAGGTGAAACGTCTTCTCAACTCTACACAGTCCAGTTGCATGATTTTGGAGTCTTCAAGAAAACCATGACCTGGATGAATGAGAATCTACATGGACATGCGTTGATTAAACCTCTCAAAAAGCCTACTCTTGACTCAGGCACCCTAGCTAACTATAGACCAATATCCAACCTTCCTTTTATTTCTCAAGTCCTAGAGAAAGTTGTTGCAAATCAACTTTGTGATTTTCTTCATAATGGTTTATTGGAGGATTTCCAGTCTGGATTTAGAACCCATCATAGCACGGAGACCGCTTTGCTGAAGGTGACAAATGACCTACTCATCGCTTCAGACAGTGGTTTTCTCTCTGTTCTTGTCCTGTTGGATCTTAGTGCTGCATTTGACACGATCGACCACCGCATCCTGCATCAGAAACTGGAACAATCTATCGGCATAGCAGGATCTGCTCTTTCCTGGTTTAAATCTTATCTAACGGATCGATCCCAGTTTGTCCACGTTAATAATGAATCCTCTGCGCACACCAAGGTCTGCTACGGCGTCCCGCAAGGGTCAGTGCTTGGACCGATCCTCTTTATCTTGTACATGTTTCCTCTGGGTAAAATTACGAGGAAGTACTCGATTAATTTCCACTGTTATGCAGATGACACCCAGTTATACTTATCCATGAAGCCAGAAGAAAAAAATCAGGTTACCAAATTAGAAGCTTGTCTCAAAGATATAAAATCCTGGATGACCAATAACTTTCTGATGCTCAACTCAGACAAAACTGAAGTTCTTGTCCTCGGTCCTAAACACCTTAGAGAGGCATTCTCTAAAAATATAGCTACGCTAGATGGCACCAGTCTGGCATCCAGCCCCACTGTGCGAGATCTGGGAGGTTTATTTGATCAGGATTTGTCCTTTAGCTCCCACATTCAACAAATCTCTAGGATAGCTTTTTTCCACCTGCACAATATATCAAAAATTAGACCCATCCTGTCTCAGAGTGATGCAGAAAAACTAGTCCATGCCTTTGTTACCTCTAGGCTGGATTACTGTAATTCTCTCTTATCAGGCTGCTCCAGTAAGTCTTTAAGGACTCTTCAGCTGGTCCAAAATGCAGCAGCTCGGGTACTGACTAGAACCAGAAGAAGGGAGCACATCTCTCTGTCTGAGCCTCTCTTCATTGGCTCCCTATTAAATCTAGAATTGAGTTTAAAATCCTCCTTATGACATAAAAAGCGTTTAATGGCCAGGCTCCATCATATCTTGACGAGCTTGTAATACCTTACTTTCTGTCTATACCATTACGATCACAGTCTGCAGGTCTGCTTGTTGTACCGAATGTCTCTAAAAGTAGTATTGGAGGAAGAGCTTTCAGCTTTCATGCACCTCTCCTCTGGAATCATTTACTGCTCGAGGTTCGGGGGGCAGACACCCTCTCAACTTTCAAGAGTAGACTTAAAACGTTCCTCTTTGATAACGCTTATAGTTGGGGCTGATTTGAACCAGCTCTTACTTATGCTGCTATAGGTTTAGACCAGTGGCGATTGCTCTAAGACTGCAAGGGAAGCTCAGCTTCCCTTAAAATGTCACCCCCCAAAAATCAGCTTCCTATTACACTGTGATCAGAAGCTGATAATCACAGGTAACCGGCATAACTTCGTTCTCATTCATCCTCGCAGCGCCTCAGCGCTTTAAACAGCCGGACGCTCAGCGTCTGCTGACTTCAATGTGGAAGCTCAAAGTGGGTTGTTCCAGCAGCGAAACTAGACGCTCATTGGATAAATGCTGGGCTTTGTCCCGCCCATCGGACGCTCAGCGTCTCTGGAGTTCTATGACGAGAGGGTGGTCCCAACTTTCTCGCGGACGCTGAGCGTCTGCATCCATGATTGGATGAGCTGTCTCAGGCGAAATCCTTTTTTGATTGACAGCTAAACAAGCGAATCAGCTTGAAGAATAAAACATCTACCAAAGCATTTTACAAGTTATTCATTCCGTTGTTCTTAACTGCTCCGGAGACTTTACCGATCCTCAGCGACTTTTGTCTTTGGTAAAAACGACTGCCGTTGTGTTTGGCGACTCTGTTCTGTTACATACAAATAAACAAACACAATTATGATGTAGACCAGAAAAATGAGCTTCCCCTCCTTGAAAGACCAGCAGCCGCCACTGGTTTAGACTGTCGGGGTTATCTGGCACACTGAGCTCCTGTCATTCCCTATCTCTCCTTTAGATCTTTATGTCCCATATAAGTCACTAACCAGATTTCTCTCTCTCTGAGTGTTCCTGAGTCTCTTGGCTTCCACTGGACTAATGCTGCAGACGGTCTGCTGTGGAACTGCCTGACCCCAGCTGCATCATCTTGATTGTCCACCTCAGGCCCTGAGCTCCTCCATCTCTTAGGCTCCTCTGGACCGTTGCTGCAGACACATACGTCAGCCTAACTAACATCTATAAAATAAAACTAGAGTAAACCGCCATTGAGTTTTAACTTTAACCACCTTAAATTAATTTAACATAGTCCATAATTAGTTACTTCATTATCCTGTACATTGAAGTAATTTTCTCCCATCAAATTGCTAACCAGATCTCTCTGTATGTCTCTGAGCCCCAGTCTCCTAGGTTGCTCTGGATTGATGCTACAGACGGTTGGCTACTGCAGACCTGCCTGACTCCAGCCGCATCGTCTATGATTGTCCGCCTCAGGCCCTGAGCTCCTTCTTCTCTTGGGTTCCTCTGGACTGTTACTGCAGACATGACAACATCAGCCTCACCGACATTAATAACATAAAACTAGAGTTAACTACTATTAGGCCTACTGACTGTAATCACATTAAATTAATTTAACATAGTCCATAATTACTCATATCCTAACCCTGTAAACTGAATTCATTTTGTTTCACCATTACATGAGCTGTTGTTGTTGTTGCTGTTGTTTTAATGTTGCTACTGTCCCCTGTCTCTCTCTCACCCTCGTTCTCTATTCTCTCTCCCTCCCCCTTCCTCATTCTCTCTCTCCTTCCCTTTATCTTGTTCTCTCTCTCTCCCCCTGCCCTCTCCCCACTTCTCTCTCTCTCCCTCTCCCCCTCTCTCCCCCTCTCCCTCTCCCCCTCTATCTCTCTACATTCCTCCCCAACCCAGCAGCGGCATGGTGGCTGTCTGGCATGAGTCGGGTCCTGCTCAAGGTTTCTGCCAGTTAAAAGGAAGTTTTTTCTTGCCACTGTTACTCATGTTAGATGAGATGGGCCAAAACCCATCTTAGGTTGGTTCTTGATAATTCATCAAACAATGAGAGTGGTCTAGACCTGCTCTTGTTCTTTGAAAAGCGTCTTGGGATGACGACTTGTGAGTTGGCGTTATATAAATAAAATTTTATTTGATTTTGATTTGATCTATCATCATTATTCGGTACTACTGCCCAGTTTTCATGAATTCATTGTGACAAAGACAGACAGGTCTGATTTACTGTTAGATTAATCATTATCACACTTCTGGCTCACAGCTGACAGTCTAAAGACATCCTATTACATAAACTTTCACTGACATGTCTGAGTGCTGCTGTTGACTGTCTGCCTGTTTGTTTTGTTGATTTATGGCCAGAGTGCAAACAGAGTTGCCTTCTGGGTTAAACAAAGTTGTTTGAATCTTGAATTGGATCTTGAACTTTATTCCCTGTGCATATTAAAAAGGTCATTGCAGAAAATAGATGCACAAACAGTTTTAGCCACAACACGTTCCTGCATTGTCCTGCCAGGGGCAGACTGGTGGAGCACAGTTGTGATGTTGTATCAAGAGAAGCTGAAGCTGAAGGTTGGTTTACTCTGCTGATATCCACAGCTCCAGCTCTTTTATAGATGAAATTAATGAATGAATAAATACTCTGCAGATTACACATTGATAACATTTTTACCTCTGTGTCTGCATCCGTGGCCTTCACCTCAAACTCAGTGATGGTCTTCCTTACACCCTCCTGGACCCTCATCCCAGGAACCCGCAGCAGAGGCAGAGAGTCATCCACCGGCCGAATAGTGATGTAAAATGTCTGAGCCACCTGCAGAGAAAAAGGCACACCAAAAAAATAAAATCTTAATTGATATTCTATGTTGAGGTGAAATCATTTCCTCGAAGAACAGATTGAACTCCTGCTCTTTATGCTCTAAATCTGTTCTTCTGTATCTCAGGGCTGGGGCTCCTTTTATTCATCAGGATAATACAGAAACCTCTTTTAATTGGAAAACACTATAAAATAGACACACTGAATACAGCAAGGTAAACTGGTGTTTCATATTTTGATTCCATAAATCTTCTCAGATCATCTTTGTCTCTAAGGAATCACATCTATTCAGTCTCTAAAATCCTCTGAACATCTCTGCAGGACAGAAAAACTCCTGAAGTCTTAGATACACTCAGAGTTCATCACCTGAAAGCTGCCAGTCACACAGAGAAAGTGGATTTTATTGGCGGTTACTACATTGCATGGTGTTGATTTTAGAGCTAACACAACAATGATGTGTTTTGTCATAGCAGCATAGACTCCATTAATTGCTAAATTATTATACGGACATCAGTGATTATCATGAGGGACCACATGTTATCCATGTGGTCTTCATCAGCAGTGGGTTTACATTGAAAATCAACTGTGTTAGTAGCCGTAGAAAGTTCAGAAAACAGAGTAAACATGTTTCAGTGTGAATATCCAACAAACTCTGAACAGAGCAGCTGTCAGACCCACATCAGAAAACTCTGCAGATGAAACAGAAAGTCTGTGCTGATATGTCCATGTAGGATCTGAAATATTCAGTTTTACAACCCCAGAGAAAGTGAACTTTACAGCAGAGCTAGCTCAGATAATAAGCATTCTGAGAGAGGGGTTACCAAAAGGCTTAGACCTCTTCACAAACACAAAGCAACACAGTGTGAGCACACAAAGCAGTCAGCTGGCTGTAAAGGCCGAAGTAACTCCTCACATGTTTGGTTTAGTCCTCTCATTCCTTATTAGACTAGACTAAAGACCCTGTGTATGCATGAGGAGGTCTGGGGGTCTGAGGGGTACTTCATCAGCTCTAGAGTGATGAGAGTTTACAGTTCATCATACAATCTATAATAATACATAATACAATCTATAAACGTTCTTCTTCAGTTAATGAGTCACTCAGGATCAGACAGTCTCTGACCTTTTTAATAAAGACTGTTGAAGGGTTTTTCAAAACTCAAACACTCTCTGTCCAAACAAAGAGGACAACACCAGAGCAGAGTGCAGAGCTTTAAATATGAAGAACAAACATTGTGTTTTTGATTCATAAATAGGATGAGTTGGAGGTTTTAAGGAGGCAGGAGAGAGACCAGTGATCATCTTGAAACCAGGCCAGGGTTTGATTCAGGGCTCATAAAAGATGACAGTGTTATTTTGTGAAGGGAAAACATCTCCTCGAAGACTCATCTCTGTATAAGCTGATCTCCATGTGAACTGATCTGTGTATGAGCATATCTGTGTATGAGGTGAACTCTGTATGAGCTGATCTCCATGTGAGCTAATCTGTGTATGAGCTGATTTCTGTGTATGAGTTGTTGCCCATGATAACTGATCTCAGTTTGAGCTAATCTGTATGAGCTGATCTCCTTGTAAGCTGATGTCTGTGTATTAGGTGATCTTAGTATGAGCTGCTCTCCATGTGAGCTGATCTTCATGTAAGCTGATCTGTGTGTCAAATGATCTCTGTATGAACTGATATCTGTATGAGCTGATCTTTTATGAGCTGATCTGTGTATGAGCTGATCTGTGTATTAGCTGATCTCTGTATAAGCTGATCTGTGTATGAGCTGATCTGTGTATTAGCTGATCTCTGTATGAGCTGATCTCTGTATAAACTGATTTCTGTATAAGCTGATTTCCATGCGAGCTGATCTGTGTATGAGCTGATTTCTGTGTGAATTGATCTGTGTGTGAGCAGATCTCTGTATGAACTGATTTCTAAAGTACAAATACATTTCTTTTGGCAATTTAACCCCAATATTTTACGCATCTTTGTTTATCTCCAAGACAGATGATGCTTGTTGTTCTTCGAGAATTTCTTTCTTTTAGACTGATCTGCTGTCTTTTGTCTTTCAGCAAACCCTTCTTGGAAACACCATCCTGGTTTAATATTATGGTTGAAAATCCCTGGCCAAAAATGACAGCAGGAGATTGAAATGAGTTTGAATGTTTTTTTTTGTTTGTTTTTTTTAATCACATATCTTGAAGGTAGTATCAGAAATTATTGCTGTCTGGTTGGTGTTTCTTTGAGAAAAGGAATGAAATTGATTCATATCTCTGGATGTTCAAGGACAGAAAAGTTTCTGTATTTAGTCTCTCTGACTTACAAAGTGCTGCAGGTGTTATTATACAAAACCTCAAACGTATCGCAAAGTGAGATCACCTTATATTCACGGTTCAGTAATAAACCCCCTGAGATCAATGCTGTCACACACAAAATTTAATATTGTTGTGTTTACAATATCAGCTCTAAAAACAGACCAATACAACATACCAACTGACTGTAAAATCCACTCACTAAGTGAGACTGGCAGTTTTCAGCTTTTAGCAGAGTGTTATTGAGACATCAGGAGCTTTTCTGTCCCACAGAGATCAGAGTTGGATTAAATTGAAGTGTATTGAATTGAAGTTGTGCTCTGGTGCTTCAGTCTCACTCACAAAACATTTTGAAATCTCATTTACAGTTAGAGCCTTAAAATTTAACTAAACACATCTGTCTCATAAATAATCTGCCAAAAACCAAACCTAGCATACAGAGACAGATGCTTAAACGTGTTGGTGTAAATTGGACAGGCTGTAAAGGTCATAAAGTTTTGTTGTCTGAATATGTTCAGTCTCTTTATCATCATTTCACAATGAACAGACAGGGATCATCAGAATGTTCTGTCATAAGTTTCTTCTTTTTTATCATCAGTGTTCAAACAGAAACAGAACCAGGCTGATCTTGAACTGAGTTTAATAAAGCTCTAACCACACCCTTGCACAAAGATGAAAACTCTTTACAAAGACGTTACTTCTCACCTCGTTGGTCCCGTCAGACACAATAAAGGAGAACTGGTCTGCATGCTTCTCTTCTTCACTGGTGTGAACGTACTGGATGCTGCGAGACGCTAGGTCGGCCTGTGTAAACGAACTGATCCTGGTACCTAAACAGACAGACAGACGGACAGACAGAAGAGGACCAACAGACTGGTTGTAAACTCGTTAGTCTCATGTTTGATTTTATTGCATTTTTGTAGATTTCCTGTTGCTGCCTTTTGGATGTGATGTCAGTGTCATCCCAGGTGTTAAGTTTGTCTCTGTGAGTTTTGTTCGATCATGTCTCTTTGTTATACAGGAGTTAAATAATCCTCTAACTTTCCTCAGTCTCTGAGTTCATACTGAGATCCTCTCCTCTTCATTGCTCTTGTTTTGATCACTTTAATGAGCAGATAAACTAACAGGAAAGTTAAAGTGGTTTAATGAGCCCACAGCTCTTTACTGTCACACTCAAAAAAAGGGAACACAAAGAGTCTGACAGGAATTAAATTTTTGCTGATCATGGTGTCTGAATAAGGAGAAGAAGTAACCTACAAAGAAAAGGAAACGTGATTATATTTTTTTATATTAATATATGATCAGGTTTGGATTAACTCAAGAGGTATACCTAGAAGTCCGACTCTAAAACTCCTTTACCTGACAGTCTGACTCTGTAACATCTTTACCTGACAGTCTGACTATAACATATGTAATAGATAGTATTTAGTAGTTTATTGATGATTTATAAAAGATAATAGATAATAGATGATAGATAAAAGTTAATAGTTAATGGTTAACAAATTAAAGATAATAGAAAATTGATGATAGATAACGGATGATAGATAAAAGTTAATAGAATATAGATTATAGCCAAAGGTAAATAGATTACCGATAATAGCTAAAAGTTAATAGATGACAGATGATCATTCATAGTTCAAGGATAATAGATAATATATAGTAGATGATAGTTAATAGAAGATAGATAAGAGTGTATCTGTATGTGATAGTTTTTTTCCTGTCTGCAGAAAGGATCAGGTCTGAGCTTATCTTCTAATCTTGGTGTCCTGCAGCTCTCAGTGAAGCTGTTGCTGTCTTTGCTGTTAATAACCTTAGAGCTGATTAAAGAAGAACAGACTGGGCAGAGACAGAGGGTAACTTTGTATATTGATCAGCACTGACAACTGAGCCACTCCACCTGAGAGGGCACTCTCCCCCAGGTAGGTCAGGTAAACACCTTTGATAAAAGAGTTCATCACCTCCACATCCTCTCCCACAGTAGCACACAGTTAGCTAAGCATGTTAGAAGGAGGTGTGAGAGTGGCACAGTAATTATCAGCAGCAATATCACTCAGAGGTTGGCTCGGTTAGCGTGATGCTAATTAGCATTCAGAGAGCCCGCTCAGTGATGTGAGGAGTCCATTCAGCAGGGGAGGATTATTCAGTAATACAGAAACACACATTCTTCTAAGAGTGTGTGTGTGTGTGTGTGTGTGTGTGTGTGTGTGTGTGTGTGTGTGTGTGTGTGTGTGTGTGTGTGTGTGTGTGTGTGTGTGCGTGCGTGCGTGTGTGTGTGTATGAGTTGTCTGTAGTCTAAGTATCAGAATGACCCCTCCTGTGTACATCCACGTGATTCTGCAGTAAATAAACCCGGCAGCTCAGGTAACATAATCATCTATCACATTTATACAGTATGTCTATCAAGATCTTTTGACACTGGTGTGCTGTTTGATACCTGGGTTGTTGGTGTGCTCCAGGTGACCCAGCCTAGTCTGTTTGGTGAGTCTGTAGACCAGCTCACTTGGCTCGCTGTCCTGGTCACTCGCTGAAAGCTGCAGTGTAGTCAGCTTCTTCACTGAGTTCTCGTCCAGGACCAGACCCTTATTCACCTCCACTGATGGAGGGAGCCGGTCCTCTGAGTGGGAAAGGAGACAGGTTAGGAAACAACCAGGGAGAAGGACAGCACCATAAGTTGGCAGGAACACAGGTTAGGAAACAACTAAAGAGAAGGACAGCACCCTGAGGAGGAGACATTTTTGGAAATATCAAAGGAGGAAAAGAATAATGGAACAACTCTAAGTGGAGACAGGCTTGTAAAAACAGTGAGACAGGCTCAGAAACAAAAAAAGGAAGCTAGACCTTCAAAGAGACAAGGAGGAAGGTAAGGAAACAATTAGAGGGGGAAATAGATCTAAAAGGAGAAAAGGAGGCCAGTGAGGAAACAATAAGGAAATCACCACATAGGGGGAAAGTCTTCTGAGGGGACAAGGAGAAAAAAACAGGAAGGATCTAGTCTCTCTCCCTCCTGAGGATGAGAAAACATCCTGAGAGGAGAACAATCATTTGGAGGATTCAAGGATGCAAATGAGGAAACAATCAGATAGGGACACAGTCCTCAAAGGAGTCAACAAGATATGCAGGGACACAACCAATGGGGGGGGGGGGAGACAAGGTGACAAATGAAGAAACAACCAAGGACAGATATGGTCTCTGAGGAGATAAGGAGACAAATTTGAAATAAAATACCAAAAACACCACAAAACACCAAAAACAAAAAATACCAGAAACACCCAAAACACCAAAAATCACCAAAAATACAATAAAAGACCAAAAACCAAAATATCTGAAACAACAACAACAAAAAATAAAACAAATTATAAAAATAAAACACAAAAATTACCAAAACACACACACAAAAAAACAGAAACACAAAAAAAACACAAAAATACCAGAAACACTAAGAAAAAAACAAAAGTACACAAAAAACTAACAAAAAAAAAAAACAGAAACACAAAAATCACAGAAGAACACAAAGAACACAAAAAACAAACAAAACCCCAAAACATTAAAGAACACCAAAAATACAAAATAACACCAAAAATGGCCAAGAACATCAAAACAACAGAGGACAACAAAATACCAGAAACACCAAAAACATATGCTATGAGCTATGAATAGACATGATTGATCAATTATTGATTAATTGATTGAAAAGAATTCCGTTGATCATGCAAACATTTTGATTGATCAAACATTATAAAAGAGGGCTGACAGCGTGCATCCATCCTCTAGCTACTTTCCAGCAAAGATCCTCTGCTGATCGGGAGGGAAACCATCTTTGTCCAGTCAGTGTGTGTGTGTGTGTGTGTGTGTGTGTGTGTGTGTGTGTGTGTGTGTGTGTGTGTGTGTGTGTGTGTGTTGAAGCAATGCAGTGACTATCACTGTGCGGAAGGATTTTGACATTATACAAGGGGAATGATAAAGCGCCAGTGGGCTTCCATAACAGTTGAAAAAAAAAAACGAGGAAAGCAAGATGAAGTGTGGTGTGGAACCATTGTGAGCAGAAAAATGATGACAATGATCTCAATGATGTATCACTTGAATCACGTACATCTGACTGAGGTAAATGAATCCTCCATGTGCTCTCAGTCTCAACCTGCCATCAGCTCCTTGTAGTCGGGTCACGAAGTGAGATTCTGTGACCATCCTCTGGCAAAATTGCCTTCATACATGATTCTGGGTCATCCAGATCGAAAGTTAATTTTAAGGCATGGCGCCAGGCGCCATTTTGAATTTGGCTGTCTAGCAAAAAAATGCTGTGATTTTTGCGAGGGACCTGGGGGCTAAATCTTTTCTAAAGGGTCCATAGAGGTCAAATCAATCGTCAAAACATCCTTGCCAGAGGATGGTCACAGAATCTCACTTCGTGACCCGACTATTGCTAGCAAGGAGGAACTGTGTAGGGTAACCAGACATCCTGATTTTGGGGGACAGTCCCCTGTTTAAGTTTTCCCTGGAGATGTCCTTGATTTAGTCTTTGATGAATGAGAAAAGAAAATGTTGTGTGTAGACTTGAATAACGGTTATTATGGAGGCCGGGCAGGTAGGAAGCGTGAGTGAGCATGTAGCGCACAGTCCTGAACAACAGGATTGTGTATTTTCTGGCATAAAAAAAATTGATAAAAATCAATGATTGATCATTAATTGATTGAGGAACTAATGCCCATTCCTTCTAAGAACACCAAAAACACAAAGAATACCAGAAACACCAAGGGGTGTGGGGTAATAACAGACCCCCTCTCTTTGAATAAGCAAATATGACAAAAGGAGGAGGAGGAGAAGACAAGAGAGATGCAGGAAGAGGAGGAGAAAAAAGAGGAGAAGTATGACGTGTGTATTTGCAGTGTTACCCAGCACGCTGATGAAGAAGGACTGGTCGATGAGCTTGTTTCCTTCGGGGTCTAGCAGGTTGAATTTGAAGGACAGGCTTCCTCCTCTCTCTCCTTTCTCATGGCTAAACTGCAGCACACCTGAAGAGTAAAGAGCAGCATTTAGACTCACCTGTGCAGGTGTGTCACTGAAAGGAGGAGACAGCACATACTGCTTCACTCTGTCAGTCACATGACCACATGAGTAGAGAAACTTGCTGTGTTGCCTAACTGTGACATGATGTTGTGTCTCAGCAGCTCAAATAAACTCTGAAATCAAACTTTTACATTAAAAAAACTTTCAATGACAGAGGGAAATTCTGGGAAATAATGGTTGAATACAAACAAAACAATTTGCAGTGCTCTATTATGGGGGTGTCTGTAGTTTCTTATAAGACTAATTCCTGTAAACAAGTAACCGGTTTTCTAAATGTAAAGACCAAAACCAAATATCCCATCAACAAAAATTATTGTTTCATGTTCTCAGTAACTGATTTGTATTTAAAAGTTACTGCTTTGTGTTTAAAAATTACTAATTTGTGTTTAAAATTATTGTTTTGTTTTCAAAATGTACTGCTTCATGTTGTAAAAATCACCACTTTGTATTCAGAAAGTACTACTTTGTGTTTTAAAATTACTGCTTTATGTTTTCAAATTTCTGCTTTGTGTTATCAAATTACTGCTTTGTGTTTAAATATTACTGCTTTGTGTTTAAAAATTACTAATTTGTGTTTTGAAATTTACTGCCTTATGTTTTTAAAATCACTGCTTTGTATTCAGAAAGTACTACTTTATGTTTTCAAATTTCTGCTTTGTGTAAACAAATTACTGCTTTGTGTTTAAATATGACTACTTTGTGTTTTAAAATAACTGCTTTTTTTTTTAAATTAGGCTACTGATAATTTTTATGTTTTAAAAAAATGCTTTGACTGCTTTATGATTTTATAACACAAAGCAGTCATTTTAAAACAAAAAACTCTTTTATGTTTTAAAATAAATTGTTCATGGTTTAAAATATCTGCTTCATTTATTTTTAAATAACTGCTTTATGTTTTAAAAAACTGTTTTGGAATTTATAATTACTGCTGTGTTGTAAGACAACTGCTTTGTGTTTTAAAAGTACTGCTTTATGTTTTCAGATAACTGCTTTGTATTTTTAAAAATAATTGCATTGAATTTTAAATTGACTACTGAATGGTCAAATTAATGCTATGTGCATAAGAAATTACTGCTTTGGGTTTAAAAATGACTGCTTTGTGTCTAAAAATTACTGCTTCATGTTTTAAAAACAACTGCTTTATGTTTTCAAAGTACTGCTTTATGTTTTAAAATCACTACTTTGTGTTCTAAAATTACTGCCTTGTGTTTTTAAATTACTGCTTTATGTTTTAAAATTACTGCTTTGTGTTTAAAAACTCCTGCTTTATGTTTTAAAAATCATTGCTTTGTATTCTAAAATTACCTCTTAATGTGTTCAAATTACTTCTCTCGGTTTGTAAATAACTGCTTTTTATGCAAATTTTACATAATTTTACATGTTAATACTGTTTTTTTATTAATGCTTCATGTTTTAAAATTACTGCTTTGTATATTAAAATTACTGCTTTGTATATTAAAATTACACTCTGTGTTGTAAAATTACTGCTTTACAGAAGGAAAAAAAGGATAGTTTGGCTGAAAATCTGATTGCTCACCTTTGTTGATGTCTTCCTGTGTGAAGCTCTGGATTGGTCCTTTCACAGAAACCTTATCCAGTCGCTCTCTGCTGCTCAGTAGGAGTTTACCTGCCAGCAGATCTTTGGTGAGGATATACCTGAGCTTCAGGTTGTCTGAGTCAATATCAGTGGCCTTCAGGTTCTGTTCCGTGATCTTAGAGAACGAGCCTGAGACAGGAAGATGACAGTAGGGATTTTCTTTAGAGACAGAGATGATTCAGAAACTCAGCAGCTGCTGAGAGACACACACAGATGCACAACTTGACCTCTCTGAAACATGGATCTTCTGACTGAGCAGTCAGCACTGTTTCAGGTGAGATTTCTACAGAATCTCAAAATGCTTCATGTCCTTAAGATCTAAATGGCCTTTAGTTTGCATAAATTATTAGGTTTCTGTTCCTGTTCCTATTTTATTATTATTTATAATCTAAAACAGAATCAGCAAACTAAAATCTCTAAAATAATTGTTACATCCTGATGTTAGACCACTCTTTTTACAGATGTCGCATTAAGAAATAATCCACAAACTCAGCATAGTGCTGGTTAAAAGGATATTCCGATGTAAAATTAAGTTAGGGTCAATTACACTGTAACACCGAGTTAGACACCCCTTTGAAAGATGTATGTTGCTGACTGCTTGCTCTTGTAGTTATACCAACTTTGGTAGAGACCGCACGATAGCAATACACAGCGGTTTACATCTCCACGCATAAACTTCAACCAAAAAGCCACTCTATAGCCACAAATAATGCTCAGAATAGCACCTAACTTCATCAACAGTACATATTGGGTCCAAGCTATAGTACTAGCCATCAAACATCTTTTTCCCTTCGCCTGGTTTCTTTGGCAAAGAAACTAAACACAACTCACCCACTCTCCTCCGGCAGCCGCTTGTTTGTGGAGGGAGCCCCGACAAGTCGATCATCAGGTGCAGCAGAGTTTTGCAGCTCAAGGAAGATCATTTATGATTATTACTTCATGGAAATGTGATCAGGCCAAGACGCTAAGGCAGAAGAACTACCGCGTCTGCAGTGCAAATATGATTATTATGGTGATTATTACTTCAAGGAAATAATCAGCTGCACTTAGTGATCGACTCATTAGGGCTTCCCTACAAACAAGCTGCAGCTGGAGTGGACTAATGTGATCCTCACTGAACAATGTGATGACTCCAAAGATGTCAGTGAGAGATTTTAGTGGTACAAAGAATAAAGTCTTAAGCTCTTTTATTTCAATATTCTAATATCATTTAAATTAGACAATATCATCTCTATTATACCCCAGTGTCTGCAGGTTCTTCCCCCCTGTGTTACCTAGGCACTAAAGTCTTTGACACATTGTTGTTAAAGGGATAACTTAAGACTAATAAAAATAAAGACCGAACCCTGAGATTTAAAGGGGAAGTCAGCACCTTAAAAACTGACTCGTCTGTGGAGGTTAAAACAGTCTAACCCTGTCACATTGTTAAGAGTTAGGGTAAGGGTTACAGATCCTCCTTTCTGTCTCCCTGATAAAGGTAAATGATGATTTGGCCCCATCCCCTCACCTGCAGGGAGCTGCAGGCCCCTGTTGACAGTCATCCTGGGCCCCTCGCTCCTCCTCACATCCATAATGAATTCCAACCGGCCCATGTGGGTGTGGATCCCGTCAGTCAGGGTGAACCCCATCTCATCTGCCCCCCCACTCACTGTCTCAGGTGTGTAGACCAGCAGATGGTCCAGGATGTCCTGATAGGTAAAGGTAGAGCCCTGAGAGAGGACACGCCCATTCTCCAGGGGCTCTGAGTAAAACTGGCGTCGCCTGAGTTTTCCTGAGAGGAGAGAGGAAGAGAGCAGCAGATGTTAACATCAGGACAGGTGAAGTCATTCTGCTGATATATCAGCCTGTGATAAAGTAAATGATCAATGATCAAATTAACCTGAACCTTAATTAACCCTAACCTTAATGAACTCTAACTCTAACTTTCCCCAACTCTACCTAACCCTAACCCAAACTAACCCTGACCATAAATCCAAATAACTCCAACTCCAACTAGCCCTAACCATGACTAATTTTAACCCCACCTCTTACTCATCCTAACCCTGACTCTTACTAATCCTGTCCCTGATCCCAACTAATACTAACCCTGTTCCTGACCATTACCAGTGTTTCCCCTACATTCATTCAGCGACGGCCCACCGCCGCCACTGAATAACGTGCACCACTCCTGAAATTTCACATGATCATTAATATCAATGCGCCACTAATGATTTCTACTCACACTGAGTGAGCACCACAACACACAACGTTATTTACGACTTGTTTTGAGTCATCAATAGTGCAGCAGCCAAGTACAAATTTTAGCCAGAATTGTTCAGTTGGTGATACAAGCATGAAAATTGGCATGAACATTCTCCAAGGGTCTCTTGACAAGAAAAGTGCCCCAGCCATTTGAAATTTCAAGATGGCGGACATTTTTCAAGATGGCCCCCACCTAAGTGGGACAATTTGGTGATTGATTGTTAAGTTGGTCATATAGCCATGAAAATTGGTATGAACAGTCTTCACGTGTGACCTTATAAGAAACTGCCCCTTGCTGCTTGAAATTTCCTGATGGCGTCCAATTTAAAGATGGCCGGCATCTTATTAGAGCAGTCAAATGATGTATTGGCATTATAAACATGGAAAACAGTAAGACCATTCTGCCAGGAGTTGCCTCCCAATGGCATAGCTCTTAGGATTCACAGAAGTATGCAAGCTCCCTTACCACAACAAGGTATCAGTCACAAGGGAGGTTTTTTTAAAACCTTCCTTGTTTCAAACATTTTTCAAACTTTTTTTGTTTTTTGTACCTTTTTTTCTTTCTGACAAGAGGAGGTAAACAAGGGGAAGTAGTGGTCCTTGTGTCCACATAGCTCTGAAGATAACATGACTGGCTGAGACTTCTGAGGTTGTGGGTTCAATCCTAACCTTTTCCAGGTTGAGGTGAAATTTAAAGGCTAGTGTCTGAAAAGGAGAGTGAAGAAGGAAATAACCTTAATTCTCTGCTGTGTCCACAAGGCTCAGAGAATAAGAAGACTGACTGGGACTCCTGAGGTCATGGGTTCGATCCTTGCCTTATCCAGGTCGAGGTGAAACTTAAAGTCTCGTGTCTAGAAAGAATAGTAAATTAGGAAAAACCTGAATTCTCCTGTGTGCCCACATAGCTCAAAGGGTGAGAAGACTCACTGGGCCTCCTGAGGTTGTGGGTTTGATTCCTTACCTTATCTAGGTTGAGGTGAAATTTAAAGTCTAGTGTCTACAAAGGAGAGTGAAATAGGAAATAACCAGAATTCTCTGCTGTGTCCACATGGCTCAGATGATCAGTAGACTGACTGGGACTCCTGAGGTCGTGGGTTCAATCCTTACCATATCCAGGTCAAGGTGAATATATGGCAACTATCCAAAACAACTTAGTAGCCAAGAGACTGAGTAGGGGAAAACGATACCTTGCCCGACATGCTGGCTGTATAAGCTTTAATTAACAGGCTGTATTTCTGTTTGTAGTTTTATTATTTATTATCATTAAAAGGGCAGTCGTTCAATATCATGCAAAACATTAGCAAAAAAGCGAAACATAAGCAAAAAAGCGGTCAGCAAAAAGTAGGACTTTCACATTCCCTCCCCCCTTCCATTCATCCACATAACCCACCAGGTGAACAGCTGACTTCACTACTACTGGTGCTGACGTATTACCTCCACCCCCACCACGTGACTCTCATCCCCGTATAACCACACAATACACAAATATTATAAAAGATCATGGCTACTACAAAGAACTGGCATTTACATTCTGGCCCCTAATTATCACAGTTACTGCATAGTAGCAAGTAATAATTACAAATACATTGCTCATATGAGAAACAAATGTATCCAACATGCAGAAAAATAAACAGTACAATACCATTTTTTTTCTTCTTTTTTTTTTTTTACAAAGCAAATCTTCATTATTCAAAGTGAACATTGTCCATTATGTATTCTTGATCCATTCTTCTTGAGTCAAGTTAGTTCAGTGTGAGTGACTGATCACTCAAGTCAAATCAAAAAACAAAACAAAACAAAAAGGCAAAAATGAAGCCAAAAACAGGCTTCACAATTGTGCTGACTCCCGAAGAAGGCAAACCTTGGTTACAGGCCTGCAGAGAGTGCTGGTCCTGGTCTTGATCTGGACCTGCCGTACAAATCCTTTTTCGGTCTGGAACTGCCTCAGTGATCCTCCAGTGACCCAGGAATTCCGAGGTGCAGAATCATCCACTAGCACTATGTCCCCGTGGACGAAGTTTTGCTTGACCCTAACTCATTTCTGTTGCTCCTGTAGCTGTGGCAAGTAATCCAAAGTCCACCTGGATAACTGTAATGCACTTCTCATCGGGACCCGTAGCACGAGCCTCCAAAAGCTCCAACATATACAAAACAGCGCAGCTAGGGTCCTGATGAGGGTGCGCAAATATGAGCACATCACTCCCATCCTCCGTTCGCTGCACTGGCTCCCCATCTCCCTCCGTACACACCACCAATGCATCTACGGCAACGCCCCCCTCTACCTAAAGGAACTGCTCGAGCCCCAGCCCACCACCAAAAACCTCTGCTCCTCAAACAAAGACCGCCTCAAAGTCTGCCCCACCAAACTGCGAACCATGAGAGACACGCAGCCGTCCCACTACTGTGGAACGCTCTCCCAGACCACCTAAGGGCCCCTCAGTCTGTGGACTCCTTCAAAAGAGCCCTAAAGACCTTCCTTTTTAATAAAGCCTTTGGTTAGCTTCCTTAATGCTTTTTACTACCTGCCTTTTGCACTGCAATTCTATATTCTTTATTTATTTATTTATTATTTATTTATTTATTCTTTTATGCTTGCTATGCTAATCTGTGACTGACATTCTATTGCTTTTTATTGTTGCTGCTCTTTTTTTACTGTGTACTGTAGCACTTTGAGATTTCTTGTAAATGTAAAGTGCATTACAAATTAAATTTATTATTATTATTACCTTTTCCAAAACAGGTCAGAAATGTATGGAATTTGCTTCCATCTCCAGCGTGCCTAACTGTCCTCTTTGTAAAACAGACCAGGTGGAACGATGGGCTTGGATTTGAGAAGAAGGTGGTTGGGAGTTAATGCTTCCAAGTCGTTTGGATCTGTGGATTCCTTGGTGAGTGGTCTGCTGTTGAGAATTTCACTTCACAGAGCACTGTGTGGAGTCCCTCCTCATCCAGATTTTGAGTTCTCAGTGTGGAATTGAGAATCTTCCTGATAGAACGAATTAACCTCTACCATGCTCCCCAATGATGTGATCCTGTAGGAGGGTTAAAGGTCCATTTGATTCCCTTCAGGGACAGGGCATCATTTATCTGTTCCAGGTTCCATCCCTCAATGGCTCGTTTCAGCTCACGCTCTTTGATCTGTCCTCTTCTTGCAATAAAGCGTTGTAAGGCATTGATAAATGAGTCTGTGTCCAGAGACAAAGCAACTTCAATATGTACTGCTCTTACTGCCAAACATGTTAAGATGACTCTGTGTCTTTCCACCAGACTCCTCCCACGCTTGATGTCAAAGGGCCCAAAATAGTCAACCCCAACATAACTGAAGGGAGCTTCATCTGCCGCAACTCTGTCCATAGGCAAATCCACCATTTGTTGTTGTCCTGCAGCTCCATGTAGCCGACAACAAGTGACACACTTGGCTAAGACTTTTATTATGGCAACACTGGCAGAGGGAATCCAATAGCGCTGCCGCAGCCTTGACAACACATGGTTCCTGCCACCATGCCAACCTCCTGATGGATGTGTCGTATGATGAGGACTGAGATGTGAAGGTCTTTCACTATTATAGCTGGGTGTTTAGATTCATCTGGCATGGCAGCCTTACTAAGTCGCCCTCTGACTCTCAGTATCTCCTCCTCCAGCACTGGACTGAGTCTGTATATGTGTCTATTTCCTTTCACACACTCTCCCTCTTGGAGGCAAGAGAATTCTTCTGGAAACCTCCTTTGACAGAACTTAATTATTTCCAGCTCGGCTTCCCTGATCTCTTTCACTGAGAGACAACCATGATAGGGCTTATTGTTACAGTGACAGTGCCGTAGCCCCCCTCTCTTGCGTCTGCGAAATGATGCAGCTGGGCAACGGTTGCTTTTCCAAAGTTAGAAGGTTTAAAGCATAGTCTAATGCAGAAGTCTTCTAACAACTGCAGCTCACTCACCCAGTCTGTCCATTCTTGTGTGGCAGATGCTATTATGGGATCATCCCAGCCTAGCCCTTTCCTGCACAGATCTTGAAGGATCCTTTTGGCTGTTAAAATCACAGTGGCGAGGATTCCTAGAGGATCATAGAAGGAGCTCAGAATTCCTCTTTGGGTCAATGGTCTATCTTTGAGAGTTATGCTGAACTTAAAAGTATCAGACTGTACACACCATCGCACCCCCAGTGCTCTTTCCACTGGTTAGACATCCTGATCCAAGTCCAAGTCCTTAACCTCCTTTGCTTTTTTCCCCCTCTGGTATTGCTGCCAAGACACCACGACTGTAGCTTACCCATTTAGTCAAATGGAAGCCTCCCCTGGCACAGATGGTTCTCAGGTCATCACACAGGGATATAGCTTCCTGTTCTGAGGCTACAGAAGTGAGGAGGTCATTGACATAAAAACTGTGCATGATGGTCTCAAACACCTGTTGGCTGAAGAGCTCCTTATTATCTTCGGCACATCTCCGGAGGGCAAAGTTGGCGCAGCTTGGGGATGACGTAGCCCCAAGCAAATGGACAACCATTCTGTACTCTGCCACATCTTTCCTGAAGTCTCTATTGGGCCACCAGAGAAAGCGTAACAAGTCTGCATCTTCTTCTGGCACCCGGACTTGATGGAACATAGCCTCAATGTCAGACATCAAAACAATGGGCTCCTTCCTGAACCTGGTGAAGACACCAATCAGCGTACTCATGAGGTCAGGTCCCTGCAGCAGATGTGCATTGATGTGCAATAACACGCATCTTCCTTTTTGGGGATGGTATACCGCATGATGAGGGATGTACCAAACTTTGCCGTCACTACACTACAGATCTGAGTCTGGCACCCTCTCAGCATATCAATTTGTGATCAGGTCATTCATGAATGCAGTGTAGTCTTTGTGGAATGACGCGTCCCTGTTGAACATCCTTTTCAGACCTAAAGTACGCTGTTCAGCAATCTTGTGGTTGTTAGGCATGCTGACCTTTCTATCCCTTACAGGTAAGACGACGCTATAATGACCATCCACCAGTTTCACAGTTTTATCAGCCATTTCCAGGAACCTGCGGTCCTCTCTTCACAGCCCTGGTTGATCATCTTGACTGCTTTCAGGAAAGTCTGTTTTGAACTGTTGGTTCCAGAGCTCATCAAGTGCGACAACAAAAATCCTGTTGACTGAAACTCCAGAATGACACACTGGATTATCACTGCAATCATCAAGTGGCCCATTTACAGTCCAGCCAATCATAGTCTTCACAGCATATGGTCCTCCATACTCCTGTTGACTTCCAAGGGCTCCAAAGCTCTGGGCACATTCACGCCAATCAACATCTCCACGTTCGCATCTATTTCTGGCAGATGGACATGTCTCAAATGAGGCCACTTCTCCAGGTCTTTCTGATGTGGAATGTTGCTTCTTTTGACAGGCATTTCCTGTTGTGTGAAAATCTTTGGCATTTGATAGAATGTATCACTGTCCAATCCAGCAACTTCCAAGGCAGATGCAATGCAACTTTCAACCACTTCCTCTTGGCTCATAGTGCGCAAAAGAATTCTTGTTTGTCTCCCAGAGAGATTAAGCTTCTCCATCAGACCCACTGTACAGAAAGAGGCCAGACTACCTGGGTCTAAAAAGGCATAGGTTCTCACCACCTTTGGCCTTTGTTTGACTTGACCTTAACTGGTACTATGGCAAGCTTGCAGTCCTGATCACTGGCCCCAGTGAGACCACCAGTGTTGACTTTAACCAGAGCACTGTCCACAAGCTAAACTGACTTGCTCTTGTCTCTTTCCACCACTGCTTCATTTTCCTTTTGATGGATGTGCAGCATGTTAGGGTGCTGTGAGCCACATATTTTGCATGAGAGACGTTTCCTGCATTCTTTGCTGATGTGCCCAGTGCACAAACATCCAAAGCAAACTCCATTAGTTTTCAGGAACTCCATCTTCTCACTCTGAGCTTTTCTCTCCAATAGAGTGCACGACTCCAGTGTGTGTCTGCCTTTCTTGCAATAGAGACAAGTCTTCTCAGCTTCATCTTTGCCCTTACTCTTCTCTGAATGAGGCCATTTATGTCTTTATGTCTGCATCCTGTATGTCTCCAAATATAGGGTCGATAATAATCGTCACTTGCCGTTCAACAAAGGCTGCAATATCAGAAAACATGGCTCTTCAGCGATGCCTTTCCTGAATGTCGCATGCCACCATTCACCACTTGTCCCTCAGCTTGTAGGGTAGCTTCTTGATGACCATGAGCATGTTGGCTGGTGTATTCAAATCACACAGATTATACACATCCTTCATGGCAGTACAGCATCCACACGAGAACAGACTGTATGCTTGTAAAGCCTTTGCATCCTCCGACTTAATTTGAGGCCATGAAAATATTTTGTTCATGTAGGCAGATGTTATATGATGCTCATTTCCAAAATGTTCGTGTAGTAAAGCCTTTGCTGTGACATATCCTGTGTCATCCATTATGTGTTAGCAGCTTCTGACTAGTTCTTGTGGTTGTCCACTGGTGTATTGCTTCAAGTAATGCGGGCAGTCCACAGGATTATTAGTCTTTGCCTCTATGGTGTGTTGAAATGTCTGCATAAAGGTATGATATTGCAGGGGATTGCCATCAAAGACTTGGATAGTTCTCTTTGGCAGTGAGGCAAGAGTTTGTTGATGCACCAATACGGATGTGATATCATTTTGTTTTTGCAGAATAGACATAATATTGTGTTCACTGCTGCTGTTGCTGGAAAAATAGTTATGTACATCTTTATGTTGAGACCCTTGTGAGCGTTATGCTCGGCGATTCAATAATCTGCTCGCTCCATGAAGTGCGTCCAAAGCGAGGCGTGACTTGTGAAGTCCTTCTGTGGCTCTGGTACGATGATTTGTCTCCTTTGTTTGCTGACAAACTGTATGGCAACTATCCAAAACAACTTAGTCGCCGAGAGGCTGAGTAGAGGAAAATGATACCTTGCCTGACGCACTGGCTGTATAAGCCTCAATAAACAGGCTGTATTTCTGTTTGTAGTTTTATTATGCAAAAGGACGAAGCACTTGCATTAAAACAAAAAGGGCAGCCATTCAATATCATGCGAAACATAAGCGAAAAAGCGAAACAAAAGCAAAAAAGCGGTCAGCAAAAAAGTCAGACTTCCCCATTGACCCCTCCGCAAGGTGAACAGCTGACTTCACCACTACCGGTGCTGACGTATTACCTCAACCCCCACCATGTGACTCTCATCCCTGTGTAAACACACAATACACAAATATTATAAAAGATCATGGCAACCACAAAGAACCGGCATCTACAGTGAAATTTAAAGTCCATTGTCTGGGAGGAGTGAAATAAGAAAAAAAAACAGAGTTCTTCAGTGTGTCCACAAGGCTCAGAGAATAAGAAGACTGACTGGACTCCTGAGGTCGTGGGTTCAATCCTTGCCTTATCCAGGTCCCCTGCCAAATTTTGATGGCAGGGGACCTGCCATCAAAATTTCATACCCATTTTTATCATTTTTTCATAATCCTTGATGTCCTCTGATCATGTTTGCAACATAGTTTTAGCTGAAAAGTTATTTGATGGTTTGTTTTAGTATACCTAAAAAACCTTACAGGAAAACCAACTGATTTTGGCTCATTAACATTTATGGTAATGAACTTTGCTCTGATTGGATCGCTGCTGTGAAGCCTGCTGTGCTCTGATTGGCTCAGCAGTGGAGGTTCGGATTTCGGTTAATCCATTTTGCTAATGTGTGCTAAAGTCAGGTGCCCAGATGTCTGTAATGTTATCCGGGGATATCCGGTGCGGCGGCGGCTGCGGGGAGGGTGCAGGGGCTGCAGGGGCTGTGTGATCACAGACAAAATCTCGGTACTATTTAGTAGCAGCGTATGCCCCTTGTAATAACCCCCTTAAAAACTGTTGTTCAGGACTGCTTACTTGTGCTTCCTACCTGTTCGGCTACTGTAATAACCGTTGTTTGAGCCCACATGCAACATTTTCGCTCTCATTCATGAAACGCTTAAATCGGGGACATTTTCGGGGACAGCTTTTGCCGTGGACAGGTCATCCAATACGGGGACTGTCCCCGGAAATCGGGGACGTCTGGTCACCTCATGCAAAAGCCTAAAAATGGCAGGTATTAAACCATATATTTTAGACCCCGAGTCCGAAGAGGAGGTGGAAGTTGAAGAAGAAGCCGGAGATCTCCAGCGGTGTTTTCATTCATTCTGCCCAGCTTTAAGTTCATTTTCCCGGCAGTGAACCCAAGGAAACACCGGTCGTTTGGAAGAGACCCAAAGCGGGTACAGTGGTAGCTGGGTCTAGCTCTGGCTGGAGAGTGATGTTGACTGTGAATGAGTACGAGAACGAGAGAGTGGGCGCGGCTCACCGAGGACGGGCTCGTGAATAATAATGAGCAAGGTCAGTGCGACGTCAGAGGGAGCTGCTTTTTCAATTGGCCTGGTTTACCTGTTTCTTTATTTTAAACCTTTACAGAATGCAAACGACGTAACGTTTTGTTTTCACATTTACAACATAAGACGAACATAATATGGACCTTATCTGACACAAAAAACACACAAAATTACATTTTGATGGCAGGTCCCCTTTAAAGTCTCATGTCTAGAAAGAACAGTGAAATAGAAAAAAAAACAGAGTTCTCCAGTGTGTCCACATAGCTCATAGATGATGATTATTCATCATTTCTTTAGTCTTGAGACATTAGATTTAGATCTCTTTTCCTCCTCATTTCAATACTTTGAACTTCCCTGTCACTGGCTGGAATTGAACCGGGGTACCCACATTGGAAGCCAATTGACAACCGCACAGTGCTATGAGATACAATCCACACTTGGGTATGAACTCTGCGCAATTTTATACACCCTGTGGTATCCCCGCTCCAAGAGGAGAACAACGTTCCTCTTTTGCATGCGCACGCAAAACATTTGTGTTTTCTTTTTTTTTTCCACCATATCCCTTTAGGGGCTCCTTAATAAACATATGTTTGAATTAAAAAGAATAACACAAATCTTAAATTAAAAAGGAACCTAAAAAATGGTCATCAACTTGAAATTTCAAGCAACTTGGGACATTTTCTTGTTATGTTACTCATGGGGAATGGTCTTATCAATTTTCATTTTTATATCACCAACTTTATAACATATAACTGCTCTTGTGTGTACTTTCCCCATCTGTAAATGCAATTTCATTGTGTAAAAATGCTATGACAATAAAGACCATACCATACCACACCATACCATAATGAGATGGCAGCCATCTTTAAAATGGCCGCCATCTTGAAATTTCAAGCAACTTGGGGCATTCTCTTGTTGAGTGACTCATGAAGCCTATATCACCAACATGGACATCACCTAACATGGACATCACCTAATTGTTCCACCTATGTGGCGGCCATCTTGAAAAATGGCGGCAATCTAGAAATTTCAAATGGCTGGGACACTGTCCCAGTAAAGTGACCCATGAAGAATGCTCATGCCAATTTTATGCTTGTATCACCAACTGAACGATTGTGTTACTTATCTGCTCCACTAAAACGAGCGCATCTAATCCTGTCAGACCCTCTTCCATCAACGTAAGAGGTAACATTCAAGCTTATAAACAGTCTATATAGCGAGTAGCATTAATAGCATTAGTAGCATTAAAATCAGTGCACCGCTAAGAATTTCTTCTCACACTGCGTGAGCACAACAACACAAGACGTTATTTTCGACTTGTTTTGAGTCATCAATGAGCACATCAAATCCCGTCAGACCCTCTTCCATTAATGTAAAGGGGTACGTTCAAGCTAATACACAGTCTTTATAACAAGTAGCCTGGGTAACGTAATGTAATGTGAACGTAACAGCATAGCAGCAAGAGAGTGGGGGTAAGAGCGACCCCCCCACCCCCCCACCCCCAACACATACGCACGCACACACACACACACACACACACACATACACACACACGGACAAAGCAGCGCCGCAGCTGACAAAAATTCTAGGGGAAACACTGAATACTTAACCTAATTAATCCTTGGCCTGATCCTAATTAATCCCAACTCCAAACCTAGGTAGTCCTAACACTAACCCAAGCCCTAACCCAACTAATCCTAATCTTAATCCTAACAAATCCTAACCCAAATTCTAACTAATCCTATCCCTGACACTAACCAATGCTAATCCCTCATGCTAACTAATCCTAATTATAACCCTAACTAATCCTGACCCCAACTAATCCAAACTAATCCTATCTCTGGTTAAAACCCTTACCCTAACTAATCCTAGTATTTACCAATCCTAATCCTAACCTAAGGTAACCTTACCCTGAGGCTGATAGTGAAGCAGATGTTTAAAAAGGCTGTCTTGCTCTGTGGTGAGTCAAACTGAGTCTAAATGAATCTGTTGCCTTTACTGTAGCTGCACAGTTTCCTGCACTTTGTAGGATTGTATTTATTCGAAGTCTGCTCGCTCATAAATAAGTGATGAAACTCTTATTAGACTCTAAATCTTCCTCCCCCTCTTCCTCACTCTGACTTATCTGTATCAAACTGAAAAGTTTCAGCTCAGAGTTCCCCTCAGGTCACGGGGAGCTACAGCATCCTGATGTCTTTATTACACACACACTTCTAAATCTGTGTGTGTGTGTGTGTGTGTGTGTGTGCGTGTGTGTGTGTGTGTGTGTGTGTGTGTGTGTGTGTATGTGTGAGTATGCATGTGCGTGTGTGTAACCTCTTCTCCTGCTCTCTGTCACCATCAACCTTGCTCTTGGCTGGTTTTATAGCTTCTGTACACTCGATTTCATTGCCTATTTTATAGGACTGTTACTCTGTGTGTGTGTGTGTGTGTGTGTGTGTGTGTGTGTGTGTGTGTGTGTGTGTGTGTGTGTCACCAGGTAGGTGTCTGGGACTGAAAATATCCCCCTGCAGGTATAAACGGATGTATTTTAACGGTGTAATGCTGATAAAGACCTCCACCATTACAAACAGCTCTGATTATTTCACTGTCTGTAAATTAATATCAAATGTTTCAATTAATGTTTTTTTTAATGGTGGTTTAACTTCTCCTCTGTCTGTTTCAGTCTGTTTTGTCTGAACTCTCTGTCTGTAATTTTATTTCAGTCTGTTCTGTCCGAGCTTTAACTGTCTGTATTTTTATTTCAGTCTGTTAGTTCTGTACAGAGTCAGCACAGACTCACCGTAGGATGGCTTCCTGATGATGGTGAATAGAATCTCATTCTCAGGTGTGTCTTGGTTCTTGATGCTCAGAGATGAGTTAGTGATAACAACTCCAGAGTGTTCCTCCACATGGATGCTGCTGATTGCCACCATAGGCTCACCCCTTTCTTCGCTCTGCTGATGGAGAAGAGGGATGGTCATCTCAATAGTGTATCTGAGATATGGAGTCAGTCTTTTTAGGTTGGTACACAGGTCAGACTAAGGTGAGACAGGTCCCACCTTAATTCACCTGCAGAAAACTCCCCTGCTCTATACCTGCTAAATCTCTTTAGTTAACCTTGGACAGTCTGTGACACCATCACCTTCAAAACTCTTCTATGACTCATTACCTGGATGTGGACCTCCACATTGAAAGTCTCAGTCTGGCTGTGTCCATTGCTGATGTAGAAGCTGAAGATGTCCTGTTTGACCTGAGCCTCACTGTCCTGGACATAGAAGATCTGATTGGCGGCCAGGTCCTCCATGGAGAAGGGGATTTCAGAGGTGACAACCTGGGAACCACCCACAGAGCCCCATGCTGGATGGTAGAACACAGAGACAGGGATTACAGAGATCAGGCACTACATTTGATTATTTGATTCATCTGCTTTCTGAGCATAATTTCTCTGTCTGCAGCCAGTGGCCACTCTCCACACCAACAGATCTCTGTTCACTGAGACAAGCAGAAATCTGCTTCACACTTATCAATCAATCAAAAAAGACACGCAGACACACATGCACGCACGCACTGACCTCTCCTGGTGTTTTCGATGAATCCGAATTTTGGAAGACTGACCAGCCAAACCAGCAGGTCCTTTCTGGATGTTTTCGGATCAGATACTGCAATGTGATTGGTGGAGAGCTGCACTCGGCCTCCCTCCTGCACCTGAACACACAAGATAAAGACAAAAAAGACATCTTGTGAGTTTCCATGGTAACTGTCCTTTCAGGACATGACATAATTATTCTGACAAAGAGGTGCGTTGTGTTAGTTTATTGTGCTGATTCTGAATATTTAGACTTTCCAATCATCAGCATGCGTGTTTCTTTCTCCAAGCCCTCCTCCGCTTTCTGTTAATTTGGATAATAAATCAATAATAATTATAATAAATCAGTAAAAATAGTAAAATAATAAAATGAAAATAATAAATCACAGTCTAGTCAATGGTTTCTGTGAATGTCTCAGTGATCCTTTTTAAAAACCAAGAACTTATAAATACAGAATTATTGTCAGGCTGAGTCTGTTAATCAAATCTGTCTGTCCATCTGTTTGTCTGTATACAAATATGCAACATTTGAGTGTCTTATTTTTAATAATTTTGCAAAATGTTCTAAAAAAAGTTTTTCGCTTTGCCATTATGGGGTATTTTGTGTAGAATTTTTGAGGGACAAAAGGAATTTAATCCATTTTGGATTAAGGCTGTAACATAACAAAATGTGGAAAAAGTGAAGTGGTATGAATACTTTCCGGATGCACTGTATCTGTGTACCTGTCTGTCTGTCTGACAGGCATCTGTGTGTCTGTGTGAATTAAGTAAGTTTGAGTATTCATAAATGTGTATAGGTGTGTTAGTTTCTGTGTACCTTGATGCTGCTGCTGCGGACAATGACCTCAGGTGGTTGCTGTGGCGAAGAAGTGATGGTGATGGTAAACATCTGGTTGTCAAGGCGATTGTTGTCTTGGTCGTAAACAACAAAGTGGAAGATATCTGTGACTGGCTGGCTGACTGTCTCCAGGGAGGTGATGTACCTGAGGACAGGTGATAACAGTGCTGATAAGATATTAGCTGAGTCAGGGTTACTTGCGGTGGCCCTGAAGTGCAAAACATAACATTTTGCAAAACACGACAACATTTCACAAGACGCAACATTTCACAAAACAACAACATTTCCAAAACACAAAAACATTTCACAAAACACAAAAACATTTAGCAAACAGCATAATTTTGGAAAACACAAAAGCATTTTGAAAACACAAAAACATTTCCCAAAACACAACCACATTTTGGAAAACACACAAAAAAAATCTAAAACACAATAACATTTACCAAAACACAACAACATTTCTCAAAACACAATAACATTTCCCAAAACACAATAACATTTTGGAAAACCCAAAACATTTTGAAAACACATTTCAGAAAACAACATTTCGAAAACACAACAACATATGGCAAAACACAAAAACATTTCAAAAACACAACGTTTCGAAAACACAAAAACATTTTAAAAACAACATTATGGAAAACAAAAACATTTTGCAAAACACAAAAAACATTTTGAAAACACAACAATGTTTCGGAAAACATAAAAACAATTTGAAAACACATTTTGTGAAACAGAAAATACATTTTACAATACACATTTTACTGCTCAGTCATATAGCTCAAGGCCTAAGTGTATCCTTTGGATGTGGGAAACACAGGTTCCCCTCTCGGTCTGGGATATGCTTTACCCTTGGGCCGAGGCTGCATATCTGCTTTAGTTCTTGAAAATAATGATCCCCAGTGAGGGAGGACCTGAATATTTAATATTTCCTATTGTTTTTCATCAATCATATTTCCTTTGTTGACACTTGTAATCCTTGCACATTTTTAACTAACATTAACACAAAAACATTTTGCTGCTTTCCAGATGATCAACTTAGTCGGTAAGTATTATTTCACCAATCAGTATCTATACGCTGTTAATCTCAGTTGGATAAATACAGTTCCATGTAAAATGGGATACGTCGGTTCGTATCGGGCCACCGGTAAATTTTGTCTTTTTTTTTTTTGAGAATTCAACTGCTCTGATTCAATTGATTTACTAATTTATTTATTTGTGTTTGCATGCCAAGTCTTTCTTTGTAACTGTAAAACACGGAGAATGGAGCCGCTTTCCGGGTGTGTCGGTTTAAGTTGATGTTAAGTTAACTGGTGGCACTCCGAGCAGATGTTTGAGAGGCGTGGCTTTTGAGGACCTTTGTTTATATCATGTGTATCATTCACCATCTAACTTCACATTAGCAACCTGATCATATCAATTTATAGGGCCTTTTGAGACTTGAGTTTATTGGGTCAAAAATTAGGATGAAATCACGAAACATAAGAAGACGGAAATCATTGACCATGCAAATGCCTGTTCAAAATATAACTGTCACCAAGCGAGAAATTTAACAAACCTTTTCGTTGTGAGAGGAACTTATTTTGCGGTACCTTTGTGATCATTTGGTGCGTGGGTAGTACTTACAGTACCACAGGCGGTGTGAAAATGTTTGTGGGATGCGTTTAAATACAGTGCGAGGTCAGGTGTACACTAAGTTACCTGTGTTATCTCGTGACAGCCTATACACCTCGCTTGTTGGTTGTATTCAATGTTTGTGTGGATGTCTCCGCAGTTATGATCCACGCTTGAAATAAGTAGAAATGAAACACTTAGTGTTAAAGGAGATATTTTACAAATATTTCTTCCTTCAATGTGGAAAAGCGTCCGCTGTCACCACTCGTACTGATTGCAGTCAGGGTGAATGAAATCAAACCGCGGATCGCGGCTATCTGTTTTAGCGGACTAACGGACTTTATACTCCTCATTGTTTTCATCACTGATCAATGGATTTGGGATATTTTGCAAATAAAGGGCCATAAACACAGTGAGAAACAGACAAAATGGTCATAGAGATGCCTTAAAAATACATGGCATGGAGGCAGAATCACTGCAGTCTCTGTCAGTGTTGACCTGTGACTGTATGCAGATGTCAGCGGTGTGTCAGGCGTGCCCCCCCCCCCCCCCTTTACTCACCCACTATCAGCATGGAGATGTGGTTTCTCCACATTTTATCTACAGTGGACTAACCTGTGACAACCTGTTCACTTATACAGTGGTGAAAGTTGTATGGCGATGAGGTTCTTGCAGGTACCATACCCGTAGGCTTTCTACAAGAGAAGCACACTCAAGTCCTAACAAGGTGCCGACTAACGAATCAGTTGAACAAGAACAATAAAGAAAGTTGCACACTCTTATCTCCTCTGCTGTTTTATTTCCTCACTGTTTCAGATACTGTACCCCTGAAATAAGCTTTGAAACAACATAAATATATTAAATATATTCTTATTTATTGAGATGGGATACTTGAATACATTGTGCAACAGAAGCCTGGAGATGACTTAGAAATTAGAATATTTTTATTCTGTGGTATGTGGGCGGTACTGTGAGTACTACCCATGCACCAAATGATCACAAAGGTACCGCAAAATAAGTTCCTCTCACAACGAAAAGGTTTGTTAAATTTCTCGCACGGTGACAGTTATATTTTGAACAGGCATTTGCACGGTCACTGATTTCCGTCTTCTTATGTTTCGTGATTTCATCTTTATTTTTGACTCAATAAACTCATTCACCCAAACATGCACGTCTCAAAAGGCCCTATAAATTGATATGATCGAGTTGCGAATGTGAAGTTAGACAGTGAATGATACACGGGATATAAACAAAGGTCCTCAAAAGCCACGCCTCTCAAACATCTGCTCGGGAGTGTCACCAGTTAACTTAACACCAGTTGAACCGACACACCCAGAAAGCGGCTCCACTCTCCGTCACGTGGGCATGACCAGATGGTGGCCGGAATCTTTTGTCAATCTGTTTTATTGCGTTTTACAGTTACAAAGAAAGACTTGGTATGCAAACACAAATAAATTAATAAATTGAATTCTCAAAAAAAAAAAAAAAAAAAGACAAAATTTACCAGTGGCCCGATACGAACCTATGTATAGATACTGAGTGGTGAAATAATACGTATCGACTAAGTTGATCATCTGGAGAGCAGCAAAATGTTTTTGTGTTAATGTTTGTTAAAAAATGTGCAAGGATTACAAGTGTCAACAAAGGATATCTGATTGATGAAAAACAATAGGAAATATTAAATATTCAGGTCCTCCCTCACTGGGGATCATTATTTTGAAGAACTAAAGCAGATATGCAGCCTCGGCCTAAGGATAAAGCATATCCCAAACTGGGAGGCGAACCCGTGTTTCCCACATCCAAAGGATACACTTAGGCCTTGAGCTATATGACTGAGCAGTAAAATGTGAATTGTAAAATGTATTTTCTGTTTCAAAAAATGTGTTTTCGAAATGTTTTTGTGTTTTCCAAAATGTTGTTGTGTTTTCGAAATGTTTTTTGTGTTTTGCAAAATGTTTTTTTTGTTTTCGAAATGTTTTTGTGTTTTGCAAAATGTTGTTGTGTTTAGGGAAATGTTTTTGTGTTTTCAAAATGTTTTTGTGTTTTCCAAAATGTTCTGTTTTCGAAAAAAATTTTGTGTTTTGCGAAAATTTTTTGTTTTAGAAATGTTGTGCTGTGTTGTTTTGTGAAATGTCGTGTTTTGCAAAATGTTGTGATTTGCACTTCAGGGCCACCGTAGTTACTCTATAGAATGACTGTAAGGTTATTAAATATGAGTGAGCAGTTTTATTAAAAAACTTTTATGTGCTTAGTTTTTGATTATCAACATATTAAACATTCTTCACACTCACTCACTCACTCACTCAACACACACAAACACACACTCATATACAATCATAGATTTAATGTTATGTCATCAGCTGTTATCTCAGACACACTCAGACCTTTGAATACCTGTCAGCAACATCAGACCAACAGTTGAACTCAGACCACCACACACTGGGCTGAATATCACACCAGTCATCATAATCATAGCCATAACTAAAACCATCACCATAATCATAACCATAACCCTATTCATAACCCTAACCACACCATAAACACAACCCTATCCCTAGTTAGTTAGTTAGTTACTTAGTTAGTTATGCAATTAACTTAATAATTAACAGTAGATATAAACCCTTTAGTTTAAAATAATTTTGATGAAATATAAACAAACATGACAAAGAGATGTAATTAAAAATTGTGAGTGTGATAGTGAGCAGAGCTAAGGAAGGACTGTGAATGAACCCTCCTCAGGGGAACAGCTGCTTATCTCTGTAAAGAGTTGATCTAACACAAACATGTGTAATCTCCCCAATCAACTTTAATCTCGGTAAATAATTCAGCTCTGTTTTAGGAGCAAGCTGCAGAGACACAATAACAGACCAGCTGAGAAACCATCCTAGCTCAGGCCAGTGACTGCTGGGTTTTTATAATGGAGCCAATAGCACTGTTAGCATGATTGGCACAGTTAACATCAAGGTATAAATACCTAATCTGTAAAAAAGTGAATATACTGCCCTTCAGGTAACAGGTCAATGAGGTGAGTCATCAGTTCTCCAGGATGCAGGCTGAGCACTTTCGGTTGTTACCTGTTTCGTGTGTAGAAGGAGGTGTTTCATGTGTAGTTGGGGCCAGTGTTCGGGTATAGAAGGAGCTGTCTAGGCGTAGTTTGAGCTGTTTCAGGTGTGATTGGACCTGTTTAAGGTAAAGTTTTAGCTGTTTCAGGCATAGGTGGTCTGTTTCAGGTGTAGTTGGGGCTGTCTAGGTGTAGTTTTAGCTGTTTCAGGTGTGGTAGGAGGTATTACGGGTAAAGTTGGGGTTGTTTCAGGTGTAGTTTGAGCTGTTTCAGGTGTGATTGGACCTGTTTAAGGTAAAGTTTTAGTTGTTTCAGGCATAGGAGGGTCTGTTTCAGGTGTAGTTGGAGCTGTTTTAGGTGTAATTGAAGCTGTTTTAGGTGAAGTTATAACAGTTTCAGGTGTGGTTTCAGCTGTTTCTGGTCAAATTGTGGCTGTTTGAGTAGTTTTAACGGTTTCAGGTGTAGTTTGATGTGTTTCAGGGGAAGAAGGTGCTTCATGCGCTGTTAAGGCAGTTACAGGTGTAGTTTTTGCTGTTTCAGGTGGAGTAGTAGTTGTTTCAGGTGTAGTTAGCTGTTTCAGGTTAAGTTTTACCATATTTAGGTGTTGTTTTCACTGTTTTATGTGTAGTTTTAGATGTTTCTGGTGTAGATGGGGCTGTTTGAGGGGAAGTAAAAGGTGTTTTACGTGTAGTGTGGGCCGTTACAGGGGTAGTTGGAGCTGTTTCAGGTTTGGTTTGAGCCGTTTCAGATAAAGTTTTAGCTTTTTTAGGTGAAGTTGGAACTGTTTCAGGTGTAGTTTTAGCTGTTTCAGCCGTAGCTGGAGTTGCTTCGGTGTAGTCGAGGCTTTTACAGATGTAGTCTTATCTGTTTCAGGTGTAGTTGGACCTCTTTTTAAGCTGCCTAAGCTCTGAGAGTTGTGATTGAGGATCAGTTAAGGTTCTCAAAGTTGCTCATCCTGCCTCTGTCTTTGTCTATCTCGTGTGGATTCTTGTGAACTAATTTCTGCTGAGACAACAGCAGCTCCTGAAATCACCAAGGGTGTCTCGAAGTTATTTTGACTTTATGGCTGCAAGTTTATGCAGATGTCTGTTTTTATTCTCCTCTGAAGTAGCATTTAGAGCATTGAGGGAACCTAAAAGCCCTGAGCTGAGAGTGAGCAGGTCTTCTGGCTGTTTTTATCGCAGCTTTTAGAGATGCCTCTGTTTTTGAAGAGAAAATGGTTCAAACCACTGTGGTCTAAAGAGCAAACTCAGTTGTTTGACAAACAAGAGAAGAATAAAAAAAGGCTCAGAGGTGTAATGAGGAGGAAAAGAGACAACAGAAATATGAATCTGATCCAGGTGGAAAATGCCTGAACCGAGACCATCCTCATTGTTGTAAATGTAGCTTGAACCTGAAGCTCTCCAGGTTAATCTCACATTTTTATCCTCTATGTGAGCTCCTTCTCACCTGATCCTGCTCCTGCTGATGTCCTCCATGGTGAAGGAGGAGTATTCCTTTAGCTCCTGGTGCTCCTGCTGGGTCTGACTCTGGGTCAAGATGCCATACATTGGTACTGATACCAGCTGGATCTGGATCTGATTATCAGGAGATGAGTCGTCCTGAGAGACAGAGACAAGACAAAATTATTAGAGGTAAACACCACAGGGTCAGAGAAACCTGGATATCAGCCCCAATACATCTGGTCCTAAGCATCTGGAGAAACTGAAATCTCATGTTAGACTTTTACTTGCTGACTTCTCATCAGCCTTCAAAATGATGACACCACACATTTTAATTGACCCTCTTTCTGCTTATTTCAATTATCTGATCAATTGTTATTGTTGCTTTTAAACTTTTAACTGACAGAAAATAGCAGGCTTTAGTTAATGGTTTTATGTTAAATGTTGCACTTTCAAACACAGGTGCACCTCAAGGCTATGTCCTCTCACCCCTCCTTTTTATTTTCTACACTGACAGCTGCAGATCTTCTAAAGAGGGCAGCTACCTGCTGAAATGTTCTGATGACACTGTACTCTGGTCTCTCTTTGGCGGTACAGAAACAGACCATGGCAGCACCCTACCTGCTTTTGTTAAGCAAATCAACCAATAATCCACTTGCTAAGGGAGCCCACGTCCTTTTAATGTCTGTCACGAAGTCTTTTGTAATTTTTACCAGTGTTTCATTGAACTTTTACAGTACTGCTAGGTCTACTCCACAATAATCCAAGTCTAGCAGAAGGACTTGAGTTCTCTGTGGAAGAGTTGTGTAATGTTTAAAAAAAAAAACAGAGGAACATCTCCAAGTAATTTAGACCCTTCAGGCCCTCAGACAGAACTGCATCAAAAACAGACAGGACTCTGGAGTGGTAATCACTGCATGGGCTCCAAATTACTTCAACAACCATTGTTTGTGAACACAGTTCACTGCTGCTTCTACAAATGAGGTTCAAACTGAACCATTTAAAGAGGAAACCAGATGGAGACAGGATCCAGAGACACCAGAGACTTCTCTGGACCTGAGCCCATTTACTGTGGACTGATGGATCAAAGTCTAAGATGCATGTTAAAAGCCATGGGCACCACATCTGAGACTTGTCACCTGTTGGGCAGGTAAAACTGTATATCAGGTAAGATATAAAGGCTGTAGATCAGCAGTTTTATTGGTTTCATCCTATGGTCCTAAACTTGGGCTACAGCTGGAAAATAAAGCATAAACTCTGTTTTTATCAGTGTTTAACACAGAGTACATGCTCTCATGGAATTAGAGTTACAATCCGACAGTTTAGTCTGCGAGCATGCCAACAGTTAGCAACATGCTAGCTCACTCACAGTGTAAGCCAAGTGTGTACGTCTGATCACAGTGCTGCTTTTCTGACTAACTTCCAGAGTCAGAGATGCTGCCAAGTCACGCTGGGGCCCATTGTCCCTGGCACCTAGCACAACCACCTGCACCACGGTGGTCGCCATGGAGATACCATCACTGACAGAGAAGGTAATGGTGTCCTCCTTCGTGGATAGGCCGCTGTGTTGGTACAGGAGAATATCTCGGGTGATGTCACTGAAGGTAAAGGTGTCTCCTGAATGGTGAGAGAGAGTAAGGGGAGGTGTTAGTGTATGAAAATATGTGTATTTATGTGTATATGCATACATGTGTTTGTATACGTGTGTGTGTGTGTGTGTGTGTGTGTGTGTGGTGTGTGTGTGTGTGTGTGTGTGTGTGTGTGTGTGTGTGTGTGTGTGTGTGTGTGTGTGTATCCTCACCATTGTTCATAACGGTACGTTCACTGCCATCAGTTTTTATCAGCTCTCCATGGATTGGTGCTTCGACCACCTCAAAGTCCAGGTCATCAGGAGATGTGTCAGCATCACTCACTGCAAGCTGCTGACCGCCTACACGCAAAAACACACACAAACACACCCACACAGATCTTTAATTCATGGTCAAACCTCAGAGCTCACACACCTTTATGTCTCTAAATGGACTCTGTGTCACTGCTGTGTGCAATTGTGTACATTTCTTTGTTTTTTGTGCGTTTGTGCATGTTTTTTTGTGCATTCTAGTGTGTGTTGTAGTGTGTGGTCTCTGACCGATGCTGGCCTGCTTGCCCACTCCGACTTCCAGCAGCGGGTCGAGGACCTGGAATACAGGTGGCTGCTGGTGATTGGACAGGAGGAGGATGGCAAAGTCCAACTCAGGGGTTGTGTGTTCGCCATCAGACACTAAAGAAGCAGAAAGCAGTTACAAACACACACACGTGCGTACACATGTGCCCACACACAAAGACACACACACTTACACTGATGTTACACATGAGAGGAATGGACAGTCTGCAGAACAACAACCACCAACACTGAAGAAATAACATGGCAAACTAGTGCAGATACTAAACATACAAAATAACCATCTGTTAATGAGAGAAAGAGGGGACAAGAGGAGAAGAGATAGGAGACAGAGAAGACAGGAGACAGTGGAGAGAGAGAAGGGAGAGGAGACAGAGGAGGAAGCAGGAGAGAAAGAGGTTAGGAAAGAAAGGAAGAGAGACTTGAAGGAGGTAGAGAGGGGAGACAAAAGAGTGAATTTAAAGAGAGAGGAGAAATAAACGTCAGACTTTAAGAGAAGGATGGAGAAAAGAGAAGTGAGAGATGTTTAGTAAGAATGAATAAATGATTCCTCCTCCCCTTCCTCCTCATCTTCAGACTGATGAAGATGTACCTGTGAAGTAGACGCTCAGAGACTCTGGAAGACCTATTAGAAATTAAAAAAGAAAAGGTTAAACATGGTGACGATGTAACAGGGAAGAAAATAAATAGGAATGGGGAGGTTGGGGTACAGAATGTCTGGGTAGGGCGAAGGGCATACTGTCTAAAGTGACCTTGGGTTCTTTGAAAGGCGCTATATAAATTGAATTCATTATTATTCATTAAGTGATGAAGATAAAGATGCAGCAGCTCCTTATTCTCAGACTGATTGAATTTAAAACACCTCAGATTTCCTTTGAAATCATCCCAAACTGTTTCAATCTTTCATTTCTGCTAAACTTTTAAATTAATAACATTTTTTTTTCCAGTAGCTCTAGTTCTGACAGTTCAGACAAATCGGGACACAGTCAACTCTCCTTTTTAACCTGTTCATGGATAGTCTGTCTCTAGAGTTATGATGACTTGATCATTATGTCACCTAATAGTGCTGGTTAAACCAATTGCTCAGAGATTGTACTCAGTATGGTATGCATTGTGACCTAAAATCACAAAAGAGTGTCATCAGAAAGGTTCAGAAGATCTTTTGTACCAACAGCCGTCAGACTTTACAATTCTTCCATAAATCATAAATGACTTTTTGAGACATGACAATTGAATTTCCCTTTGGGGATAAAATTAAGTTATTTTTATTCTTATTCTCATCATGATAACCAGAACTTAGGAGGATCAGAGGCTCAGGTTTCCCTCCTTTAATCTGTCTGAGCAAGAGCTAGATATTGAAAGTAGTATTTTAAAGTAAAAATGCTCAGGGCATATTATCAGGGATGACTGAAATGATGATGATATCCATCGTCAGTGCTGTAAACTGTATGCCCAGGCAAATATGCTGGCACGCAAATGTAATATGTGCACTGGTGATGTCAAAAGAGCTCTTGCTGGAGTGTACTGCACTCTATTTTACACAGCACATCCAGGGTGTAGTCATAGTAAGGGGAAGATGAACAAGATAAAGGTGGCATATGGCGCTGCTCTTCGAATCCTCTTAAAGTACCCAAGATGGGAAAGTGTGAGCATGATCTTTAAGTTCATTTTTCAAGGCTTACTTTGGAATTTTATATATACATTTGCAGGCTGATTGAGTCTAATAATGGTATCATAAGGTCTTTCACTGAGCCTACCCTAAGTGAGGCAAGATACTTCTCCTGCCTCTGGAAATACTGGCGTCAACATTTGTAGGTATTTTAACCACTGACACGTGTAATTATTGTTAGTCTGTATATTGTGTGTACTTTTTATATCTGGACCTTAAATCTGTGAATAAATTTGTTATTATTATTATTATTATTATTATTATTATTATTATTATTATTATTATTATTATTATTATTATTATTATTACAACTATGGCCATAAAGAGGAAAGAGAGTAAAAAAGTTTTTAAAGTTCATACACAGAGCTGGCCAAATATAAAAGCACAGGGTGAGACTTTCTGTGGTTTAATATAGAGTTATAATTTATTCTTGAGATTAAATGTTAATGTCGTTTACAAGAAGGTTATTATTAAATCATTCAGGTAATACAAAATATGAAGATTTATCAGTTTAGTGAATAAAGAAGGTTCAATATGTTAATGTGGGATTAAAGAGCTTTGTTTTACTGATACAGGTTTAGAATAAATAGAAAAAAAAACTGTCACCTGTGAAGGAGTACTGGTAGAGCTCCTGCAGGTGTGAGGGAGCTGCAGGTGGTCTGTAGATGATCTTCCCATCGTTAACTTCAGCCTGAGTGAAGTGTTTGACTGGTGTGTATGCTCTGTCACGATGTTCGATTGCACCTGAGTACACACACAGGAAGACAAACTTCAGACAAAAATGTCCTATAGGTGACCTACACAGGTGGGTTACAGACAGGTGGATTACAGACAGTTGGGTTACAGACAGGTGGGTTACAGACAGGTGAGTTACAGACAGAGGAGTAATGGGCAGATCATTTACAGTTTAATCAGAATCAGAATTCTTAGAGGGTGAAGAAGGAGACAGAACTGTCTCCTGCAGGTCCCCAGTGTTGCTGACCACTCTGTCTGACACACAGTGTTGTGAGCATACAAACTGAGGTCTTCTGGTCAGGAAGTCAATAATCAAGGACACAAGAGGAGCCTCCACCTGCATTGCTGTCAGCTCCTCACCCAGTAGCGCCAGCCTGATGGTGTCAAAAGCACTGGAGAAGTCAAAAACCATGACCCTGACAGTGCTCTCCGCTTTGTCCAGCTGAGCAAAGATGCATTTGGACAGTAGGTGATGGTGTCCTCCCAGGCAGGACTGGTAGGCGAACTGGAGCAGATCCAGAAGTTGTCTGGTTGTCAGCTGTAAGATCCCTTAGCATACATCATGACCAGGGTCCTCGACCCTCTTGCTGGGCAGCTCACATACCGTGTTAAAGTAGTCAGTGTTTTTGCCAAAGCGTCATGATTGAAGATAATGAAGAGGGAACTTGGGTGGCCCATCTGTAATCGGGCTGTGGCAGTGTGTATGACCCTGCATACATTCTTTGGGTTGTGGGGGTGAAAAAAAGTCACCATGACAATGAATGAAATCGCCCGAGGCAAATAATTTGGCCAGAGTCCCATGGCTAAAAGTTCAATTTCTGGGCTACAAATGCATTCTTTCATCATTAAATGACTGGGACAGTGCCATCTGTTATTCACGAGGACAGCAGTTTGTGCACACCTAAGGCATTCAGGGGATTTTGTTCCACAGTTGAGCACCATAGCCCCTGAGTGCAGCTTCACCCTGCTTGGTGCTGACCCTGGGGACAATGAGTAGACCTGTCCCTGATGACCTGAGGGGTCTGGATGCTTCGTACTCAACCAACAGCTCTGACATATATTTAGGCCTAAGATCATTCAGTGACTTGTAGACTAGTAACATGATTTTAAATTCTATCCTTTGACTCACAGGGAGCCAGTGCAGGGACTTAAGGACAGGTGTGATATGGTCCATTTTCCTGCTGTTGGTCAGGACTCTGACAGCAGTATTCCGGATGAGCTGCAACTACTTCAATGATTTTTTACCAAGACCTGTAAAGACACCATTGCAGTAATCTAAACTACTAAGAATAAATGCATGAACAGGTTTTTCCATGTCTTGTTTAGACAGGAATCATTTGCTTTGTGTACTGTTTTAAAGATGATACAATACACAGAGTGTACCCAGGCAACCCAGTTGAAGACGAGTCAGCCCACGCTGCAAGACACTTGGGAGAGAAAAAATGCCCCGTGACTGCAATAAGGTGCAGGGGATCACAGCTAAAATAGCACAAATGATTACAATGAGTGAACCAGCCAGTTGCCCTTGTAGAAGACCTGGGATTTCTTATGCTTATGGAATACTTACAAGCCCGATTTGACATTCCCTCACGCCACTATTTCACAAAGAAAGCTCTGCCAGCACTTCAAAAAAGAGTTGTGACAAACTACGTCTCCTGTTATAAGACGTGCCCCATGTTTGGTTTATCACAGACATCTGGAGTTCGTCTGTGGCTCTGATGTCATTACTAAGCCTCACCACACAATGGATCGACTCCAGTTTTGTTTTATGCCACGCAACCCTGCATGCCCAGGAATTTCGCGGATCCAACACAGCAGAGTGCATCTAACAGGCAAGAATAAGAATAAGAATAAGAAGAACTTTATTGATCCCCAAAGGCAAATTCAACTGTCTGTTGTCTCAGGTAATGTGTCTATAAAAGTTATCTATTATTTACATAAGAGTTATAAAGCCTGATGGCTGTTGGTAGAAAAAGATCTCCTAAATCTTTCTGTCCTGCAGTGAAGAGAGAGGAGCTGTCCACCACCATTTGCCCTTCGGTCCATCAAGGTGTTGTGAAGTAGGTGATCCATGTTCTTGAGAATAGTCTCCACTTTCCTCAGTGTAGATCTCTCCACCACATCCTCCACTGAGTCCAGCTTGAGTCCTACCACAGAGCCAGCCTTTTTCACCAGTTTGTTAAGACGTCTTGCATCTTTGTGTTTGATGCTTCCTCCCCAGCAGACTGCAGTGTAGAACAGCACACTTGCCACCATAGACTGATAAAACATCTGCAGCGTCTTACTACAGATGTCTATTGATCTGAGTCTTCTCAGGCAAAAGAGGCGGCTCTGCCCCTTTCTGTAGATGTAGTCTATATTCTTAGACCAATCCAACTTATTATCCAGATGTACACCTGGGTATTTATATGATGTCACCCCTTCGGTGTCCACTCCACAGGTGTTCACTGGCTAAAGAGGAGGTTTGGATCTATGGAAGTCTATGACCATCTCCTTTGTCTTTGAGGTGTTGAGGAGGAGGCAGTTTTTGTGACTCCAGACACTGAAGGCTCTTATTAGATCTCTGTATTCAGCTTCTTGTCCATTTCTGATACATGCCACAATAGCAGTGTCATCTGAGTATTTCAGGATATGGCAGGACTCAGTACAGTATTTGAAGTCTGACGGGTACAATGTGAACAGGAATGGTGCCAGCTATGTCCCTTGTGGAGCCCCTGTACTGCTCATTAATGTCCCAGAAACACAGTTCCCCAGCCTGACAAACTGTGGCCTTCCTGTCAGGTAATCTGTGATCCAGGAAACACAGGAAGGATCCACTCCCATCTCTGTGAGCTTGTCTTTGAGTATGGTGGGTTGGATGGTGTTGAATGCACTTGAAAAGTCGAAGAACATGATCCTCACATAAACCCCAGGTTCCTCCAGATGAGACAGGGCACAGTGAGGCATGTAGAGGACAGCATCATCCACTCCAATGTGTTCTTTGTATGCAAACTGCAGGGAGTCCAGTTTGTCTTTGACCCCAGACCTCAGAAGGCATAGAATCAGCCGTTCCAGGGTTTTCATGATGTGTGAAGTGAGGGCCACTGGTCTGTAGTCATTGAGTTCAGCAGGACATTTTGTTTTTGGCACTGGCACAATGCAGGATGTTTTCCACAGAGCAGGTACCCACCCCAGCTGTAGACTCAGGTTGAAGATCTTGTGGAGAGGTTGATACAGTTCTGCAGCACAGTCTCTAAGCAGCCTTGGACACAAAACATCTGGACCAGCTGCCTTCCCAGGACAAAGTCTAAGCTCCATCCTCACCCCTGTTTCGGTGACAGACAAGGACTGGTGTTCTAGGAGGGAGGCAGTTGAAGTGGTTGAGACATTTGAACGAGATAGAGGAGAAAGGGGAAAAGTTGTAGTGGAGATTTGTTGCGGAGAGGAAGGTGGAGTAGCAGTGGAAGTGGGAATGACAGCAGTGTCAAATCTGTTGAGCAGGTTGAGTTCATCAGCTCTTTTCACATCACCCACCACTGGCTGTCTTTTCTTTTGACTGCTGTGTCCAGAGATGGTACTGATTCCTCTCCACACTTCACAAATGTTGCTGTGTTGTAGATTCCTCTCTATCTTCTTTTTGTACTCCAGCTCTGCCATCTTCAGTCTCCTCTTCAACTCTTGTTGCACTTGTTTGAGTTGTTCTTTGTCACCATCTTTAAAAGCTTTCTTTTTCTACTTAAGGATTGCTTCTATGTCTCTTGTGATCCAGGGTTTGTTGTTGGGGAAACAGTGAACAGTTTTTGTGGGTATAACTGTGTCTCTACAGAAGTTGACATAATCAGTAAAGCAGTCAACCTGTTTGTCAATTTTCATACTATTCACATCTGTTTCCAGCAGCACATTCCAGTCTGTTGATTTAAAACAGCCCCTTAGAGCTTCACTGGCTTGAGGTGTCCATCTTCTTATTTTGACTTAGGTCACAGGCTGCCTCAGCACACAAGGTCTCTAACCGGTTTGCAGATAGACCAAGTTATGATCTGACCTGCCCAGTGGTGGTAAGGCAGTGGCTCTGTAGGCTACTTTGATGTTGGCATACAGCAGATCCAGGGTTTTCCTTTCTCTAGTCGGACAGTTCACAAACTGTGTGAATCCAGTCAGGTAAGAGGATGGTTGAAGTCTCCCGATATTATTATTAGTGCCTCAGGGTGTTGAGTCTGTAGCCTGGCATCACTATATTGCAAAACATTGCAACATTCTTCAGTTGATTTGGGTGAAATGTAAACAACTACTGTTATGATATGCCTAAATTCTCTTGGAACATAATATGGCCGAAGAGCAACTGCCAAAAGTTATCTGGACAACACAAGGGAAAAGATGCTGAACAACTGGAGAGTTGACAAGCAACGGGTCCACATAATTTTGCGTGACAACACTGCAAATATGAAGAAAGGCATGGGAAATATGGGAGTGCAGAGTCTGTGCTGAGTCATGCATTCTTGCCAACTCTGCGTGCATGAGGGCCTGCTTTCCTAGCAGAGTGTCACAGACACCCTGGCTAACACGAGGAAGATTGTAGGCCATTTCAAGCACTCCCTGCTGGCCTGCTCTCGGCTTGAAGATATCATGATGGACCCGAATATGGATATCAAGTGTCTACAACAAGATGTGCAGGTGAGATTCCTCTCATAACATTATTTAATTGATTTCCATTCCATTATTTATTCCCATGCACTTTATTTTGTAGGCTACTAATAATTTACGTGTGCTGAACTTGGCTATGCCAATTTGCATAAAAATAAAGTGAATCTTGTTCTCTTCTCATGTGCAGACAAGGTGGAACAGCAGCCTCTACATGCTGCAGTGCCTACTTGAACAAAAACACGGCTCTCAGTGTCTTTGCAGCTGAGCACACTCTACCAGCAACACTGACAGCCAACCAGTGATGAAGAAGAGAGCTGATGTGCTAGCCCCTTTGAAGAGCTGATCAGGGACGTGAGCAGGGAGACTACAACTGCAGCTGACGCGATACCTGCCATAACAGGTAATTCGTATTTTTATTTAATATTTTATATTGTAGCATATACTAATATTGTTTGAACGAAACCATCATCACATTCATTCATTAGCCCTCAGACATGTTCTGTCTCGGGAGGAGGATGACGACCAGGGAATTAAGACCATGAAAAAGACTCTCCAGGAGGCTGTGGAGAAGCGCTTGCTAATGTTGAAACTGAGCCACTCTTCTACATTGCCACTCTACTAGATCCCAGACACAAAGATGGGCAAGTTTAGTAAAATTAAAATGCACCTTTTGTACATCATGTTCAGACAATGTCAAGTCATTACCAGACACCAGTATTAAGCAGATTCATTTTTTATTTCCCTTTTAATTTAGATTTTGTTATATGGTTAGATTTTTACTTGTTTATTAATTGATTATGTGTGTAAGGCAGTTGCCTAACTGGAGAGCTGTGCTATGTGTTGTTCCTTATCTTGTGTTATTGTTTTGAATTGTGTGTTACATTAAGCTTCTTAACAAAGTCTGCCAACCTGACACTTGCAAAGAACACCTCATCCAGGAAGTGGCAAAGATAGAGGGGACGAGGGTCGCCAGTGCAGTCTCAGAGGAAGCAGGGTCTTCAGCAAACCCAGTGAGCAAGGCACCACGAATCACGTGAATCACGCAGCAGCATGGACAGCGCCTTTGAGGAAATCCTAAAGGAGGCAGTCACAGGCCCGGTCCAGAGGTGCAGGTGCAAACCTACCTCTTAGAGCAAACCACCCCTAGGAGAAGTGATCCACTTAAGTACTGGAAAGAACATGCTAATCAGTTCCCCTCCATGGCTGCCATTGCAACCCATTATCTCTGTGCCCCCTGCAGCTCTGTGGACAGGGAGAGACTTTTTAGTGCTTCCGCTAACATCCTTGATGATAACAGGAACAGGCTCAAACCTGACAAAGTAGAGATATTGGTTTTCATCAAGAAAAACATACATCTCCTGCTGTGAAGCCAGAGGAGGAGAGTAAGAATTACACCTGACAGTCTGACTCTATAACACCTTTACCTGACAGTCTGACTCAAACAACTTTACCTGACAGTCTGACTCTATAACACCTTTAGCTGACAGTCTGACTCTATAACACTTTTATCTGACAGTCTGACTCTATAACACCTTTAGCTGACAGTCTGACTCTATAACACCTTTATCTGACAATCTGACTCAAACAACTTTACCTGACAGTCTGACTTTTACACCTTTACCTGACCGTATGACTCTATAGTACCATAGACTGTATATAAGATGGACAGAGTCTGCCTCCTCGCTGGGTGAAGCCACTCCGAGAACAGCACCCTCTGATGCAGGTATAATGGGGCTGTTTTGATAATGTTTTGGGCAGGGCAGTGGGCGGCTCAATGGGCAGTACTATCAACCCGCCAGCACTGACATGACGTCATGTCAGTGGAGTTTTCAGAACGGCCGGCTCTGAGCACACAGTTCCTAAATACGGAGATAACTAAACAACGACTGGATGGAATTTTTTTGAACTTGGGGGGATTGTAGCGGTTTTCTATCCCTGATATGCACCCCCCTCCCGTTAACAAAGTCAGTTTTTCATGCCATTTGGTCTGAAATGCATTAAAAGAGCATGTGTTTGTTTCCCAAATGGCATCTCCTTGAATATAGAAAAAACTGGCATTTTTTTCTTTTCATGTACAGCTCCTGCTGACTTTGCATCTGGAATGTCCAAAGCACCTGAAAAAACTCCACAAAGTAGGCCATGTCACCACGAGCAAATATCTAGCTATCTCGCTGCCTTACATGAACCCAGCTCCACCAGATTTTAATAATTTAATAACAGTCCAACCCTAGACAGTTTGACACCAAACTTGTGTCTGTAAGTTGTAGTGCCAACTAGTGGTAAAGGTAAACATGTCTTTTTGGATCATGTCCTGTAACTCCATCTCAGTTAATAAGATGCAGCTGAGATTGCTTGAGGACACACCTGACGCATCTCCAAAGCTGCAAAAAATCTGCACCATGTTTCGTTTCATTTAACTGCACCTAGGTGGCACTATGATATGTCTAAAAAAATTGCATCCTTTGATATTGCTTTCAAAGTGCATAACCACATTATATTTGATACACACATCAGGAGGGGCATCCTCCTTAGAGCTGGGGTAGACAGGGTCTGAGGAAGTGCCAGTTTTTGGGCCCTTAATAAGGAACCCTCCACCCCGTACTCCTGGAGCATCCCCAACAGGATTCCCCTAGGGACCCGGTCGTAGGCCTTCTCCAAGTCCACAAAACACATGTGGACTGGTCGGGCAAATTCCCATCTCCCCTCAACTACCCGAGCGAGGGTGAAAAGCTGATCCGTCGTTCCAAGACCGGGACAGAACCCGCATTGTTCCTCTTCAATTCGAGGTTCAACTATCGATCAGACCCTCTTTTCCAGCACCCTGGCATAAGCTTTCCCAGGTAGGCTGAGGAGTGTGATCCCCTTGTAGTTGGAACACACCCTCTGGCCCCCCTTCTTAAAGATAGGAACCACCACCCCGGTCTGCCACTCAAAGGCACTGCCCCTGATTTCCATGCAATGTTGTAGAGGCGTGTCAGCCAGGAGAGCCCCACCACATCCAGAGCCTTCAGATACCCTGGGTGGATCTCATCCGCTCCTGGAGCTCCACCGCCACAGAGTTGTTTTACTACCTTGGCGACTTCTACCCCAGAGATTGGACGGTCCACCTCCAGGTCCCCTGACTCAGTTTCCCCTTGGGAATGCATGACAGTAGGATTGAGGAGCTCCTCAAGGTATTCCTTCCACCGCCGGAGAATTGCCTCAGGTGACGTCAGCAACTCCCCACCCCCATCCAGAATGGTGTGGGCGAGTTGCCATCTGCCACCCCAGAGGCACTGGACAGTTTGCCAGAACCTTTTTGGAACTGACCAAAAGCATTCCTCCATTGCCTCACCAAACTCCTCCCACGCCCGAGTTTTTGCCTCTGCAACTGCCCCGGCTGCGGACCGCTTAGCCAACCGGTACCGTTCAGCTGATTCTGGAGACCCACAGGCCAACCATGACCTGTAGGCCTCCTTCTTCAGCCTGACGGCTCCCCTCACCTCTGGTGTCCACCACCGAGTTCAGGGATTACTGCCACGACCAGCACCAGCAACTTTGCGGCCGCAGCTCGCAACAGCTGCTTCAACAATGGCCGAGCGGAACAAAGCCCATTCGGACTCAATATCCCCCTCCGCCCCCGGGATGCAGTTGAAGCCTTGTCGGAGCGGGAGTTGAAAGCCAACCTGACGGGTTCTTCCACCAGGCGTTCCCAACAGACCCTCACTATACGTTTGGGCCTGCCAGGTCTTCGCGGTGGCTTCCCCCGCCACCTGACCCAACTCACCACCAGGTAGTGATCAATTGACAGCTCTGCACCTCTCTTCACCCATGTGTCCAAAACATGCGGCCGCAGGTCAGCTGATACGACTACAAAGTCGATCATTGACCTACGGCCTAGGCCGTCATGGTGCCAGGAGCACCGATGAACAACCTTATGCTGGAACATGGTGTTAGTTATGGACAAACTGCGACTTGCACAGAAGTCCAACAACTAAACACCAATCGAGTTCAGATCGGGCAGACCGTTCCTCACAATCACGCCCCTCCAGGTCTTGCTGTCATTACCCACGTGAGCGTTGTAGTCTCCCAGCAGAACGATGGAGTCCCCAGTCAGGGTGCTGTCAAGCGTCCATCCTAGGGTCTCCAAAAAGGGTGGATACTCAGAACTGTACGCACAGACAACAGTCAGGACCCATTCCCCGACCCAGAGGCGCAGGGAAGCAACCCTTTCTTCCAGCCGAGAAAACCCAAGTGTCCCCGCGGCGAGCTTTGGGGCGAGCAAGACACCCACCCCCCCTCTCCGCCTCTCACCCTGAGCAAATCCAGCGTGGAAAAGTGTCCAACCCCTCTCAAGGACTTGGGTTCCAGAACCAACGCTGTGCGTACAGGTAAGCCCGATATCTAGTCTACTATAACATTACCATAACTATATAACTATATCTACTATATCTAGTCGGTAGCCTCAACCTCCCTCCTCGCCAGAGAGGTGAAGTTCCATGTTCTAAGAGATTGGTTTCCACAACCGAGGATCAGACCGCCAAGGCCCCCACCTTGGTCCGCCGCCCAATCCGTCAAGCACCGGACCCTTCAAGCTCCTCCTGCGGGTGGTGGCTCCACAGGAGGCGGTGCCTATGTGGCTTGGCTGAGCCCGGCCGGGCCCCATGGGTGCAGCCTCGGCCAGCAGCTACTCGCCAGTGGGCACTAACCCTGGGCCTGGCTCCAGGGTGGGGCCCCGGTGTCCCTCCGGGCTGGGTACACTGTTTCCCTTTGTTGTTTTCCATGAGGGTCTTCTGAACCATTCTTAGTCTGACCCTTCGCCTAGGACCAATCTGCTTTGGGAGACCCTACCAGGGGCAAAAAGCCCTAGACAGCATAGCCCCTAGGTTCATTAGAGCAAGCAAACTCCTCCACCACGGTAAAGTGACGGTTCTTGGAGGAGCTTGCTCATATCATTTCAATTAAATTCAGATATTAAATGCAGATAAATCCTTCATATGATTACAAATGGGGCCCAGTCAACATTAAATTAACAAGCACTGCTGCTACTGTAGATGCCAACAGACTACCAGCAAACACAATGTTTGCAGAATAAAGTGACATACTCCGGGACCCGAGGTAAACAGTTTAGCGGTGCTAGAACACACAGCAGGTCCCGTTTGACAAGAAACACTTCTGTTACAGACACTTGGCTTACGTTGTTAAAACGGTTTACCTGTCCAGCAGAAAGGTTACAGGGTCTGTAAATTCCCAAAGCCTCCCCCATCGTTTATGATATTGACCCAGCTTTTTAAATCTTGTCCAGTGTACCTCCGTTTTAAGTGCTTGTTATTTTGCCAGAGTCTCTGGTATTTACATCTTTTTCTTGCTAGTGTTGGCAGTCGTGGCCAAAGGAGGATTCAGAAAATTTTTGTACTTTGGTTGATTTTTACTGTCCGAAATTGTAGCACTCGTGAACATTTTTCGAGGACGTGGAGCGTTTCTCACAACATGAGGGAGCAGCAACTGCCTCACAATAAATCAGCACGAAGGAGCAGCGTCCACCTCACAGCCAATCGGGTCGGGGGAGGCAGAGAATGGCTTTGTTTACAGTCAGAAAAAGCGGGCCGCTCGAAAACTTTAAAATGTTGACTACACAGACATAACAGAACACTGTGATATCATGATATTCCCAAATGCCATCAATAACTGACTGGAAAAAAAATGCTTTTTTGTATATACACCACAAAAAAGATGCTTTTTTAAAACAAAATCCTGCCTACCCCACCTTTAAGTTTCCACAAGAAAATTGAGATACAACCAAAATGGCTTCATAGCACCTCATAGAAAAAAAATCAAGCCCTGCCCCTGTGTGTGGCCGACAGCTGTGAAATTGGGGAGGCTCATGTAGGACCCCAAGATTAACAAAAAAGCCTCTTGGATCCATGGGCTACGCCAGACCGAAAGTCGGCCAACTTGGGTTTTGACATTTCTGACCACTTTTCACTTCCCAAAAATTAACTCCTCATATGGATTAAATGCTAGAAAGCTTAAACTGGTACTCACAATAGTCTACTCAAAAGTTTTGTACAACTTTGTTTAAGACTTACTTTAGCGAAAGTAACCCCTCAAGTGCCTAGAAATGGCTGCCTCCAAAGCAAACCAGTTTTGATGTTATTTCTCCTCCAGTCTGTTGGAGAGACCTTAGGGTGGATCAACAAAAAAAAAACATGTATGTAGGTTAAAGGACATGGCCATGGCTCCATTTTAAACTTTGATGTATTTCCACCGCTGCATTGGCCCGTTAGTGCCCCATGGCGTGCTAGTTTTCTCTGTAATTATAACCCAATTTAAGCTGCTGGGATCAATTTTTTATTCCATCAGACTGAAATCATCTCTGCTCTGTAACAGGGTCAGAGACTGAACCCACAGCTGCACAGCTCAACCTTGAAAACACCTGAAATATCTAAAATATCTGAAATAAATGATATATCAGACAGATGGGGATCAGAGGAGAGAGAAAGTGTGAGTGCATGTCTGTATGTGTGCGTGTTTGTCTTCCTGACCGTGCCGTGGTGGCAGAGCTTTTGTGATGTTGTAGACAAGCTTTTCACTTGGCGTCTCTGAGTCAATGAAGGACAGAGCAGCAGAAGTGATCTCAGTGACCCGATCCTCCAGAGCCTGAAAACACACACACACACACATTTGATGATTTTATCATAGTACAAAACAACAACCTGTGTGTCTAACCCACAGACTGTACATACTATGGACAACTTGGCTTCGCCTCCCGTAATATAAATTTGAAGCTGAATTGCTCTCAGTATTTCTGTGATTTTCTCCACTTCCTGGAACCTCCACTTGCGCAGTAGCGTTGTACGCATTCAACAGGAGAGTCACTGTGATGACACTCTGCTTAAACAGCATACCCCCCGGGTGAGCTATGCAATCGTCTTACGCTCGTAGGCTGTATCAAGTGTCAATCATAGAAAACATGAACCCCTTATAACTTTTAAAATGGAGCTGCACAGAAAAAAAGAGGAATTGAGCACAAACCAGCCTTACAATAACTACATGTCAACATCGCAACCATGGGGGAGAAATATTCATATTATGTGTCATTAATTTTTAAAGTTTGTCAGAAACTCCATAGGGATTGCTAGAGGAGGCGGAATTTATGACATATGCAGCCCATAACCAGAGGTTGCTGTTCTCATGGAGGCTTCACCCAGCAAGGAGGCAGACTGTGTCCATTCTTTATACAGTATATGGTCTAACCTCAGTGTGTGTGTGTGTGTGTGTGTGTGTGTGTGTGTGTGTGTGTGTGTGTGTGTGTGTGTGTGTGTGTGTGTGTGTGCGTGTGTGTGTATGTGTTTCTCACAGTGATCTGCAGGTCACAGTCTGGGCTGAGCTGAGGAAATCCAGGGAGCTGTGGAAGGACGCTGATGGTGAAGATCTGAGCATCACTCTGTGCCAGGGGATCTGAGTCTGAGGACACCTGTTTAAACACACATATGCACAAACACACACACGTAGCAGAGTTTTGGTAGATTAAGCTGAAAGCAGACTTTAGTCTAGCATCTCTTTCTATTTTGCTTCTGTCAGATGCTATGAGCACAGGTGTGTTTCTAAGCACGCTATGTGTGTAAGTCAGACATAATACTAAACCATACTGTCTGCAGTCAGGGCTGACCAATCAGAGCCAGTGTTACTAAGTAACAAGATTGAATCAGCTTTTTGAGCAGAAGGAGTGAATGATTATTCTAAAGATTCAACAGGTGTCTGCTTTTACAATAAATATTGCATATAACATTTGTCTGACCATTAGCCTGACCAGCATCAGTCTGACAACAGCCTGACAATCAGCCTAACCATTATCAGTCTGACAGTCAGTCTGATGGGAAGCCTGAACCATCAACCTGACCACCAGTCTGACCTTTATCGGTCTGGACCATTAGCCTCATGATCAGTCTGGACCATCATCCTGAACCCTCAGCCTGACCATCATCAGTCTGACCATCAGCCTGACAACATTCTGACCATCAGTATGACATCATCCTGACAATCAGCCTGACCATCAGTCCTACAACACCCTAACCATCAGTCTAACTATAAGCCAGACAACACCCTTTCGAGCAGCCTGACAATCAGCCAGACAACACTCTGACCACCAGGCTGATTATTAATCTGACCATTAGTCAGAACATCTGTCTGACAATCAGCTTGACAATCATCCTGACCATCAGTCCTACAACACCTTGAAAACAGTCTGACAATCAGCCTAACAATCATCAGTCTGAGAGTCAGTCTGATGTGCAGTCTGAACCATCATCCTGACCATTATCACTCTGACCATCAGCCTGACAACATTCTGACCACGAGTCTTACATCATCCTGAAAATGAGCCTGACCATCAGTCAGACTATCAATTTGATCATTAGTCAGAGCATCAGTCTGACAATCACCCTGACCATCAATCTGACCATCAGTCTGATTATCAATCTGATCATCAGTCAGACAATCAGTCAGATGAGCAGTCTGAACAATCATCCTGACCATCAGTCCTACAACACCCTGACAACAATCTGACCATCAGCCTAACCATTATCAGTCTGACAGTCAGACTGATGTGCAGTCTGAACCATCATCCTGACTATTAGTACTACAACACCCTGAAAACAGTCTGACCATCAGCCTAACCACCATCAGTCTGACAGTCAGTCTAATGTGCAGTCTGAACCATCAGCCTGACCATCATCACTCTGACCATCAGCCTCATGGTCAGTGTGGGCCACAGCCTGAAGCCTCAGCCTGACCATCACTGGTCTACACCATCAGCCTGAACATTATCAGTCTGACCATCAGCCTGACAACATTCTGACCATCAGTCTAACATCTTCTTGAAAATGAGCCTGACCATCAGTCAGACTATCACTCCTTCAACATTCTGACCATCAGTCAGACCATCAGCCAGACAACGTTCTGACGATCAGTCAGACAATCAATCTGATCACCAGTTAGAGCATCAGTCTGACAATCAGCCTGAGCATCAGCCAGACAGTGTTTTCATCATCAGTCTGACTTTCAGACTGATCATCAGTCAGAGCATCTGTCTGACAATCAGCCTGACCATCAGTCTGACCATTGGTCAGAACATCAGCCTGACAGCCATTGGTTTTTTGAATAAGCTGTTGGTGAGCTTGATGTGAACAATGCACCCATGAAATTGTGCTGACTCAGTGTATTTACATATATTTATTTTTATTGTTTCTGCTGAATGTTTCTGTGATGTAAGAATTGTATAAGTGTGTGGTTTTACTTTTGTTGCAAACCAAATTGCCCTTAGGGGACAAAATTTTCAGATCAAATGACAACATTCTGACCATCAGTCAGACCATCAGTCTGACCATTAGCCTCATGGTCAGTCTGGACCATTAGCCTGAACCATCAGCCAGACAATATTCTGTCCATCAGTCTGACTATCAATCTGATCATTGGTCAGACCATCAGTCTGACAACACCCTGACCAATCAGCCCTATGCCTCAATATCAGATAAACTAAATCAGTCTGACTGAGATTATGCAAGTGAAAACAGCAGAAATTGATTTTAACTGATTTTAAAACTATGTGCACTGTACTTTGAATCAGTCCATGTTTCTATCGTTAAGGTAATGTTGTATGTATCTTCATGCATTCTGTGTACTATACTTGGGTCGGTTTGAACCTGTTCAATGTTTGTAAATTCAAAAAGTCATTGTTTACTTTAGTTTTTTTTGCTTCCTATTGCACAACTTTTCCTAATTTAATGGGGACAACTGATGAAGCATTAAATCATCATGATGATATTTTTTTAATGTGTTGGACACATATTGCAAGCATCTGGGTTCCTCTGAAGTCAATTTGACCCTGAGCTGTTTTAGCTGTGTAAAACTTGACTGTCTTTGTATGTGACCTAACATCTCCACACATTATATGCCGCATTTGTTGTTGTAATGTGAACAACTGCAAAAAAAGATCGGATTTAACAAAAAACCCAAATTGTGCAATCCTGCAGTATGAACATAGCCTTTATGGCTTCAACATGGGGGACTGTGTGCCTGGTGGGACACACTCATAGCAGCACATCTACCTTGTTGATGAATTGAGTCGAGGGACCATAATTTTCCATTTTTGGTGCTACCATGACATGGGAGAGGGGTAAACAATATCCTCACAATTACTTTCCAGCACCATGGGCATGAAGGTCTATGTGTGACCTACTGTATTTGCACATGCTGAAGCAGAACTGATATTTCCAATGCACCCCAAATTAGAAAAGCTTTGGATGAAAGATTTTCAAGATACACTAACTCTGAAACTGAAAGTTTGATCTGATGGTGGTGCTACAGGGAAAGTCACATCATTACCAAAACCAATAGGGTTCAACCTCTTGGGTTGTCAGAAAATTTGAGAAGATTTTTATTGAAAACTTTTAAGATACATTTATTCTACTTAATAAGTTTAACCTATTGGTGGCACTGGAGAATGGGCAAACTCACTGTTAGGTTTCATTATCAAAGGGTTATTTATGTACTCAACAAATAAACAAAATCTCGGTCAACATTTGCATAAAATCGTTTCTTGGGGGCAAATATACCTGGGGTTAGATTAACCCCAAGGTTAAAATGTGTTAATGATATTTGAGGATAATAGGAGGGTTAAAACATTTTTTTCCCAATCTTTTTGTTGAGTAGGGTTTTTTGGAGGTCATATGTCACTCTGATCTGGGACTGAAAAAAAACAAGTAACCCACTGAATCTGGTTTAAACATCTCTTCATTTTTAGAGTTTACAAGATTCAAATCAGCGCAGATAAACCTGTTATGTTGCATTCAGACCAAGTTCAAATAAAATCATTTGAGCAAATAAATTACATGTAATGGCAATGCAAAGACACAACTAGACTCGTGGTCCATTTAGGGAGCACTAATGAGCTAAGAAACCTCTGATCCTTATAAGGTGAAACGTGAACTCACAGGTAAGTGAAAATGGATAACCAAACATGTCCTGAGACTCAGCACTCACCTGAAACAAGAAGGAGTCAGACTCTGTCCCTCCTCCGAAGTGTCGGTACCAAACTGAGCCATCATTCACGTCCTGCTGGGTAAACGAGGTTGTCGGGGTGAAACCTCGTTCATCTATCAAGAAGGGACGCCAACCATCTGCAGGACCGTCAGCTGGCGTCGACGCCAGGACCACCTCACCTGGAGAGAGGGGGCAGGACCATGAAATGACCTGATCACAATGAGCTCTGTTTTCTTTTGTGTCTCTGCATGCCCTAGCCTGGCTGTGTCTCATGCGTCTGAGTTTGACGGAGCTGATCTGATCAGTCTGAGAACTTTAATGGATGAACTGCTAAAAAAAGATAATTAGAAAATAATCAGAGGATAAATAATTAGAAACTCTAACTCTTGAACTAAAACACCTGTCCATTCTGAATCTGTCAGGTCAGGTGGAGTCAGCCTCAGGATATCTGGTTTATCAGGGTTCGTACCATGTCGGGGTTCACCCTCTGAGCTCTGGATGGTATAGACCGCATCTTCTGAGCTGACCCCTCTGAAGTCCACCTGCAGGTATTTTTTATCCAGACGCACCACCCCCCCCTCTTTCACCCAGGTCATCGGCACAGAGAAGACACCAGCAGAGTCAGACACCTGAAAACACAGTTATACATATATTTACACTTAAAGATATCAGATTATGGTTCAGTGAGACCACCAGACAGACTCCTCAGACCCTTCAGACCCCTTAAGATTGATAGCCAGAGGCATGTGAGCTTTCTGTTAGCAGTCTTTATTGTCTGAGAAGTTAAAGCTAGCTCTTTAGTTACTAATAACAGTCAGGGTGTGTGGATGTGTGTGTGTGTAGGCGCATGCGTGTGTGTCATTGAATCTCTCAGAAAATCATCTGTCAGCAGTACAGGCTCTTAACTCAAAACTATTTCATCCTGGAGATTATCAACCTTTAAATGATCTTCAAGAACTTTACTTTCAAGAACCATAACAACAGCTCAGTGTGAAGGCAGCGGAGGTCAGAGGGACCTGAGAGGGTTTGACTCTCCTCCTGATTCCTAAATCTCTGCAGACTTCTGGTCTTTGTATTGATACAGATTTATATATAAACAAAGTCATAATGAGAAGAGGGAATAGGTTTATTTAACTGTCAATAAAGGATGTCTTCTGCCTATAACACTGTGTTTTCTCTGTCTGTAACTCTGTCTGTTTCCTTTTCTGAGAGAGGATGTTTGTACATCCAATAATAAGAAGTGAGCCCCTTATTTGCTAGAGAATCTTGGAAAATAGCACATCAGATTACAATAACCAAACCATATTTATCACGCAGATCATCAATATGGTATAATAAAAAATTATTAACAGATAAGAAGAGTTTTCTTTGAGAAAAATGAGTTAGATCTGGTATTCATACTCTTGGGGACGTGATGGTGGATACTGGATTCAGATCCGTTGGGGAAATTAAAAATAAATATAATCTTTGTAACTGAGAATTTTGGAAGTTTCTACAAATCAGGCATTGTATTCTCTCAAATAAAGAACATATTCGGCACGATATAACTGAAATTCAGGAAATTTCTCAAAAGATTGGAGATAAAAATAAAGGTGCATCCAAATGTTATGAATTTATTATAAGTACTCAAGTGCCAAGACTGTATGGTTTAAAAATATGTTGGGATAGGGGCCTGGCTCAGGATGTTCCAGAGGATGAATGGAGGAAGCTATGTGCTTCATGGTGCTGTACTCAGGTGAAATACAATCACAACTCATTTGCTACAAGATATTGAATCGATCCAACTGGATGTCCTCTGAACTAGCTAGATTAAAACTTAGAAACAATGATATATGTCGGAGATGTAATAGAACGGCAGGAACTTTAGTGCATATGTTGTATGAATGTGAAAAAACAAGTGAAATGTGGAATGCAATAATTTTGTTTTTAGATAAAATGTTGGGTACACTCTTGATCAAAAACCCTTCATTATGTCTTTTGGGTTTAATATAAGATAATATCCATATGTCAAAACGCAGAAAATCATGGTGTCATTTAGCTATGTTAATGGGGTGCAGGATAACTTTACGCCACTGGAAATCTTCCACCTCGTCCACTTTTAGGGAGTGGATAGAGGTACTGGGCTCAAAGGGAGGCTGTGGGCTGATATCTTATAGAGTGGCTGGTAGGGAGGGTCTGTTTAATGAAATATGGGGCCCATTCCTAGCTCAATTGTGGGATGTGAAAAATTGACATTACCTTCCTCTGCGTACTTTTTCTTTTTTGTATGTTTTTAATGCAGGATGCTGTATTCCACTGTATACATGTATACCATGTAGACTTGCTAGGGTATATTATCTTTTTTTTTTTTTTTTTTTTTGGTGTAAGTCTGGCTTGTTTGTATGTTTTTGCTCGACTGCAGACGCATATTTGTGTTTAGAATGATAATAATAATAATAATAACAATAATAGATTTTATTTGTAACACACTTTACATTTGAAAACAAATCTCAAAGTGCACAACGAAAACAGAAAGAAAAAAAAAAAAAACAATAACAGTAAAATCAAGCAACAGGGCAAAACAATAAAAACAGTCAGCAGATAAAATTAGTCCGGGTAGGCTTTCAGAAAAAGGAAGGTTTTGAGTCCTTTTTTAAAAGCATCCACCGACTGTGGAGCCCTGAGGTGGTCAGGGAGGGCGTTCCACAGACGGGGAGCAGCAGCCTCGAAGGCCCTGTCGCCCATGGTCTTGAGCCGAGTCCTGGGCGGACGCAGACGGTGCAGTTGGCCTGACCGGGTTCTGGCTGAGGTATGTGGGGTGAGGAGTTCGGTGAGGTAGGTGGGGGCTGCACCGTGCAGACAGTGATGGGTGTGAAGGAAGATTTTGAATTCAATGCGGAGGTGAACGGGGAGCCAGTGCAGAGTGCGAAGGATGGGGGTGATGTGCTCATGTTTACGCACTCTCATCAGGACCCGGGCGGGGCTGTTTTGGACATTTTGGAGCCTTTGTAAGCTCTTGCCCGGGATCCCGATGAGGAGTTTTGGAGCTGATCAGCTGTAAGAAGTTTTCACTCATCCAAGCCTTTATCTCCTCCAGGCAGGAGTCCAGTTGGGTGACAGAGGAGGGGGGAGTGGAGGAGGGGGTGACCTTGAGTTAGAGTTGGTTGTCGTCAGCATAGCAATGGAATTGTATTCCATGCCTGCTGATGACACGACCAAGGGGGAGCATGTAGATGGTGAAGAGGGTTGGACCAAGCACGGAGCCCTGGGGGACCCCACAGACAACAGTGTGGGGGCAGGATTTAGCATCCCCCAGGGCCACGAACTCGGTCCTTCCCGTGAGGTAGGAGTGAAACCATTGAAGGGCGGTGCCAGAGATACCAATGTCGTGATGGAGGCGATGAAGGAGGATGTGGTGATCAACAGTATCAAATGCAGCAGAGAGGTCGAGAAGGATGAGGAGGGAAGTGGAGCCGGATTCAGAGGTCATCAGGAGGTCATTGTTGACTCTGATGAGAGCTGTCTCGGTGCTGTGGGAGGGACGAAAGTTTCTGGTTTAGACCGTAAAGGTCTGTAGTTTGACAGAGATCTAGGATCAAGAGTGGGTTTTTTGAGGAGGGGCTTGATGATAGCTGTTTTGAGGCTGACTGGAACATGGCCGGTTTGAAGAGAGAGATTTATTATGTTTGTTACTATTGACTGATGGAATGACAGTGAGCTTTAAGCAGAGGGGAGGGAAAGGGGTCGAGGGAACATGTGGACGGTTTGGATTTACTGATTATTTTTTCGACCTCCTGCTGCACTGTGGGGGTGAATTGAGACAGGTGTTGTGTGGTGGGAGCAATGTCACTTGACGGGATAGAACTGTTGGCGGAGGAGAGAGATGTGCGGATATTGTGTATTTTGGAAGTAAAAAAATCCATGAATTTGTTGCACTGGGTGACTGTTTTGTTGTGGTGTGGTTAAGTCTGAGGTTCGAGAAGGTGTTTGACTGTGGTGAAGAGTTGTTTGGAATTACCTGGGTTATTGTTAATGATGTTGGAGTAGTGTGCTGACCTGGCCTTGGAGAGTTCATTGGCATATCTCCGATGATGTTCCTGGTAGGCCAACTTATGCACCGTCAGCCCAGATGTGACATAGGCCCGCTCCAGGACTCGGCCAGTCCTTTTCAGTAGTCTCAGCTCCTCTGTGAACCAGGGGGTGAAGGTGACTGTCCTGGTTTTTAGTGGAGCATGAGAGTCAAGGATAGAGTGAAGATTGTGGTTGTAGTAGTCCATGAGGTCAGTAAGTGATGTGTTTGGAGGAGGAGAGAGGAGCTGGAGATGCTGGCTGAGGGAGGTGGAGTAAATGTTCTTGAAATTTCTGAATGATACAAGGCGCTGTGGTTTGGTGAGGGGGGAGGGTAGAGGGGTCCTGAAGGTGACTGCGTAATGGTCTGAAATGCCAATGTCCTGGACGTGAAGGTCTGAGATGTGGATGGAATCTGTGATGACCAGGTCCAGTGTGTGGCCCTTTGTGTGGGTGGGTCCAACAACAGATTGGTGGAGATTGAGGCAGTCCAGAACCTGTTTAAGTTCAGCAGCCAGTTGGCAGGAGAGTGAGTCCATGTGAATGTTGAAATCCCCCAAAACCAGAATGTGAGAAAGTCATGAATTTCAGAGAGGAATGATGGATGTGGTTTGGAGGGGCGATAAATGAGTGCTATGGTTGCAGAGGTGGTGTGATGCGATGTGATGTGTTTGCAATTAAAAAACAGATGTTCAAAAGTGTTGAAGGGTGGGGCAGACAGTAGAGATGTTTGAATGGTGCTGCGGTGAAAAACAGCAAGGCCACCCCCCTGACCGGTAGTCCGGGCCTTGCTGAGGTAGATGTACCCAGGGGGACAGACCTCATTGAGGGCAGAGTAGACCTCAGGCTGTTGCCAGGTCTCTGTAAGACAGAGAATGTCAATTTCCTTGTCTGTGATGTGGTCGTTGATGAGTCCGGCTTTGTTTGTCAGTGATTGAACATTGAGTAATTCCAGTGTGGAATGGCTTGCGGAATCCGGTCCATTAAGGGGGTGCAGGACACTGTGATCCACTCCGGGTTTTCTGTCCATCCGGCCATACGCGCTCCTGTCTTTAGTGACTGGAGTAGCGGTGTTCTAATGACGCCATTGTTGTGTGACCAGCCGACCAGAGGGATGTAATGGATCGGTGACAGTTACCAAGATCACCGTGTTTGGACAGAACAAACCGGCAACCAGATACTCTGTGGATGTAGCGGGGTCGGTGAGGTAGTTGGAGTTGACCAGAGGGAGTGCTGATGTGAAGGAAGCTCCGAAGCGGTGCAGAGATGACGGTGGAGTAGCCTTGAGTGTCGGTGTTAGCCATTAGCCAGGATCCCGGCGAGCGACGAAGGATGGCAGCCGCACAACCCAGGAATGTCCAGAGCCTCCACAGAGATGGCAGCCCACATGCAGACATCCGTTCGAGGGCAGATGACATGCAGAAGCCGGGGAGATTGGCTAGACGGAGAGAGGTCGATATAACAGGGGCTAGCTGCAGTCTAGCAGCTAGCACAGTGTCAGCGCCGCCGTCCCAGCTGGAGGGGCACCAGGCTTGCTAGGCACCACACAGACGACTCCCGGGGGGTTTGTGCAATACCGGAGACACAATCCGGGGGAAAATCAAGAACCCAGAGTTTAGTGGAGCAAAAACCTAGCTGTGGAGGGTGGAATTTGTGGGGGTTTAGAGTCAACGGGTCAACAGGTATGGAGAAGTGGTGAACAGTCAATGCCAGCGAGAATGTGTGTTCTTGTTTGTAGAGTTAAAGTATAAGAAAAAAGATGTGACAGACTATGAAAAAGGAGAAAAAAGACACAATATATTTCAGTGTTTTTTTAACTAATAAGTGAATATGTTTTTCTCTGTATGTGTCTGACCAAAAGATCACTTAAAAAAAACTGAGCTCCTTATTAGATGAGGAGGATGTTTGCATGGTTAATAACATCCTTTACTATACTGAAATCAAATAAGTGTAGAGACCAGCAAGGACATTTGTGTTCATACCAGTACAAGGAAGAAAAAAAAGTAAGAGTAGGGTAAAGTTGAGTGATTTGCTGACTGACGGGTATGGTTTTTCTGTGTGTGTGTGTGTGTGTGTGTGTGTGTGTGTGTGTGTGTGTGTGTGTGTGTGTGTGTGTGTGTGTGTGTGTGTGTGTGTGTGTGTGAGTGAATGTGTAAAGTTGATGTTCACTTGCTGATGGTTATATGTTGAAGGGAAGTCCTAATTGAAGATTAGGAGAATCCAGGGAGCCTTTCCTCCCCTTTTCTTTCTCTTCTTTCATGCCTGAGAACAGAAAGAAAGCTAAAAACGTTAGTTGAACTACTATAGTTTTGTGAAACTTTTAAATGGTATACCGTGGTAAAGGGGAATTGTGTATAATAAATTTAGGTTGATAGATTTTTAGTTTTATGGTAGAAGACATCTTTGAATAGTGGCAGAAAATGTATATATGTTGTATTAAATTGTATTGAGTGAGGTGATTGTAATGTACTAAACATTTGATTTGTTTTTTATCTTTAACTCTGATGCATGAGAGGTAAAAGAAGGATGGAATGCGTCTGAATCTGGATCCCCCAGAGGGCAGATGAGAAGAGAATTGGCTGTGCTGCACACAAAAGGGGGCTTTTGGATGAGAGGCTTGCCTGGTCCTGTTTCCATTTGACAGGCCAGTACAATTTTATCTACAAACTCTTCTCATAGGTGGTGTTAGAAAGAAGAAAAGCTTGGCAATAGACTGACCAGTTGAAATGTCTGAATAATTACTGGAGTATTATTGAATTAATAGAGCATTTCTAAGGAGTCTAAATTTGGATGCAGCTTATGGATGTGAGATGTTATTTTTGCTTGGTAAAGTCACTTAAATTGATCATCTTTGAGTGTTGAGAAGTCTTGAAGTCTCTGGGGTTGGCAGATTTCTTTGGCTTTTCTTGCCTAAAGGTGAGAATAGCTATACTGTGCTTTGAATAACCTGTTTGTTGATCAGTTATTTCTATGCGGAAGCTTAAGGGAAGTATCACAATGCCAAAGATGGATGGTAAAAGTTCAAAAACTATCACTCCAGTTGATGTAGTGATGAAGAGCAATCCACTTATTAAGAGCGTTGAAAAGATGTTGGAAAAAATGGAGTAAGAGTTGGCCTGACATTGACCAGCCTTGGCCAGTGGATGGTACCCTTAATCCAGAGGTAGTTAAAACAATGCAAGTGATGGTGTCCACCTATAAGGCAGAGCAAAAGAAAGGGAAGGGAAAGAAACATAAAGAAAAAAGACAAATGGAGCTTGGCATTTTGCAATTGTTTTAGCAAGAGGGGCAGAAGATGCTAAAAGCTGATAGGGAAAGAAGGGACAAGATTGCAGAAGAAATACACAAAAATATTAAAGAAACAGAGACAAGTATTAGCCAAAGCAGAGAAAAGAGGAGAAAAATCACAGCGGAAAAAAGAGCCAGTAAAAGACACAACTGAGGAGAGTGAAGATGAAGACAGTGATGAAGAATTAGAGAGTGAAGAGTCTTTATATTCTCTCCAGTCAACACCAAGTACTGAAGCTGATGAGAAACGCAGGGCTTTGAGAAGGATTGAGAGATGCATAGATAAATGCTTTGTTGACCTGAGGGATGCTACCAGTCCAGAAAGACAAAGAGAACTGAGGGAAGAATTAGATGAGCTGCAAATAGCAAAGAACGACCTGAGGAAGAAAAGAGCAGAAAAGCCATCTACTTCAGGGTATTCCTTACGCCCAAGAAAAGGGGATAAGCCATCTAAAAAGAATTTGGAGTATAAGCCGTTGCAGAGTACAGACATGTCAGACATTCTTGAGAGGCTACCTACTCTTCAGGAGGGAGTTCATCCTTGGATTTCAAAGTTGGAAGAAGTTATGGTGGGATGGCAGCCTGCCATGGGAGATATCAAGAGACTCTTAGCCAGCATTTTAGGGGTCCCAGCTATGGAAGAGATCTTGCAGAGAGCAGGACTTAATCCATATGCAGGGACTGCTGTTAATGATCCAGAGCTGTTTGCCGCTTGTAGAGCTCGAATGTGGAGATCATTGAGAGATACATTTCCAACAAATGTACATCCTGATAACATTATCATTGAACCACTAGGTACACAGGAGAATCCAAGAGCTTATGTGTCAAAGGCTGATCAAGTTTGGAGAATTATTGCAGAAAATGATCCAGATATGCACCGAATGGAACAGTCCATTTTGCAAGCTAAAATACAGAAGGGGTAGCCCCAGCCAGTGAGAAGTAAATTAGCAGCCTTGGGTAAGTTGCAGACATGGAGTGGAAGCAGTAGAGAAAGAAACATTACTCCAAATTTCCAGTCATTTTCAGAAGCATGTTATAATGGTGGACAACTAGGCCATTATGCTAGAGACTGTTATTGGTTAGGAGAAAGTTCTATCAAAGTAAGGTAGACAGTAAGTTTTTGTCAAATAAGTAAAAGATGGTTTTTGTCAAGGACATTGATTTGTTGATGAAAAAGCATGATTCAGGAGGCACAGGGTTAGCTATTGTTGCGGGGGGGGTTAAAACATCATAAAGGAGTATGGTTATTGGGCACCGCATTTGCTTAAGCAAACCAATAATGACATAAGCAGGTGTGCAATCTATCTAAAAAAAAATAATGTTTGAAGAGTTGTAATAGTTGAAGCTTGTCCAACCAAGCGGTAGGATACTCAGTCTGTTGCCAAGTTTATGTGTAGGGAAGTCATAAGCAGGTGGGGAGTTCCAGATCGCATATCCTCAGATAATGGAAAAGAGTTTGTGGATAAAATGGTACGATTAATTTTACAAAAGCTGGGAATTAAACAACATTTGGGAGCTGTGTGCCATCCACAGAGCCAAGGTATCTGTCAAAAAATGAATGGGGTGATAATAAACCATCTGGATGAGATTTGCGAGCGCACAGGTTTACATTTTGGTGGCATAAATGGGGGAGTAATACTTGATGTGATAAATGTGATAAATATGTCAAACAAACAAAACTTTGTTTTTTGCAAGATACTGCTTGATTTTTTTTCATTTCCAGGACAGCATTTGGGGAGACCAGCTAAAGAAAGGCTGCAGAGATCTAGACAGCTTTAACGGACCCACACATTGCAACAAGGCCAACCAAGCATGGACAATGAAAACCGAAACTGAAACCTGACAGAGGATTTGAACAAGGACATTGTATTTGATACCCAAATATGGAAAAATCCATTGAAAGAACACTACACAAGCAACCAAGGATGTTCAGGAGCAACAATTATCCATTTTTCTAATAGTGGAGTTTTGTTGTTGTGTACTCTCTGATATGAATGTCAACTTTATATCTCTGTGTTGTATTTCAATGTACACAGAATGAATGTATTCACAGGTCAGCTCGGTGTAAAGCAGATGGTAAAGAAATATAACTTAGAGACAAACAGAGGATGTAGGACCTCTAACCTTATATAACAGGATCACAACTCAGGTTTGGGAAAGATGGACATCACTGGCAGTCCTCTCCCAGCATCCGCGGTGCTGTTCTGATACTGGTGTTGTCTTTGTAATAAATTCCTATTATACAAGCAAGCCAGTGTCACGAAGCCTCCTTCTGCATCTACACATCACGGACAGACCAGACACAACACCATCTATTTTCTCAGGTATTTAAACAGGTAAGGGTGTAACATAATAGGTCTTCTGCATACCATGCACAGCGTCAAGGAGCTCTGGAAAAGTTTCATCAGATGCTGAAATCTCGATTGCGTGGTTGAGCAAAATCAGGACTGGGAGGAAGGACTGCCTAGTGAGGATGTTCAGGAAAGCACTCGTTTTAGCCCAAATTAGCTTGCTTTTGGCCACACAGTGCGCAGACCTCTCACAGTGCTGTGTGATTCAGCCGCACCCTTAAAACCTTTTCATAATCTGGTAGAGCATATTAATGGGCTTCGGCATCGTTTGTACTTGGCTACAGAAATGGTGAGAGAGCAGTTGTCATCTGCTCAAGGAAAGATGAAACATCTGTATGACCGGAAAACTAAGCAACGTCAGTTTAGTCCTTGAGATCAGGTCTTTCCTTTATTACCAATTGTGAATTCACCATTTCAACCAAAATTCACTGGTCCCTTTACGGTGCTCTGTCAGGTTAGAGTTAGGGTGTCTCACTTGAATGACCTCCTGTCAACCCCAAAGTGTAGGAAGGCAACTCACCAGGTGAACCTGCTGAAAGCTTTCTATGCTCGTTAGCCAAAAACCCTTTCAGCATCAGCGGCAGTAGGGAGTGTGTTTTCTGTGAGGGAGGAAGACACTCCTCCTGACTCCTCCTCCTGACTGGTGAGCGTGCACATTGCATCATTACCTTCCTTGCTGTTGAACTGTGTGTGTAGCGTTTTGCTCCTCCTGATAGCGTTCTTGCTGTTTGAGTTATTTTCTCCCTTTAATCTATCAATACATCTGTTTGTTTAAAAGTCTGTAAGTCTGTAAGTATAGCTGATAGTTTTCACCAAGCACCATCTTTATCTCCATTCCGGGTGATCTCTCTGGTGGTTTACTTTACTTGCTCTTAGCTTCTCTTAGTTTTACTTGCTAATAATGGCTTTTCCCCGGTTTCCTGCTTCTCCTGCTCGCTTCTGCTCAGTGTGTCAGATGTTTAGTTACTCCTCATCCTCTTCAGATGATAAGGATACCTATTTTAAGTGTAGTTTATCCGAGGATTACAGTGTGGGTCGGCCTAGCTCAGCCCCCCCCCCCCCCCCCCCCCGGCAGATCCTGAGCAGCCAGGATGTAGTAGTGGTTGTGTTACTGTGAAAGGGAAGCATAGCAGCAGGCCTAAGAAGCCCACATTAGACCACCATATTCACATTTCAAACAAATTTGCCCCTCTCAGCAACACACCTGCTGAGCCCAACGCTCTTGTGATTGGAGACTCTTAAGTCCGAAATGTGAAATTAGCGAAGTCAGCGGCCATAGTTCAGTGTCTTTCGGGGGCCAGAGCGGGCGACATCAAAGGTAGTTTAAAACTGCTGGCAAAGGCTAAACGTAAATTCTGTAAGATTGTAGTACATGTTGGCGTTAATGACTCCCGGTGCCGCCAGTCGGAAGTCACTAAAATGAATGTGGAATCGGTGTGTGAATATGCCAAAACCATGTCGGACTCCGTAGTTTTCTCTGGTCCCTTGCCTAATCAGACAACTGATTAGATGTCATCATTGAACTGCTGTCCCGTCGAGATGGTGTCCGCAAAATGGTGTGGGCTTCATTGATAATTGGAAGTCATTTTTGGCAAGCCTGGTCTGATTAGTCGGGACAGCAGTCATCCCACTCGAGATGGAGCGGCCTGTTTATCCAGAAATCTGGCCGATTTTATTAGTCTGAACCACTGACAATTCAGAGCAGAGATCACGCCCCACTGTGCCTCCTTTAGAGCAGCTCCCCAGCCACTATCACTTATATACAGAGACAAGGGAGCAGAGCCGCAGTCATACATGTACCTCTGCACTCCCTTCAGAGCAACTTCCTAACTACAATCAGTTTGATATAGAGATCAGGGAGCAGAGCCGCAATCCTAAACGCCCCTCTGTACTCCTTTCAGAGCAGCTTCCTAGCTACAATCAGTTTGATATAGAGATCAGGGAGCATTGCCGCAGTTCTATACGTTGATAGCCTAAGCATTTCTTTCTTGTCCTTGCTAGACTCAGTTGGGTTTACACAGTGTGTACATGGACCTACGCACTGCTTTAACCACACCCTCGATCTTGTCCTGGCTTATGGCCTTGAAGCTGAAGCCTTGTCAGTCAGCTCATTAAATCCTCTTTTATCGGATCACTTTCTGGTAACTTTTGAATTTGTGCTTTCAGGCTACTCTCCTCATAACAAAACCGTGCCAACTAGAAGGTTGTCTGAAAATGCTGTGACTAAGTTCAAGGAGGCAATTCCATCTGCTCTTAATTCTGTGCTTGAGAAGAACTTCATTGATAGCTCGTACTTGAACATCAGTCCCTTGCAACTTGATCAGTTCGTCGATGATACCTCAGGCACATTGCGATCAATTCTTGACTCAGTTGCTCCTCTTCTACAAAGAGAACACATTTATGAGAGCATGACATAGATGTGGGTAATTTGCAGCCCATCTGCCAGCATTACTACTGGGTGTCTGAAGAGAAGTGAAAGGTGATGGATGCTGAAATCAAGTACATGCTTGACGATGGAATTGCAGAACCTCCATCTTCGAGTTGGGCATCGCCCTGTTTACTTATCGAAAAGTCTGACAAAAGTCCTAGGTTTTGCACAGATTATTGCAAGGTAAATGCAGTACCAAAACAAGACAAATTTCCACTTCCTCGGGTGGAAATTTGTATTTATCAGATTGGGTCTTCTCAATTTGTGACCAAGTTTGAAAGGATGCAGGCAGGTTCCATTGTCAAAAAGGGCAAGAGAAATCTCTGCTTTTATTACACCCTCTGTTTTTTTCTCTTACACAGAAGAAGAACTTTATTGATCCCCGAAGGGAAATTCAATTGTCTGTTGTCTCACGTAATATGTCTATAAAAGTTATCTATTATTTACATAAGAGTTATAAAGCCTGATGGCTGTTGGTACAAAAGATTTCTAAATCTTTCTGTCCTGCAGCGAAGAGAGAGGAGCCGTCCTCCACCATTTGCCCTTTGGTCCATCAAGGTGTTGTGAAGTGGGTGATCCATGTTCTTGAGAATAGTCTCCACTTTCCTCAGTGTAGATCTCTCCACCACATCCTCCACTGAGTCCAGCTTGAGTCCTACCACTGAGCCAGCCTTTTCCACCAGTTTGTTAAGACGTCTTGCATCTTTGTGTTTGATGCTTCCCACCCAGCAGACTGCAGCATAGAGCAGCACACTTGCCACCACAGACTGATAAAACATCTGCAGCGTCTTACTACAGACGTCTATTGATCTGAGTCTTCTCAGGCAAAAAAGGCGGCTCTGCCCCTCTCTGTAGATGTAGTCTATTTTCTTGGACCAATCCAACTTATTATCAAGATGTACACCTAGGTATTTATATGATGTCACCACTTCGATGTCCACTCCACAGGTGTTCACTGGCTGAAGAGGGGGCTTGGATCTACGGAAGTCTATGACCATCTCCATTGTCTTTGAGGTGTTGAGGAGGAGGCAGTTTTTGTGACTCCAGTCACTGAAGACTCTTATTAGATCTCTGTATTCAGCTTCTTGTCCATTTCTGATACATGCCACAATAGCAGTGTCATCTGAGTATTTCTGGATGTGACAGGACTCAGTACTGTATTTGAAGTCTGACGTGTACAGTGTGAACAGGAATGGCACTAGCACTGTCCCTTGTGGAGCCCCCTGTACTGCTCATTAATGTCCCAGAAACACAGTTCCCCAGCCTGACAAACGGTGGCCTTCCTGTCAGGTATTCTGTGATCCAAGAAACACAGGAAGGATCCACTCCCATCTCTGTGAGCTTGTCTTTGAGTATGGTGGGTTGGATAGTGTTGAATGCACTTGAAAAGTTGAAGAACATGATCCTCACATAAACCCCAGGTTCCTCCAGATGAGACAGAGCACGGTGAAGCATGCAGAGGACGGCATCATCCACTCCAATGTGTTCTTTGTATGCAAACTGCAGGGAGTCCAGTTTGACTTTGACCTCAGACCTCAAAAGGCATAGAATCAGCTGTTCCAGGGTCTTCATGATGTGTGAAGTGAGGGCCACTGGTCTGTAGTCATTGAGTTCAGCAGGACATTTTGTTTTTGGTACTGGCACAATGCAGGATGTTTTCCACAGAGCAGGTACCCGCCCCAGCTGTAGACTCAGGTTGAATATCTTGTGGAGAGGTTGATACAGTTCTGCAGCACAGTCTCTAAGCAGCCTTGGACACACACCATCTGGACCAGCTGCCTTCCGAGGACAAAGTCTTCCAAACTCCATCCTTACCCCTGTTTAGGTGACAGACAAGGACTGGTGTTCTAGGAGGGAGGCAGTTGAAGTGGTTGAAAGATTTGAACAAGATGGAGGAGGAAGGGGAGAAGTTGTAGTGGAGATTTGTTGCAGAGAGGAAGGTGGAGTAGTGGAAGTGGGAGTGACAGCAGTGTCAAATCTGTCGAAGAACAGGTTGAGTTCATCAGCTCTTTTCACATCACCCACCACTGGCTGTCTTTTCTTTTGACTGCTGTGTCCAGAGATGGTACTGACTCCTCCTCACGGATGTTGCTGTGTTGTAGATTATTCTCTATCTTCTTTTTGTACTCCAGCTTTGCCATCTTCACTCTCCTCTTCAACTCTTGTTGCACTTGTATAAGTTGTTCTTTGTCACCATCTTTAAAAGCTTTCTTATTCTGGTTAAGGATTGCTTTTATGTTTCTTGTGATCCAGGGTTTGTTGTTGGGGAAACAGCGAACAGTTTTTGTGGCTATAACTGTGTCTCTACAGAAGTTGACATAATCAGTAAAGCAGTCAATCTGTTTATCAATGTTCATACTATCCACATCTGTTTCCAGCAGCACATTCCAGTCTGTTGATTTAAAACAGTCCCTTAGAGCTTCACTGGCTTGAGGTGTCCATCTTCTTATTTTGACTTTGGTCACAGGCTGCCTCAGCACACAAGGTCTGTTACAGGTTTGTAGATAGACCAAGTTATGATCTGACTTGCCCAGTGGTGGTAAGTCAATGGCTCTGTAGGCTTCTTTGACGTTGGCATACAGCAGATCCAGGGTCTTGTTTTCTCTGGTAGGACAGTTCACAAACTGTGTGAATCCAGTCAGGTGAGAGGAGAGGGTGACATGGTTGAAGTCTCCCGATATTATTATTAATGCCTCAGGGTGTTGAGTCTGTAGCCTGGCAACACTATTTTGCACAGTGGCCCTCATTTATCAAGCTTGCGCAGTTCTAAGCACAGTTCTGTGCGCAGATCTGAGCACAGGATTCATCCTACGATAGGACACACATGAGATTTATGAAAGGGTTCGTATCTGACCAATCCCAGATCGAGTCTTGGTAAATGCGGTGGCTGAAATCGATAATCATTAACATGTTTATGCCCTTAAATATTTGTGGTTCAGAAACCTCGCCCACTGAGGTCAAACATGAAAGAGGAGAAATATTTAAAAGATTTGAAACTTTTTCGAGCTGAAAGTGGATATCCTTGCATCTATGGTGGAAACTAACAAGGATTTTCTCTGGTCATCATCAAAACTGGTATAAAAGCAAACCAGAAAACTCCTGTCTGGATCAGGATTATGGTGGCGCTGAACAGCAATGCTGCGGAATAGTGGACAGTGGCTGAAGTTTGAATAAATCATTAGTCAATAAGTTGCTTATGATGATAAATTATTATCTCATACATGCCTCATATTTTTTCATTTCCATGATAAAGGGTACGTTGCTCCTATTATTGAAAGTATTTAGTTTTAATATGTTCCGTCTTTGTAATGTTGAGCAGACTGGAGAGTCTGACAGAGGCTTAACAAAAATAATTATTAACATCACCAAACGGTGTGTTGCTGCCCCCGAGGCACATTTTTATGGAATTCTATTGGATTTTTATCACTGATTAAATATCAAGAGCACTTTCTAAACGTATACTTTGCATGTCAGAATCCATCTATAAGGTCCTGTCTCCTCTGTACAGCTCCTTTGTGGAGTCTCTCCTCGTTATTGTTCTCTGGGTATCAGGTCCTCAAGTTGCACCAGCACAGCCAACAGGACCCCCATTCGCCAGTGCAACATTGTGCAAAACTGTACTGGCCGAAATGATGTCCCACACCCTTTCAGGAGTGTACAACAACGTCCCCGCTGCTGAACCAAGACTGAGACACCTGCCTTTTAGGAGTCAAACGCAGTGCTCCACAGTGGTGCGTGTGCGCGCAATGTTAAAACGGCACTTCTGCTCTGTGGCAGTGTTTCTGGGCAGAGTTATCGAATAGGCATATTCACCAAGGACATAACAATTTTTTTTAATTTTATTTTATTTACGTCTTAATCTTTAATGAAATCTTTGCGTACACGATGTCAGACCTGTCGTGAGATTTGGTCGTAGTGTACCCTCACATGCAGATTGATAAATGCTGATCCTCACATCAAAATTGTCGTATGCAAGGTGTACGGAGGTTTTCTGCCGTATGCAAGCTTGATAAATGAGGGCCATTATGTTTTTATTTAGAGACCAGGTAATTTTGTCCATAACACGGTCAGGTACCAGCTTTTCTCTTCACACAGATTTAGACAAGTTTTTACAGATTTTAGTGTCTGAGGAGGGAAGGTTTCCATTTGCAGTCAGAGTTTTAGTCCTCTATGTTTCATGTTGTCTGATTACAGAAAGACAGTCAGCGTGAAAACACAGACTGTCCATGAAAATGTAATCCTGGATCCCTTCAGCTGTGCCTAATGATGATTTAGCTTTAATTCATGTCTATAAATAGATATCTGCCTGAGAGTGCAGCTGACAGTCAGCTCTCTATCCTCGGTCTCTGTTATCTAACAAATGCACTGTAAACACACTATGGGTTGGAAGAACTCTGTCACTAAAACTGCCAACAGTTAACTGCAGCTTTAAAAAATGGTTAATTCTCTGTGGATAGACATCATCAGATTACAGCTCATTAACTTTAATAACTAACTGCTGTGTAACTATGAGCTGTGTGGGTGGCAGTAGCTCACGAGGTAGAGCGGCGGTCTAATAACTGGAAGGTTGGCGGTTTGACCCTCGCCCAATCCCTAGTCTGTCAGTTGTGCCCTTGGATGAGACCCCTAACCCACCTTGCTCCCAGTGTGTTTTCTCTGCTGGTGTATGATTGTGAGTGATATTTAGTGGTGGTGGTTGGACTGGCCATAGGCGTGAATTGAAAGCCACATTTCCGTCAGTCTGCCCCAAGGCAGCTGACAGTACTAAGGTGGTTTACCACCACCAGGCTGTGACTGTGTGAGCGTGTTAATGATGTATCCAATGTAAAGCTGTTAGAGTAATGTGTATAAAAGTTTAGAGAAATTATCAGTAGCTTTACTCAATATGAACTGCCTTCAGCATTTGCTTTGCAACACATGAGCAGACACTCGTGTGTTTTTCTTACATCTCTGAGCTTGCCTTCTTCCAGTAAGCAGATAAGCAGATGGGTACCTGTCTCCGCTGTGTACAGTTAACCACCACAAAGGAGACTGTGAAATGTCAGCGGTCATCTGGACATCTACAGAAGAAGTCTACATATGTTTACTCTAGCATAATTATGTGTTATGAAAGTGAATACACTGCTGCAGATTGATTCCCCACCCTTTAGTGTATGCAGGGTCATGTAACTAGGGACCACCCTAAGGATAATAATAAGAGAGGAGATGACAAGATACACTTTAGAGCGGTAGGAGATTGTAATTGAACGTATCTCTGTACGTTCTCCTCGCAAGTAAGAAATCTCATACCACATCTTTCTCTTCTTTGTGTTTGAGTCATTGTTGAGGTGGGTTTCAGACCCAACAAAAGCGCTTTGAGGTCACTGATAAAAAGCACTGTAAAATCTGATGCATTATTATCATTCTTTTTCTTCTTCTTCTTCTTCTTCTTCTTCTTATTATTATTATTATTATTATTATTATTATTATTATTATTGTTAACTATCACTACCAGCCCCACATTGGACTCTTGGATTTAACACAAAGAGCAGGAGCTGCTCTGCCCCACTACCAGGAGTCACAGCTGAAGGAGGAGGAGATGAAAGAAGATGAAAAGAAGGAGGAGGAGGAGGAGAAGAAAACTACTCTGGCTCTTTTCATTGCTCTTCAGACTGCAGCATTAGCTCATTTACAGATATGGATATTGTAGCATGCATGTTAGTGTGTTAGTGTGTGTGTGTGTGTGTGTGTGTGTGTGTGTGGGGGGGGGGGGGGCTGTTAGTGGTTTTCAGACAGGCTGCAAAGGAGAAGAACCTAACCTGCTGCACAACCTGAAATACACCTGAAATATTATACACCTGAAATAGACATGATTACATACCTGAAAGACACACTATTAGAAACATCAAATACACTTGAAATACACACTATTATACACCTGAAATGCACACTATTATACACACAGAATACACATTAGTATACACCTGAAATACAAACAATTATACTGCTAAAATACACACGATTATCCTTTAACAAGAACAAGATTAGTTAATTGACATGGGCACTGAGTGGTCCATTAAAGCAGACCTTGATGGGTTCCTACCTCCTGGTTGATGTGTATATGGAGCAGTATGTTCCTGTAGGTGTGTCCATCGTTGACCTGTAGCACTGCCCCATCCTCTGATCCCTCTGATCCATCATGTTCGTACCGAATCTGTTCTTGAGTCAGATCCTCCAGCCTGAACCTGCTGAGCACTCCTTCCCCATGGAGACGAGTGAGCCGGCCATGGCGGGGTGGTTCCAAGACCATGATCAACATGTTAGCAGGGTTGTCAGTGTCCTCAATCTGCAGGACAGACTTGGTAATGGTGGCCACTGCACCTCTTCCGTCCACAGGTAGAGGGGAGAGGGTGATGATCCTTGGAGGCTAAAACAAAAACCAGAAACAAAAAAAGAAACATTGCATGCCGAGTTACTGTAAAAAGAACAACTCTTTTCGGGAACTAAATATAAACACTAAAGGCAACTCAAGACAGCTACTAAAGGCATCTCAAAACAGCCACTAAAGGCAACTAAGATTCCAAGGGAATCTAAATACGGACACTTTCAGAAACTTAATACAGACACTAAATTATACCTACTACAGATTATAAAAGGACATACATACAGACACTAAATTGTCGCTAACTACAAACACTAAGGAGAACTATATATAGACAATAAAGGCAACTAAATCGATACACTAAGGTATATGTGTCAAACTCAAGGCCCGCTGGCCACATCCGGCCCGGCATGCAATTATGTCCGGCCCGCAAGATCATTTTATATTATTGTTACGAATGGCCCAACGATATGAAGCGCTGGTAACACAATAAACTACAGATCCCATAATGCAGCGCTTCAGCTGCCTTGCCGAGCGCTTTCCGAGTCAATCAGCTCAAGTGCCTGCCTGTTGCTGCTAGTTATTGCGAAGCTAGCCCCTCATGATGCCTAAGAGAAAAGTTGATTCTGAAAACAGAGCCTTTCAAAATCAAAGGGAGGCTGAGTATATGTTTACTGACATTGCCGGTAAGCCCGTTTGTCTCATTTGCGGCGCTAATGTGGCTGTACTTTAAGAGTTTAATCTAAGACGGCACTATGAGACAAAACATCAGGATAACCTGAAAGGCCTGAATGCAGAGCAGAAGATACAGAAAGTACAGAAAGAGTTAAAGAAGAAGCTGACATTTCAGCAGACGTTTTTTACCCGTGCAAAATCACAAAGTGAAGCTGCTGTGAAAGCAAGTTTTATCGTGGCGGAGGAAAACAGCACACAGGAGTCGTCTCACTGATGAGCACCTTCAGTCCATCCTGAGAATCTCCACAACACGGGACCTCACGCCAAACATAAACCAACTTGTTGCCAAAAAAAGATGCCAAGCATCCAGCTCTGATAAAATGGCATAAGAGCAAAGAAAAATGTTTTGATTCGTTATTTGTTATTGCTGAAAAGCACAAATTTTATTTATATTTCCAGGTTTTGTTTTGTTTTTCAGCATGTTCATATTTCTAACTTGTATAGTTTTGACAGGAAATATTTTTATGAAGAGTAAAATCATTTGGGATATTTAAAATTGAAGTTTTTATATATATATATATATATATATATATATATATATAAAATGACATAAAAGCAAAGAAACTCAATTGTTTTGATTTGTTACTTTAATGTTAACTTAAAGCACAAGCACTGTAACAATTTTTCTTTATTTTTTCAGGTGTTTTTTTGCAGCATGTTCATATTTATTTCATATTTATATATATTTTTATAACTTATATAATTTTGACTGGATATATTTTTATGGAGAGCAAGACATTTTAAGTTATTTTAAGTTTAAGTTTATTTATTCCAGAATAAAATTCCTGTCTGTTTGTATTCATATTTATGTTAAAAAAAATTTGTTTTAGTGTGTTCAATAAATGTTTATTCTGTTCGGCCCAAGACCTGAAGTGTGTTTTGAATTTTGGCCCCCTATGCAATTGAGTTTGACACCCCTGCACTAAGGGGAACAAAACAGACACTCAAGGGAACTTAACACAGACACCAAACGGTACCACTTACAGACACAAAAGGAAACTAAATATAGACACTAAATGGTACTAAATACAGACACTAAACTGTGCCTAAAAGAAACACTGAAGAGTACCAGTTACAGACTCTTTAGAGAAATAAATACAGGAACTGAAGGGAACTAAATAAGTATCAAATGCAGTTCTTATAGATTTACTGAATCACTGGAATCAGTTAACTGGAAAGATTCGTTCAAAAGATTTATTCACCGAATCATTCAGCGCTTGGCGGCAGTGTTGTTTTCGTCAGGCAGGACGAAAACTTAAATTACGACGTCAGACCCCTTTTTTCCTTGACGAAAATGAGACTAAGACGAACGTCACCAAAGTTCTGTAAAGACTAAAATGTGACGAAAATTATATTCATTTTCATCAGACGAGAACGAGACGAGACTAAATTGTTATTAGGTGGACGAACAAAGTTTCAAAACATGCTTTTTTTTGTCCTAACAGTCACGCCCCCATCACACACCAAAAGCCTCGCTCGCGCACAGCTGCGCGCACACACTCATACACATACACAGAGCGGCAGGTGGACGAGGCGCGCGCACACACACACCGTGGCGGCAGGCACAGCAGCGGTGCCCGGTGGCCGAAAAAAGAGGGATGATTTTTGGTCCTATTTCAGATACAGTTCAAGTGACAATAAAACACAATGTCTTGTACGGGGACGGGGAGACGAGACAGACGACAGTTGTGGAGCCACAGCTTCCTCATTCTGCGGCTTCAAACTGTCGGGAAAGAACACCATGAACCTCAAAAGGCACCTTTTCGTCGACTAAAACTAGACTAAAACCTTTTGAGTTTTCATCGGACTAAAACTAGACGAAATCTATCAAGGATAGAAATGACTAAAATGGGACTAAAACGAAGAAGCATTTCGTCAAAATGACTAAGACTAAAACTAAATCTAAAATGCCTGCCAAAAACAACACTGCTTGGCGGGAAGACCCTGCGACTGCGACTTCCTGAACTGATACACAGCTGAATGGTTCAGGTTTCAGTTAATTTGGCAGCGCAACTCAACCGAGAAACGAACAAACCACTAGAGGAAGTGATTCGGTTCAGTATGTTCACTGAAAAGATTTGCTATTATGAACTGATCATTCACGAATTACATAACACTAAAATATAGACACTGAAGGGTACCCAATACAGACTCCAAGGGAATCTAAATACAGACACGGAAGGCAACTACATATAGACACTTAGGTGTGCATAATACAAAAACCAAATTAAATTTATTACAGACATTCAAGGCAACTAAATACAGACACTAAAGGAATCTGAATACAGGCACTCAAGGCAACTGAATACAGGCAACAAAGGGTACCAATACAGAAACCTAAGAGAACTAAATAGACTCTAAAGGCAAATGACTATAGATACTAAAGAGAATCAAATATAGATGTTTAAGGCAACTAATTACAAACAACAAAGAGTAGCCAATACAAACTTCAAAGGAAACTAAATACAGACACTAAAGTCAACCTAATACTTAAACTAAAGAATACAGACACTTAAGTGTGCCTTATTAAGACACCAAAGAGAACTGAATACTCAAGAAAACTACATACAGACACTAAAGCAAAAAAACAGACATTAAACAGAAGCCAATACAGACACCACAGGGAACTACATATAGAATATTAATGAACTAAATACAGACACTAAAGGGTCCTGAAACAAACACCAAGGGGAACTAGATTCAGACACTAAATAGAACTATATACTGACATCAAGGGGAACTTAATAGACATTAAAGGCAACTTAAGATAGACTCTAAAGGGAACTGAATACAGACACTAAAATGTACCCAATTCAAACAGTTAGGGGTGCTTTATGCATAAACCAGAGTGCATAAGAAAGACTTTAACAGGTACTTTTCCCTTATACTGACACTTAAGGGAAACTTACACAGACTCTGAAGGGCACCCTTACATTCACCAGACTAAAGACCAACTAAATATAAACACACATATTTCTGCATTTTAATTGGCCATGTTTTCACAGTGAAAATTTCCAGTTGTTTTTCTGCTGAGTGAATCTTAATAATAAAATCCCTGAAAGAGGACAGAAAGCAGAATATTTAGTCCAAAACAGCCTTTTAACTGTCAGATGATGTGTTTTTCCGGGAGTAGTTGTATGTCTGCAAGACTTTCTACTTGTCAGCTTTGCCAGAGCTGTCCATTCCCCCAACAAGTAACGCCCTGTACCAACACTGCATGAGAGCAAACTACCAAGCAGCGGTGATGAAACATTCTCTGACTGGTAAAATGTGTGCCCCTTCACACTTTCTTCACAAATCCTGCCCCTGATAGTGTTTTGCAGATAGTCCACTGTAGTTGCAAGACAACCAAATGTAAGAATGAACGATGTTCTTGTATGTCTGCAATACTATCTTGTACAGATTTATGTCGGTGCCAAGCATGTGAGAATGCCTCAAAGGAAACAGAAGAAAAAGCTGTATGGGATGATGACTCTGATGAAAGTGATAGTGATGCGTAATATACACACCATGTACAATTTGTTTTGTTTAAAGGATTGCTACACCGAGATTTGAGATTTTTATTATTTTTATATTTGTTCTACATTTGTCTGCGTTTGTGTTCTGATCTTTATTTTCATATTCTGGAGGGATTGATAAATGTCAGATGTTTTGACACTGTGATACTTGAATAAATGTTTTATACCATATTTTGAATTAATTCAGACCTTTTGTGCATTTATTTTTGTCTTGTTACATTTTTTCCATCATTCCAATTTTGGGGGGCATGGTGGCAATTTGATTGACTTTCAGCCATTTATGGCCATGATGTGCTGTTTATATTTTATTGCTTTTATTACACAGTAGGTTGTGTCATTTTTATGTATGAAACATAAGCTTTCAGCTAAATTTACTGTTTATATTTTATTGTGCTGGGTTCAAATCACTTGAGTTGAAACATTTTCTTCAAGAAATTTGCTGCATCATGTTCTTGTTTCTCAAACACCTTTTGAAAAATAAATCGCTGGTAGCATGTCATGTGAAACCCAGCGTCATCAGGAACATTGTCAAAGTCGATATCAACGCAATGTTTATAAGTTTCTGCAAGGTCCTTTGTCTCACCCTGTAGAGAAAGCCACTTTCTAATACTAGTTCTGTAAGTTTCCCAACGTGTCCTTGTAAAGTCAAGAACATCTTCACTCTGGACAGATGATAGATGCACATAGCATCGTTTCGTTCCATTTTTATGCACTTTTGAAGGCTGTTTTCTTTTTTTTCCTTTTCTTTTCTTCCTCTTCGCTTGTCTCACTGCTAGATGCGCTCGTCGCCATGTTTGTGTATTTCTGATACTATGGCAATGAGACACGGCTTCTATTGGTCCACGTGACAAAAATTGCTTCAGCCCTCTGATTACTAAAAATTGACCGGATGGCATGAGTAGATATTTTTTTTTAGTACTTACTATTGATAGAGCTATTTTATGAATCACAGTTTATGTTGCCCCACTGAAGTGGAACGAACCAACACGATCTCACTCAGCCAATACAGCCTACGTGACTCGGAGGTAAATTGCTAATGAGCTACTGGAGCTCTACAGAAGAAAAGCCCTTGAAAATGACACAGGTGATTTGTCACAAATGATTTTGGCCAAAAACTTCAAAATCACATTTAGGACAACTCATAACACTTTGAGTAGTAAAAGTGGGACTTTAAGTTCCCTCAGGTGGGTCTAGTCCAGCCTTAAAGTCCCCCAGGTAGGTCTAGTTCACCCTTAAGGTGTCTCAGGTGGGTCCAGTCCACCTTAGAACTTCTTCAGGTCCACCTTAAAGTTCCCTTAGGTGGGTCTAGTCCAGCTTAAAGTTCCCCCAGGTGGGTCTAGTCCACCTTAAACCTTTACAGGTGGGTCCAATCCAGGTCAAAGCACAGGAGGAGAGATTGCTTTTGAAAAAATAGCTCCTGTAACGTGATGATTTGATATAAACTTAACTTACCTGCAGCCAATGGGATTCAAGATGATTTTTGAAACTACAGTACAACCTCAACTCAAATAAAAAAAATGATTAAGTTATTTTTACTTACTAAATAACTTTCTTCACCACAACTTCAAAATAAAAGCATTGTGTGAAAATTTAGGGGGTCTCACTACAGAAAATATTAACCAGACTAGTATAAAGATTTATAAATGTTGCACATCAACTGATTTGGCAGGGCTATGTTATGTCATCTGATTTTAAAGTATAATAAAACTTAAAAAACTACCTCCAGGAGTTTCTGTTCTGTATTAATCAAACATCTCAGTAAATACAAACTCTTCCAATCATTTCCCTTCACACTGATTCACCACAATCTCCAAGGTGCAGGCTGTGTGGTAAACTGGGATTTTGCACATTTCACTTTGGATGGGTTCTGTTTCCTGTGTGGGCTGTTTGTTGTCACTTTTACCTATTTTCCAGAGGCTGCTCCCTTTCCCTGTGGCTCTGGGGCTGATTGCTCTTACCTGTTGCTGCTCTCCAATGAGGCCAGCTTGAAAACTGCTGCAGACTAAAGCCTCAGCGCCCGAGTATTGTTTGACTCCTCTAAGTGGTACAAGCACAATTTGGTATTTTGGTGAGCGGTGCAGCCCGGCGTAAGTATCCCCCCTCCCTAACTCAGCTCCTCCCAGCGGCGTAAGTCGTAGCGAGGGAGGAGAGAGGGCGGGGAGTGGGTTTAACACAGCCGAGACCTGTTTTCACCAATCACATCAGCTCCTCTCCTTGCCTTTAAATCTGCCACCGGCGAGGCGTATCACAATTTTCAAGTAGTCAAGGAGATCAAGAGATGTCTGAAGACAGTTATGCCACACGAGGGCGACAAAGGGCAGCTCCTCAACAAGTGTCACTGTAAGCGCTGCATTGGGCGTCCTCCACACTCTCTCATATGAGCACAGATGGATTTGGTTTGTGTAATGTAGGACCCACTGGTAAGACAAACACCCTTTTCCACAAATAAAGCCACTCACATAAAGTTGCTCATATTCAAACCTCACGTGATTAAGGTGGGTTGAGCGCACAGATCACAACATAAATTCCAATAATGGCATTAAAATCGGAACCATCTGTGCGTAAATGACGCATCGCGCTCCGTGGCCTGGCTCTTTCTTTTATAGATGTTGGCATATAAAATAAATTTGGCTCACAAAACTGAATATTATAATATCCGTATGTCGGCTTAAAGAAGATAACGCATCTGATCACTGAAACAAATCATCTGTTCAGCTGCAGCTGCAGCAGGACAGAGAGAGGACACAGAGACGTGTCCAGGTCGAGCTGTGCGAGAAATAAGAGGAAGAAGAAGAAAGAAAAGGAAGGAGACGAATTACATATCTTGTTAACTTCATCATGTGTGTCTATTTACTAGATATTTAATTTAATTTAATGCGGTTTCAGCTGTGTTGATTCGGTCAGGTTGTGTGTCCAAACGCGTGCCAAACGCGCTCATCAGATCAGATATAGATCAGAATATGTCTATATAGATCTAAATGTATGCGCTGACTCAGATTAATAGTTGTTAATGATTATTTATTGCACTGAAATGTGCCTGATTCTGTGGAAACCTGCCGGTGAGGCATCGGTGACGTATGCCGATACGCCGCCAGTCTACCAAAATACTACTAGACCAGCTGTGTTCCGCCTGCGCTGAAAGCTGACCAGGTTAGAATCGGCGAGCTTTAAGAGCACTTTACACGCTGGTGGCGAGCACGAAAATGTCACTGCACCCGCTGATTCTATCGACACCTCCCCCTGCCATGCCACCACGCCCAGCTTGGCGGATCTCGGCTCGCCTCCGTGTGCCTCAGTCCACGAAAATACCAAACTGGCTGTACGCCGTGCTGCGCCAGACGAAATTACAACTGCGCGGGGCTCGCCGCCCTCCGCCGCCTCACGGGCGTACACGAAAATAGAGCCCAATGTTTGCAGGACTGCTACATCTAGGATAAAGTGACATACTCCAGGACCCGAAGTAAACAGTTCAGCGGTGCTACAACACACACCAGGTCCCGTTTGACAAGAAACACTTCTGTTACACTCGGCTTTGTTAAAGCGATTTACCTGTCCAGCATAAAGGTTACAGGGTTCGTAAGATCCCAAAGCCTCCCCCATCATTGTTGATCCAGCTTTTTAGCTCTTGTCTGGTCTACCTCCCTTTTAAGCGCCCTTAATTCCGCCAGAGTCTCCGGTATTTAGTTTGTTTTCTTTCTTGTGTTGGTGGTCGTGGCTAAAGGAGGATTCAGACAATTATCTGTACTTTCTGGTTGGTTTCTACTGTCCGATATTGTAGCATGCTAACTTTGTTTGGGCTCCTGAATGACACGGGGGAGCAGTGTCTGCCTCACAACCAATCAGCACTAAGGAGCAGCATCTGCCTCACAACCAATCAGGTCGGGAAGGTGGAGAATCGCTTTGTTTACAGTCAGAAAGAGCGGAGCACTCAAAAAATTTAAAATGTTGATTGCACAGACATAACAAAACACAGCAATATCATATCATTACCAAATGTCAATATCATTACCAAATGTCATCAATGACTAATAGCTATTGACTGATATCAAAAGCTTTTTTGTATATACACCACAAAAAAGATGCTTCTTTAACAGATTCCTGCCTATCCCACCTTTAACCCTGTTGTCTTCCTTTATTCCAGTGCCTCACTCCTCAGCCCAAAGAATCTGAATTCCCTTACCTTGCACTATTTCCTACAAATAAAACTTTAAAACCTTCTCCTAGTCTGGTTTACATTCTAGGTCCAACTTAACTCAATAACCACAGGCTGCACAGGCTGGAACCATAGACTGTATATACTATGGACAACTTGGTTTCGCCTACCGCCTGTATATGGATTTGAAGCCAAATAGCTCTCTGTATTTCTGGGATTTCTCTCTATTTCCTGAAACCAGCGCTGCGCAGTAGTGATGTGCGCATTCGGCCACACAGTCGCAGAGAGTCGCTGTGATGACGCTCAGCTCAAACAGCGTATCCCCTGGGAGAGCTACGCAATCCCTGAATGCCCATAGGCTGTATCAGGTGTCAATCATAGAAAACATGAACCCCCTAATAACTTTTAAAAACGGAGCTTCACAGAAAAAAGAGTACTTGAGCACAAACCAGTCTTACAGTAACTACATGTTAACATCACAAGCAGGGGGGAGAAAGCCCCATAAGCTCTGCTGGCAGAGGCGGGATTTATGACCTGTACTGCAGCCCATTAACAGAGGGTGCTGTTCTCGGAGTGGCTTCACCCAGCAAGGAGGCAGACTCTGTCCATTCCTTATACAGTCTATGGGTGGAACTTTTACTGCAGACAGCCAGCAGGGAGAAGCGCCCCACATATTTGTCTATATTTTAAAAGGACAGTCAAGTCATTCTTCTTCTGTGTAAAACAGGACAAACCTGAAGCAGATCCAGTACCCTGGCCTTACAGTTTAGCACAGATACAGTAGGTACCCTGTGTGTCTCTGTGAGTCTGTGTCTGTTTCTCTGTCTCAGTCTCTGTCTCTTTGCATGTCTGTCTGCTCACTTTTAATCTGAAGGTATAAAAGGGGACTCTTTTAGTGTTTATATCATCCACCCTCTCATCTTCAACATATCGCTACTTCAACATATCGCTACAGGTTTAATAACTTAAACTTAATAAAGGATGTTCTAACGCAGAAAACTGGGAGTAGGACTTCCGGTTATGGCGCCCAGGTAGAATGACACGTTTTGCCTCGCTCTGCGGTCACCTCCCGCAGTCAACTGTTTCTAATTACTAATGAAGTAGTTTTCTCACAAGATGACACTCTCTTGTCTTCCTTAGGAGACAGATGTCATGCACACTTCACAGGGTGGCTGCTTCATCATGCCTGATTCTCCCTCTTAGCTGTTTGACATACCGATGATCTGCAGCTACAGGGCCAACAGAATGACCAGACAACTTGAAGGATCATTGCTCAGCCCTCGCCTCTCCTGGCTGCTGCGGCGTCTCTCACAGCTTTTCCTCCTCTTTCTCCCTCGCTCATAATGCTAGACATGTCAATCAGCAGCCATTCACACGACACACACCACCACTGGCACCAAGAGCAACGATGGGAGAGAGGCTGGTAATTGCGGTACAGGACCACCCCGCATCTCCTCTCCTCCATGCCGCAAAGCGACTTTATTAATTCGCTTTGCGAAATTTATACGCATATTCGCTTCGCACCCGGTGTGTATAGGCGAATGCGATTTTTTAGACCGGCGAGTATTATCGCATTTTCGTCTCGCTTTTTCGCTTCGCTCCACAAATTCGCTGGTGTGTAAGGACCTTTAGAGTGTTGGATACAAGAGGGGCTAGGAGGGGATGAGACACAGCTGACACCATTCGTATTGGAAAGGGATAGGGTTGGACCGAAGAGAGACATCACATCGTGCCCAAGAGCTCAACTATAAAGATGAGCAGTTGCTCCTCCACACTGTGACAAAAAGGACATTAGATACAACATTCAGCAAGTTTGTTTCTATTCAAAAACTGCCACAGGGCTGCTCCTGTAAAGGAAAGAGTTTGACCCTATTCTTGAGGAGCTGCAAAAGATGAACATCTGTGGCTTGTCCTGCTAAGCTTCTGGTGACTTGCTGGGGGTGGAGGGGGTATGTTCTTTAAAGAGACTAATCTACAATCTGCACTTTCATTAGGGATTGCTTGGGAAGGATTTAAAGTTCTCATCAGAGGATATGTAATAGGGGAGAGTGGGGTAAGTTGAGCCAAAGGGTAAGTTGAGCTACTCCCTTTTGCTTGGAAATGGTAAAGGAAATTAATCATGTGACCAAATATTTAGGAGTTGGGCATCAATTCATGGAGTCTGTGAAGAAGGAAGAAGCACATGGGTGACGGGGTTGGACATTTATTTCCAAAACACAATTTTTCACTCTTGAAAGTGAATTTAGTCTGTCATAAGTTTTATTAGAATTGTGTTCAGACCAGTTCTGGGGTAAGTTGAGCACGTGGCTCAACTGAGAAAGTAAAGGAGTATTATGAGCAGATGAGAGTTTCAGTTCAGATTGTTGAAACATGTTACTTTTTCTTTTCAGCTCAACTTGCCCCGCTCCTATGGTCAACTTACCCCATACACAGGGTAAGTTGATCATGGGAGACCACTCTTTTTTGGCATGCTATACTATCAAGACAGTTATGTTTACACTGATTCTGTTGGTTTGCAGGGATGCACAACATCTTGAAATTTAAACAGATACACTATTTAGAGACAAAACTATGATTGATTAATGTAGAGTTCCAAAATATAAAAAATGGCTCAACCTACCCCACTCTCCCCTACAACATGCCTCCTTTAAAAAAAGAGAACGCATCACCAAACAGATCTGGAAAATCAAACATTGAAATCCCTACCCTTACCCTAATCCTGAGCCGGACAATAACCTTCAGCAACCTTAACTCCCTCTCACCTACAGCTCTCTCAGCCTCTCTCACCCACTGTCTGTCTGCCTCACCTCCCCTGCCCTCTGATGACCCCACTGACCTGGTCGACTATTACAACAGCACATTCTCTTCCTGCTTGGATCAGCTTACCCCGCCAAAACAAAAACTGTCTCATTCACCCACTCTGCCACCTGGTACACCCTCACACTCCGCCAAATGAAATCCCGGAAACGCTGAATGGAAAGACTCTGCAAGAAAACTGGATTATCTGTTCACCTTCTCACTTACACAGACCACCTACAACAAAACAAAGATGCACTCAACGCAGCCCGGACTACCAACTACCCCCACCTTATCCACTCTGGCTCAAACAACCCCAAGGCTCTTTTTTCCATCATAAACTCACTCCTCAAACCCCATGACAACACTCCCTCATCATTCACAACTGAAAAGTGCCAATCATTCCTTTCATACTTCCAAACAAAAATAGACACCATCTACAGTAACCTCAACACTTCTGGAACCCCTCTCATCTCACGACCTGCCACCATCCAGCCCCTGTCACAGTTCTCTCCAATATGTCCAGCACAGTTGACAACTCTCATGACTGGGATAAAAACCTCCACCTCCACCTGCACCCTGGACCCATTTTTGACAGCCAGCTCAAGTTTGACCGCCATATTAACCACTTCACCTGGACCGGCTTCTTCCACCTCAAAAACATTGCCCTTCTCCGCCCCTCACTCACCTTCTCTGCTGCCGAAACCCTGATCCATGCTTTCATAACATCAAGACTAGATTCCTGCAACAGCATCCTATACAGCTCATCATCCAAAGTCTTCAATAAACTCCAATACATTCAAAACTCTGCTGCCTGCCTGCTCACCCGCACCTGCTCTTGAGAACACATCACCCCTGTCCTCAAAAAACTGCACTGGCTCCCCATTTCACACTGCATACAATTCAAAATCCTCCTGCTCACCCAGAAAACCCTTAACAATCTGGTCCTCACCTACCTCACAGACCTGCTCCACCACTACACCCCCTCCCGTGCCCTACCACCTCAGACCATGCACCAAACTTGGGGAGACAGAGCCTTCTCTGCTGCTAGCCCCACCCTCTGGAATTCACTCCCCAAACCCATCAGAGACTGTACAGGCCCCCATACTTTCAAATCACTCCTAAGAACACATCTTTTTTAAATTGGCTTTTAACCTGTGAACCGTTCTTTTATTGTCTTTTCATAATATGTCTTTTTTAACCTTTTACGTAGTTGGTCTTATTACTCAAAAATTTCTGTGTTTCCAAATTGTGTTTCTTAAAGCATCTTGAGCACCTGTAAAAGCGTGTTATAAATAAAGTTTATTATTATTATTATTATTATTGGTTTTTTTTAATTATTATTATTGTCTTCTTACTCTTGATTACAGCCTAATTTATTCTAATCTCTCTTACTGCAATTTACAGTGCATCTGGAGAGTATTCATACCACTTCACTTTTTCCACATTTTGTTATGTTACAGCCTTATTCCAAAATGGATTAAATTCCTTTTTTCCCTGAAAAATTCTACACAAAATACTCCATAATGACAAAGAAAAAAACTTTTTTTGGAACATTTTGGAAATTTATTAAAAATAAGACACTCAAATGTTGCATATACATAAGTATTCACACCCTTTGCTATAAAACTCAAAATTGAGCTCAGGTGCATCCTGTTTCCACTGATAAGCCTTGAAATGTTCCTCCAACTTGATTGCAGTCCACCTGTGGCAAATTCAGCTGATTGGACATGATTTGGAAAGCCACACCTGTCTATATAAGATCCCACAGCTGTCAGAGCACGTCAGAGCACAAACCAAGCCATGAAGTCGAAAGAATTGTCTGTAGACCTCCGTAACAGGGTTGTATCGGCGTACAGATCTGGGGAAGGTTACAGAAAAATATCTGGTGCATTGAAGATCCAAAAAACCACAGTTGTCTCCATCATTAAGAAATGGAAGACATTTGGAACCTCCAGGACTCTTCCTAGAGCTGGCCGCCCAGCCAAAATGAGCAAGTGGGGGAGAAGGGCCTTGGTCAGGGAGGTGACCAAGAACCCGATGGTCACTCTGACAGAGCTCCAGCGTTCCTCTGAGGAGATGGGAGAACCCTACAGAAGGACCACCATCTCTGCAGCACTCCACTAGCCAGGCATTTATGGTAGAGTGGCCAGACAGAAGCCACTCCTCAGTAAAAAGCACATGACAGCCCGCTTGGACTTTGCTAGAGAAACAAAATTCTCTGGTCTGATGAAATGAAGATCGAACTCTTTGGCCTGAATGCCAAGCGTTATGTCTGGAGGAAACCAGGCACTGCTTACCACCTCGCCAATACCATCCCTACAGTGGAGCATGGTGGTGGTAGCATCATACTGTGGGGATGTTTTTTAGCGGCAGGAACTGGGAGACTTGTCAGGATCGAGGGAAAAATGAATGCAGCTAAATACATCGAAATCCTTGATGAAAACCTGCTCCAGAGCGCTCGAGACCTTCGACTGGGGCAACGCTTCATCTTCCAGTATGACAATGACCCTAAGCACACGGTCAAGAAAACAAAGGAGTGGCTTCAGGACAAGTCTCTGAATGTCTTGAGTGGCCCAGCTAGAGCCCAGACTTAAACCCGATTGAATATCTTTGGAAAGACCTAAAAGTAGCTGTGCACCAACGCTGCCCATCTAACCTCACTGAGCTTGAGAGGATGTGCAAGGAAGAATGGGAAAAACTCCCCAAATCCAGGTGTGCCAAGCTTGTTGCATCATACAGAAGAAGTCTGGAGGCTGTAATCGCTGCCAAAGGTGCTTCGACCAAGTATTGAGTGAAGGGTGTGAATACTTATGGAAATCAACATTTGAGTGTCTTATTTTTAATAAATTTGCAAAATGTTCTACAAATTTTTTTTTGCTTTGTCATTATGGGGTATTTTGTGTAGAATTTTTGAAGGAAAAAGGGAATTTAATCCATTTTGGAATAAGGCTGTAACATAACAAAATGTGGAAAAAGTGAAGTGGTATGAATACTTTCTGGATGCACTGTAGTTTGGGCCAGTACTTTTCGTACAGCTCTTTGCTTTTACAGAAATTGTTTTTCAGGGTGGCAAAACACTCAGACTTGTATACCTCTTCTGCTCCTTTGTTTCAAAACTTCAAATTTTAAATATTCATGACATAAATATTTCTCAAGTATGCATTTTCATCTATTCCATATTATATATTTCCAGAACACTTTAAAAATCTTTTTTTAAACAAGCTCACAGGTTGATTAACATTTAACACATTAAGCTCTAGATCCTCATCCTAAATATTTAATGAACAGAGGCCAATTTACATTAAAATAGAGGGGAACCACATTATGGAACAATTATTCCCACCTTGCTAAAAAATTGTCAGACTCTGAAATGTTACAAAAGATGTCTGAAGAAACTTTTGGCTGCTGTTAACCAGCTTCTGTTGTGTTGTTTTATCTGTGAATCCTATTTCTGCTCAGTTCAATCTTGTTGTTGGACAAATTTGATAAAAAAACAGGTGAGGTCTTGCTCTCAACCATGATTGGACATGCATGTATTTATAAAACCATTACAGTCAGGTTTTATGTTTTTGATATGCTTTTAATCTTTCTGTATGTTCAGAATTATTTAATCATTGCTTATAGTACTTTTTGTGGGTCAACTTTGAGTTTTTGTGTAATATTGTGTAATATTGTGTTCATTTTAAAAATTGTATTCAGGTGGAGGCATCAACTAAGCTCTGCACTGCCTATCTATATATTGCTGTCATATCCTGTAATTTTTGACTGTGCTAAATAAATAAATAATGAAATAACAGCTTTGGTTTGATCAACCCTGGAGTACAGTCTGCATGTAAAGACTGTGACTGCAGTAACTCACTCAGAGACAGACTGATAAAAAGATCGGCTGATCGTCTGTCTCTGCAGAGGTCATGTATGATATGGCAGCATGTTCAGAGTAGGGGTGTGCCATATCATGTAGGGTATACATTTTTTGGTGATATAAATTTGTCATATCGCAGTATTTACACTGTAGGAAATTTATGACCTATGACGTTCCCGACTGCGAACACAACAACAATATCGGGGAGTAAGAGCAACACAGCAGCGTCAACTTCGTCCTCAAATGAGGCTCTAGTACCAAAAAGGGAGCTACCTCTGTGGTGTGGATGTGGTTTGGCTAACACAGCTAATGAGTTTTACCAGCTAAAGCTGAAACACACTGCAGAATATCAGCAGGCTCTAAAGGCACATGATAGGGACGTAAAAGCAGTTATTGGTGTTTGGAGTAAAACTAAACAAATGGCTCAACAGAGCATTGCAGGAGCACTCACTGCCCTCCATACAATAAAAAAAAAAACGATGGTGGCAGGACATTTCCAAAGCAGTCACGTATAGCTAGGCCAAAGACATGAAGCCAATTCAGGCTGTCGGAAAGGAAGGCTTTAAACACTTAATAAAAAAATCATCTGTACAACTGACATGGTCTAGCCTATCCCAACCCTATAGCCCGACGGTCCATTACATAGGCTACTCCCCTCTTGAAAACCTTTCTCAAGGATCACATTGGAGAAAATATTGCGAGTGGATTAAGGGAGTTCTTTGAGTCATACAAGAGGACATACAGGTGTGTGTAACAACAGACAACGGGGCTTATGTTGTTGTGTTTAGCAATTCAGCTTGACCACGGCAGACGTACAGGCGATTATTTATTATTTATTAATTAATTATTTAAAGCCTTCCTCAGTATTGTGAAACTTTTATGTTTGAGGACATATTAAAAAATAAAAAACATGGGTAATTTTATTTTTTTTTTAATGGGGGGGGAATCATGTTCAGGGTTTCCAGCTGTTACTTTGTTGCAGGTTTGATCAGGATCTCTGAATCTGTTCAACCTCATCGCTCATCGCACACCATCAGCTCAGATATTCACATTATTGAAACTGAACCACATTCACGCACAAGCACACACACGCACACACACATACACGCATGCAAGCACACACACAGAAACAGATTAGCTGGGTGATTCCACACAATCAGGAGCAGCAACACTTTAAAAAATTAGCTGTCAGATGAAATGGATTATCTGTAATTTACTGAGTTCCTCAGTATATCTCAGTCTTCATTTAGCTCCTTTAACAGTTTAACTAAAGTTTGTATACTGTACACACACACACACAACCATCCGCACACACACACACAAACATCCAGACACCCAGTCAGAGAGTTTTACCTGCAGGGACACGACCTCCACCTGCACAGTCTGAGTTTCAGAGAACAGCTGATGGTCCAAGACACGAACAGTGAACTGTCCAGACCTAAAGGAGGGCAAGGAGGGAAGAAAGAGAAGGAGAGAGAGGGGGAGAGAGGAAGGAAAACAGAGAGAGTGAAAGAGAAAGAGGGGAGGGGAGGGGAGAGAAAGAGAGAAAGGAGAGGATATTTAAGACAAAAAGGTAAACCCCATTGTAGGATTGTGGGAAAATGGAGGCCGACATGGAGCGTAGTCATTAGAACTTCCTCTCTCTCTCTCTCTCTCTCTCTCTCACACACACACACATACACACACACACACACACACACACAAATTATACTGTGTGCATACCCTTTTGGCATGCCATCTCACTGCCATCAGAGACAGGCCTTATTACCCACAATTTCCTTGGACAGAGACTCAACAGATCAAATGATGGCACAGCTGACTGCAGGTCAGTCAGTGAGAAACTTTTGTTCCAACTTGAGTGACAATAATTTCACACAAACGGGAAACACAGCAGCCACAGAAGACCTCCTGAAAGTGCAGATGCTGTTACGTTACCCAGGAAACCGTGGATGTGAGTAAATGATCCAAAAGATCTCAAAATGAATACTCTAAAGCTGCCTCCTCCCAGTCAGGATCTCAGACTACACTCTAAGTGTCCCTTACTTTCTTGTCTCTGCCTTCAAGTCTCTGTCTTTGTGTGTCTTTCTTTGTGTCTCTTCCTTTGTATCTCTTTCTCCATGTCCCTAATATTCTTGTCTCTTCCTTCATATTTCTTTGTCTTTTCCCACATTTCTCTTCTCAGTGTCCCTAACCTTGGTGTCTCTGCCTTTATGTTTCTTTGTGTCTCCTCCTTCATTTCTCTTTCTACATGTCCCTAACCTTCTTGTCTGACTTGGTGTCCACTCTATGTCCCATGTGGGTAATTTGAGAAATGTGTCCGTAATTCACAGACTGTTTGAAATTGAAGTTTTACTGCATCCATTAATCTAACGGCTAGGAGCGAACAGAGGATGGCGGTCTGTTAGTTCTCTGGCGTGGATCCATGTGAGTAAAAACAGCTGAGTCAGCACACTCTGATGACCTGAATATGTGTGCTGAGATTGGCTAGGGGACGTTTGGCTGGCGTTCAGGCTGTGAAATGGACAGAAACACAGCTGGAGAGATGAACAGACTGTTTGTTCTCCTCTGTTTGATCCTCAGATTACTGTCATACACACAGCAAACATTATGTGTTTGGTCCACATTATCAGAGGAGGAGAAGCAATGCTTACAACAATGGCAGAGATTTATGGAAATCACTGCTGCTTTAAATCAACTATAACCACAACTCCATAAGAGTCAATAAAAGTCAGGATACTCATTAAAATAACAGGATTTGAAAATTTGTAAACCATTTAAAACCTGAGTGGTGTCCATGAATATCCAATAGAGTGCCAGATCCTGACTGTTCAGTCCGCAGGACAGTTTTTCTCTCCCCTTCAGGCCACCTTTATTTTTATATTGAATCTATTTCATTTACACACATATAAACATAAGGCAATTTAAGATAAAAACAAACATGTGGGGTTCAGGTAGAAAGTTGAAAACTCAAATGGGCTCAGGTCCAGAGAAGTCTCTGGTGTTTCTGGATCCTGGTACTATCTGGTCTCCTCTTTTCATGGTTCAGTTTGAACCTCATCTTTGGATGAAGTGATTAACTGTGTTCACAGTCAATGTTTTTTTAAAGTGATTCTGAGCATATGAGGTAATTTTCACACCAGAGTCCTTTCTGTTTTTAATGCAGTGCTGCCTGAGGGTCTGAAGATCAGGACCATCTTGTCTTGGTTTTGATCCTTGTCACTTTGAAATTGAACCCTCATTCATTAACAGTCTTAATATGAACTTAGTTCCCTCTGTCAAACACTCAAAAAGTGAAAAATTTACGATAAAGAAATCTGTCTTACAAACACCAGAGTATGAATGTTGTTTGTTTGACCAGTTTCAAACATTTTCTCTTATTCAGTTCCTGTATGAAGTACAATATTTAGTTTCTGTACTCTAGTCTTGGTCCGGCCCTCTAAAGAGTAAAAGTAAATACTCTGTCATGCTAGCACTGTTATTTCATGAAGGCACTGGGGTTTAGCAGACATTTATTAAACTATAGATTGTAACCAGTCCTATAGAGGGGAAGAAATTCATTCAGTCTGCTGTAAGTGTGAGTACCTTCTCATCTTGAAAAATAGCTCATCAACCAACAGGTGATGAACAAAAAGCTGATCAACAAACAGCTTATTCACAAGGAGCTAATCAACAAACAGCTAATTAACAACCAGCTGATTGACAAAAAGTTAATTAACCAAGAGCTAATCAATAACCAAATAGCTAATAAAAAAAAATCATCAAACAGCTGATCAACAAACTCCTTATTAACAAACAGCTAATTAACAGCTTGTTAATAAACAGCTGATCAACAAACAGCTAATAACCATTAGCTAATTAAGAATCAGCCAATCAACAAACAGCTCAGCCCTAATTAATCTCCTGTTTTGTTTTGTTTTTGTTGTTGTTGCTGTATTTATCTTGGTTGTTAACATTTAACAACAGTAACAGGATAACTGTTAATGTTGTTGTTTCTGTTATATTGTTGTTACTGTTGTTATTTTTGCTGTTTTTATGGTGTTGTTACTGTTGTTTTTGATGCTGTTTAACGAATGTTACTGTTATGTTTTTACTGTTGTAAACGTCACTATTTTTATGTTGGTTCTACTGCTGTTATGTCATTGTTAAGGTTCTTATTGTTACTGTTAATAATGAAAATGCATTTTATTTTAAGGTGCCTTTCTTCACACTAAAGGTCATCTTACATCATTAAAACAAACAGAATGTAAATAACAAACCCTAATAAGATATCATTTTAAACGTTTTAAAGGAATGCACTGTGGAAATGTGGTTAGACAGATACTGTTGTTGTCATGTTGTTGTTCCCATTATGATCATTAGTTTTACTATTTTTATGTTGTCGTTAGTGTTGTTGTTGTTACTGGTGTGATCGTTGTTGTTACTGTTGTTATTGTTGTTATCAGATCTTACAAAAACAGTCATTACAAAACATTGAGCTTGGATCAAAATCTCTTCTCCTCCATTGTAGTTCTTCACCTGACCCCTGTCAGACTCACCTGGCTCTGTCTCTCTGATGTCTGAACTGAACATGCCCCATTCTGAGCTCTGCCCACATGAAGGTGTCATTTGAGTTCAGTTCTAGCCCTGCATCTTCCTCCCCTCTGGAGAGGATCAGCTGACCGTTAGTTGAGCTCTGTACCAGCTGGACCATGAGACTGTCAGGTGGGCTTTCAGGGTCCTTCACTTGCAGCAAGTAGGGGGGTAGAGAAGCCACACCCCCTACAGGAACCTGTAGTGACCCATTCACCTGCAGGGAGGGGGGATGGATGTTCACTGGGGATAGAAGAGGGAGGGTGAGAAAGAGAGGAAAATTATCTAAAACTAATACACAGAGAATCATCATCACTAAGATCAGTAAGTACAGGTTTAAACAAACATGATTAATGTTCATGTTTATCATTGAGTCTTTGTTTATAAACCATGTAACTCCTCAGGTTATGAGACTATTCACAGAGTGACAGATTGTGATAAAAATGCAAGAAAATGACAGTTTGCATTAACAAACAAACAAACAAACAGAAATTCCTTCTGTAAAGAGTCTCATCATGTTTGAAACATTTTTAAGCTGAACATTGACTGACTGTGTGAGTGTTTGTGTGAGAGCTGTGCAGTTTTAGTAAAGAGAAATAATGAGATCACAACAAAAACTGAAAGAGCTAATCTTTAAAAAGTTCACAGAAAACAATTATAACAGTGAAACTTTGATGAAAAAGTGCTTGTGTGTGTGTGTGTGCGTGCGTGCGTGCGTGCGTGCGTGCGTGTGTGCGTGTGTTTCTCTGTTTGGAGTTAAAACGTTAAACTCTGAGCGCTTCCTGAGATAGTCTTTTTTCGTTTTGGTGCCTTGAGGCTGAAAAGGTTCATTATTCTCTAAAATCAAACAGTTATCAGGGAGCGCACAGATAATTTCATTCTTCCATTAAAGTAAGATTCAGTCACAGTGAATAAATCATCTCTCAGCCTTCAGACTCTCTCTGTCTGATCTAAAATAAAACCTGAAAACAGCCAGCACATTGCTCTAATAAGCTGCTATATTCAGCTCTCTATATTAACATATTCAAAACAGGAATTAATTGGACAATTGAAAATAGAAATTAATTTCAGCCTCATAAATAAAAAGCTGATTAAGTCTAGATGATGATCTCAGCTATTTTTTCCTGCACATCCTCTTAGCTAAGACACAAACGGGAAACAGTCCTTTTTAGACCACTGCTCTGAGGCCTGTGCTACGAAGCTGGATTTGATCTTAGCGAGATAACTTCTGGAATAGCTTCTGGGTTTACCATACTACGAAGGTGGATTTCTTTTTTATCCAGGTCCGTTATCCAAGTAACTTGTGCAGAACGCCAAACCTGCTCCTGAGCAGGTTTTGTTTCAGGATAAGATCTCAGCGGGTATAAAAGACCGCCCACTGACCAATCAGATCTCTTGGAATATGGCTTGCCCGCTTTTGCTGGATCACGTGGACATCGGTGCATGAATGGTGAGAGGAGCGCTTTGCCAAGAGCGTTATATTCATGATCGTTCATATCCATCTGATATACCTGATGATGTTCTCAGTGAACGTTACAGGTTTTCCTCAACTGGCCTCAGTATTCAGGTTGCATCAAGTCTAAGCAATGCACTAAAATTTGCCATGCTCCAAGTTCCAGTTTTATGCAGCATATCAGTCTTCATTTAGAATTTATTGTAGCAGAGTAGAAAACTCCTGTTTTCCGCCTGCATGCTGCATGCTGTGTATCCGCCGCCGAGGCAGATACACAGCATGCAGGTCCTGTGTGTCTGCCACAAAAGCATTACAAAAGCGCTTCAAAAACATCAAAGGACTACGGCTATTGCCATCATCTTATTTGTTACTTGTTTTTCTAATTCTCTTTTTGCTGCTGAGCCTAACATTTCCACGAAAAAAGGATCAAAACAACGACCAAGTCCTCTATCCAGAAAAGGTGAGCCAACATCTCCTTTTCACAAGACTACTGAATGAGGGATAATGCTAGGCCACCCCCTGGTAAACATGCACTGCCACAGTCTCCTAAACCTCTCTTGGGAGTTGTACACCTTCTGTTGATCCTGCTTCTTGCTGGGGATGTTGAAAGAAACCCAGGACCATTACAGCAGAACATAAACCGTCTGGATGTTAGGCTACATCCATTGTTAATGGAGCTACTGCTACCTGGACACCAACCACTGCAGCCTGGGCTAATTTCACTGTTAACTGGGTCTCATCCAATGATAGCCTGGCCCCCTGCTGGGTTGCTCCCACTGCTACCTGGGATGCTACCTGGACCTCAGCAACCACCACTAACAGAGCCCCAACCATGGGTAGCTGGGCCTCATCTACAGCTAGCTGGGCTACAATTACTGCTACCTGGGCCTCAACCACTTCTGGCCGGGCTCCAATCACAGCTAGCTGGGCTCCAACCACTGCTAGCCAGGCCTCAACCACGGCTAGCAGGGCCTCAACCACGGCTAGCCGGGCCCCAACCACCGCTAGCCAGACTTCAACCCCAGCTAGCAGGGACTCAACCACAGCAAGCCGGGCCTCAACCACCGCCACCTGGGCCTCAACCATCACTAGCAGGGCCTCAGCCACAGCTAGCCGGGCCCTATACACCGCCAGCCAGGCTTCAACCACCGCTAGTAGGGCTACCACCGTCGCCAACAGGGCCTCAACCACAGCTAGCCAAGCCTCAACCATCGCTAGCCGGCCTCCTACCACCGCCAACAGGGCCACAACCACCACCAGCTGGGCCTCAACCACCAGCAGCAAGGCCTCAACCACTGCTAACAGGGCCTCTACCACCGTCAACGGGGCCTCAACCACCGCTAGCAGGGCCTCAATCACAGCTAGCTGGGCCTCGACCATCGCTAGCTGGCCTCCTACCACTGCCAACAGGGCCTCATCTACCGCCGGCTGGGCCTCAACTACCACCAGCAAGGCTTCCACCACTGATAACAGGGCCTCAACCACAGCTTGCCGGGCCTCAACCACTGCCAGCTGAGTCCCAGCAGCCAAATATAAAGACAAAAATGAGAAATCCAATTATGAAGAAACACCGTACAACAAAATTTTTTCAGACACTTAATCAAGCAAGGACTATCTGGGACCCACATTTAAAACCCAAAGGGTTACTCGGAGGTCATTTGAATATAAGAAGCATGATTCCAAAGCGAGAACAACTTGAGCACTTAATAATTCAGTCCAACATAGGATTTTATTGGGTTAACAGAAACATGGCTGACAAGTTCTTCACCTAAGGCTGCTATACATATGACGGGTTACAGTGTATTCAGGAAGGACAGAGGTGAGGGCAAAGGAGGGGGGGTTCTTGTTTATGTGAGAGATACCCTTCAATGCTCACAAATTGTATGGCCTGAGGACATCACACTTGAATGTGTGGGAATAAATATTGTCCTCTCAAAGGAAATGAATTTTACTGTTATCTGTATTTATAGGAAACCATCATCAAAGATTGATTTTTATGACCAACTAAAAATGCTTCTAAACCTCTGCAGTTCCAGTAAAAAGGTGATCTTGATGGGCGATTTTAATATTAACTGGGATAACAAGAAAGAAAGAAGCAAATTAAAACAAATAACAAACCTTTTTAACATGGTCCAATTAATTGAAAACCCCACTCGTATAACTAACCAGTCTAAAACAAGAATAGATTTAGTATTTGCAAATAAGTCCGAAAGAATCTTGAAAACTTACAATTTTTTAACTGGCCTTTCTGACCATAATGCTATTTTTTTCACAAGGAAATTGAGCAAAACGCGAACTCGCATGTCTTGTAGAAATTCAGATGTTACCTCTTTTCATGAAGTAGTCCCGAAAAACAAACATCACAATCTGGCTAGAGCTATACAGGAGATTGATTGGAATGAAATTGTCTCATGTGATGATATTTCAACAAACAGTATTAACTTCTACACCAAAATAAAAAATGTAACTGCTCTATTTACAAAAATAATAAAGAAAAATCAGGTCAGTAAAAGTGATTTGCCGTGGCTCAATGATGAATGCAGGGCCCTAATGAAAACTAGGGACCAATTACTAAAAGAATCTCTTAAAACTGGTCTTGTTTCTGACAGACAATGCTTTACATCAATGCGAAATAGAGTAATTCAATTACTGCACAAAGCCAAGGCAAACTTTTACATGTCAATGATTGAGTCCAACAAAGGTAACAGCAAAAGAATTTGGCAAACAACTGATAAAATTACGGGTAAGATAAATAAAGGCATGGAATTAGAATTACAAATCAATAATCAATTGGTGAAAGAACCTCTTGTTGTGGCAACTGAATTTAATACCTTTTTAAAAATTCAGTTTTGGAAATCTCACAACTTTTTTCTTCACAGGAAATTATACCTTACTCTGTTAATAAGTCCTCGCCTCTGTTCACAATAGCAGAAATAAATGAGTCTGATGTAGTCTCTATTATAAATGAATTAAAACTGTCTAAAGCTAAAGATATATATGGTCTAGGCACCAATTTCCTTAAGACACACAAAGACTCATTAATATGCCCAATAACGCATATGATCAATCTGTCAATTAGAAACTCTGTTGTTCCCATGGCATGGAAAATTGCCACGATTACTCCCATTCTTAAATCTGGGAACAAACTGGATGTTAGGAATTACCGGCCTATAAGTATTTTACCCATAATTTCAAAAATTATTGAGAAATGGATTGCTAAACAATTGATAAACCACTTGAATACTGCCGGAAATCCTCTTCACTCTATGCAGTTTGGTTTTCGTTCGAATCACTCAACAGAAACTGCAATAAATCTTATTCTAGAAAAAGTTAAATATTATTTAGATTCTGGTCCCCTTGTGGGTGCCGTTTTTCTCGATCTGAAAAGGGCATTTGACACTGTAGACCACAAAATTTTGTTGTCAAGGCTACTAAAATTCAATTTTTCAGAGCAAGCTATTCTCTGGATTAAATCATATCTGTTTAATCGAACAAATTGTGTATCTGTCAGTGGTGTCAAATCCCCCTATATTGACAGTCAAGTTGGAGTTCACCAAGGTTCCATACTTGGGCCTATCTTATTTTCCTTATATATTAACGATTTGCCAAATATTTGCCAAAATGTTGACACACAGCTCTATGCAGATGGTGCTGTAATTTTCACAAAAGCAACGTCGGATGAAGAAGTACCAGGAAAATTGACATCTGCAATAAACTCAGTGGACAAGTGGCTCACCAATTCATGTCTTCTTCTAAATTCCAAAAAAACTGTCTGTATGGTATTCTCAAAGCGTCCAAAAGTGCGGTTAAGTTCAAATATATTTGTAAAGGGTGAGGAGCTCCTGCTTGTACATGAATTTAAATATCTTGGTGTCACCCTTGACTCAAACTTAACTTTTAAAAAACATGTCAAAAAATTACGTAATACACTGAATTTCAATCTCAACAATTTTAGACATATCAGATCGTCACTCACAGAGAGGGCTGCAAAAATGTTTCTGCACTGTATGATTTTCTCCCACATAGAATACTGCATCACCAACTGGTCACTAACAAGCCCAAGCACACTAAAACCAATAGAATCTCTCTTCAAAAAAGCTGTAAAAGTATTGGATAGGAAACCATTTCTCACCCATCACTGCCCTATTCTGCAAAAACACAACATTTTAAGTTTTGATAAATTTAAAAAGTTTAAACTTGCTTGCTCCATATATAAGATCTTGCATGGACTTGCTCCACCACCTCTGGGTGAATTCATCATGTTCAGGTCCAGCACCAGTGGGAGAACAACCAGAGCCTCCACTAGAGGTGACTGCGCAGTGCCACACAGACAAACAACCTTCAGTAAGCAGGTGTTATCAGTCAGAGGTACGGAGGTCTGGAACGAGATTCCATCTCCAATAAGAGGCTGTACCACCTTTAATACTTTTAAAGTTAATCTAAAGAAGTGGCTGAAAAGTAAGCAGATCTGTCAGCACTAATCTTTAAATCAAATCAAGCTTTTAGCTTTCTTGGTGTGTGTGTGTGTTTTTTTGTTTTTCTATTTTCTATTTTTTTGTCATTGGTGCATTGATGTGTGTCAGTTTAATTTTCTCCTTGTATCGTTATTAATGTTATTTCTTTTGACCTGCCAGGGACTACAGATGACTAAAGTAGCCTTTGGCTAATTCTGGCATATTTACATTTATATGTGTCTGCAGATGACATGTGACCATCAGATGGTGGAGAAAAAAGAAGAAAAGCTCCTCATCAAGGCAGTGAGAGGAAATCACTGTTTACATGTTGAAATACATACAAATAAAATATAACAATAAACCTACTAACCACTTTGAATTATGTTTTTATATTCATTTTTATTTTCTCCCACATACTCTTTTCCCTACTGCTGTTGCATCTGAAATAATAAGTTCAATGATGATGGTGATCACACACACTGATCACAGTGTGTGTGAGTCAGCAGTCTTGCTCATCCAGCTACAAAGTTGCGGTACTCCTTGAATTTGTGTAAAATAATGCTCTGTTCCTCGGCTGTGAAATATGACGCGCAGCCTTCTCCGGCCCCCTTGACGAGTGCGCACACAGATCTAGACTGGCCACAACTGGATACAGTTATCAAGCTGATATCCTGCCTCGTAGTACAGCTGATCGGGATTACAGAGATCTGGTGAAGTTGAGCAAGTTGTCCAGAGTTATCCTGGGTGTGTTAATCCAGCTTTGTAGTATAGGCCTCAGGTCTTTATTCGTCTGTTTACTGTCTGTTTATTATCTGCCTAGTGCCTACTGTCTGTTTATCATCTTTTTACTGTTTATCAATATGAATGAAATACAGTTTGATAAACAGCTAATTGTCAACACACTTACATCAGTTAAATACAGCGGGTTCTGTCCCTACTCTGTCCTGTAACATGATCTGTATAATGTTTGGTTGAATATTTAGGCTGTGACACAGCAGATGGAAGAAATGAACGTCATTGAGTATCATTAATCTACAGCTGATCTCAGGTGGTGACAGTCTGAGGAGGAGCTTGGAGCAGCTGATAGTCACCGCTTTACAGCATGTCAGCCATGTCTTCACTGAGGACATAAAAAGACCACAGCTGCCACCATTCAGACTCGACCTGTCAATCACTCCTGTATAAGCTCCACCCTCTTTATCAACAGGTGTGCCTCTGATCAGCAAAAACATCTGACTTTTGAAAACAATGAGAGAACATGACTGACTATCTGGTCTGTGGCCCTGGACTTATTTTTAACTCGGAAACCGTCTCCACACTCTTAGGTTGTTAGCTTCAGCCATGCTTACCTTGCCTGTTCCTTGGTAACCACACATGTGGACAGCTATGTATTTTTGTGACGCTGTGTGGAGCTGATTTACATTATTGATGGGTCTTCATTCACGTACAATAAAAATATGTAAACAGCTGCAGCCTGTCACACAGTAACAACTACAGTCTAATGGACCTTAATGTGACTTTACTGGGTTTATATAGAGTTTAATTTGGCTTTACTGGTTTTAAATAGAGATTATACAGGGTTTAATGTGACTTAACTGGGTTTAAAAAGAGTTTATACAGAGTTCAATGTGACTTCACTGGGTTCAAATAAGGACTATACAAAGTTTAATGTGTCTAGAAAAACTGAAAATGATTAAAACGGGATCAGGAATAAAGTTGACTTTTCTCTAACCATTTATAAAAAATTTACTGAATAGAAACAAGCAAGTAATCCTGCAGGTGTGTGATCATAAACACAGGTGCTGCTGACAGACGTATAAGGAAACAATAGTAACAGCACTATCGTTATCTGTTTTACATGTTGGTCATGATAACTTGAAGACTGATTATTTAAATATAAACCTGACAATGTTTGATGAATGGGCATACATATCGGTCAGAAAATAAATAAAATGTAAAAAAAGGAAATAAAAATGAGAGCACTTTCTTGTTCTCAACAAAGGCGGACGGTGTTTCTCTTGTTCCCTCTCTTCCCTTATCTGCCCTGCTTGCTGCTCCATGTCCTGTGCTGTCTCTGTCTGAACTAACTCCTGCCTCTCTCTGCATTTCACTCCAAAACCTAGAATCATGGATTTGATCAGATGTTCTCTCAATGCAATGGACCAAATTTCCTCGACGAGAAGACTGGTTAAAGGTGAACCCACCTGCCCTGACAGAACGGTTGCAACCAGATACGCAATGGACTCCTAGGAGATGTGGAGGGTTGTGTGCCTGCCGATTCTTTCTGTTGAGGATGTTGAACACGTCTTCATAATTGGAATTATTATAGCAGGCATTCTGCTGTTACGAGTTAGCAGCTTCCTGATCTAGCACTTTTTGGGAAGCTGCCCTTCATGACTGATGGAATGTACAGGGCTGTCAACACTCAGGCCTTGTCCACATGTATTCTTCGGCTATTATATGCCGAAGAATACATGTGGACATCTTTACACTCACCGGCCACTTTATTAGGTACACCATGCTAGTAACGGGTTGGAGCCCCTTTTGCCTTCAGAACTGCCTCAATTCTTCGTGGCATAGATTCAACAAGGTGCTGGAAGCACCTTGTTGAATCCTGCAGCGAACATGTCCATATTGACATGATGGCATCACACAGTTGCCGCAGATTTGTCGGCTGCACATCCATGATGCGAATCTCCCGTTCCACCGCATCCCAAAGATGCTCTATTGGATTGAGATCTGGTGACTGTGGAGGCCATTTGAGTAAAGTGAACTCATTGTCATGTTCAAGAAACCAGTCTGAGATGATTCCAGCTTTATGACATGGCGCATTATCCTGCTGAAAGTAGCCATCAGAAGTTGGGTACATTGTGGTCATAAAGGGATGGACATGGTCAGCAACAATACTCAGGTAGGCTGTGGCGTTGCAACGATGCTCAATTGGTACCAAGGGGCCCAAAGAGTGCCAAGAAAATATTCCCCACACCATGACACCACCACCACCAGCCTGAACCGTTGATACAAGGCAGGATGGATCCATGCTTTCATGTTGTTGACGCCAAATTCTGACCCTACCATCCGAATGTCGCAGCAGAAATCGAGACTCATCAGACCAGGCAACGTTTTTCCAATCTTCTATTGTCCAATTTCGATGAGCTTGTGCAAATTGTAGCCTCAGTTTCCTGTTCTTAGCTGAAAGGAGTGGCACCCGGCGTGGTCTTCTGCTGCTGTAGCCCATCTGCCTCAAAGTTCGACGTACTGTGCGTTCAGAGATGCTCTTCTGCCTACCTTGGTTGTAATGGGTGGTTATTTGAGTCACTGTTGCCTTTCTATCAGCTCGAACCAGTCTGGCCATTCTCCTCTGACCTCTGGCATCAACAAGGCATATCCGCCCACAGAACTGCCGCTCACTGGATATTTTTTCTTTTTTGGACCATTCTCTGTAAACCCTAGAGATGGTTGTGCGTGAAAATCCCAGTAGATCAGCAGTTTCTGAAATATTCAGACCAGCCCTTCTGGCACCAACAACCATGCCACGTTCAAAGTCACTCAAATCACCTTTCTTCCCCATACTGATGCTCGGTTTGAACTGCAGGAGATTGTCTTGACCATGTCTACATGCCTAAATGCACTAAGTTGCCGCCATGTGATTGGCTGATTAGAAATTAAGTGTTAACGAGCAGTTGGACAGGTGTACCTAATAAAGTGGCCAGTGAGTGTATATGTTTTGGCCTGCCATCTTTTTATGTTTTGGCCTGCCATCCACACGTAACCGCAGGATTACATAATATAAACAGTGCTTTTGGAAAACTCTGGCCAAAGTGAAGATTTTGGAAAACTCCGGTTTTGCATTTGTGTGTGGACATAGATAACCGAAGTTTTAAATTCCAGACAACTAATAGATAAACGTTGTATACTATGCGCCCTTGTTCATGTCAGGCAGTGGATGGCACAAATATATACAGTCGCAAGCTGGTTGTGATTCATGAACTCCTTTGCAAGTTGGATACAACCTTGCAGAAGCTGACAGCCCGGCTCAGCTGACTTGGCCACCAAATTTGGATATTTGGATCAAGCCATCGGAGACCAGAGAGACTGACTGTCTGTGCTGCCCCCCATGTGCAAGTATTCGAGTATTGTTGTTATGTTGTTTATGTGCTGAGGTGTTTTTTCTTATCCCACACTGGGCCCCACTACTGGAACATAGTTTGAAGGCCCCCCCTTCCTTCCACCTGTTTTCCTTTTTCTCATCTACGAAAACGGGGTGCCAGTCTTCTGCTCACGGGAATAAAAGTAAATAGAGGCCAGTTGGAAGACGAATACCAATGATGGTTAACACACGCAACTGCAGCCAAAGCACTAGTCATACAGGTGGCGGTAAAGTAACATAAAATGGTAAAACTTGTAGCTTCCATGTTTGAAGTTTCGTCCCTGTTTTATCTTCAGCTTCTTGGTGAATCCTGCTTTGAACTTTATTGGTAGAAAACCACCGAAAAGTGAATTTTTCATGATAGGGGAACTTTAAATCTTAAAAAGTTGTAATTATAAATGTTTCACAAATCTCAGTATGTGCTGAATAGCAGTTAACATCTGTATTTTAAAACAAAAAGGTAATAATGTAATAATGTTGTTACCATGGCAACTTCTGTTCTTCAGGTCAGCATAGAAACCCTGCCAACAGTCAGGTGTGCAGTAACCCTCCAACAGGTAGGTGTGTTCGCTGCAGGATAAACATCTCCCAACTCCATCACACAGTACACATTCTGAAGAGCATGCTGAGGGGGGAGGAGAGGCAAGGGTCATTCAAGAGTGTTTTCTTCTAAAGTGTCTCATTCCGAAGTGTGTTCTTTAAAAGTGTGTTATTCCAAAGACTGTTATTTTGAAGTGTCGATCCAAAGTTTGTTATTTTTAAGTGTGTTATTATAAAATGTGTTATTCCAAAGTGTGTTCTTTAAAAGTCTGTTTCCAAAGTGTGTCATTCCAACATGTGTTGTTTCAATCACGTTATTCTGAAGTTTGTCATTTTAAAGTGTGTTACTTAAAACAGTGTTATTTCAAAGTGTGTTTTTTAGGGTGTATTATTTTAAAGCGTGTCTTCTAAATTCTTTTTTTATAAGGTTTGTCATTCTAAAATGTGTTTTTTTAAGAGTGTCATCCCAAAGTGTTCTTTTCACGTGTGTTATTATGTAATGTGATTTCAAGGTGCCATTCAAAAGTGTGTTATTATACAGTCTGTCATTCCAAAACGTGTTTTTTCAGTGTGTTATTCTAAATTGTAGTTTTTTTTAAATGTGCTATTCCATTCTTATGAAGTGTGTCATTCAAAGGTGTGTTATTGCAAAGAGTTGTTGCAGTGTGGTATTATAGTGTGTGTTTTCATTAGTGTCTACTCAAAAATGGGTTATTATGGTTATTTTGTTGCTGAGTGTATTTTACGTTTGCAGGTGTGTGTCGCAGTGTCCATGAAGAAGCTCCTCCCACAGTTGAGCACACACACACCCTGCAGGGTGGAGAACGGAGGAGAACAACGCTTACACTGACCAGGACCGACACATTGCAGACAGTGATCGTCACAGCCTGAGAAACACACAGACCCAGACACAGACACACACAGACACAGACACACACAAACACACACACACACATCAAAACTGAATCAACAGAATAGCTCTGCTGAGTCCTGAGACCTTATTTAGACTCTGCTCACATACTCTAATGTTCATGTTTTTAGTGTCTAATTATCTGATGAATCAGCTGATAGGTGCTTCCTGTTGGACTCACCTACACACATGTCCCCATCCTGGAAGTATCCAGGTGAGCAGCTCTGGGAGCAAACCCCGTCCTGCAACACGTAGCCATCCATACACTGAATACAATCAGTCCTCAGAGGACCTCTGCAGGTGTTACAGCTCCAATCACACTCTGGGGGGGGGGGGGGGGGTGAGAAAGACAGAGAGAGATCAGATATTTTAAACCATTTATATTTCCTCATCTGTGATACGTGCAGATGTGGTTTCTGCACTAAAACACTTCAGCACAATTTACAAAACCCAATTCCATTGAAGTTGGGAAATTGTGATAAACCATGATTAGCAAATCCTTTTCAACCTATATTCAAATGAATACACTACAAAGACAAGATATTTAATGCTCAAACTCAAACTCATTTTTTTTGGCAAATAATCATTAACGTTAGAATTTGATGGCAGCAACACGTGACAAAGAAGTTGGAAAAGGTGGCAAAAAATACTGAGAAATTTGAGGAATGCTCACCAAACATCTATTTGGAACATCCCACAGGTGAGCAGACTAATTGGAAACAGGTGGGTGCCATGACTGGGTATAAAAGCAGCTTCCCCAAAAATTCTCAGTCATTCACAAGCAAGGATGGGGCGAAGTTCACCACTTGGTAAAAAACTGCATGAGCAAATAGTCGAACAGTTTAAGACCAACGTTTCTTGAAATCTCAAAAGTTCTCAAAAGGAAATTAGGGATTTCAACATCTACGGTCCATAATGTCATCAAAAGGTTCAGAGAATCTGGAAAAATCACTGTACGTAAGCGGCACAGCCGGAAACCAACATTGAATGCTCGTGACCATCGATCCCTCAGGCAGTACTGTATTAAAAACCGACATCAATGTGTAAAGGATAGCACCACATGGGCTCAGGAACATTTCAGAAAACCACTGTCAGTAAATACAGTTTGCCACAACATCTGTAAGTGCAAATCAAAACTCTACTATGCAAAGCGAAAGCCATTTATCGACAACATCCAGAAACGCCGCCAGCTTCTCTGGGCCCGAGCTCATCTAAGTGTTCTGTGGTCTGACGAGTCCACATTTCAAATTGTTTTTGGAAATAGTGGACGTCGTGTCCATAGACTGTATATAGAATGGACAGAGTCTGCCTCCTTGCTGGGTGAAGCCACTCCGAGAACAGCACCCTCTGTTGACGGGCTGCAGTATAGATCATAAATCCCGCCTCTGCCAGCAAAGCTTATGGAGCTGTGGACAAACTTTAGAAATTTATTACGCAGAACATTATTTCCATTGACACCTGATACAGCCTATGGGCATTCAGGGATTGCGTAGCTCTCCCGGGGTACACGCTGTTTGAGCCGAGTGTCATCACAGCGACTCTCTGGGACTGCGCGGCCGAATGCGCGCATCACTACTGCGCAGCGCTGGTTTCAGGAAATGAAGAAAAATCCCGGAAATACCGAGAGCTTTTTGGCTTCAAATCCGTATACAGGCGGTAGGCGGAACCAAGTTGTCCATAGTATATACAGTCTATGGTCGTGTCCTCTGGGCCACAGAGGAAAAGAACTATCTGGACTGTTATCAATGCAAAGTTCAAAAGCCAGCACCTGTGATGGTATGGGGGTGCATTAGTGTCCAAGGCATGGGTAACTTACACTTCTGTGAAGGCAACATTAATGCTGAAAGGTACATTCAGGTTTTGGGGCAACATATGCAGCCATCCAAGCAATGTCTTTTTTATGCACGCCCCTGCTTATTTCAGCCAGACAATGCCAAGCTACATTCTGCATGTTACAACAGCTTGGCTTCGTAGTAAAAAAGTGCAGGTACTCGACTGGCTTGCCTGCAGTCCAGACCTGTCTCCCACTGAAAATGTGTGGCGCATTATGAAGCATAAAATACGACAACAGAGACCCTGGAGTGTTGAACAATTGAAGCTGTACATCAAGCAAGAATGGGAAAGAATTCCACCTTCAAAGCTTCAACAATTAGTCTCCTCAGTTCCCAAATGTTTATTGAGAGTTCTTAAAAGGAAAGGTGATGTAACACAGTGGTAAACATGCCCCTGTCCCAACTTCTTTGGCACGTGTTGCAGCCATGAAATTCTGAGTTGATTATTATTTGCGAAAAAAAATAAAGTTTATGAGTTTGAACATTAAATATCTCGCCTTTGTAGTGTATTCAATTGAATGTAGGTTGAAAAGGATTTGCAAATCATTGTATTCTGTTTTTTTTATGTTTATCACAATTTCCAAACTTCAATGGAATTGGGTTTTGTAATTTAATCAGATTAAGTTGAATATAATTTTTTTACAGTCTCTGATTGAGTCTGTGGGTTTGTGTTATGATATAATCGCAACGCCATAAAAGATTTGGACTCTGTGTAAATGCTGATGAACACAACATTTGATGAGGGGGGCTTATTTTAATTGTCCTTCTCATTTCTTCAAGGAAATGCAATCAGACTGAGATGCTAAGGCATCTCCACTAAGTTTAATCTACAGTGCTCTAACCTTTTCCTCTATCTTCAGATTCACCAGTTTGTCCGTACCATTAGCCCATGTTTTCCAAATTTACCTCGAACGAAGAAATAGATATCATTCTGTGAATTTCCCATGTACTTTAGAGATCCCATCACATAAATCTATAATAGTATCTCATCACTCAATAAAGTGATGCTTGATAATATCAGAGCAGACTGGGTAGAGGAACTTGGGATAATATCTCTGATACAGCCTGAGAAGATGCATTATATAGAGTAAATGGGTCGACGTCATGGTCGCCTTGGCTTAATTCAGTTCAAGGTTCTCCACCAGGTCCATTAGGATTAGAGCCAGGCTCTCCAGGATCTATTCTAATATCAGTGAAACATGTGAATGTTGTCATTAAGCTAAGGCTGATCTGGCACTTTGCTCTGGTCTTGTAATAAAAACTGTATAATTTTTGGACTACAATATTAATGCAGCAGCCAAGTACAAATTTTAGCCAGAATCATTCAGTTGCTGATACGAGCATGAAAATTGGCATGAGCAATCTCCATGGGTCACTTGACTTGAAAATTTGAAATTTCAAGAGGGCGGCCATTTTTCAAGATGGCTGCCACCTAGGTGCAACAATTGGGTGACGTCCTTGTTAAGTTGGTGATATAGGCATGAAAATTGGTATGAACAGTCTTCATGAGTCACTCAACAAGAGGAGGGGGCACACTTAGGTGATGCCTCGAGCTCTGCAGGCAACTGAAGACTAGTTAGGTAAGTCAGACATCTTGTTAAGCAGGTAGGGGTCGGGGTGACTCATTTTGCTCTGAAATTGTTATGTACTATAGTACTGTTTTTGTGTGTGTTTCGGAAGGCTACCCACTCTTGCTTGGTCACTCTGTGTGATAACAATAAGGATTTTGTGTGCGCAGTAACTTGTGTTGTGTGACCATTTGTTGGTGGTAACTGCTGTCCACATTTGGTGGGTCACATGTGAGTTGCATCTTAGGTGTAAAGTGGCAACAGTTGTGTAGTGGTGACTACTATGTGACCATTTTGTGTAGTGGTTTGCAGTCCACATTTGGTGAGTCACTTGTGTGTTACTGCTTCGTATACCTAATTGTATGTTCCGTTCGTTTGGCTTGTTGCTTACCTTATCACAGTAATTTGTGTGTCTTTTGAAGACTTGTGTCCATTTGTGTTGTGGTAGCGGCAGTCACCTTTTGTTGGATCTTTGTGTGCTGTGTGGGACTGACAGCAGTGTTGTAGTTCTACTACTTTTGTTGATTAGTTTGTGTGTGTGACTGCTCACTCCCCTTTAGTGTTGAATATCTGTTACTGTGTGTGGTATTGGCAAATTTAGAGTTTTGCTCTTTGTGTGTGTGTGTGTGTGTGTGTGTTAACCTCATGGTAGTAGCCATTTTGCTTTGTGGGAGTGGCACCCACTTAATTGGCTGCTTTTGTGATGGATGCTCTTGAATTTGGTTGCAGCATCTTCCTTGGCCCTAATTTAAGATTGTGTTCCTCACGACCCATTTTGCACCTTTTTGTCAGCAGTGGTTGTCTTCAGTTTTGGTGAACAGTTTAGGTTTTTTAAGCTTGTGCAGTGGCCTGTGTTTTGTGACACACAGCCTTGGTGAGTAACACCCATTTAGTTAGATTCTTGGCACAATGCACTTTAATTCAACAAATAAATGTTTGTGTTTTTTTTTTAATTAATGGTGTGTGATAGTTGTGTTTTTTTTTTTGCAGTACAAATTATTCATTGTTTGTGGGAGGGGGTGTTACGGCTGTGTGTTTGTTTTGTGTGTGTTTTTCCCCTTTTGTCTCTCCATAGCTGCCCAGGTGAAATCACTGAGTGCTAATCAGACTCACCTGGTGCTGGGCCTTTAAAGACTGAGAGCTGCCTGCAGTCTGGGGAGGTATTTGGTGGGGAACTGCTGCCCTGCTGCCTCTCATTTGTGTTGTGGGTGCTTTGTGCTTAGCTCATAATTTTGTTATTTTGTCACAATAAATTGTGTGTTAAACTTTTGAAGGTGTTTTGTTAATTTGATGGGTAAAAAGTTGAGGATAGTTGTTAGCCCCATAGGGCCACCTTCGGGTGGGGCGTAACAGGATCTGTCATACACCACCACAACAAATCTCTCTAATGCTTGAAGGTCACTGTCATCAATTGCAGAGGGGCATTCACTAAGTTTTGCAAAAGTGTTTGACAACTAGACAAGACAACTGGACAACAAGAGACAACTAGATTATGATGTATTAATGTTAACTTTTTACTCTGTGATTATGTGGTTTTTATTTTACAATGTTTTTAATCACAGTTTTATTTATACCATCAGGATTCCACTTCAAGTTTGTTGTACACTGTACGAGGACAATAAACATATTCTATACAACGTCTATTGTATTAAAAAAAAATAACAATAATGAATTTTATTTGAATAGCATTTTACATCAAGTCCATGTTCTCAAAGCAGTAAAACAAAAACAAAAACATTAGGTATGAAAAGTATATAAACTACGGAGCTCCTAAAGGGACATGGAGAAAAAGACACAAAAAAAAAAGAGAAAACTTGCATGCACACACAAAACATTCACGTGCGTACCCAAATGATGTGCGTTGTTCTGCAGTTTGAGCTGGAATACCACATGGTGTATTCTCCTTGCCCAGAGAAGAATCCTGTTGGAGTGGAAGTAAGCACATCCACCCAAATCCTTCTTTTGGAAGAAAGACCTTATTTTATTCCTAAAGCTAGAAAAAATAAAATATTGCACTAGAGCAGGGGTCGGCAACCTTAAACACTCAAAGAGCCACTTGGACCAGTTTCCCACAGAAAAGAAAACACAGGGAGCCACAAAACCTCTTTGACATCTAAAATGAAGATAACATTGCATATATCTTTTTTTTTTTTTTACCTTTATACAAAGCATATAAAAAACTGTAGCGAGTTGCATTTATGAAATAAATGAACTATTTCGGCGAGTGTCTGCCTTCTTCTGTAGTTAAACCGCAAGATATCAAAATCTACCCGGATACAGCAGTGCTGCTTTTTGATTGGCTGTTCAGTAGATATACTTTATTTGATTGGCTTGTGCGTGGCACGCAGCTTCTGAACTCTCGGAGGAACTCAGTTGATTTCCCCCAATTCCATAGTTGAAGAAGCGCAACTTGGTGGACATCACCGTGTTCATTTAAATGCGTGAGAAATACAATCTGTGGTGTGTGAGCGTGTGAACGAGTGGGAATGCGTGTGTCATACGCTGAATGCGTGAGACTTGAGAGCCCTGTGCTCACGCATCATCGATGTACTCCCGAGCCATGCAAAACGGTCTTTGCAAATGTTGCACTGAACGCCTTCCTTTCCAGTCTTGGTAAAGTTTTCCCACACCACTGATGTTTTAGGTCGGGATTTGGGTTGGGTTGTGTCCATGTTTTTCTCAGCCGCTGCCTCGGCCATGGCTGTTTCTTTTCTGTGCGTCCTGCTGATGTTTACACGCCGGTGTCCATAGACATATATAAAGACCCGACAAATCGATTACAGAATTTGTTGGCAACGGATTTTTTCGTCACGACGAATCTACTTAATCGATTCGTTGTTGCAGCCTTAATAGTTTATTTAATGTTACAAGAGCATTATAATCTTTGAATTTAGAATTACAAATAATAATAATAATAATAATAAAATAAAATAAAATGCAATTAAGTATTTATTATTTATTTTCCAAATCCATTGGGAGCCGCAGCTTAGGGAAGAAAGAGCCGCATGCGGCTCCGGAGCCGCGGGTTGCCGACTCCTGCACTAGAGGGTCAACCCAAAAATTCTATGAAACATGGGCCCCTTTACTCTCTTATTTTAAGAAACTTAAAATAAAATAAATCCATATCCACTTTTTTTTTGAAATTTTTTATTTATTTTCATTCAATTCATAAGCTAGTATGACTAGTACGACCACTATTTTGGCCCAAGCCGATGCTGCAAGCAGTGGGCGAGAGCCCTATTGCCCTATTATTATTATTATTATTATTATTATTATTATTATAAACTTTTAACTTTTCAACTTATTCACCCTTTAGACGGGGTCCAAAACTGCTGAAATTTGGCAGGCGGGTTGGGCCCGGCTCAAATGTGGCTATTTGCAATGCTTTATTTATTTACTTCCACCTCCACAAGATTTTAGTCATTTGATAATGGTCCAGTGATGGAAAATTTGACTCTAAACTTACGTCTCTATGTTGTAGCGCCACCTGATGGCAGAGGGGAGTGCTTTTTCGGTCAGTGGTCTGTAACTCCATCTTTATCAATGGGATGCAGCTGAGATTTGTTCAGGACACACCTGATGGGATTCAATTTAGGCTAGAAAATCAGCACCTTGTTTCGTGAAACTACACCTAGGTGGCGCTATGAAATGTCTCAAACAAAAATAGCAATCTGTGTTATAGCTTTAGCTATGTAATCTGGTACACAGATCAGGAGGGGCGTCCTTTTGAGGGCTCCAATGTCAAAATGGAATTCCAACCAAAAAAAGCACCCCCTACAAAATTTCAAAAAGTAAGCCTCACTGCTGTGTGTGACCCAAACCTATGGAATCAAGGACACTTCTGTTGGATCCCAAGACATACAAATAGTGCTCCAAGGTCAAAATGGAGATCCAACCAAAAATGGCTCCATAGTGCCCACTTTAAAATTTGAAAATGTAAGCCTTGCTTCTGTGTGTGACTTAATAATGACATATACTGTATGTTGGACCCCAAGACGAACAAAAGGGGGAGGCGGTCCACAGAGGTGGTGGCGTGACACTGCTCAGACCCATTGGTGCCCCGTGGGGCGCTAGTTATTATTATCATTTCTGTAACCTCTTAAATATATCATTTGAGGTTAAATTTCTATTCACTGCGTTTATTTTTAATATTTGTATTGTCTCTATTGTACTTTATTTAATTATTTTGTGTTGGCAGCATGGGTGGGGTGGGGGGAGAAAATAAGAAAATTATGTTTGTTGAATATCTGTAATCACTGTTCATCTCTTCCAATAAAAACATGTTAAGAAAAAAACAAAAAACAAACAAGCTGCTAAGACCCTCTGCTCTTTAGAGATGAGGAGGCAGCATCCATGATTTCCCTTAAGAATGTCAGGTATTGATTCATCAGCTCATGGGACAAAACTAATGACACTGCTAATTTATACCCCTAATATTTTATCTGATTGAGAGTTATACCATAACGGGTGGCAATTCGTGTATGCGGTGTCCATAATTTCCAAAAGAAATTTCAGATCTGGTTTACATAATGAAATACATTCTTTTTTTTTTTTTTCACATAAGGCACTTACGAACATTATTCTGAAACTGTTGAACTATTAGCTCATGCAGTCTCTCACAGAGTGGTAAACCTCTTCCCATCTTTCCGTCTCAGAGACTTAGCCTCTCTGAACATCCTTTTTATACCCAGTTACCTTTTGGAAATTAACCTCATTAAGATGTTCCTCCAGCTGTTCTTCTAGCACTACGCAGCTTTTTACCTGTTTAGTTATACCTCTATAACAACTTTTTGCCTGTTTGGTTGTTCCTCGATAACAACATTTGACCTGTTTGGTTGTTCCTCAGCAACAACTTTTTATCTGTTTGGTTGTTCCTTAATAACAATTTCTTACCTGTTTGGTTGTTCTTCAACAGTGTTTTGCCTGTTTAGTTCAGCAGATAAGTTAAATATTTGAAAGAACTGTGTGTAAGGTGACACAAGCATGAAATTTGGCAGACAGTTAAATAAGGTGTTTCGGAAGATATTTTGGCTATAGGGACATTCCAAATTCACTCCATGACCGCAGTCGCAGCCATTTTCAAAATGGCTTCCAAAATATCTTGAAGAATGCTGTATCTGCCATAACAATGCTCAGGGTGTCTAAACTACCTTTGGGGGCAGCCAACAACAAGATGCCCAGACCTGTAATTATCCAGTTTGCATTGCGAACTGTTCGTAATGAAGTATGGAGGAGATCAAGAGAGGCAAGAGTGTGCAGAGAGATGAACATTCAGTTCAAGGAGGACTTCTCAAAGGAAGATCGCGAGGCACAGGCCCATGGTGCAAGAAGACAGAAGAAATGGAAAAAAGGCCTCCCTAAGAGAAGGATATGCACTCATTGACGCATGCCGAGTTGACCCCTAATTGCTGCTCAGTAAGCAAATACTCAGGCACCTTATGCTTATACAGAGCATAATTCAGCAACATGACAAAAGGTACTTATGTTTCCAGGAGCAAACTTTCAGGTATATTGTTTAAACATATACTATAAATGTGAATCTTACCAGGTGAAAGTTTAACTGATTTAACTGTTAAAAGGGATTTAAGGACTTAAATTTTAAAGTTGCTGTTTTTCCTATATTTTTGATATGATGTTATTATGGACAACATGTTCTTTCCTGCATTGAAAAAAAAACAAGTTAAGCGCATTTAGAAACAACCATAATTTCTTTTATGCCATTGAATGTTAGGGGTTTAAAAAACATTACAAAGCATAAAGCCATTTTTTTTGTTTTGTAAGGATCAAAAATCGCAGTGTTTTTTTTTTACAGGAGACTCACTCTGTTATGACTGATGAAAAATTCTGGAAAATTCAAAGGGGGGACTACGCCTTCTTTGCACATGGAACATCAAACTCAGGAGGAGTCATGATATTATTTCATAGATTTCCAGGTTGCATAACTGATCATAAAAAAGATACTGAAGGTCACTGGTTAATGGTGGTAGTGGAGACGAATGACAAATACTATATTTTAAAATGCGTTTATGGCTTGAACAACCAGGCAATCAATGTGAACTTTTATTCAAAATTAAGTCAATTTATAAATGAATGGAAAACAACATATAATTCAAATAAAGTGATATTGGGAGGAGACCATAATATAGCCCCAGATTCATGGCTAGACCGACCACCTCATAGGGAATACTCAACCCGTATACAGCGACACTATACTGTCTTTATGTACAACAGCAAATATAATTGATTTTTGGAGAACATTAAATCCAACATTAGTTCAGTACACATGGTATAACTCTGCAGGAAACGGTCAATGTTCAAGACTAGATTACTGGTTGATCTCATGTTAGTTATGTAATGATATTTCAGATTGTAAAACATCAGCCTCTCTGCTCACAGACCACTGCATGATTAGTCTGAATTTATTCACATCCAAGCAACAACTGAATTCTCCAGATATTTGGAAGCTTAACGATGATCTCTGACAAAATGTTGAATTTTGTGATCATAAGTTTCTTATCCTGAAGGTTGAAAAGTTAGACATGAATGATATTAGTAAATGGGAATGGTTTAAGTTTAAAACCAAACAAATACCGGTTGGCACAGGTAAAAAAAAACTGTCTAAAACAGTTTAAGGAAACAAAAGCAAAAGGATCTAATTGACAAAGACAATTCATAAACAAGTAATACACAATTATCCTTAGAAAACATTACTGAATTAAAGTCATTGCAATTCCAACTAGATGACATGTACACAACAAAGGCAAATGGAGCTTATCTTCGATCAAGAGCTAGATGGATCAAAAAGGGTGAAAAAAGTTCAACTTATTTCTTTGGACTTGGAAAAACAAAGACAAACTAAGAAAAAAATAAGAAACTTATGACAAATGATAATATAATTGAGGATCAGAAATTAGTCCAAGATGAAATTTTTTTCTTTTATTGTAACTTATATAAATCAAACTTCTTGCTTTAGTTTATGCAAATCGCTTAAAGCATATAATTGGAGAACTTATAGAAGAATATCAATCAGTTTCTTTAAAGGGAAGATATATTCACAAACATATTCGACGGATTCTAGATGTACCAATCATTCATTCAATCAGATAGTCTTGTGTAATTAATAGATTTTTTCAAAGCATTTGACACTGTGGAACATGATTTTATGTTTACCATGCTCAAAAAACTCGGATTTGGAGAAGGGTTCTGCAGGATCCTAAAATTTTTTTCACAATGATATTTACAGTTACATCTCCCTCAACCCTGGAATGACACCAAAAATTAAGATTTTACGTGGTATTAGACAAGGATGTCATATTTCGCAAAAATTATTTATTTTCTGTACACAAATGCTAGCATATCTAACTATGAACCACCCTCAAATTAAAGGAATCTCCATCTTCGATTACGAATATCGAACAAGTTGTGGTGAGACGCCTCCTCCTCTTGTTTTGTTTTGGCTGGACTTCCTGTGTTTCCTTGTTTGCCTGGTCTGGCTTTATTCTCTTCCAGTGCTTCCTCCCCTCCCCCGGTCGCTGAGGCTGAGTGAGACTACACACCTGCTCCACATCTCCAATCAAGGCACTTTAAGAAGCCTGCAGCCCTCAGTCTCAGCGCCTGAGTATTGTCTTCACTTCCATGTGGTATAGACGCGTCTCCTGGCCTCCTTTCTTTGAATTTGAAATCGTAACTCTGATCCTGATTCATTGTATGTTTACTTACCTCCCTCTCCTCTGGTTTTTCCTGCAGTGTCTCCAGCCCACACGACAGCCAGCCAACCAGCCTACTTCCTCTTTTTGCATTTACAACCCTTGTTTGGACATTAAATTACACCTTAAGTTGATCTCTGTCTCTGTGTCTGCTTCTGGGTCCTCACAACTCACCAGCCACACCACAGAATACTCAGGCCAGGATAATGGACCCAGCAGACCTGGATAGGGTTCAGCAAGCCGTCCAGAAGCTCGGTACTCGGCACGGTCAACATGAGGATTTGCTCCAGGGCCTCAATCATTCTTTTCAAGGCTTCTCTGTTCAAGTAGCGCAACTGGCGGAGCAACTACTCTGAGAGGCAAAGCGGGCTACGGCCGTCTGGGATAGGGAATCGCCTATGTTCTCCTCTTACGCCCGATTCTCGGAGGAGCTTCGTAAAATATTTGATTTTCCTGTCGAAGGCCCTGAATGTACCAAACGGTTGTTTTCCCTCACCCAGAACTCTCGGTCAGTGGCGGAGTATTCCATTGAGTTCCGTACAGTGGCGGCCGAGAGTGGGTGGGGGGAACTAGAGTTAAAGGGGATATTCACTCGGGGTTTGTCTGAACAGCTAAAGGAAGAGTTAGCAACTCGAGATGAGCCCTCCTCCCTTGAGGAGCTAATCACACTAGCCATCAGGATAGATAATTGACTCAGGGAGAGACGGAGGGAAAAGAAAGCACGTTCCCTTACCCATAGCATAGACTCCCCATCCTCTGCTGCGGTCAGTGGGTCTCCTCTGCAGCCCTCAGCTCCTCTGGCTCCGACACCGTCCACTGGAGAACCCATGCAAATCAGCCACACCTCCTCTACCTCCAGCTCTCCCAGGCGTATCACAGTCCCTGCCTGTCTCCTTTGGGGAAAGGAATCCACTTCCCTCCAAACCCTCACTGACTCCGGGGCGGACGACAACTTCATTCACGCCGGACTGGCAGCACGGCTTCAGCTCCCCCTGGAGGTACTCCCGGTTCCCCATAAGGTCACCGCTCTCGATGGCAGAGTGATAACCACCATTACCCATTGCACTGCTCCTCTCACCCCCAGGGAACCATCGGGAGGACATCCGGCTGTTCCTGCTTCCCTCTCCTCACTCTCCCCTGGTGCTGGGACTCCCTTGGCTGTAGATCCACAACCCTCAGATTAACTGGTCCACATCTTCGATCTCCGCCTGGAGTCCTCACTGTCACTCCCACTGCCTCCGCTCCGCCAATCCCTACATCCACCGACAGAGGTCAGCATCCCCACCGCCATCTCTCACCTCGGTTCCCCCCGTTTACCATGACCTGGCTATGGTGTTCAGTAAGGAGCAGTCTCTCGTTCTTCCTCCTCATCGGAATACATCCAAGACTCCTTGGTCACATCATCGCCCAGGGGAAGCTACGCCCAGACCCAGAAAAAGTCTGCGCTGTCTGTGACTGGCCCACTCCCTCCTACCGCGAAGACCTCGAGCGATTCCTCGGCTTCGCCAACTTCTACTGATGTTTCATCAGGAACTACAGTAAGGTGGCAGTGCCCCTCACCTGGCTCACATCCCTCAAGGTTCCGTTCTCCTGGACCCCTGAAGCGGATGCCACCTTCTGTCACCTCAAATCTCTCTTCATCTCCGCCCCGGTGCTCAAAAACCCGGATCCCTCTCTTCAGTTCGTGGTGGAGGTCGATGCTTCGGACTCTGTAGTGGGGGCCGTTCTCTCACAGAGGGACTCTGAGACCCAGAAGCTCCATCCGTGCGCCTACTTCTCCCGAAAACTCTCACCCACTGAACAGAATTACGACGTGGGAAACCGTGAGTTGCTGGCTGTTGTGTGGGCACTTAAAGAATGGAGACACTGGCTGGAAGGAGCACAACAACCGTTTCTCATCTGGACAGACCACAAGAACCTGCAATACCTCCGCTCTGCTTGTCGCCTCAACTCCAGGCAAGCCCGCTTGTCCCTTTTCCTCAGTAGATTCGACTTCACCCTCTCCTATCGTCCCAGCTCCCGTAACCTCAAACCAGACGCCCTCTCTCGGATCCACTCCTCAGTTACCCCGGACCCCAGCGAACCGGACACCATCCTCCCTGCCTCCTGTGTCGTTGGCTCCACCTCTTGGGAGATCGATACCATCGTGGACCGGGCCCCCCGGGAACTGGCCCGCCGGACAGAAAATTCGTGCCTGAGGTTGCACGTTTCAAGGTCCTACAGTGGGGGCACTCCTCCAAACTCACCTGTCACCCCGGGTTTCAACGCACCCTCCAATTCCTTCAGCAGCGGTTCTGGTGGCCGGGGATGGTCCGGGACGTACGGGCGTTTGTTGCTGCCTGCTCCGTCTGTGCCCGCGGCAAAACCTCCCACCAACCTCCGACTGACTTGCTGCGTCCTCTGCCTGTGCATTCACACCCCTGGTCTCACATAGCCCTAGATTTCGTCACTGGTCTCCCCCCTTCTGAAGGTAACACAGTCATACTCACCATCATTGATAGATTTTCCAAATTTGTTCATTATGTCCCATTACCCAAGCTCCCGTCTGCCTTTCAAACTGCTAACCTCCTAGTTTCTCATGTGTTCCAACTGCATGGGATCCCCCTTGACATTGTATCAGATCGTGGTCCCCAGTTCTCCTCCCAGGTCTGGAAAGCTTTCTGCCAGGCAGTGGGCGCAGCAGCTAGCCTCTCCTCGGGTTACCACCCGCAGACCAACGGCCAGACGGAGCAGGCTAATCAAAACCTCGAGTCGGCCCTGCGATGTGTGGCGGAGTACGCACCTCCCGTGGATCCAATACGCCCATAACTCCCTCACCTCGGCCACATGTATGTCCCCTTTGATGTGCTGTTTTGGATATCAGCCCCCCAGTTTCCCGAACAGGAGCACCCGGTGGCCGTCCCGTCGGTCAGGGAGCACATTGGGCATCTACGGGAGGTGTGGAGATCGACCAGGGCCGCACTCACCCGCACGGCCGAGCACAGCAGTAAGATTGAAACTTCCTTCATCCCTCAAGATTCACCCCACATTTCATGTCTCCCTGCTAAAGCCTGTCACCTCGTGCACCCTGAGCCCTCCTTCCATCACCCCTCAACCCCTGCGGTTGATTGACGACCACCCTGCCTTCACTGTAAGGAAAATCCTGGACGTGCGGCCTCGGGGGTGAGGCTTCCAATATCTCGTGGACTGGGAAGGGTACGGTCCAGAGGACATCCTGAACCACCAACTCCTGGACGACTTCTACGCTGCTCACCCCAACAAGCCCGGCAGAACGCCAAGAGGCGTTTGTTGAGGGGGGGGGTACTGTGGTGAGACGCCTCCTCCTCTTGTTTTATTTTGGCTGGACTTCCTGTGTTTCCTTGTTTGCCTGGTCTGGCTTTATTCTCTTTCAGAGCTTCCTCCCTCCGTCTCAGCTCCTGAGTATTGTCTTCACTTCCATGTGATATAGACGCATCTCCTGGCCTCCTTTCTTTGAATTTTGAAATCGTAACTCTGACCCTGATTCATTGTATGTTTACTTACCTCCCTCTCCTCTGGTTTTTCCTGCAGTGTCTCCAGCTCTCTTTTTGCATTTACAACCCTTGTTTGGACAATTAATTACACCTTAAGTTGATCTCTGTCTCCGTGTCTGCTTCTGGGTCCTCACAACTCACCAGCCACACCACACAAGTGAATTTGCAGATGACACAGTAATCTTTCTAAAAGATAAATCTTTAATCGAAAAAGCCTTGGATATAATATCAGTCTTTTCCAGAGCTCCATTCCTGTCAGAACTGATGTACAATACTTAGGCTTAATAATATCAAAAGATAGAAATAAGAGAGAACACCTACACATTGAAGGAAAAATAGATAGTATGAAAAAATCTCTCAACCATTGGCTCATGAGGGATCTCTCTCTTCTTGGCAGAATCTTATTAACAAAATATTTTTTATGCACCCCCCCAAATGATTAAAAAGGTAAATTCAATAATTTCTGATTTCATATGGAAAAATAAGACACAGTACCTTAAAAAATCTGTGATGGTTAAAGATTGTAAACATGATGGGTTGAAAGCTGCTGATTTTGATTCCATGATAGGCCTATTAAAGTTAAACTAGATAAAACCTTATGTGACACAACCTGATTCCATATGGTTCCACGTACCAAAATGTCTTTTCCAAAATGTTTGAGGATTAGAATCTTTGTTAAATGTGACTTTGAAATAACTAAACTACCAATCAAACTGTCTGATTTCCACAAACAAATACTGCTCTACTGGAAAATGATGTTCACACACAACTTCACCGCATAGGTCCACCTTATGGAATAATAGAACCATATTAATTAACAGGAAGATTTTATTTAAACAAGAATGGTATGACAAAAAGGTTCTATATGTTACTGACTTGATGGATGACAATGGAAATTTGTTGCAATTTAATTTATTTGTAGAAAAGTTTCATTTAAAATGCTTGTATAGTGAATTTGATTAGTAGAGCGATTCCACTTCCCTTAAAATGCATGATTAAAAATATCCTCACAAATTCAAATGTGTCTATTAAAATACCTGATTTAAAAATTGGTGAATTGAAATTGGGGGAAAGAAAATTTAATAAAAAAGCACCTGGAAGCATGTTTAAAGAAAAGCTATTCCATGACATCAAGAAGTCAATGAAAATAAAGTGACATTAATAGAGACTTATGGTAGCTATCTTAAATAGCCAATTTCACCCATGGTAAAAGAAATCAGTTCAAATGAATAAACAATATTTATCCTGCTGCTGAAACCCTAAGGAAAAGGTTTAATTTTGAAGTTAGTCCATGTGTATTTTGTAAGACAGAGCACGAAACAATTGAACACCTATTCCTCTCTTGTTCGGTCACAATGATATTTTGGAAAGATATTTGTCGATGGTTAAATATTGGGATTAACAATTCTCTGTTTAACAAATTTCAAGTGTTGATCTGTATGAATGGTAGTCAAAAAAGGTATCCAGATGGTGAACATCATTTTCATTCTGGGAAAATATCATATACACAAGAATAAATGGAACAACTGCAAACCCACCATAAACTGTTTTAAGAATGAAATCAAAAACTATGTAGCTTCCCTAAGGATGTTGTCAGAGGAAAATCAGTCTATGATTGATCTGTATCAGACAATGTCAAAGTCTCTTGCTCTTTAAATTTAATCCTATTTCTTTAAAACTCTTAATGCACCTTTTGTTGAAATGTCACCCTGTAACCTGTTATAATTATTTTATTTTATTTTTTACCCTGTTAACGTTAGAGGTGTTCCAGACATGTCCCACCGGGAGGAGACCTTGCTGCCGGCCCAGGACCAGGTTCAGGGATTATATCTTTCACCTGGCCTGGGAGCGCCTGGAAATCCCCCCGGAGGAGCTGGTGGAAGTGGCTGGGGTGAGGGCCATCTGGGCTTCCCTCCTGAAGCTGCTGCCCCCACGACCCAGACCCGGATGAAGCGGAAGAAAACGACGACGACGACCTTGTTAATGTGTTATGGGTTTGTGCTGTTTCGAGTGCTGGCAGTTATTTCTTCAGATGAGTTCTTTGAGGATTGTTATATATTTCATTTCAAAATGAAATGTACGACATATTGTTCATTCAAATAAAATCAGGAAAAAAATCAAATAAATAAAAAAAATAAAAAAAATAAAATGATAAACTACCTTGAGGGCCTTTCAAAAACCACATAACGCTTTTTTGCCGTTTTTTCTAGACCAGTGGTCTCCATATGGCGGACCGCAGTCCACTTCCGGACCGGGAAAGAGTCCAATACGGACCCGAGCCGACCGCAGAAAAATGTATGTTTTTTTCTCTCTTGCAGGCCTGCACGATGTACGTGTGTGCGATAGTCACATCGCAGAGCCTGCGATGTCGGAGGTGAATGAACTCAGTTAATTTCAAGGGTAGCTGACTGAGATACACTGCATGTGACTCTGCATGTGCTGTGCAGCGATCCACCAATCACCTTCGTTCTTTACTCAGTTGCCAATCAGACTCAGTTCTCAGTTGCCAATCAGACTACCCTGCCAGCTGTCAATCAAAATCAGAGAGGAGGAAACCCACCCCTGCACATGTTCTGCACATGGAGTGAGACGTGTGTCCGCTGAGAATTACTTTCGGAACTTTACTGACTGTTAAGCCCAACAAATAAGAACTGTATGGGTTTTAAAATGTATATTTCCGTGGACCACTCTACTATAAGCGGTGCGCGTTTTGCGAGGTGCATGCAATTCTCGGAGGACATGCGTTTCTCGGCACAACACCGCTAACAACAACAACAACAACAACAATTGCAAAATGAGCAACGAACAAGAGAAAACCACCGAAAGTTAATATTTCAAAAGAGTAATGCACTGTAAAAAAATAAATAAATAAAAATCCCTGGACCCAGGCCTGCAGGCATTTCATTCAGGTGGACCCACTGAAAATGTATATGAAGACCCCTGTTTTAGACCCTTCTTCTGCTTTAAGGTGTAACAATGGCCAAATTTTTCCTTAGAGCCTGGGACATCAACACAGGGTTTAAAGACTGACTGGAGCAAGTGCGTTCTTTGTCAGGAAGACATGTCAGAGGTGCTTCACTGTTCAGCCGAGTCTATACATGCCACACATGGAGCAGGGTACAAGACAATTGCTGTAGGTTTTGACAGGATTGGCAGTTTGCCCACATCAATTAATCTTACAAGGCTTGATGATGGGAATGGTATTGAGGGAACATTACAGCGGCACAAGGCCAAGTGGCATGGCTCATGTAGGCTCCTCTACAACAGAACACAACTACAGTCTGCAGAGAAGCATAAGAAACCCCCAGAAGATGCTGATAATGACTCTGCTGATAGCTCAAAAAAGTTCACCCGCAAGGGTGCTGGTGAGAAAAGCTCTTCACCCGATATATGCTTCGTCTGTGACAAACCTGCACCAGAGAGGGAATCTTTGATGAGAAAAACATCAACATTTGGGCTTAATATCAATGTCAGGAAGGCTGCAACGAAATTGCAGAACAAATCCCTACTCACCAAGCTGAGTGCAGGAGACTTGATTGCACAAGAAGCCTGATACCATCTGCCATGCTTGTTCTCTTTGTACAACAGAGCTAGAGAAACAAAAACATCTGTAGAGTCTGATGTGGAAAAAATGAATCATGGTTTAACATTTGCCCAGCTGGTATCTTGTATTGAAGACACTTGCATGGCAAATCTTGTTGCACCCATCTTCAAACTCAGTGACCTGATTGATCTGTACACAACAAGGCCAGAACAACTTGGAACTGATGTTGCAGGACATGTCCATTCACGGACCTCAAAAAAAGAGTCAGCTGTTGCTCCTAATGCCGGGATGTGTCAGCTCTAGCGAAATGTACGCATGAGGAGGCTAACACGTGTTTCCTTCTGCACCTACAGGATGCCATACAACAGGGGTACAAAAAAGTATCATTACACACAGTTGATACAGAAGTGGTAGTGCTGGCCATAGCATCACCCAATCACCTCAACATCTCTGAGCTCTGGATTGCCTTTGGAGTAGGGAAGAGCTTCAGGTCCATCGCTGCTCATGAGACCAACAAAGATCTTGTGTGGCCTTGCCGTTGTTCCATGCCTTCACCGGTTGTGACATGGTGTCCTGTTTTGGTGGCGGGGGCAAGAAGACTGCATGGGATCCCTAGACCACCTATGGAGACGTCCCACCAGCATTCTGTTCCTTGGATACCATGCCAGACCCATGTGCCATTTACGGGTGGATGCCAAAACTGGAGCGATTTGTGATCACACCACACCAATCACACCAGCAGAGGGGACGGTGTGGACCAGGCAAGGAAACAGCTGTTCAGCAAGAAAGGAAGAGCTTTTGATGGTCTGCCCCCTACACAGGCTGCACTCATCCAACAGACCAAGAGTGCTGCTTACCAGGCTGGTCACTGTTGGGCCCAAATGATGACCTCTGCTACTGAGCTTCCATCACCTAGTAAATAGGGCTAGAAAAAGAAGCCTGGGGGTGGATGGAGCATAATCTGGACGACCCTACCAGAAGCATCAGAGGCTTGCAGGGAACTCTTGTACTGTGGCTGCAAGAACACCTGCAGAGGACGCTGCAAATGCCAGAAGGCTGCTCTTCAGTGTACAGAACTTTGTCAGTGGGGTGGACAGTGCTCTGAGTGGTGTGGATCACAGAGAACAGTTAATTACTGCTTGGACACAATTTCCATCCTATTGACTTGTGATTAGACTATAACAAGCTATCGTTCTTACCTCTGAAACCTACAACCTACAACCCTGTAGCAAAAATTTACCACTGAGGCATAATCTACCTGCAGACCAAATTTCATGCTAGTTTCATCAAAATCCACAATACTTTCTCCTATCCGCTGTACTAGTTTGGTTGTCCCTCCAACAAATTTTTACTTGCTTGATTGTTGCTTTTATAACTTTTTACCTGTTTGGTTGTTCCTCAATCAAAACTTTTTACCTGTTTGTTGGTTCTTTGATAATAACTTCTACCTGCTCCATTAAATTTAAAATGAGCAGAGATTATGTGAGTCAGTCACACTTCGTCTCTGAGGTGTGTGTGTGTGTGTGTCTGCGTGAGAGAGAGAGAGAGAGAGAGAGAGAGTGTGTGTGTGTGTCTGTGTGTGTACCTCTGCAAGCTCTGCTTGTTGTGTTCAGGTAATATTGGTGAGCACAAGTTTCGTATCGACACTCTCCAAACAGCAGCACCTTGGTGGGGTCTCTGCAGGACGTACAGGCTCCGCCCATTTCACAGGTAAGACATTGACTTTCACAGGCTGAGAACAGGTGGTGGTGGCGGGGGGGGGGGGGGGGTTACAGGTGAGATTGAAGTGACACAGGTAATACCATTAACTGATGTACAGGTGCGTTTCTCACTTACCCTGGCAGAAGTGGTAGCCGTTGTCATAGTAACCAAGGGGACACTTGGCAGCACAGAGACCTGATGGCAGCAGGACGTTGTGAACAGGGCAGGAAGTGCAGGAGAGAGGCCCTGCCCCACTGCAGGAGTCACAGGAGGCATGGCATTCTGGGAAAAATCAACAAAAACATGATGAACAGTAAAGTGATAAGTAAGGAAGAACAGGGAGACTGTTACTGCAGCTTTTGTATAAACAAATAAGTGAGTCAATAAACAGCTGACTACACAATGTAACAAACAAATAAGAATAACTCTGTTTATTTTAATACATATTTATTTATTTGGACAAAGACAACCTTTATTTTCAGACAAATATTTACATTAGATTAGTCTCCTCTGTTCAAACATGTTTTATTACAGTAAACACAGACAGTTGTGAACTAACAGCTCTTCACTGGTTTATAAACTGGTTCTTACTGATGCAGGCGCCGTGGCGTCCAAACGTTCCCCGGGGACAGACAGTGACGCAGTGATCTCCCAGCAGCCACTCCTTTACCTCCTTACACCACACACACACACTGCCCACACCTGTCTGCAGGTCAGCCGAGCACCGCCCACAGTCTGAGCTACATCCTAAAAGTGACAAACAGGAAATGACGTCAATAAAATCGACATATAAAAAAAACTCCACCCTCAGTCTGTAATGCACACAGCAGAAATCCCACAGGAAATGACTTCCTCATCATCATGATCCTCCTCACTCACGGTCTGAGGCAAGACTCAGAGTCAAATGGACAGAGCCAAAGAGTCAGACAGATAACAGACTGAGGAAGGACTGTACCTGTAACCAGTCTATGATTCCCTCCAGACAGTTTCTCTCATTGGATCTTCTTTACCTGGACTTTCTGTATGGCCTTATTTCAGGTGTACATCTCATGCAGATTTCAGGAAAGCTTTTATTTCACTGTCCAAATATTTTGTGTGTAATTTATGTGTAATTAAATCAAACACAGAAACACACAGCTGAGACACAGGCCCTTACAGACTCAGCTTCATGATAAACTAAGAATAATGTAACAATGTAATAATATAATGATAAACAATATTCAATCCAGAGTCAGGCCCACATACGATTTTTATAATATTCAGTTGTGTGAGCCAAGTTCATTTTATATGCCAACATCTATGAAAGAAACAGCCAGGCCACAGAGCGCGATGTGTCCTTTGATGCTATTGTTGGAATTTATGTTCTGATCTGTGCGCACAACCCACCTTTGTCACGTGGGGTTTAAATATATGCAACTTGATGTGATTGTCTTTATTTGTGGAAAAGGGTGTTTGTCTTACCAGTGGGTATGGGTTCAACCTTACACACACCAAATCCCTCTGTGCTTATATGAGAAAGTGTAGAGGACGCCCTCCGCAGCGCTTACAGCAACTCTTGTTGAGGGGCTGCCTTCTGTAACATTGCTGTCTTCAGCCATCTCTTGATCTTTTCGACTACTGCACGAAAATTGTAATACGCCTTACCGGTGGCGGATTTAAAGGTGAGGAGAGGCGTTGATGTGATTGGTGAAAACAGGTCTCGGCTGTGTTAAACCCACTCCACGCCTTCTCTCCTCCCTCTCTACTACTTAAGCTGCTGGGAGGAGCTGAGTTAGGGAGGGGAGATTCTTTCACTGGGCTACGCCACTCACCAAAATACCAAAGTGTTCTTGGGCATGCCTTATCGGCGCGGCAGACCTGACATATGCCGCACCTGCGCTATGTTGCCGGCGAGGCACGAAAACAGAGCCCTTTATCTGATTATCAAACTAACCCTGAATCAACTTAAGTTTGTCAGACTGTTTTCAGTTAGTGCAGATTTGATTATCAAACTCTGAATCAACTTGATTAAAGTGTATCAGACAGTTTTCAGTCAATGCAAATTTAGTCTGATTAATAAACTCTGAATGAACTTAAAGTGTTTCAGCAGAGATTAAATGGCGGTTTGACCGCCATGTTTCAGTACGGTCAATACGACTGCAAACTACAAGCCTGCAGGGCTGATATTCAGAGAGAATCTGTGCCAGAGCTAGGGGTCTCTGGTCTGGCAGCGTGAGCCAGTCAGGCAGAGGGCACTGAGCGGCTGAGCTAGGTGTAGCTGTGGATCCAAGAACAAGGCATGAGAGCTGTTAGCTCATGTCACTGCTGCTCCGCAGGTTTATTATCTGCACATGCACAGAGCAAAGCAGAGCAGAGACCGCCTACCTGGACCCACTGGTGTCAGAGCACCTTTCACTGGTGCAATGTGGCAACGCCCCCCAGAGAACTATTTAGAAGAGTTTAAATAAAAATAAAAAAAGGGTGGGGCAACACAACAAACCATATGTAGCTATTTCGGACCCACTACACCAGTGTTAACCACAGTAAATATTAAATATTAAACCTCTGTGAGACTAAACTCAGTTTTTCCTTATTTAATTAGACACACTTGATTTTAAGACTGAAATAATTAATCTGACTCAGGAGTAAAGCATCAAACACAGAGCTTTACATTATACACACTGAGAGAGTAAATGCCTCAAACAGAAATTTAGATCAAGTTTAATATTAAACAAGATACAGTAAGAGGCTTTAAAACACTTCAGATCAGATAGATCTGCAAATGTTTCACAACAGGTCCACTGTTACAACTGTGTGAGGACTACATCTGCTGAATTAATGGGTGGGTGGATGGATGGATGGATGAATGGATGGATAAAATAAAGAATGAATCAATGCGGCTGAGCTCTTGGTTAGGGTTCTTTGTGTGTCTCTGTGAAGATTTATTCTTATTATTCTTATTCAGTAAATTGTAAGGGCTGAGACACCAGTTTCTGCTGTTTCCATGGTAACATTAGACTGCAATTTGAAGTAGGGGGGTATATTTAGCTCATAAAGTCTGACTCTGACACCAATGACATAAATAAAGTTTTTAATCTGAAACTTTCTGATCGAATATTCCTGAAACTGTTTTTTAAGACTTTAGACTGGGACATAGATGTCTTGCAGACTCAGCCTCAGGTCTATACCTTTATTTACCCAACAGTAAATTTCAGCGCTAAACTCTGATTTCTCCCAGTAATGTAGACATTTCCTGTTTTCTTCTCTACGGTTATGTTTGGATTAGCTCTAAAGCACAAAATATCCTTATAATCATCAGCACATACAGCTTTGTGTTCCTCTGATTATTTGTGCTTTAGAACTCCACGTATCCCATCATGCACCTGGGTCACAGCTGTCCCAGTTTGTTTGTCAGACTACAAGATAAATCACACCATCAGACCAGACCATTGAGAACCTGAGCACCATGAGTGACCGCACAGACTAACGGACCAATCACAGTGCAAAGCTTTTGTTATTACACATCTGCTTCACCTCTGCATTGCTAAAAACTACAGCCATACTCACACTTGAATACCTGCAGAAACAAACACACACATTCACACACAACTTAGGGCAGTGGCGATTGCTCTAAGACTGCAAGGGAAGCTCAGCTTCCCTTAAAATGTCACCCCCCAAAAAAGAGAAAAAGTGGTGAAATACGTACTGCTGTGTGTACATTTCATTAACTAAATACGCGCTAGAAAGCCTTCATCTTTTGTTCAGAATCAGCTTCTTATCACACTGTGATAAGAAGCTGATAATCACAGGTAATCGGCACAACTTCGTTCTCATTCATCCTCGCAGCGCCTCAGCGCTTTACACAGCTGGACGCTCAGCGTCTGCTGACTTCAATGTGGAAGCTCAAAGTGGGTTGTTCCAGCAGCGAAACTAAACGCTCATTGGATAAATGCTGGGCTTTGTCCCGCCCATCGGACGCTCAGCGTCTCTGGAGTTCTATGACGAGAGGGCGGTCCCAACTTTCTCGCAGACGCTGAGCTTCTATTCATGATTGGATGAGCTGTCTGAGGTGAAACCTTTTTTTGATTGACAGCTAAACAAGCGAATCAGCGATCTTGAAGAATAAAACATCTACCAGAGCATTTTCCAAGTTATTCATTCCGTTGTTCTTAACTGCTCCGTAGACTTTACCGATCCTCAGCGACTTTTGTCTTTGTTAAAAACGACTGCCGTTGTGTTTGGCGACTCTGTTCTGTTACATACAAATAACAAACACAATTATGATGTAGGCCAGAAAAATGAGCTTCCCCTCCTTGAAAGACCAGCAGCCACCACTGACTTAGGGGTATTACATTCATATACCCCAAACATAACTGCTGAATAATTGAGCCAGCCAGCACATTCAGATACTGACAGACTGAGGCATTTCCATTTTGCACACAGGCCAGAACCCAGCAGGTGATCCTGCATCAAAAACAGGAGAACAAATGCCGACCTTTCTCTGAAGATTAACAGACAGCACATCATGTATCAGTTGATCCTGTCTGATACCTGATGGAGCTGGGCTGCTGTGTCTCATGTGTACATGTCTGTTAGTTTGGATATCTCTGGTTGTTTCTGCTGTTCCCAGGGATCATTATTAGCATTAGTCAGTATAACTCATACAGTGACCTGAGTGTGTTTTCAGGTTTTTGGGGCATGTTGAAAGGAGAGCAGTTCAACATGCAGACATGTCTCAAACTTTGTCTGTTAAGGCTGAAATTTTAAGTGTAAACAGTAACACACCTATTTACAGGATCACCTGAGTCCTAAAAAGTGAGAGCAGACTGTTTGATTTTATGATCAAAACACATGTTCAAATAATTGAGAGATTTAATCCCATATCTTTGCACCTTTCGGCTCAGATACGAGCCATATTGTGTGCGGCTCATCTAGCTACCTGCCGTCCAACTCATTGGCTGTGTCTCATTTCAGAGACCGCATCCAGCTAAGTGCACTTCTGCACCGTCAAACGGTGCATTTGAAGCGACGGCGCGAACGGTGTCCCATTTGGCACGAGATGCTAAGAAATGCTAAGCGCACTTAGCATGTTTGAAGCGTGCATTTATGCACGCTTTCGTGCAGTCTGTATCCCAGAATGCTTTGCGTGCCGCTGCACAGCTGCACATTTCAGGTGAGAGGCTGGACTCGCTTGGAGACACAGCGCGTCTTCAAAGAAAGTTCAAGAAATCCAAAAACAGCAGACAGGTCAGCTTTGTGGTTTCTGAAGAAACAATCAAACTGATGATGATCAACATTTGTGATCCAGAGGGAGTCGAGCTCAGACGAGCACCACGTCTCTGACACCGGCGGTAGCCTACACCTGCAGAGACACCAACACCTTATTATGGCATATGGATTCATATCATAAATTAAAGTTCAATGTCATTCACGGATATTTACGGCTGCATTGACAGATATATCATCAGCATATTCATTTCTGCCTCCACAAAAGCAGCGATTTCCTTCAAGTACACCAGTTTTTTTCCCTGTGGAAAAGACGTATTTCTCATACATTCTTTTTTTAAGTCTTTATACTTATGACAATGTGATGCTGATGTACCAAAGGATGAAGTATCTCCTTGTTTGTGAAACCTATACTGAAGCAAAGTTCCTTCAAATGCTTCATGGCCCTAATTTTAACAAGTCTCCTCTGAAATAACAGGTTACGACTTCATTCTCATAAATTAATGACTTTATTCTCGTAAATTCACGACTTAAATCTCGAAGTCTTTAGAGAAAATTCTCAATACGGCCCTCATACTCCTTCATACAAAACAATCATTGAATTAATTTTGTGGGAATGATCTCTGCTTGTATCTACTATTTTGTGTCTGTGCGAGGTCACACAAATTAAAACAATAAATGCCGCGCTCCGCAGCTTTTTTTCTAGTCAGTCGTGACGTAAGCCTGAGGGCGGGGACATTTGGAGACCTTTGAAGGACTTCCTGGTGGAGTTGCCAAATGTCCCCGCCCTCAGGATCGCGTCACGACTGACTTAAAGAAAACCCGCGGAGCGCAGCATTTACTGTTTTAATTGTGCGACCCTGCACAGACACAAAATAGTAGATACATACCACCACAATTCATCCAATGATTGTTTTGTATGAAGGAGTATGAGGGCCATATTGAGATTTAAGACTTTAAAGACTTCGAGATTTAAGTCGTGAATTTACGAGAATAAAGTCATTAATTTATGAGAATAAAGTTTTAAAGTTTCCTGTTATTTCAGAGGAGACTTGTTAAAATTAGGGCCATGAAGCATTTGAAGGAACTTTGCTTCAGTATAGGTTTCACCAACAAGGAGATACTTCATCCTTTGGCACATCAACATCACATTGTCATAAATATAAAGACTTAAAAAAAAGAATAAATGAGAAATATGTCTTTTCCACGGGAAAAAAAAATGGTGTACTTGAAGGAAATCGCTGCTTTTGTGGAGGCAGAAATGAATGAGGATATATCCATTTATGCAGCCGTAAATATCCGTGAATGACATTGAGCTTTAATTTATGATATGAATCCATATGCCATAATAAGGTGTTGGTGTCTCTGCAGGTGTAGGTTACCGCCAATGTCAGAGACGTGGTGCTCGTCGGAGCTCGACTCCCTCTGGATCTCAAATGTTGATCATCATCAGTTTGATTGTTTCTTCAGAAACCACAAAATCTCTCTGAATGACCCGCTGATACATCCACCGATAACCCTGCAGATGACCAGCTTCATTCATTTCCCCCTCCACAAAAGCAGCTTTATGACTTTACATACTTTATGACTTTATTCTCCTAAATTTACAACTTTAATCTCTAAATCTTAAAAGAAAAAAAACTCAGTGATGTCCTGATCCTCTGCTGTAGTTGTGTCAGCTTTCTAATTTCTAATGTTTTTGATAGTTGAAGCAGAGCGGATCAGTTGTCTCGAAATACTATAATGTTTGGTTAATAGATTTTAGTGAGTTCAGAGATCATGCGCTCATACAGCCTGAGCTGACTGTCTGCTGTTTTTGGATTTCTTGTATTTTCTTTAAAGACGCGCTGTGTCTCCAAGCGAGTCCAGCCTCTCACCTGAAATGCGAAGCTGTGCAGTAGCACGCAAAGAATTCTGGGATACCGACGGCACGAAAAAGGGCCGGGGGTAGTGTGGTTTTGAGACCGAATTTGAAGCGCACTTAGTATTTTGTGCCAAACGGGACACCGTTCGTGCCGCGTGATGACCTCACGCACGCTTCAGATGCGCCATTCGACGGTTGCGGTATCTGAAATGGGACACAGGAAGGGTACATAACGGCGCAAAACGGCACAGAACGGCAGTGCACTCAGCTAAGCGCCGTTAAGCGCGCTTATCCCGATGCGGTCTCTGAAATGAGACACAGCCATTGTGATTCCTTGTGTCATGATTACTCTGTGTGGACTCAGCTTTTGTGTGTCACACCTGCACCTAATCATGTCATCACCACCTGCTTGAAGCCCTGCCTCAAAGACTGCAGATCGCCAGATGATTCCAGCTTTCTTAGAGGTATCTTGGACAGTCTCTAGCAAAGTGATTGTGACTTTGTTGAATATTGACCTGTGTTTGAAAAGTACCTGTGACTTACCACCGCTCTCCTCCTTTTTCTCATCCAGTGCCGCTGCTTACCACCTGCATTGCCCAACCTCTGCCTCGACTGCCACACTCTCTCACAAGCCCTCACTCTGCCTCACTTTAATCCAACTAAAACTAAAACACACACACACACACACACACACACACACACACACACACACACACACACACACACACACACACACACACACACACACACACACACTTACTGAGACAGCGTCCAGTCTCTGGGTTCAGGTAGTGTCCATCCTCACAGTTTGTCCTGCAATATCCACTCTGTAAGGATCCAAGGAGAGGGCAGGAGGAGCAGTCCGCCTGGGAGGGTCCTGAACATGACTGACAGGATGGGTGACATGCTGGGGGGGGGGGTCACAGGGAAGACAGGGAAAAGAGGAGATAGATTTAGGCTCGAACACAGTTCAATAAGTTATATTTGTTGGCAAGTCTCTATTCTGAGAGCTCCATACTCTCTTATTGATGTATGTGAGGCGAGCACACCTCCTCTCTGTTACATGTACATACATGTTGGTTGTTCGTGTGCATCATTATAAATGGAGAAAAAAAAAACACTTTTTAAATTGTTGGGGGGTTGTCAGGGGGAGCACCAACCAAAACTTTGGTAAATCAAACACAATATAAAGAGGATGAGCAGGGTGGAGTCTGGGAGAGCAATAAGCAGTCATCAGAGGAAGCAGGAAGAGTAGGGAAGCTGATTACTTTAAAATTAAACAAACAGTAGCTGTTAGCAGTTTAGTAGATTCATAAGACCATGTTAGCTCCATGCTAACAAAAAGGTTTGATAAAGCAAAGAGAGGGTTAAAGTGAGGAGTGTAAATGCCTCCTATAGGCTACACAGAGGATGACAAATCTCCCTGTCCCCACCCCCTCTCTTACACACACACGCACGCACGCACGCACGCACGCACACACACACACACACACACACACACACACACACACAATCCAGGGAGTTATGTTATCATGCTCTTCATGAAGCCATGTATACATGCCATATGTGAAGCCAAGCCCGTCTAAAGTCTGCAGGTCCAAATGAGACCATCAACGCCGAGATAGGAAAACAAACAGGACATTTATTTCTACATCCCACTGGAAGGACATCATCATTTTGCAGTGCGCAGCTCTTTGTTTGCAGCCTCCATTACTAAGACAGTTTTAACAATAAGAAACATTAAAAAGTCAGTAATGGTTTGCCCTGCTTCTGTTTGAATATTAACAGTCAAACTCAGACTGATTAAAAGACAACAGGAAAAGAGGACGGGACAGACAAGATGAGCTGACCCTGAACATTCAGTTTAGCTTCATTTTAACTATAAGAACAATAGAAGATTGACCACAAAAAGATCAAATCAATTACAAAATTTCATCTCTGACCAATCTAACACACAGCTATTATCTCAGTTATTTTGACCTTTTATTTATATAACCTTTTTTAGCCAGGTTTGTCCCATTAGGATCAGAGATACCTAGCCAACTTCCTGTCTTGTGAGGCCTGTCAGCAAACACATAGTTTCAGACAAATAAAAAAGAGAACATTTAAACACATACATACATTCATCCATCACATCAGCAAAGACAGTGCATTGATTAAAACAACCGGTTTGACTGCCCCACTCCCAGTCCTGCTGCTACATTGGTAGACATTACAGGGTCACACCTCTTCTCACCCCCCCACCCCCCCACCCCCCCACCCCCCCACCCCCCGTTACTGTTCAGTTTCTCTGTAAATACTCTCTCACCGGCTAAAATCTGGTTTACAGTATGAGTCTGAAAACGAAAATGTTTTTCGTGTGATTATCTCCTCAGTCACAGATGTCATGAAGCAGATTAATTCAAAGTCCAGCTCTGTCAGGTCTGTCCTCTAGAGGAGAAGAAAACCATGCTGCTCCTACTTTTGCTCCACATACAGACTGTTTTTCTCGTAGACACCAGAGCCAGAGACTGAAATACTAACCATTAATTTAAAAAATGTTTTTTTTTTTCCAAATCAGAGGCTATGCCCCTGGGTAATTTACAACAACCACCAGATAATTCTAATCCTTTTCATCCAAATGGTCCTCCACTGGTTTTATATACTTGATAAAATAAAACAAGATTTGGAGAGATGGAACAATCTTCCCATATCATGGCTGAGCCGAATCTTGCCTCTGAAAATGAATGTCCTGACATTTTGTGTCTAGAAAAATATCCTTAAGCACTAGATCACAGATAAATACCCCTGACTGTTGGGATGGCACAGGATAATAATGGAACACAAACTTCTGGACTTTCTCACTTGTCTTCTGCACTCCAAAACAAATGCCTTTTAAAGGATTTGGAAAATAATATGTAAATGTTTCTGCTATACTGACAGGAGCATTTGTATATATATATATATATATATATATATATATATATATATATATATATAAATATAAATATATATATATAAATGTATTATTTATTTACTTTTCATTTTTTCGGTTTGTCTAGATTTCACTGCATTTCACTTTAAGTTGCATAATATACCTGTATATAATATTGCTGTTTTGTCTGGGCCTGTCTTTTGTATGTTTGTTACATAGGTACAAAAAAATTAAATAAATAAAATGTGTGTGTGTGTGTGTGTGTGTGTGTGTGTGTTCTGACCTTGGCACTGGTTGTCCTGTTTGAAGAAACCCTGTGGACAGGTGTGGACACAGCGTCCCTCAAGAAGGTTGGAGGGGGTGGGACAAGAAGTGCAGTTCTCTGCAGACAGTCCAGAGCAGAGCCAGCAGGAAGAGTGACACTCTGAAAGGACACACACACAAAACCACACACACATGCACACAACCACACACAAATGCGAACAAACACACAGCAGGTTTTAATATTAAAGTATAAAATTCATGTGTACAGACAGAGAGAAGAGTGAGTGCAGTGAATAAAGAGCGTGAAATTAAAACGCCACTTCAGCCAAAGTTTTGAAATCAGGGAACATTTTCCCAAGTGAAATAATCAGAAGTTGGCTACACGTTGAACGAGGAGTTTCCTGATCCCGCAAGCACTTGCTTCTGCAGGAGAAAATCCTGCAGCATGCTCTCCTTCTGCACCAGTGGTTTAACTACACTGGTCTGTGACCTGTAGTGGTAACAGACACGTTCTAAAGCCTCCTGTCAATAACTCTTTAATGTGCTAGTGCCCGGATAGCGAGAAGTAGTGAGTATGGTGTCAGGGTCAAAGTGATGCTCAGATTCCCTGATGTTTTTCTTTTTTTTCTTCAATTGATTTGGTTACCTCCCCGATGTACTCTGTGTGTAAAGTCAAAAATGTCTGTGCGTCTACATGTGTGAGAGTAACACCACACAACTTCCTGTCTTGTGAGGCCTCGTTGAATTTCTCCTCTGCCTCACCTGGCCCAATTATCAATTATCAGTCGTGCTCACGACAGATGATATGGAGGAGATGTTAACGTTTTCTTTATAGAAGGTCAGGTCCATGAGGTTCATTATGGCCAAAACGTCAGTCAGCAAGTGAGTCAAAGCCGGGAATGTGTATGTTTGAAGGCACTTTCTGGTTCCCTTAGCTACTGGGCAGTTTTTCGCATCTTTCCCCTCACCCAACAGTGGCACCAGAGCGGCCCAGTTGGCATGTATGCCACCCTCTACAGCAGGGTTATTCAATTAAAGGTCACTGAGGTCCACTACTAAAATTTCCACCAAATATGAAGTCCGAACTGAAGTCCAGCTTGTGTCTTATGATTGAGTCTACGTTATGTTCACATTTTCATATGGGTTCAGTAATATTTATTGTCACTTTTAACAGAGTGAACTTATATATTACACAGTCAGCAGTTTTACCATAAAAAGTCAAATAAATTGAAGACCTTTATATCAGTTTAAAGAAAACAGAAACCTCAGAATAAAATAAATTAAGTGCAAACAGAGTCAAATAACCTCATTTTCTTTTAAATTTAGGAGGTCCCAGTCTAAAGAACTGAAGGCCTACACTTACAAAAAAAAATCATACAAGTGTCTCATTCGGGAACAAATTGGGTGCAAACAGAGTATTGACTAAACATCTCTTTTTTTTTTCTTAAAGAGGTCCTAACCTAAAAATTGAAGGCCTAGTTTTCA